>LR999893.1:1232857-2465714 GCA_905220335.1 Noctua pronuba | reverse complement strand
GATTTGGTTGACATTTGACTTCATTACCGGGATAAACATATAGGATACTTTTTATCCTGGTAGTACGATCCTGTGGGATAATTTCCAAACTCGACGTGGGGGAAGCCGCGGGCATAAGCTAGTCCCAAATATAATGGTCCTACACCGTACTTAGGTCACGTGAAAAGGCGTTTGCATTGAGAAGAATGAGCTTACACATCTCGCACGAGATAATAGTTATGATTTGGTAATGGGCAACTACAGTACTTTCACAATTATTATGCCTTATGACTGGGACTGTAGCTTAAATTTTTTTTTTGTTTCAACAATTGGAAAGTGTCTGTAAATGGCCTACTTGAAATAAATGCTTTAATTTGATTTGATTTTCAGTATTTTCATATTTACTCAATTGCTAATGCGTGATCAAATCTGTTCACCATTATTCGTGATCAAGCAATAACTCATCTTCACAAACTTTCACATTGCTTATGAAAGGAAATTAGAAATTGTGACTCTCGTTTACCATCTGTCACCATTTATAACAATCAATTTCAAGTTCCAGGGCAAGTTTCAACAGAATACAGATGACTGACAAAGAAAAACATGACTTATTCCAAATAATAACCTGAAAATACAAAAGCAAAAGAAATTTAAAGAGATTCAATGCTCATAACGCTCACTTTCGCCTGATGGAATATCAAAATATTTTAGTAGGTTATCCGTCTTTATAAGCGTTGTTATGGCCCAAATAAATGTCTTACAGAGCTATGAATGGGTTCAGAACAAAGTTTGTCTATTGTACTGAAAATGAGTTAACGGATTTACTTAGTGAGCCTTTTATCGTCTGTGGGGTAAACAGATCTGTGGGTGGCAGTAAACGAGGGAAACTGTTTAGAATTTGGATCGTTACGTTTAGTGGGAGGTGAGTTATACAATGCCTTTTATAGCCTTTAATGGAGCCAGCAGAGGAAACATTACCTATGCGTTGAATACGCTTAAGCTTGTATAATCCCATTGGTAGGAGACAGGTCGTTCCTACTTCAAGGAACAACGCAAGCTCAGTAGTTTTGTAGGCTAGTGACACATGTCTGCGAGTTTGTGGTTCTAGCTTCTAGAACGCGGTATTTTTATCTGACGTTGTAAGATAAGAATCTTGTTAATAAGTAACTCTTATGCATCCGCTGGATGCGAGACGCACGGGACCGGTCAATGTGGCGACACTTGGGGGAGGCCTATGTCCAGTGAAAAATTCAAGTATGAATTTCTTTTTTTTTTTCTCATGTTTATTTATTTATTTTATAATTTTGTGTACACACAAGAGAATACATAAGGAAACATTATAACATAAGTTAGACTACAAAGACATTTAATGAATTGCACTGTATAGAAGCGACTTTGGAACGGTAACATAAATACATCGGAGTAAAAGATGGATAGGTGAATTATTCTAACTTAAAACTATACTTTTAATATATTTCAACACACGCGGCGAAAGTGGTGTGACGATCTGATCTTATTTGCGAGACGAACATGGCCAGATATTGCACAGGACGGACGGACGGTTTGGAAGGAGAAAGGCGAGGCCTTTGCCCAGCAGTGGGACACTGAAATAAGGTAACAAAAAAAAAATTCAACACATTGTAAAATACTTGCAATATATCTCAACATCAGCCATTAATCACTTAAGTGCTCTTGTAGATGGTGCTAAATAGATAAACGAAAGAAAGATAGGACAATCCGATAGCTGAAGAGCCTTTCAACTCCATCTGCTCATCGGTGAGAAAATTGGTAGAGATTGGATTTACGAGAAAGATATAATTGATTAAAGAATACTGTAATATAATATAATAATTCAGTCACATCTGAGATTACCATTTTTATAGTTTCCAAGAATTCGTAATGTCTTTAATTCTTCTATTCTTTACAAACAAAATGAATGTAGGTACCTAAAAGTAAAGGTTAAGAGAAGGGTAAGAGAGTAAATAAGACATGTCTGATTAAAATCTCTTTTAATGAATTAATATAATTTATTGTACTCTTTGGTTGTCTCTCTAAGCCCCAACCCATTCATTTTTGACAATGCTTATTTAAAGGTTTTTTTTTTTATAAATCAAAAGTAAAATGTCAAATCACCCCAGTAACTAATTGTCTTTTCAATTTTAATCCCTTTCCCAACTTAAACATATTATCCTATATTATATCATTATTCCCCTAATGATACAAGCCACGAATAGGGGAATAATGAACTTCCGTGCTTATTTTTCATTAATTATTTATTCCCTTTAGGAGAGGAAACTTTTAAAATCCTTTTTTAGAGCTCATCTTCGTAATACAAGAAAATCTTGTGCAAAATTTCATGCAAGCGCTTAAAGCTGTGTACTGCTTATCAGTGAGAATAAGATAGATATTAATAAACCAATCACAACAACTTTAATATGATTTCACAGCTGATTAACTGACCAAAACGCGTAGCATGACTACCATAGAAACGGGTTTTGTCAACGGAAGAATCGACAAAATGACAGTTTTCTTTTGTGGATCAGTAATTTTGTTGATTCTTCCGTCGACAAAACCAGTTTCAATGGTGGTCATGCTACGCGAGCTGAGGCTTCAATATAAGCCCAAAAAATAATCTTTAAAAAAACCACCAATCCAATTTTCAGTAAACCTAATAACTAAATTAAGCTCTTCAATTTTCCAAAACACACGATCGGTAAACTCACTTTTCCGTCGAACAAAATAAGTATTAAAAATAACCCTTTTACGCACAGCCGGTAAGAAGGATGACGTCAAAGACACGCGGCAGACATGACAAATATTTATACACCATTTAGGTAAGGGTTGCCAGTTAGATACGTCATCAGTGTTGCCATAACTCGAGCAAAAATAATGACTCGAAGGGATTTCAACCCTTTTAATTGAGCCTTTCAGTTTAACTATGGTTGGACCTCTTTATTATATTTCCTTTGAACCTTTTTGGATTCTGTAATTGAAAGTTTATTTAAATATTTGGTTTGTTTTTGGTCAGCTGATTAGTGGTATTGTTTGAGGAGGTTTGAGGAAAAGGTAGTTTTTAGAATCTGTGGGAGATTGGTACCCAATTAAAAATGAAAAGTTCTAGTTCGTTTTCAGTTTCAGACTTTGTTTTTGCATTTTAGAAATCTTTATTCTTATTTGCTACTGGCGGCCCGTCCCGGCTTTGCACGGGTGGTCATTTATTTTTTAAACATTTTGGGATAAAATATAGCCTATGTTACTCAGGGATAATGTAGCTTTCTAATGGTAAAAAAAAAATTGAAATCGGCACAGTAGTTTTTGAGTTTATTTATTACAAACATACACACACAAATACAAATCTTTCCTCTTTATAATATTAGTAAGATAAAGTTGCTGTCATAAAAAAAAAAAACGGGGTAACTTAAGTAACTGACGAAAGACTTATCATTACTTAGGCAATGCCTGAAAAATAATGTATTAGATGTGTCGAGTAAAAAAATGGTTCATATTTCTTCGTGAAAAATTATCGATTAAAAGGACAGACTTTTTTTATCCGCCTAATATACAAAGCCGCAGCTGGCTTGATACTTCGATACCATCCCGGGACAATTTTCTAAATAACCTTACTCAATCTTAGGGAACTTTAGCTAAATTTTCAGTAAAATTTGTTTAAGAGGCTCCCCAAACCACTTGTAGGCTAAAAAACTTCAAATACATCGACCAACAGGATAACATTAAACCAAAATTATAATACTTTCAAAATTTAATTCTTTTATGACTATGCATCTTTAGTTTTTGACCGAAATTACTCTATTTATCACTATCAAAAAGGTAAAAAATGCTTTTTAGATTAAATCGCTATTTTTAACCGACGAAAAAAAGCGGAGGTTTTCAATTCGACACGTTTATTTTAGACGCAAAATTTTGTCTCTGTAAATATATTATTTCGTTACCAAATGTGACGTCTTATAAAGTAATTTTAGATGTCATTCATGACATTTGTGACGTTGTTTGTACCTGACTCAGAGTAAGATTGACAGGAAACTTATTGACTACGTATTTGTTTACCGAGTACGAAAAGAAAGCAAAAATTAATACTACTGCAATACAATTTCCTGGTCGGGCGAAGTGTTACTGCATTTTAAAGGTTTTTCTGATGGCAATAGGCTCGCTTTCTGTTAGTTGGGACTTCATCATAACTGAAGAAGTGTATTCATAGCTCTGCTTAACCTTCAGCCAAACAGGCGTAATATTATATTACGAAAAACACATTGCTAGTAAAACTTGTATACCTACAATAGTAAAAGTAAATGAAGAAGGCATTGTTTGATGACAGTACATGAATACGAATTGTACTCATTAATTTGTGTTGTGATGAACGCATTTTAGCGCGAGAATTGTGATTTCGAGATACTTATTCTCTTGTACATAAACATTTTGTTCATATAAAAGTATGCTTATGCGATGATAATACCGAAAGAAAATTTAGTAAGTTTGACAAAGTGTGTATTGGAACAAATTAACACTGTTTTCATTATGTTCTCCAATATAACTTAAATATCTAAAAAAAAACCGCCGAACGAGAAGTCGGAATGAACGGACTGGGATCGCGCGATGGTCCACTCTAACAGAGAAGATGCCTGAGTCCCACCAGTGGTAAAGTTAAAGGCTGAATATGCAGTCCAATTCACAACTATTAGGAAAGCCTGACCAGTAAGGACTGGTCAATAAGTGTAGTGTATCTATTTAATAGATATGTAAACACCGTCTCACACACACAAGTAGTGAGGTAGCTGTCACTTATGACAACTGTCACGCATCACGGATGGCGGGAAGTTGGAAAGGAAGAGTACCCTGGACTTCGACTTGGTTGTGCTGGTGAGCCTGTGATACAGTGAGTAAGTAGTGTTATCAGCCCTGCTACCAACGCATACTTAGTAAGTATTGGAAAATAATAAAGACAACCACCAAAGGGATGCCAGCTTATTCATTATTTGCCGCCAAGAAACCTTCGTCCAGCCGATGTTGATAAACATTATCCTAAACGCTAAACTAAACTCGATTGGATCCTAAAACACTTAGGATCCTCAGAATTTAATTAAATGTGGTGATGGCAATTTGATTTAGGTATTTTGGATACCCTAAATAACTTTACCCCTGTAAATGAATACAACTAAGTTAGCTCTGTCTTGAATTATAAACTTTTAAGTTGATGGTTCTTGTGTTGTTCATAAAGGGTGTAAAAAGACCCTTAACGAAGCTGAAAGGTACTTGTTCTCCCCGTCATTGCGATATTTTTTTTTTGTTCTGGACCATACCTGGGAACCTTCTAGTTACGGAGATATTGGGGGTTAAGTTCCAACTTTTTCACATTTTTTTTTAAATACATGTTTTTAATGTTAGATTTTTACTGTAAACACCTCCACGACCCCCGTACTATTCAATCGATCCATCAGCACAATGTTTTGAGTGCGTTACATTGTGTTCTACCATAGACGTGATTTTTCACCCCCAAAAAAAAAGTCTTTTGCCAGCAATAATTTTTGCGTAAAGTTACTTAGTTTGATATGCATAATGCTCGGTTGACGGCTTCGTGAAGGGTCTGTTTACATCCTGTATATGAGTATTAATGGAATGGATTGGATGCTCATTTTTGTTTAATTCTACGTTCAAACAACATTTACGAAATGATATTGGAAATAGGAATGAATGTTTATTTGCCCATTTAATTTCATTTTTTGATCATTCGATAGATGCTGAATGCCGTAATCATTCATTGTGGATTGGTTTACTAATTAATCCGATTTTCATACTGCTATTGCTGTTTCACCGATGTCAAATGAAGCGATTGTATCAAAATGTATAAGTACAAGGAACACATTTGTTTTGTAAACCGTGTTTGTTGATGTTAACATCGTAAACGTAAACCAGTGTTAAGTTTAGAACAATAACACTTGAAAACGTTTTAAAATAGGATTTGTATGTGTTGAATACCCGAAGTATTTTTTACTTCTAAAATGTGAGTTAGGTACCGAGCTGAAAAATAAAAACTTTTTGTTTCGACGCATCGCCACTGCTAATGTCAAATCGATGCATTTTATCTAATCAACTGTCGAGTGGAAAAGTCCTTTCTAACAGTATTACGATAAGATAACATAAAGTTCGACTTCCGAAATCTGCCGAGTCTTGAAACAATTAAAAATTAACTTACCAAACAAAACAAATAAGAGACAGCGCCTGTCAGCTGTTTCAATCCGCTTTTCTCCCAACCCACTCTTCCTTATCACTTTTTTTATTTCTTAATCATAAAACAAATAAACTAACACTGTTTTCTAAACAACATTGAATGAATCGAATAAAATTAAAAACGACAATTTGCAAAAAGCTCACATCTCAAGCAAAAAGTTTACAACTCACAGAAAAGAAAAAGAAAATTCGAAATTCGAAATCATCATCGTAAAGAATTGTCAAATGGAACTGTCGAATATTTTTTTTAAAGAAAGGGTTTTTGTAATGTCGGTTTGTTGTTGTGAAAAGTACGAGATGTTTTTGTTGTCGTTTTGCCGCGCGGCAGGAGGCGGCGCGGCGTGTATTCTGCGCGGGTGGCGCGCTTACACTGACTCGCTGAAAGTCTGAAAGCTCCGCCAGTTGCTACTGAAATACATATCAATATTCGTATGAAAGGACGCTGTATACTGCGGACTTGTTTTGAAACTATTTCAGCTTTTTTTTTCATTGTTACTTCGAAGCGCGGAATCAATTGAGAATTTGAATTTGGAAACTCGTTAGTGACTTTATGCTTTTGCTGTATTCGCTGAATCGTTGATATTGAACTAAATAAAAGCATTGTCTGTTTGCAATACATTTTTTTTCTTTCATTGAATTGTTTTAATATACTTGTGGGATTTATTTCCCGTCTGTTTTATGAGATAGTATTTCTGTTTTTACTGGAGCAGGCAACGATTGTTAATTTATAATGAAGGATTTTTAGATCTCGTTTTTAACATGTAACTAACGGATTTTCAATGAGATGTATTGTTCAATATTCGTGTAATTTTGTTGAGCTAAACCAGTAGGATGGTTTTAAATTATATGAAATAAAATCAGCCCTTTAGTTATTTTATTTACTTACCTTGGAAGTTTTCGTTTTATTCAATCAGGCGAGTAGACATAACGAGATCGAAATAAGTGAATATTTCAATTGAAGTAATCATTTAGAAAATAATGCATAGTAATACCTAAAAACATAATTAACCTGTAAATGCTCCCATTGCTGGGACACAACTATCCTCTCTGTACGAAGGGGGGAGGGGGGGGGGCAACAACCACACGAGCCCAGCCCGGTGTGGTGCATGTCACGAGGCCTCAAAGTTTCAATTCAAAGACGTTTCCTCGAACATTCTATTTTATTTTAAGCCAAGCGGTTTTTTTTAAGAACATTTAATATTTTCATTCAAAATAAAAAATCAAATAAGGAAGACATTAAATTGTAGTGTTATGCCAGCTTCTACTCAGAGTACGTCGTTAGAATCAATTGCGGGTAAAGGATAACCTATTACGATGGGCGGTCCATCAAAGGGCTTAATGCACATCCCATTTGTTCCACTCAAGAGTTCTCAGGCCTTAGCACGAACACACGCAAGAATAAGATAAATTTGAGCGATTTTAAAATTAAAAATACCCACTTCGAGCATAAAATGTAAGGATCGAAGCGTGCTGCAGTTTCTACTTCTTCTTTTTAGCGTGTCGAAGACAATTCAGATTGAGTCTACCCAAAATTTGGCGACGAGTTTGACACTTTCAGTGGCGCTCATCAGCTCCTGTAATGTGCAAACAACAGGACAGGTAGGACACGATATCAACTGTCCCATGGGCATCACCATATTTACACTCCACAGAAATCCATCAGTATCTCCACCTGAACAGGTTTCCCTTGCATCGGCCAGCCTGTGTCAGTTTTTGTTTCTACTTACACGCGTAAAAACGATGTGAGTGTGTATGTTTTTTTTTTAGGTAATTAGTATTAAAACTTTCTTCATATGTATGGCTATAAATACATTTAGGTTAAAATAATGCGCACAATAGCAATTTGGTTTAAATTATGCTTTTCGCACAAATATTAACCAAAATGGTAAAGGAGGAAGAAGGGTTCGATGCCCGCACGGAAGAAATATTTGTATGGCCTACAGATAGTTGTTCCGGGTCTGGCTTTTTGTGCATATGAGTTTAAATGTTCTGATACAGGAGGAATTCCTAGAGTGGGGCAACATTTTTTTTTTAAGAAATTTACGTTTCATTTAAGTCGCGCGTTCGTACTAAGGCCTCTGTAGTTTCATTTTCCTCTGCGGTTTTCATTTTGGTAAGTTCTTACCTTAAACAAAATGACAGTGGGTTTAAATAGGGCATGAAGAAGTCATTTCTTTTGTGAGTTTTATTACCCCGTCGTGACTTAAATATTGAGTAATATTCTATTCTATTCTTAAATATCGAGTCAGAAGCTCAGAATTCTGTTAAGTTCGAACTTGTTTCTTATCTTTGGCCCGCTCAATGAGTTGAATTGTTTTTGAAAGCAGTGATAGCCTAGTGGTATGACCGTAGGACTGCCAAGCATAGGCAGCAGGCTGGCATAGGTCTCAAGTTCGAAGTCATGACTCGCACCTCTGATTTTTCGGATTCATGTGCGTATTGCATTATAATTATCACTTACTTCGATTAAGGAAAATATCGTGAGGAAGCAAGCATGCCTGAAAGATATTTCTCGAGGCCCATGGGCGGCATAAAAACTCTGACACCAGGGTAGGCACTAACCACACGATAAAGAAAGAAGAATGAGTTGAGCAGATATCTACTGGCTGGCATGGTACCTATTCAGCTGCACCCGTGTAGAAATATTTATAACAAGAAGTAACTTACAAAGTTATACCGTTTCTGCTTCTCTTCCTTGGAAGAAGTTGTGAGGAACTTTGCCTAGTTTATCACCAAACAATAGACTAACAAAACGTATCAATTAAACACACTCGATAACGGTCCAACTATTTCGGAGATTAGCTCTATCAAACTAACACACGACTCCAATTAAGAAGTAAATGGCGCGTAAGAATTCATTTAACTTTATCAAGGGAACCTTATCTCATCGCATCGAAACTCTAAACGATCTAATCAGTTTGATTACAATAGAAAATAGAACAAGAAGTCTTACTCCTACTAAATCTTTATTTTATTAACATTGGCTGTATATGGTTTTACGTTTGACAGGGGAGAATGGAAGAAGAAAACGTGTTGCACCGTACTCAAGTAGAATGGAAAAAGGGCAGGAAGATGATGGTGACTGTAACAAGACCCTTAACGAAGCCGTGAACCAAGCATTATGTACATCAAACTAAGTAAATTTATGCAAAAATATTTGCTGAACCGACTTTAATCAGACTTCATACGCATAATCAGGATACATAGGTCTAAAAATTTATCAGAGAACATTTTCGAAAAATAGTGTCACTACTAAATTAGACCGATTTTAGATTTTCTATACAAACAGTCCAATTATGTTTTTTTTAAAGACATTTTGAAAATGTTCTCTGACAACTTTTTAGACTTATGTATCCTGCTTATGTGTATGAAGTTTCATTAAAATCAGTTCAATCATTTCGAAAAAAGGACTTGAAAGTTTGTATGAAGGGCCGTACGTCGTAAGCGCTCTTAACCTGCCTTTTTGTCTTTCTTTCCATAATTTTGTGAGATTTTATTATAAAATTGCAAAAGAGCACCTTCTGCATACATTTATTTAGTGGTTTTATCACCAAACTTGAGATTTGCGTGTTTCTGCACTTATACATAATGAGATGAAGATACATTAAATTTAGATTAGTCGAAGGATTTTCTGAAGACAATATGATTGATGTACCTAGATAATTTAATTGGGTAATTGTTATCTACTACCCCTTGATATCTCTTCATCTGTCAGGCTGATTAGTTGATTTAATTAAGACGTGATGATAATTGAGCTATTCGCAGGTTTGATTAATTAATAATCGAAATATAGCCCGTTTCGTACATTATCATTGTAATTTAAAATTCATCCAAGTAAGTTATGAGTAGAGATTGATATTTAGGTGCATATTTACCTACGTTTTTTCCCGACATAGGCGACAAAAGTATGATAGCGGCTTCTTAAAATTTAATTTTGTCTCAGGATCATAGGATTTCATAAATAATAAAGTGTGTATAAAATGTAGTATTCATAAGCATAATAAGTGTTTCTTATCTATTTAAAAACAGGCAAGAAATTCGAGGAAAATATATAAATATATAGAAATAAGTAAAAAATTACTAAGTACAACTATTTGAATTCAATTTTTTTTGCTAAACATTAAAATAGAACATTAGAGTAAAACAAAAAACAATTTAGTTTAAAAAAAAACACAGGAATTTTCCGTATTGAATAGCACTTCATACTAGTCGACACTTAAACTTTAGGTAAATATGCATCCGAATATCCGATCTCTAGTCATGAGGCAAGTATTTAAAGCACATGTTACGGCTAAAAGCCGAAGTACGGTTACACCTAGTTCTAGCCGGCTAAACCTAGGTGCGGCCGGTAACAGTTTGTTATAAAGCAACCAATTTGGATGTAGCGTTCCCTCGGCTCGCGCGCGTTTTGTCACAGTTCTAACCTAACTTAACTTAATCCACTTGGTCGGTGTGTCCTAGCAATAAAAAGGATATTTATCGGCTGCACCTAGGTATAGCCGGCTAGAACTAGGTGTAACCTTCCTAAGCCGGCTAGAACTAGGTGTAACCTTACTTCGGCTTTTAGCCGTAACACATACAAATTAACCATAAAAAGAGTTAAGTTTTTTTTTTTTTTTGGGTTCGGGCCAGCTCCTGAGGCATCTTGAGGGTATTCGCGTACTTTTGATTGCCAGTTCTACCTCGACTATTGCTGTATGGTTAATTTGCTGAGCAGTCGAAATATTTAATGTTAGGTAAGTATGTTATTTTATGATCCTGTGTTGATTGAAATCTGTTATTCTATTCTATTCTATTAAGGTTTTTAAAGTCATCGTCTGTTATTATATCACAGTCAGGGAACATGGAGAGAAATAAGTAGTTGTGGATAGTTTAAATCAGAGATAAAGCACGAATCTTACTAAAAACCACACGTTTACGTATTCCCAGCGCAATTATAAAAAGAAAGCTTTAAAACAATTTTTACTCAAACTAAAAGTGATGTGCGTGACAATATACCATGTATAAAAATCCTCACTATTTTCCAGTCCATAAAACTTAAACCGCGTCAGGCCTAAGAGCTATAATATACATAAACGGTGATGGGTGGCTGGGCGATTGCGTACATACTCGTAGGTACGAGTGCTATATACTAACCCTTTACTGTGGTTTTATTTTACGATTTGTTTGGAGAGCCTATGTTTATGTAAAATGTATATACGATAGATGAAAAGTAACGTCACGTATTACGTTGTACATTGACTGATCGTTCTGTTTTTTTAATCTTTTATATTGGTTTGGCCTTAGCATGAACGCGCAACGTTAAGTCGAACGATTTTTCAATACTACCTCGTTGGTTGAGTAGTCGCAAGCGCGCCTGCTGAGCATGAGGTCTTGGGTTTGATTCCCGGGTCAGGCAAAGTGTTGTTGGGTTTTTCTATTACAAGGGTCTTAAACACATAACTGGCTAAATGTGAGTGTAGTATCAGGTGCAGTCACGAGCATCAATATGTATACACTTTCCTAAATTTAAAACCAATTTTCGCGAGAAATAACGATTGTTGTAACTTGGAGATAGGATTTTTTTAATAAAACTATGAGTTCCAAAATATTATGTTCGTAACAACTTAAAATTTTAATCAGAACAGTAGGAGCAAAAATACTTTGAAGTTGTTAAGTGTTTACATATAGGTGCTCGTGACTGTACACCTCTGTCTAACTCTTCGTGGATTACAGACGTGATGTTATGTTCTCAATACTATATTTTAGCGATTATTGCGAAATAGTCTCGTTCATAGATATGAATAATATTTTAAAGTTATGTGAGTTAACTATTTACTAACACTGAGGGGCTTGGAATTGTACTGAATTCATCGTATATCAGTTTGCTCGTCTATGTCTCTTATTACTAGCGAAACGAATATTGTCTGCGTGAGTTCATGCGAAAGAAATCGCTTTCGAAACCCATTTTATCGTTTACAGGCTGAAATGTTACCAATACACAAAAGAGAAAATATCTGAATAAAAAAAGTTATTGTAAGTACCAAACTTACTCCATAATGTTTCCATACTTTACCAGTATGTAAGAACTAGCACTTCGCCCGCGACTTCATCCGGAAAAATTGTGATAGCTGGGCTAATATGCATGATATAAATATAATTTATAGCCTATAGCAGTGCTTCCCAAACTGTGCGTCGCGGCGCTCTGGTGCGCCGTAGAGAGTAAAGAGGGGCATCGCCGAGAGGCGCTTCTGTTTACGAATAGTAATCTTAAGTATTCGAATTCACTTCATTAGAAGAAGAAAGTCTCATTGAATTCTTATGACAGCAGCCTTAAAACAAGATTCACGTGTTCCGATTTGGTGGAGTTTTCAAATGCATTCTTGTGGGTCAACACTATTATAAAAACTCTGTTTTTTGCCTAGCTAGGGCGCCGAGGCAAAATATTAAACCTGTAAGTGCTTCGCGAACTGAAAAAGTTTGGGAACCCCTGGCCTATAGCATACACGAATATTGTAGCTTTCTGCCAGTGAAAAATTTTTAGAATTGGATCATTAGTTCCGGAGATTACCCCCTACATACAAACTTGCAAACAAATTTTACCTCTTTATAATATTTGAATAAACTAGATTTTACTCGCGGCTTTGCCTCTGTAGTGGTGGGCAATTATCCCACGGAACTTCTACTGGGATGTAAAATCCTAACCTAATCCGTTCAATTATAATATAATTTTAAATGCAATTGAAATTTTTCTGAAATTCAATTCATTTATGTAATTTGTTTAAATTTGCATTTGCATTGTATGGGCGCATTTTGCCTGAAATAAATGAATTTAATTTTTTAATTTTTATAAAGGCGTGAAATTTTAACAGTCGGCAAGACAGACAGACAAACAGAGTTTCCCATTTATAAGTAAAGGTATGGATGTCCCTAACCAATGTTTCAACGTAGCATTGCCTTTGGTTCAGAGCCAAACTTTGCTGGGGGACCGTGCTCTGAAATGGCGTATGACAAGAGGGCAAGCTGCTGCCAAATGGCTTGCACTGTTTTCTGTTCAAAGAAATTATTTTTAAAAGTCTTGTAAATTCTTTGTAAAAGATTTTGATGTGCCAACTAAGCTTAATAGGTTTTAATGTTCATGATTACGGCTTATTCCCAACTATGTTGGGTTCGGCTTCCAGTCTAACTGAATGCAGCTGAATACCAGTATTTTAAATGGAGCGACTGCATATCTGACCTCCACAACCCAGTTAGTATCGGGTAATACGATACCCCTTGGTAAGACTTTTGGGCTACTAACTACTTAACGATTTCAAAGATCTACAATTGACAGCCAAGACCAATGGTGTAACGTGCTTTCGGAGGCACGGAGGAAACTCGGTATATAAAGGGAGGTCACCCATCCATGGACCAACCTGTCAGGACCTGTCCTGTTCAAGTTATAAATATTTGATATGTGTTGTACCTACCTATGTTTATTGTATTTTTTTTGTTATTTTGTATGATGCACGTCATGTCCCTGCGACAAATAAATATTTTTTCTTTCTTTCTTTTAACCTAGGCAAGCGCGGCTTAACCTGAAGATCTTCCCCAGCGGGTGTTATTATTTAGCCACGAGCTCATCCGCAATCCATCATCATCCATCCATGTTCCTTCTTTGCCCTTTGTGTTCCATGGCCGCGGTATCTCTTTCGAACAGTCCCGCAGCCCCGGCAGGCATCGGCCCTTGCGGGCCTCTCCCTGTTGCTGACATCTGCGCCGTGGCGCTTGTTTACACCCTCAGGTATATTCTGTACATGAAGATAAAACAAACGACCGAATGGCTTTACATTTTAATTAGGTTCCTACAGAAGTTTTAATTAAGCTAATTTGAAACGTCCAAATATTTTACAACTCCCTAAACTGGTATGACAGGTCTGAACTTCCATCTCTGTTCATCCTGTAAGAGAGAGGAAGAGAAAACGAACGTAATAACGCTACATTATTCCGCCGTTGATAAACAAAATTGTTAAAAAAAAACAAGATTTGAAGTTAGTTTAATTTCCGGCTACGCGCCAGAAAGATCTTTAAAAATACAGCATTATATAAATAAGTCTCGTAGAAAAGTTGTGTGCTACGACATTTAGACACTATCAGTTACAACTCCAGCAGTGCTACGCCGTAGCATCGACTCTTAGATTTATCTATGAAAGTTGTCAGATCCAACCGAACAGATACGTAGTTCCATTTATGCACAACTTAAGGGTCCGGGGAGCGGACCCACGATTTCTATTTGGGGCGAGTGCCAAAATCAGACGGATTAGTGGTAAGTCGGTTTGACTACTCAAAACGACTAAAACTAAACTACTAAGACATACAGACCTACCTAGACCTAGATACACAGTCCCTAGTTGTCAAGTCATAAAAACCGTGCAAAGCAGGGGCTATTCACTAGCTGTAGACGTAGGTACATGATTAGTTTCAGATAATGCCCGAAAAGAAGATTTTAATATCAAGATAGCAATATAAGAGAAATTGCATTTGCATTACAATAAATTCAATAAACCTTATCTCTCAAATCAGACGCGAGTTAAAACCTGATTATCCTCACGTTATCCTTTTAAATTCGACTTACAAGACACTTACTAAGCTCTTTACTAGTCTGGAACACCCCGTCCACGACCTCAGCCAATGCAACTTGCGTCAAGCGACACGCGCGCAAGTCACTTGTTTCTTTCACGTGAGTACCGTCACTCCACAAGTCACGTCGCGGTGACATGTGGCGTAATCTAATGGTGGCTCTACACTCTCGCAATAGTCGCAACATATGATACGGAACGGAGAGCAAGTGAGGAACATCGAGGTTAGACGAGCACTACGTTCTCGCACTCGCCCTGCCCTCCGAGTGTCTCGGCGAGAGTGTACAGCCGACATAAAGGTCGAAAGATAATGAAGTATCTACAAGGTGTAAACGACCCTTCACGAAGCCGTACCAAGCATCTGTACATCAAACAAAGTAACCCTATGCAAAAATTATTGATGGGAAACGACTTACGGTAAACCTCAATGTAACGCTCTCAAAACATTCTGCTGATGGATGCATTGAATAGTAAACGGGTCAGGGTGTTATTTGACGTAAAGTTATAACCTTAAAAACTGCCATGTAAAAAAACTTGTGCAAAAGTTGAAACTTTGACCTCAAACATCTCCATAACTAGACGGTTCCCAGGTATGCTCCAGAACAAAAAAATAAATCACAATGACGAGGAGAACAAGTGCATTTCGCCTTTGTTAAGGGTCTATTTACACCTTATATATAGGGGTATGAAAAACAGGGTGTAATGTTTTTCATCCCTCATAGAAAAGGGAGCATCTTCCAACCAAACGGGTGCTATGTGTGGTGGGCTACTGGCGGTAGTTGTTGTCGGGTTTTTCTACAAGGTCTTAAGTCGCGGAGAACTTTTATATCGCCACTTAGGAATGTGATTTTAGTTCTTCCTTTGTGGCATAGATGATGCTGTAGTACTTAGTATACTATGTTCCTGTAGTGCTTTTTGTAGTACCGGTACATATCTTCCCGGTATCCGAAACCAGGCTGAAATCTATCCATAGCAGTGTGACCGCTCCTTGAATGGCTCTAAAAAACTTCATTCACTTGTTTTTTCTGCTGTCAGTCGCAATACGCGCGTAGTTCATGGCTCAACGTGATCTGAAACGACCTCCGATGAGTGAATGACCGATTAGTGCCATTTGATGGCTGAAATCTTACTTATATGTCGCTCTTTTATTCGAAGCTATGATATACAGGGTGTAAACGGACCCTTCACGAAGCCGTCAACCAAGCATTCTGTACATTAAACTAAGTAACTTTACGCAAAAATTTTTGCTGGGAAACGACTTTTTTTTTGGGGTCAAAAATCACGTTTGACGGTAAGACTCAATATAACGCACTCAGAACATTGTGCTGATGGATGGATTGAATAGTACGGGGGTTGTGGAGGTGTTTAAAGTAAAAATCTTACACTAAAAACTTGTATTTAAAAAAAACTTGTGAAAAAGTTGGAACTTTGACCCCCAATATCTCCGTAACTAGAAGGTTCCCAGGTATGATCTAGAACAAAAAAATTATCGCAATGACGTGGAGAGCAAATGCCTTTCGGCTTCGTTAAGGGTCTTTTTACACCCTTTATGAGAGAACATTAACTGGGGTGTGGAATTTCATCATAATATTGGGTATGGGCTACCTTTTGCCGGCGTTTTGTTAGAAATTATACCACGGGAACGTATTACCGGGACATAAGGTGTACTATATTCTCGTCGAACCCAGGCCATAATCTCGGCAAAATCTGATCAACCGTTAAGGTATGAAAAGGTAACAAACACCTTTCGTTCGGTAATAAGTTGCCCTTTGTAATAATTCCAGACGTCCAAGCTGGCAAAGTTTCAGTCAACAGGAAGTCAAACATCACACCTGTAATCTCCGAAGGTTTAGGCAGAGGTGTACCGATTGGTACACCGGCCACCCACATTTCGCCAGTTATGTCTGAGACCCTGGTAATTTGGAGCGAGCCTTAGCCTTCAACCGGGTACAAATCCAGACTTTATGTCTACTACTGAGAAATTCCTAATGACAACTAGGTGATATAATATCTTCTTTTAAAAACCATAACCATCCCCATCCATAACCATAACCATTTTGAGGTATGGTAATGGTTTAGAAGTATGGTAAAAATTCATAAATCTACACGGGTGAAGTCGCGAGCGAAGCACTAGCTGTAGGTAATGAGTGATGGATGGACATGATTTGTCGGGACGATTTATGATGATGAAGTCACGGCCAAATCACCAAGGAAACGTGCTGACTACGTCATGTATCTCTATGATGATACGAAAGATTTTCGCACCCTGTTTTCTTCGGGAGACCATGATACGCTGAGTGAAAATGGACTTTATTATGACTAGATACTAGACACGCACTGACGAACGCTGACGAATCCCTTTTTTGGGACCTTTGTGCCCGACAACAAAGAGGGTTATTTGCGCCTCAAATAAATGCAACGAGTGTAGAGAGATAGTTGCTTGTAAGGCAAAAACAGTGATCTTAATTGAATGCACAAAATGTCGCGACTATAATCCCCGAAGTGTTAAGAAAAAGAAAGACAATACATTTACTTGGCACGTGCCACAAGTGCACACAGTATAAAAAAAGAACATAAAAAACTCAAATCTCAATAAAAATATAACACTGTGTGCCTCACGACTGCGCCAAATAGGCCCAGTTCAGCAAAATAAGCTGTGTGTCTACTGCCCGGTTTGCCCAGGTCGTACCTCCCTAAAATCTTCTCCTTCTTCTTCAACCTTTGGCCCTTTGCTGAGTGTAGATCTCTTCCAAATCTCTCCACTTTTGACGGTTTTGTGTCATGTCAATCCAATTTTTTCCGGCCACTATAATCGTCGAGATCGTCTGTCCACCTAGTCAGCTGTCTTTCTATAATACACCTTCAGTCTTGGGGCGAGACTAGCCATCAACCGAGCACAAATACAGACTCCGTTTTTCTACTAAGAAATTCCTGATGGAAAAACACAAGACTGGGAATCGAACCCAAGACCTCATATTCACCAGTAGTGCTTGTCACCACTATAGACCGACCGCTTTAATGAGTCCTCCGCCTTGCCCCATCAAAGGCACATTAAGCGTCCACTAAGTCCTTACAATATCCCACAGGTTGCTTGCTCTAAAATAACCATAATCCACGTAGGTATTTCGATACTAATTGAACCATAAGTGATCAACCTTCAGAATATTCCATTGAAATTGATACCTTCGCGAGGACTCATTAAAGCGGTCGGTCTATAGACTAAGGAGCCCGTACGAAGCAAGAAAGAACGTGATATAAATTCGTAAAATGATGTTAAAATATACATTAATAAAAGAACGCCAGCTTATTTAAAACACTAGAGATAAAAATAAAAATGTCTGTCGTAAGAAAAACTTCAGTAGCGTTTTACGACAAAGGAAAAAAAAGAGGAAGGGAAATAAAGAATCCTTTATACCATTAGTTGGAGCGTTTTATTTATGATAGCGATAACAACATACACTCCGACGCCTTTACAATTTATACTCCAGAAGAAATATTGTATTGTCTCTTTGGAAATACTTTATTTAGGTACTTTATTGGGTGTATTTGGTGTAAAAATCTACGCACTATAAAAGACAAGAGAATATGAGTAAACTTTTATTTTTTTTAAACCTCGGCAATTTCCATACTAAGAATTTCTCCTGTATCGTGGGTGAGTTTGCAAAAATTAAAATCACATACGCAAACAGCCAGACCCGGAACAACTACCCGTGCGGGAATAGTACCCGTGACACGCAGCGCAACAGCCAATCGCTCAGTCACTGCGCCAACCGTGCAAAACAATCGTTTACTTACTTCCTTGAAGTTTAGACAAATAAATAAAATAACTATGTATTCCGCTCTCTAATAATAAATAAATCTCTCGATAATTTATCATGTTGTAAAAACCGTTCGAATCAGAGGCGCGTTGCTAGTAATTAAATATTCGCTTCACTGATTAAACTGACCTTTTGCTAACACGATATTCTGATTGTGAAGGTAAAAACACGATAACTGCAGCTTCAGATTGCGAGAGAAAAATGAATAAATCTCTTTTTAATTAACTCTTGTCTTGCAGTGACGTAGTTTATAAAAGAAAAATGTGTTTGTTTTCTAGTTATTTATCATGCAAATATTTCAGCTTCTAGCCCATTGTTAGGTGCTTTGGACGATTTAGTTTTTAATGGCAAGCGTTCAAAGCTAGATGCAGTAGCATTTAAAAAGATTTGACTTTACTCCATGAAGTCTTCTTTTTAGCGTGTCGATAGCACAAAGTTCAAATGTTATGTTTAGCCCAAAACTCAGACACGCGGACCCCACTCACTGATGCAGTAAGCAGATCATCAAGTGCGCAGGTTATAGGGCATGCGGTGCAAGATGGAAGGGGGGCCATTGTCTGTGGGAAGACGCCGCATACGCACTTGAGGTCTGAGCCGTCCATGAACCTGCATCTGCAGAGATTGTCTTTGGTGCGACCATACTGGACAGGCATATTCACCAGCAGAGAAGCAGAGTGCCATCCCTGTGGTTCGCAGAAGATAGAGAAAATATGCTAATTTCTTTACTCATTTTCGTTGGAACCTGTTTTAAATACTTGCTCATCATCCCTAGGAAGTTTGAGGGTCTAAAAAAGGTCAAAAGATGGAACTCTTCCGTAAATGATATCAGGACTCAAATCAATGCTGTTGTAAAGAGAGTCAGGATATAGAAACAATGAACCCCTCATTAATAGACGCCAAGTCAAGTTATGGCAAATTTAAACTTCTAAAAATGTAAGGTATATCTGAAGATACTCCACACTGGTTGCAACTAGACACCGCGTCGTCTGTTAACAAAAAACATGTCATAGTTCTATTCAGTTTTACAATTCAAGAAATCTAATCCATACCTACCGTTGCAAAGCTGATACGTCTTACAATACACCTTCAACAGCCACTGCATTTTACTTCACACCGCACAAATCCCCGTTTCATTCATATCTCTCTTCGCCACACAATATTTTTACATAAGTAGGTACCTAGAGCGCATGCGCAGTTCCTCACTTAATAGGACGTCCGCATCCGTGCACTTCGCGATTGCTACGGCAGATGCTGTTATCCCGGAGCGGAGGACGCCCGCCCCGAGATAGCAGTATTTTCAAAGGAATAAATGCATCAATGGTGCTTATGCCAACATACGGGGTGTAAACGGACCCTTCACGAAGCCGTCAACCAAGCATTCTGTACATCGAACTAAGTAACTTTACGCAAAAATTATTGCTGGGAAACGACTTTTTTTTTTGGGGTGAAAAATCACGTTTTACGGTAAAACTCAATGTAACGCTCTCAAAACATTGTGCTGATGGATGGATTGAATAGTACGGGGGTCGTGAAGGTGTTTAAAGTAAAAATCTTACATTAGAAACATGTATTTTAAAAAAAACTTGTGAAAAAGTTGGAACTTTGACCCCCAATATCTCGGAAACTAGAAGGTTCTCAGGTATGGTCTAGAAAAAAAAAATGATCGCAATGACGGGGAGAACAAGTACCTTTCGGCTTCGTTAAGGGTCTTTTTACACCCTTTACTTATAGGAGAAAATAACGTAAATAACTAAATTTTGTATGGCGGTTAAGCTCAAAACTCAGTCCGGACTGAGTTTTGTGATGTTCAATTGTCACTATGACTTGGTGAATTTTACTCGCAGTGTAATATTGTTGTATGGTGCGTCATGATTCTTTTGGCGCCAGGATAGACCGCGAAATGCAAATTTTCTTACGTTTTTTGCAATTTGCAGGTCGGTGTCAGGTTGTATGTTGATGAAAAGATGATTCGCGCAAGTAACACTTATGTAGTTCTGGCGTTCTGGTTTTTTTATCACAATAACACAACAGCCGTATGAAATCGCGCGCCTATGACCTATCAGCTGTTAGCTGCGTGACGCCGTTCTGTCTCATTACTATCGTTACGTGCAACAGTGGGTAGAAAGAGTCACGCGGCTAACAGTTAATAGGTGAAAGGCGCGTGCGCGGGAATTTCATACGGCTGTTGCATTATTGTGATAACATTGAATGAGTATAAAAAAAATGTTTCTTTGGGAAAGTTGTGTGTTACCATGAGTACAATCTCGAGTTTAAGTATCGGTCATTAATTACCAGTCACCCTATATACGATAACCCCTCTTATTTGTATAATTTATGAGAAAAATACTACTACTCATATATATAACTAAAGTTTCCCAGGAAGCGCCTACCGAATACTATCAGACAAAGAAAGTCTTCGATCTAATTCAATGTAGGTGCCTGAACCCTTCCGACTAATTTGAATAAACTATTTGTGTTTACACAAGAGTCGGTATCAATGGGGATCACAAATCTTGGCTCGTGAGAGATCATTTACATATCTATTTGTGCTAAACAGAAGTACGCAACCTCTATTTGAATTGAATATGAATTTATGATTGAATATCCTAAATCTTTCTGCGTACTTCTAATCACACTAGATACCTACTACATAAATGGAACTCTTTTGTTCTGTCTGTCAGAAAACTTAATTTTTTAATAGTTATTAACTAAGCAGATTTTTTTTCCCCTTATTTATTTTTATACATATTAAGTACATTTTTAAATATTCTAATATAGAACAATATATAAAAAAAAACATTTAAAATTATAAAAAATAGTAGCCCACCAGCGTCGGGAACAGGGTCCGAACTACCGATGGTCAGGGCTCTTGAGAGAGGAGCCTCCTTATGATACGCGCCGTGTCCAGAAGTACTGCTTTCTGAATCAAGCCCTTGATCCAGCTGCCAAGCAAGAGCCTCCCTTTTTTTTTCCCCCATTTATTATTGTTTACTGTATTCTTCCACCAAAGGATAAAATATTTTTCGACCACTGTTTGGGGGGGGGGGGAGGCTGGTAATCTGTGTGACAGATTTTTCCTAGTGCAGATACCCGTCTCCCACAAAGGATTTATCAGATGTAGTGCTTTCATATTTTTAAGGTACCTTTGTGGAAGAGAAATAAAAGGTTCATTTATTTATTTATTATATCTCTTATATAATAACAAGTAACAACATTTTCGCAAAGAAACAATAAAAAGAGACAAATCATCAACAAGCGGCGCATAACTTCTATGTCAAATAATGCCCTTTGTAAAAAATACTCTTCGTTACTTTCAATACCGTCTGTGACAACACTAATATTTTACATACACTGAAAATGTAATAAGGGAGCGAAATAAATGGAAGAGAGCAGACAATTCTCTGTATGCCGCCTAAACGTTTGTGACATGCCTCAATGCGTTAAGTAATGGATTTTGACAAGAGAAGGCAGTAATTTCCCTCGGGCTGCTAATAGGCGATTTGACAACATCAAAAAATATATATATTTAGTCAGTCAGTCAGTTAGATCACATAAAAATATTGGACACGTACTTTTTCTTTTGTCACATAATCAAAAAATGACGACGATACAGCGCATCAAAGTTCAAGAGAGGGGGCTTGTGACGTCACGCGTGATTTCAACGCGATGTATCGTGGTCATTTTTTGTTTATACGACAAAAGAAAAAATACGTGTCCAATATTTTTTGAAAATCTAACTGACGGACTAAATAGTTTTTTTCAGGCAAATACCCTTTTTTTTTTTTTTTTTTACGGATGGGAAATCATCAAATGACTTCTCCCGCTCTGGGTGGAGTGGGAGGGAGTGTCAGACTCTTACTGACTAAAACCCATCCATGTTCCTTCATTGCCCTTTGTGTTCCAGGGCCACGGTATCTCTTTCGAACAGTCCCGCAGCCCCGGCAGGCATCGGCCCTTGCGGGCCCCTTCCTGGTTGCTGACATCTCTTTGAGGCGCGCGTGGAACACGAACGCGCCGTCGACACGGCCTGTCGTCATAAGACGGACGGACGGTGAGCTAACCCATTACTCACCGTCCACAGGCCCGCGCCTACGGTGGCCGGGAGCCACCACGTGGCCCCCGACGCCCGGTGCTTCGCCCGCGGCGGCTGGGCCGTGAGATTCTCTCCCTCTCACGTCCCGCCACCTCCTTCGCTAGCATGACTGCTTCGCAGAAGGAGGTGACGGCTTCCCATTCCCTCTCGCTCCGGACCATGGCCTGAAACAGGGCCGGGAGCGAGAGGTCGCCGCCGCCGATCGCCGCTACGAGGACACGGCGGAGCTCCGCCCAAGCGGGGCAGACCTCCACGGTATGCGCCACCGTGTCCTCCGGACGATCCTCACAATGATAACACCCGGGCGTTTCTTCCCGCCCGATTCGGTGCAGGAACCTCCCGAAACAACCGTGTCCGGTGAGGACCTGCGTCAGGCGGAAGGTGAGGGCGCCGTGGCGCCTCTCTAGCCACTCCTCAAAGAGGGGACTTATCGCCACTATTGTGGCGTGCCCTGCACTGGGTTGCGACAGTCGCTGTCTCCATGTCGCCATGAGATCGCGTCGGAGGTCTGTCCGCTGAGCGGTGATTAGGCAAATACCCTATGACAATCAACAGCAGCATTTTCTTTTCGGATATTGGGAAGAATAAATGGGTCGATTTCTAGTCTACCAGGATGCAACTGAATACCAATATTTTACATGGAGCAACTGTAATGACTATCTGACCTCCTAAACCTAGTTAGTACTGTACTGTATTGGGAAGACTATGTTACGTAACTTTGTGTTATTTATTTCATCATCACTGCTCGCAAAACGGCCACTCCACGTAAACTACTGGTATTCAGCTGCATCCGGCTGCAGACTGGAAGCCGAACCCAAAATAGTTAGAATAAGGCTATGCAAATGATGATAATGCTCTCAAAACGGTGAAGGAAAATATCGTGAGGAAACCACCATTTCTAAAACCAAAAATTAGAAGACGTGACATGCGTGGTGGACTTACAGCCTACTTGCTCTCTAAGAGAAAATGACTGTGTCCAACGGTGGGAACATTATTGAATATTTAAGCTACGTCCAACCGTGGACAAGTTGTAAAAACAGCGTCGCCGCGACATAAAAGAAAATATCCTCAATTGCATTTCATTTTACTTCAAGAAAACCAGCGAGATTTCATTACACTTTAAAGAGTTCTCTTCGCAGTTTTAAATTAACATAGCACTTTATGTTTTCACTGGCCACGCGGCACAGGGCAGCTATAACGTAGTTTGAAGATTGAAATCGTTTTTTAAACACTGTTAGATTGCTAGGTAATTGCCTAGAAATACAGAAATCGTAGACTAGATGAAAATTTGATTGCTATGGCATCCACTCGCATAGAAACATGTAACCCAATTAGTCGTTTTCTACGTTTAACATCCACACTAGTTTTGTTAATGTGAAAATAACTCTGCGTGTGTATCTGTCTGTTACCTTATCACCGTTTGCCTGTTCATCTGAATAGCTGAACAGATTGAGACGAAATTCAATACACAGGTGTTCAGATTAGCATATAGATATTTTTTCATGCTATTACGTTTCCGTAGAATAAATTTCTACCTCAACGAGGGCGAAGCCACGGGCAAAAGATAAACATACACGGGCAAGAGATACAGAAATAATTATTTATGTAAAAAGTGCCCTAAAGGATGCTAAGACCAATATTGTTATGTCAGTATTATGTAGCCTGTACTGTCCCACTGCTGGGCAAAGACCTACCCCAATTCCTTCCATATGCTCTTTTCAAGTTCCTCCTCGAACCAGCCCTCGAAGTACATGTCCAGATCGTCTCGCCACCTCTTTCTTGCCTTTGCCCAGCAGTGTAAAAGCCCTTCACCGTTCACTTTTGACCCTTGGATTTGTTTTGATATTTCTTTTCAGATAGTCGACCTCAGGAGGTAACTTAAAAAAGAAAATTCGTGTCAAAGTGATTCCGATATCCTGTTCACAAAACAAATAGAAAATTGAAGAGGGATAGAAGCATGCTGCTATCTAGAAAGTGACTTTTATTTACTCAAAGTTACGGTTTACTATCACAATATTCTCAACAATAAACTTCGCAAAATAACAAAATCTCAAGAGTGTAGTGTCCACGTGTATTCCACTTCTCACGTAGAGGCAGCAGTCATTCCAAAAAGAGCCACTTCTTCACCCAATCCCTACACGCCATTTTCACTTCAGTGTTTGTGAATACAAGGGTCAAAATCACATGAACATTTTCGTCCAAGCCTTCGTGAACTGAAGTATCTAGCACGAGTGTACCGATCTTCAATTTTGCAGGTAATTGAAAGTCTTTCAGTAACCGTAAAAGTAGTTGAGATAACAGTGTTAAGAGTCGATAGTTAGTTCAAGACGTGACAGAGTTTTCAATAAAAGGTCAGTTACAAACTTTTCTAAGAAAAAGTAATGGTCGAGAAAAGGTACGGAAAGGACCCCTGTAAAAATTTACGAGTATCGGAATTTAGAGGGATTTGTATCTTAAGAGCTCGAATGTAATGCATAATACTAAAGATGAATGTGTTACGGAGTAATAAAAAGACGGATACTTTTGTGAAACCCTTATTTTTTATAGGACAAGATATTGACACCTCCGTCCGGTCGTCCGCCCCTTATTTCGCACGGTTTCGTTTTTAGGGTTCCGTACCCGTAGAGTAATCAACGGGAACCTATTACTAAGCCTCCGCCGTACGTCCGTCCGTCTGTCTGTCAGTGGGCTGTATCTCATGATCCGTAATAGGTAGACAGTTGAAATTTTCACAGAATATGTATTTCTGTTGCCGCTATAGAAACAAATTATAAAATAAAATTATTAAAAATTCAAGGGGGCTACTACGATCGTACGGAACCCTTCATGCGCGATTCCGACTCGCACGTGGACGTCCGCCGATCACGCGCTTTCCTGACGGTGAATCCCTGAACATAAAGATACAATACTTAGGTACATATTTATTCAGTACCTACTATAAAATTTGTACATTGTGTAACGGTTGTATAGAAATCGGTAGGTACCTACAGAACATTGTCTATTTTAGACTAAGTCAAAAAAAACACTGGCTACTTTTTCTGTAGAAAAAGTAGCCAGTGTTTTTTTGACTTAGTGACTGTCCAAGTAATATCTTATTTATTTATTTTATTAAATAGGTCTACTCTTGGCCTCAATATTGTCCTGAGGCCAGAGCTGAGGTCGACGACGTTACGAGCTACCCCAAAAGAAGCCTTTAACGTGCGACTTAAATAGAAAATGATGAATAATATCATATAATATCAGTTGTTTATTATAGGTAATTTTAATGCAATACTAATATTAGGCTAAGTTGTACTACTAACAATATATGGATGTAAGTCTGAAATAAAATATTTGAATTTGAATCATAACATCACGCCTGTTTTCAACAATTGGTCAGTTATGTTATGTTTAAAGCCCATGTAAAACGGGTGAGTCTATTACCTAATTACCTAACGTTTTCATAATTATTATACCTATATATATACTTGCGTAGAAACTTGATTATTCAAAAACGTATGCCTTAGGCCTGTTTTAGTTATTTAATCTGGTTGTGGTAACTACAGTTATTGCATAAGCGAGTTTTTTGCAACTCTTGCGCATACCTTAACGAATTGTGAGAGAAAGTGCTCCAGTTTTTAAAAGTAATGTTGTATTTCGGCTGTACTGTCACCAGCTCCGGTAGCCGTGATCGTCTAGTGGTTAGGACCCTACGTTGTGGCCGTAGTAACCCAGGTTCGAATCCTGGTCACGGCAGTGATTACACTGTCGCGGCGGAGCATATCTTTTTGGAATTTTGTGTGTATTTCTAAGGTAAAACGTTGTGATTGTAGTCAGTGGTGTGATTACTCTTTTGCTATCAATATTGTATTTTAATTAATTGTATTATCTTCTTTTAATCGCTTTATCATTTTAGTAAAGTGATTTGATAATAGTTTGCAATTCCATTGTTACTATGAGATGTTGGTGTGAATCAGATCCACGTTATATAATTCTTCGAAGTAATATAAGTAGTGTAAGGAAAACGCTCAATATACTTGGGTTCGTTTATTTAACTGCTGAAAACCCACAATAAACTGATGTCAGTAAAGTAAACAGAAATAATTTTAATAATGAAATAGGTGCACCAAATTAATGATGACCTTAAAATATTCTTTACGAAGAAAAAACATTAAATCACGACCATCTTGTCACATTGTCCCTTTGGAAATTTATTTTATTAGTCATAACAGTTACTAAAGTAATCCCAATGCTGCCAACCTCTGACCTAAATACAGATACAAGAATCTAGTCCTTTTACCCAAATAAACTACAAAGAATAAAATATATTTGTGGTCCTTATGGTATTGCATTGTCCAGTCGTAATCTTGAAACAGCTTCAGGTCTGGTGATCGCATGCTGAAAATGAGGTCTTGGGTTTGATTCCTTAGTCCAACGAAGTGTTATTGGGTGATTCTCAATAGCAGCCGGAAGTCTGGATTTGTGACCGATTGATGGCAATTGGCGCACCCTATATTACATGTAACTTAATGCGGGTGGGTGCCTCGTTGGTCTAGTGGTCGTAAGTGTGACTGCTGAGCATGAGGTCCTGGGTTTGATTCCCAGGTCGGGCAAAGTGTTATTGGGTGATTCTCAATAGCAGCCCGGAGACTGAATTTGTGACCGGTTGATGACAATAGGCGCACCCTGTATTACATGTAACTTAACGTGGGTGCCTCGTTGGTCGTAAGTGCGACTGCTGAACATGGGATCCTGGGTTTGATTCCCAGGTCGGGCAATGTTTTATTGGGTTTAGCAGCCACGGAGTCTGGGTTTGCGCCCGGTTGATGGCAATAGGCTCGCCCCCTCTATTACATGAAACTTAAACATAACTGGCAAAGTGGGTGTACTATTAGGTACACCTCTGCCTAACCCTTCGAGGATTACAGGCGTGATGTTATGTCAATGTTGTGCCAATACTTTCAGGGATTTCAAGCTTGATGCTATCTGTTAATCAACATTCACTACCGATATTTACTGCCAACAGTAATATCTTAACGATCCTGTCCACTAATTACCCTCGTGGAACACATACCTTCCGCTCCAGTAGTCACGAGCGCAGTTATTCGCTGTCATAAACCTGCATCGTTAAAGTGCACTAACGGTTCTTGGTGGTTCCCTTAGTGGAGTTTTTATGGAGGATCCCTAATGGCTAGGTGGTGGCTGATGTATGCCTGCATGGAGTGGGGTGGCATGGGGTTGGGCAGTTTAAATAGCGGTTTTTAAGTGAGTCATCAGCAGAGACTGGACTAGGTAGAGTTTATTTGTCATAATATATCATCACGCATGTAGACCCCGAAGGGTTAAACAGAGCTATTAATAGTAGCCCCTCATTCCACGAGATATGTTTAAGTCCCATGGAATAGAGGGCGAGCCTATTGCCATCAACTGGACACAAATCCAGACTCCATGGCTGCCATTTAGAAATTCCTGATGGACAAATTGATTAATAATCGAATATAAGCAAGCATAACATCATCGTCTGCCTAGCCTTTTCCCAACTATATTGGGATCGGCTTTCAGTCCAACCGGATGCAGCTGAATACCAGTACTTTACATGGAGCGACTGCCTATCGGACCTCCACAACCCAGTTAGTACTGGTAAGACTGGTTGTCAGACTTTTTTTGGGCCACTGACCTACCTAACGACTGTCAAAGATCTACAAATCACACCCGGGACCAATGGCTTAACATGCTTTCCGAGGCACAGAGGAAACTCGGTATGTAATGGGTGGTCACCTATCCACAGACCGTCCTAGGCAAGCACGGCTTAAGGTAAAGATCGACCTGCGACTGTTATTATTTAGCCACGAGATCCTCCTCATATAAGCAAGCATAACATCATAAATAAATAACGACCGGATCACAAACACAGGCGATGCGACGTACATCAAGCCACACGCGCGTGTCATTTGTTTTCTTCACATCGCGGTGGCTCGTGGAATGCTCTAAGCAATTTCTTTTATTTGTTTTCTTTGCATTCAAAATACGTGTGTCACTTGAGACCCGAAGTCTACCGAAGCAGAGACGAGACTAGAGAAGATGTGTGGTAAACCACCAATAGAATTTCGTTATTTATACTTCTCGCCTCCTCTTAAATTTCAGAGATGAGAGGAGATATCTCATATTTGTTTATGCCAGCCTCTGCACTCTTTGGTAGTACACAGCAGAGATGAGAAGAGACGTGAGTAGCTTGTGGTGAGCGGTCTGCGGTGGTCGCTAAACTGCGCATGAGTAGCCTATACACATCTCTGCTCCGGTCTAACCCGTACGCATCTCCGCGCAGTTTCGGTGGATACATCCTGGTCTTACGCATCTCATCTCCTCTATCGTTCGTACATCTCTGCTCGTCTCCGCTTTGGTGGAGTTCGGGCCTAAGTGTGTAGCTTGTGGCTAAACGGTACAAAGACTCACAGTTTTTAGTGCGATAGCTTTTATGAGAAAAGTTATATTTGTATGGCTTATTCTAATACACACGTATTCAAGAAAACTTTAGTGCACATTACTGTGATTAAACTAAATAAGCTGGAGCAATAAGTTCACGTTACTAGAACAACAGGTGCAGCTTGAACTCACGACCTCTGGCTTCACAGCCCAGCCAACCATTGATCGATTGCCACTACAATCAAACCCAACAATGGTTGAATGGACATTTCTCAAGAGATGTCGTCACGCACCCAATCAATAGTGAAAGTGCTCCCAATCCAACGAGTTTTGAGCAAAGCGGCCGAGAAATTCGGCACCACAGTCACCAGCTCCGGTAGCCGTGATCGTCTAGTGGTTAGGACCCTACGTTGTGGCCGTAGTAACCCAGGTTCGAATCCTGGTCACGGCAGTGATTACACTGTCGCGGCGGAGCATATCTTTTTTATTTTAATATTTTTAATTAAGATATGAATATGCATGTTGGGTTTCCGAGATACTTATACCCATTTCAATTAGTGCTTAGTCCTTAGGGATTATAAAAGGATCTAAGTAATTATACGACCTAAATTCTTCGAAATAAAATGTTGTTTGTCATTATGCAGATTGCAAATTAATGACCCGTGTTTATGGTGGTACAAAAGTTTGTAAATAGGACAGTGTCAATTAAACTTCACAATTGGTTTTGTGAGTAATCTCAACAGAATATAAACATCACGCCTGTAGTCCTAATAGGCTTTGGCAGAGATGTAAATCACGTATCGGCAATAATGAATAATCAATCATAATGTTGACCAACATCTCTCGAGGTTCTGGCAAGGCATCGAGGGATTGATTAAGAAGGGCGTACTCCTTGGTAAGGCCCGCATTGTGTTGAGGTTCCTGTCTCTGTCCCTAATCCCCGGTAGCTTGGACCCTGTTCCCGACACCGGTGGACTACTATTTTAATATGCTTTTTTATAGAATGAGTAAAAGAGATTAATATGGGATCAAAATATTATTTCGAAAATCGGCTGGACACCTTTTTTTTTTTTGACGGGGGGAGCCTCCTAAAGGCGACCGGTCTTTGGGGATAAGACCGGGGAGTGTGGGATTTCTACCTCACTAATACCACCCCGATGGTCACCATCCGCACATGGAAGGAGGCACCGTTTCCTCTTAAAAGACTACTATTTAACATCGGTTTACGAATATCATTTTTAAAACCTATATTTTAGCCACCTTCAAGGGGCGTCAGTTATAAGGGATTTATAGAGAAATTGCGAAACAGCCATTTGACCTTCAAGTTAATTTGCATTTATTATTATGTTTGCGACCAACCTCACCCAACCTTTGTAAACATGGCCCATATATCAACAGTTACATAGAAGCACGCCCGGGCTTAAATCACAATGTTTGTGACGTTAGCAATCACTTGATCAAATATTGGCCGACCTTATCGGTGCCATCAATTTAAATATATAGTAAGACCTCGTAACCTATTCAGTTTCTTTGTACCGTTTACAAAAGAAGTAAGTAACAGCTAGCTTGTAACTAGAGAAAGAAAAGACTTTAACACACGTATTTGTGACAAAAATGACGCCCTACGAAGCCGTTGACCTAAAATATAACTTAATAAATAATTTATTAAATATTTAGTGCACTTTTGTATACTGCGTTAACGATATAAACTTAGCTACACCCCGAAATATGTTGGTCCTTCGAGCCGAATCCTAACCAGCGACCTACGGATTTATATGTTACTTTTAATCCATGTTAAGCAGATATGTGTCTTGACGTCACGTACCTACCTATTTAGTACGAAGTGATGCACATAGTGTTATCTTCCTTTTTGTTTGGGTTTAAGTTTTCTTTTTTTTTCATTTTGTGCACTTGGGGCATGTGTCAAATAAATATATTTTCTTTCTTTCCATTTTGTTGACTGTACTAAAGCAATACATGGGTCGTACGGTTGCCGGGTACGAATAGGGAGAGGCACGTTTCCTTTTTGTAGCCATTGTTAAAGATTTTCTTATTCGTATATTATTTCCTTGACACATTCTTCCCTAAATTGAGAGTTTCGGATGAAAGGGCCAGGAAACTTCTTCGTGTATTATATCATTCTTATTACGTAATAATTTGCAAAGGTTATACCGCCCTTTGGCTCTAATTTTACATGTAGGACTAACGCGGTTTAATGCTAAAGGTGCACTGTACTTACATGCCTAAATATTTTCACTTGAAAGATACTTTTGGAGATATACTGGAGTGCAGAATAATACTCGACAGTATACATCTTAATGTTTATATTGAGCAAGGCGCAAGCGGAGGTTTACAGAGATGGAAATGAAGTTATAGTAGGAATAGAGAAGATTTAGAGTAAGAAAGAATATAAACCAAAGATGTAGGTGAAAGCGAGATTGAAAATTGATTTTATGATAGGCAATAGTATGAACGCGGTAGCGAGCTAAAGCAACATGGATTCGCAATGAAGGCGTCTAGATGATGATTTCCCATCCGTAAAAAAAAGGTGTCTAGCTAACTATAAACATTAAGAAGTACACCTTTCGAATATTATCCCGCACTCCAGTATACCTCCAAAAATGGTGACCCCGACGTGATCACACACATCACAGGAATAATGAGGTTTAACGCCCAGTATTCTCGTAGAGTTGTTAATGATTTCTATGGTTTTAATGGTTTGCTTTAAACAATCGAACTTTATAATGATTTTTCTTCTTGTGTGTTAAACAATCGTTGATTATTTTTGCAACCTGAAATAAACGTTAATTTTGCCTACGGCACTACGTCATCTCTTGCGCAAACTGTAACGAATTTTCAGTGAAAGTGTCTCAGTTTAATTCAATGTAATGTAAAAATTCGGCACCACAGTCACCAGCTCCGATAGCCGTGATCGTCTAGTGGTTAGGACCCTACGTTGTGGCCGTAGTAACCCAGGTTCGAATCCTGGTCACGGCAGTGATACACTGTCGCGGCGGAGCTTGTTTTTTTGCAAAAGACCAGTAACGAAACTGTCGAAGTTTAAACTGGTATAAATTATAAATTAATGTATTAATTTACTATAGGTAACTTAGTTAGATGAATTATGTTATTGTAACAATATAACAATGGGGAGAATGGAAGAAGAAAACGTGTTGCGCCGACCCCAAATAGAAGGGAGGATAGAAGGGGGGATAAGGGCAGGAAGATGATGATGATGATGATAACATTATAATGTATTATTAAGCTATAAGTGCAACAAAATCCTCAGTTTTAGTAAAAATATATTTCTATGGGACTGTAGTCTGTACCACAAGTCTTATTGGTATTCAGCTGCTTCGGTTTGACTGGAAGCAGACCTCAAAGTAGTTGGAAAAGCTAAAATAGCTAGGCAGATGATGAGAAGTTCCCAAACATTCAATAAAGACTGTTAGTAAACCATCACTGTACGGCGAATGATTGCCAAAATTGGTCTTTGTATACGCGAGTTGTTACATTTCGTCGCTTGCGCAAACCGTGACAAATTATAAGTGAAAGTACTCCAATTTCAACGAGATATATTCTTATATTTCGGCTCCACAGTCACCAGCTCCGGTAGCCGTGATCGTCTAGTGGTTAGGACCCTACGTTGTGGCCGTAGTAACCCAGGTTCGAATCCTGGTCACGGCAGTGATACACTGTCGCGGCGGAGCATATTTTTTGCTACGCGTGCTACGTGCTACGAGCTACGGCGTAGCAAAAGGACATGATGTTTCTAGGATTAATTTTTGTTGTTTTGTGTGTGTATGTAATCATAAATTAAATAGCAGTAATGTTGTTGTTATTATTTTGATATTTTACGTCTTTGTTTGTTCATAGTTTTCTTAGTAACTTATAATTCTTTCTTCAATTTTATCGTAAATATTGGAATGACTATAGAAAAAAAGCATACTCTATACATTGCTACTCTCTAAAATAAACCTAAGAGGATTAAAGTTTAAAAGCTCTTCCATCCACTTTCCTTGGCTCGACGGTTTAACAAGATAAACCGGGAAGTACTACAAGCCAACAAGATTGTCGCGTAATGTGTTAGAACAAAGTGATTTTACCTAAGGAGCTATCCTTACCTCTAAAATAACATAATATCATGCATGTAATCCCCGAAGGGTTAGACAAACATTTCGCCAGTTATGTTTACGTCCCATGTAATAGGGGGCGAGCATATTACCATCGTCAAGGCACAAATCCAGACTCCATGGCTGCTTTTCAGAAATCCCTTATGGAAAAATCCAATAATAATTTGCTCGACCCGAGAATCGAGCCCGGGACCTCATGCTCAGCAGTCGCGATTGTGATCACTGGACGACGAGGCAGTCTAAAATAATTTTACAAAATAATATCACTGCTCTCAAAACGATCTCGAAGACTGAGCTAGAGTGAACTAGATCCAAAAGACCATACATATCATCCATCAACCGACACTTGGCTGAGCTATGCCATGCTAGTATTTCATAAAAGTTAACAGGTTTTTATTCCATAAAAGAAAACGACACTCTATTCGACTCTTTGAAAAGAAACAAATTAGACTGCAGACAATAGTGACTAATTGGCAGCTGAACTGCTCGAGCTGGCTCTAATAGTGTCTGTCACTAAATAGTGTCGAGTGCAGTGCACTTGAGGAAGACTTGACGGAGGCTCGACGCGAGTAAATTGAGTTCTAAAGCGTTCAGTACACTGATCATCCATATTGTTCGTATATGCGAGTGGCTTTATTTTTGTGCATTCGTGAATTCGATGGGATTTTCAGTTGACAAAACTCACTAATTTGATTGCATGAAAATTTTCATCTCCTCTTTACATCCTTCGGAAAAGAGTCCTTAGTGATCACTGTCATCACATGAAGAAAGAAGTATGAAACTTTCTTTTGGTGCCATTTTCGTTTTGGAAATTATTCCAAGAGAACGTAGATGCTATGAGGATAAAAGTATTCTGGGTCTACCAGAACGGAAAACGTTTAATAGAAAATACAGTTCCCTTTAAATTCATATGCAAGGTGTAAACGAACCCTTCACGAAGCCATCAACCAAGCATTCTGTACATCAAACTAAGTAACTCTTCGCAAAACTTATATCGGCGAAGCGATTTTCTTTTTTGGTGTGAAAAGTTACGTTTTACGGTAGGACTCAATGTAACGCACTCAAAGCATTGCGCTGATGGATGCATTGATTAATACAGAAGCCATGCAGGTATTGAAAGTAAAGTTATAACATCAAAAAATTGTATTTTTTTTAAAGTGGTGAATAAGTTGAAAATTTTACCTCCAATATCTTCGTAACTAGAAGGTTTCCAGATATGGTCCGGAACAAAAAATCGATCGCAATGATGGGGAGAACATAATTATGCCTTTTGGCTTAGTTAAGGATATATTTTTACACCCACTATTTTGCACAGATACGATCACTAATCGCTTACTAATTACCAGACGAAATAAGTATTCATTTTCATTTTCATCCTCACGGCAAGTAATATTAATTTCTGGGTTATATTTATATTCATTTGTACAACATGCAAAATATTATTCAGGTATTTATAGTTATTATACGGGTGTTTCACGAGAATATTTAATATTAATATTACATTTATTACCTTCAAATATTTCTCTTTGCATTTTCCCCCAATTCAATTTGAATTTAAAACTACATAGTATACTACTACAATATGTAATTTTATTGGATGTAGATTAAGGATTTAGCATGTAAGGCCACTCTGTCGCATTGGATCGCAGATCTGTAATGGTAGTGTTAGGTAAGATTTTCGTAAATAAATAAATAAACATATAATTATTTAGTGACATCTCAGACAAGAAGATTAAAAATCTCTTTGTTCTTAAACATAATGCGACAATCTTGTCTGCCTGGCTCTTGCCTGTTTATCTTGTTAAACCGTTGATCCGAGGAAGTGGGTGGAAAACCTTTTAAACTTCAACGCTTTTAGGTTTATTTTTCAAAGTAGCTGTGCATAGGTGTCGTGTAGCGTCTAACACTGGTATTCTAAGTCGTGGACTGAACTTAAGTCGGACTTGACACGCCTACTTTTCACCATATTGACAGCTACAGTTTGTTTATATTTTGACATAAACGCCCACTTTTAAGGAATCATCTGTCAAATTCAACGTACAATAGTACAAGAATCTTTTGACGCTCGAATGAAGCTGACAGGGGGGCTGTTGGTAAACCTTTTGTTAATTGTTTTATAAAAAATATTGAGAAAAGAAAGAGATGGCTGCGTTAGTTCCGAAGTTTACCAAGAGAAAGAGTAAGAGTAAGTAAGACGGCTGCCATTCCAATATTTACGCTAAGAAACCAGTGATCAATTCTTACTTCCTTAATAATATTATAAATGCGAAAGTAAGTTTGTTTTTTTTGATTTTCATCATTGGAAGGTACTTTATTTCTTCTCTTTTTGTTTATACATGTGTTTTAACTGTCATGCATGAATAACTTGTTTCCTAGCTATTTAAAGTTTAGTCATTAATAGTAGTCTGTGAACAGCGCTGTGGGCAATATTATTATTTAAGTTATTAATGCTGTAATATCCCATAATGTAGTTGTTTGATGTTCCTATTTGATAAAATAAAAGATCTACTTTATTGTATAAATGTCAGAATAATCACAATTACATTGCAATTAATGATTAAAATTATATAAACTGAGCACAAAAAGACTATTAAATTAATCCTAGAAGCATCACGCCCTTCCGCTACGCCGTAGCTCTTAGTTCGTAGCACGTGTAGCAAAAAGACGCTCCGCCGCGACAGTGTATCACTGCCGTGACCAGGATTCGAACCTGGGTTACTACGGCCACAACGTAGGGTCCTAACCACTAGACGATCACGGCTACCGGAGCTTGTGACTGCGGAGCCGAAATACAAGAGTATATCTCGTTGAAACTGGAGTACTTTCACTTATAATTTACAACGGTTTGCGCAAGCGCCGCAATGTAACAACTCGCGTATTCAAAGACTAATTTTTCGCTGTAAATTGACGATTTACTAGTAATTTTAATTGGATGTTTGAGAACTAATGGAGTGATGTATGGAACAGCAAAAATTTCTATGTGGGAGGGTTCGAATTGATGAACAGAATACGTTGAAACCGTTTAATCGTCTATATAGGGTGACTGGTAATTAGTGACCGAAACACACGTGATTGTACTCATGATAACAAACAACTTTCCCAAAGAAACATTTTTTATACTCATTCACTTTAATCACGGCGCGCGCGTTTATCCCTGGTACCATAGTAATGAGACTGAATGGCGTTACGTGGCTATAACAGCTGATAGGTCACAGGCGCACGCGCGCAAATTTCATACGGCTGTTGTGTTATTGTGATAAAAGTGAATGACTTAAAAAAATGTTTCTTTGGGAAAGTTCTTTGTTATCATGAGTACAATCACGTGTTTAAGTATCGGTCACTAATTACCAGTCATCCTATATTCCTTCTACCCTGTATAACTGAAAGCCCACCCCTATTTAAACATATTTTCCTATTAACCATCACATCAACGCTTTCCTGAAACCACCGTGAAAATGAAACCAAACATAATTTCCCTTGTAATGGGAGCATTAATTTATAAGAACGCGCTCTCTCATAATCCGGCAATTTAGTTAGACGGCGGCAAATTACTTTGTAATAAGTAAATTATTTTAGCGGCGGCCGACAAGGGCTTTTGCCGGAGTTCATAAAAACGTTAATCATTGCTGTTGGGGTATTTATGCAGGTATACCAGAGACGTTAAATGATATTTAAGATATGTAACAGCTATGAATATTTTGTTAATAAAATGGCGTAAAAAAATATCTTTAGCTTTATAAATGGATTTACCCCAATTTGTATGTGATTGTAATATGCTTACGGCATTACATATGAAATTTCAAGTCTTTTTTTTTTCGAAATGACTGAAACGATTTTAATGAAACTTCATACGTATAAGCAGGATACATAAGTCTAAAAAGTTTTCAGAGAACTTTTCGAAAAATAGTGTTACAACTAAATTAGACCGATTTTAGATTTTCCATAGAAACAGTTTCCAATAATCTTTTTTTACAGTCATTTCGAAAAGTTCTCTGTTCTCTGTAGCCGATCTCATTAATTAATGTACAACATTTTATACCTGTACCTACATTCAAAGCAAATAAAGTTCTGATTCTGATTCTGAAAATGTGGGTGTAATATAGGTACCCCTCTGCCTAATCCTTCGGGGGTTACAGGCGTATTGTTATGTTTTTTAATAGATTTTATTTCCTATTTAATCTTTGTGACATTTTAGCGCTTTGTAAGATCTTTTATGTTTATGAGTTTAGTTACTACTTTAGATAATTAAGTAAGGCCTTCGCTATTTGCTGAACTGGTTACCTCGCTCTTTGCGTACTTAAATAAATAAATGATATTTATTTTGATTTGAGTTGCGTAGTCGCACCCAAAACCAAACATCAGCTGCCTAGCCTTTTCCCAACTATGTTGGGGTCGGCTTCCACTCTCACCAGATGCAGCTGATTACCTGTATTTTACACGGAGCGACTGCCTATCTGACCTCCACAACCCAGATAGTACTGGGTAATACGATACCCCTTGGTAAGACTGGTTGTCAGACTTTTTGGCCCACTGACTACCTGTAACGACTGTCAAAGACGTACAATGAGGAAACTTGGTATGTAATGGGTCCATGTAACCCATCCACAGACCAACCTAGGCAAGCGCGGCTTAACCTGAAGATTCATCCGAGCGGCTGTTATTCTTTAGCCACGAGCTCCTCAAAAAACCAAACAAAAGATTTATAACGAGCACTACAATGGATTTTAAAAAGAATGCCTTGATTTTTATTTATTGTATTCCTTGCAATCTGCAATCCTAAACGAAACTAATTAAGATGAAATGATACAAAAATATCGCGTGGTTCGGATTCAAAATTCTTTTTTTTTTGAAAGAATAAAAGAATTCTTAATTTTGGTTTCAACTCGCTCGTAAATATTTAAATGTCTTTGGTGTCAAGTAATTGCAGCACGTTTCGCCAATAACGTAGTCAAGATTCTTATTTCTTATTCAAGATTTTTATTATTCTGATTATCTATATTTTGTGCGTATTTATAATATAAAACAAAAGATAGCTAGGGTACAACTTTTAATGTTTTTAGATCTTTTCATGTTTTGGTTAGTGAAATTTTAATGAGATATTTTCAGTTGGGATGGGCCCTTTCAGAAAATACGGCTGTGATGTGGGTGAAACAATATTTGTTCAAACCTAGCCTAGGTAACCTGAATAGTATTGTGTATGTATGTTATTTTTTAACCCCGTTTTCAATCCACCCTAGAGTTTCCTGTTAGACATCACCTTGTGCGATAAGAGTGCTATTGGATTGTACACCAATTTGTGGTGTACAATATTGTGATTTGTGATAAATAAATGAGCCACGATAACACAACAATATGATCCAAGTCGACATCTACAGATACAAAATTACAAACGATTTTCGTCTATTATGTACCTATCGCCTGCCAACTCCACTCATAAATAGAACACTGAGCGCTTTATTACAATCGAGAGTATCACATTGTATTACATAACCGCTTGGCAACGTTCTTCATGGTGGCTGTACACTCTAGACCGAGAGCTCTCGCTAAGTCTCTCCCGAGACGTCTCGCAAAAAACTGACATGGGTCCGAGAGCAAGCGTAGAATTCAGAGGCTGGACGACCATCACGCTCAAGACGCTAGTGACAGCAACTGTGGAAAAAACAAACGAATGAATTGACGTACGCGTGTGTCAGACGCGTCGTCGGTCGTAGCTGTAAACGAGGCCTAAGTAAATCACCTATTCCGACAGAGCGTATCATGTTTATCATAACCGCTTGGCCACGTTCTTCCCTCTCAAACGACACCCGTGCTCACTAGCCTCTGCCAAGAAAACAAAGAAAGAAGTCCTTTAGAGAATACGACGAGTAACCGCGACGCGACGATACTCGCGCCAAGAAAACAAGTGTCACAAGCCCGTGTCGTTTGACGCAAGTCGTATCACAAATAGCGGCGATGGTGAACATGGTCTTATATGTCCCTATCGCCTGCCAACCCCCACATAAGCGAATCAATAGAATGTTGAACGCTTTATTACGACGGAGAGTATCACGTTGCATTGCAGAAGGCCGCAGGCGCTGCCCTTTGTGTGACGATGGCTTAATTAAACCAGTTGTATTGTAGTTTATTGGCAGTGAAAGATATATATGTTTGTGAATAATAAACATAAGTACTTGACGTTGTGGTATTTATGTTTTTTTTTTTATGTCACGATCACGATCGTCACGAAAACGAAAATAACTATATTTTTTATAAAACCAAGATTAACAGTCATCATTCTATCAAGCTGGTTAAAATTGCAGTACTTACATTATTGAAATACCATATTTATAATACTTCACTCTTATGAGTTTATGTTGGCACCAACTTAAATGAATAAACTGTATGTGTACTAAAAAATACCCAAGAACTATCCTCAAACATTAGTAAAACACTTTGCTATGAACAAAGCTCCAGGCGCTTTTGCATCATGATGCAGCACAGTTTCCTGCAGGCGTTCGCCCTCCTGTCTGTGTCGAGTGCACTTGACTGGAACGCCGACAAAATCGAGATATCGTATCGGCACTGTACTAATTGGAGATGTAAAAAATAGGAAAAAGCTTAGCGCTGCAGTTCACACAAAGGGTATGGAGAGAGGTGCCGATTGGGGAATAAACCTCTGTTTCGAATGGGACAAGATTGTAAAAGTGACACTCCGAATGTGGTGCCCGATGAAAATTGAGAGGTTTTTTGATACTTTTTTAGAACGTCGTGCTCAGCACTTGCGAGCACTGTTACTTTTGCCTTTTTGTAGTTATTGTAAAGTGACACTTTCAAATTGATGACTGACGTTGCGCTTTGCAGTAGGTCATTCTCTTGCCCTTTTTTTTTTTTTTTTTTTTTTTACGGATGGGAAATCATCAAATGACTTCTCCCGCTCTGGGTGGAGTGGGAGGGAGTGTCAGACTCTTACTGACTAAAACCCATCCATGTTCCTTCATTGCCCTTTGTGTTCCAGGGCCACGGTATCTCTTTCGAACAGTCCCGCAGCCCCGGCAGGCATCGGCCCTTGCGGGCCCCTTCCTAGTTGCTGACATCTCTTTGAGGCGCGCGTGGAACACGAACGCGCCGTCGACACGGCCTGTCGTCATAAGACGGACGGACGGTGAGCTAACCCATTACTCACCGTCCACAGGCCCGCGCCTACGGTGGCCGGGAGCCACCACGTGGCCCCCGACGCCCGGTGCGTCGCGCTTACCCTTATCCCAATTCTTTTGGGGTCGGCGCAGCATGTCTTCTTCTTCCGTACTTCTCTATTACTCGTTATCTCATCAGACACCTCCTTTCTTGCCATATCATCCTTTACACATGATGATATCGCGTTGCAGTAGGTATGTAATTCTATTTCATACGCATTCATACGCAAGTTGACGTGGAAGCTTTACTGTCTTCAGACCAGCTGGTTTCCGAGCACTTTCCTGCATTCAAAATATTCTCTTAATCTTAATGGGACAAGATGAGAGCATCTGAGGACTACAAGTGACAATCGCGTTCTTTTTTATTTGTCAATTAATCTAGGCCCATTATCCCCAACCATGGATAGCAACTTTTAGAGTTGTGTAGATGGCTTCATACTAGAATATGAATTACGTTACCTACGTCATAATATTAACTGCGTTTGTGACCATTTTAAGAATTTTAACGTGATTAATCTTATTATCCTATTATGATTCTGCTAAAGCGGCCTTTTTAGACCTGTATGGGGGGTTAAAGTTCCAACTTTTTCACAAGTTTTTTTTTTTAAATACCAGAGATTTTTACTTTAAACACCTCCACGACCCCCGCACTATTCAATCCATCCATCATCACAATGTTTTGAGAGCGAGTAAAAAGTGATTTTTCAGCCCAAAAAAAAATAATTTCCCAGCAATATTTTTTGCGTAAAGTTACTTAGTTTGATGTACATAATGCTTGGTTGACGGCTTCGTGAAGGGTCCGTTTACATCCTGTATGAAGGTGAGCTGTGATTGGCATGACTGGAGCTGACACTTCGAACAATGTCCGAGCGCAGCGTGTTTCATGTTTGACGTTCTGCAGTTGATTGGGTGTTTGACGTACTATCGTTCACTGACGGTCTACCACTATAGACCCTTATGCTCTACGTAATAAGGTTGAAAACTTGTAGACCGTCAGTGAACTCGCTAGTACAGTGGTACACGTGTCTTTCGACGCTCCGATGACATTGACAGACGGGCGCTGTTGGTGAACCTTTGTGAAATTGTTTTTGTGAAATGTGTGTCGATATGAGCAGATGGTGACGTTGGATGGAGAGGAAAACCAAGGAAACGATGGATGGATTGTGTGAGGAACGGTATAAAAGATAAAGGCGTAAATGATAGCGAGGCGGTTGACAGAGGAGAAATAAAGAAAACCGGCCTAGTGCGAGCCGGACTCACGCATGAAGGGTTCCGTACCATCGTAGTAGAGGAGCCCCCTTTAATCTTTAATTTATTTCGGCATGTGTTATAGCGGCACAGACATACACACAAATACACATTCTGTGAAAACAACCAACAAACATACTAACAGAAACACGCATTGTATGAAAATTTCAAATGCTACCTATTACCCGACTCTTACACTAAAGGTTTCAAAAAATGTTTGCGCCTGAGTATGACTTCGCTATAAAATCCCCCCTATCACACTAAACTTAACTTCTAAAGAAATAACAACTCAACAAACTTCGTCTTCCGAAGATTGCCGACAATGCACGAAGTTCCTAATTATCCGGTCAGCGCAAGTGTTAACAGATAAAAGTCTACCAACACTTACCAAGTTCCCGACCGACGGTTCACCCCCAATTTTCGTGAAAGGGTGATTGTCCCCGTTTTAGGGGCAATAATTTTGTAAAGTTGAGAGGGCTACTAAGATTTCAGGGAAAAATATTAACACAACATCACGCCTGTGATTCCCGAAGGGTTAGGCAGAGGTGTTCTTATTAGTAGAGCCATATTTCGCCAGTTAAGTTAAAATATTATCTAGACAAAATGGGCCTCAAGGCCAAAATAACGCATGGTTCGATCAAAGGTTAAGCAACTCTTGCTGATGTCGGTCCGTGGATGGGTGAACATATGTTACATTTGAAGTCCCCTGTGCCTTAGAAAGCACGTCCCGTCTATCATTTGTAGATCTTTGACAGTCATTATGGGCACTCAAAAGCACGAAACTGACTGACAATCAGTCTTACCAGGGAATCTACCAGACAGGCTGCATCAGGTTAGACAGGAACCAAAATTAGTCAAAATGGAGAGACCATTTTAAGTGAATCGTAATGTATGATAGTGGGCCAACTAAAATACCATTTTACAATTTTTGCGATTCAAGAAGTAGTTTCTGTTAATCCTTATATACTCTTAGCCAAAGAAATTCAATTCAATACGAATGATCTTGTTTGTAAACATGCCTGGAAAGAAAAAAAAAATTAGGGATTCTTAACTAAAAGGATATTTTTTTAATACTAAACCAAACCTCTTTAGACCCAAAAATTTTGAAATTCATCTTAGGACGTTATGTATTTTAATTGTTCTTATAACTAAGGCTATTCTTGTAGAATAAGCAATAAACTAAATTAATATTATTTCATCTACACTAATATTATAAAGAGGATAGATTTGTATTTTTGTGTGTGTGTGTGTGTGTGTATGTTTGTAATGAATAAACTCAAAAACTAATGTGCCGATTTCAAAAATTTTTTCACCATTAGAAAGCTACATTCACCTGAGTAACATAGGCTATATTTATTACTAGAAAAAATTACGGGGGGAGGGGGGAATTAGGGGAAAATAAATGTCCACCCGTACGAAGCCGGGACGGGCCGCTAGTCTCTAATGATTTAATTTAGATCGACTTTGTGTACCTATATTTACACATACTACGCTACCCGCTTTGTTTGATACCCACGTTTACTGCCAAGGTATATTTTAAACATGTTATAAATAGACCAAAGAAGGAAGAAATTAATTCTATTTTAGGCGCCAACCACAAGCTACATACAAAATCTAGCCTAAACGAATATTTACAAAGACTTTAACGTTAAAGATTTACTTTATGTAAGTATAATAGACAAATCCTTTCTAAATTGAATTGAGGGAGAATGCGGGCGCCTCCGTACACAGACGTCTGGTTTGCGGCGCACCTAAATTGAAAATAGGATGTTGGTACGAAGCTGGAAAGAAAATGTTACAGGTCTTGAAGAGAATCCATTACAGAAGAATGCAGTTATATTAGGAGACAATACCTTATTAGGTATCAGCTTTGTGGCTCAAACAATTCGATGCAGCTATTTTAATTTTGGAAGTTTTTTTTTCACAGCCAGTAAAAAGGTGTAGTTATCAATCATTATTGGTGATGTTCTTTATAAAAGTCAGATGGGCAGTACCTACTCGCATCTGCACTTGTAGCATGACCATCGTAGAAACGGGTTGTGTCGACGGAAGAATCGACTACCACGTCCCACGAGGAACTGCTATATTCCGGCCCAATCCTGGTGATATTGAAGTAGCAGATTCACTTTTAATGACCACTTCTGGTAGAGCCATCCTGCGCCGATAAATGCCGATAAATTTAATACCAGCTGCTAGACAAATACAATCTACCATATATATAAATCATCATCTTCTGTTAAATTGGTCCATACACACCTTAGTTAACTATCTAGAAGGCACAACAAGAATCAAATCTGCAATAAAATATCAACGCAACATTACGAAACAGCTCAGAAAAGCAACTGAATTGCCATCTCAATCCCGGCTGGTATAAGCAAGCTCACACACGACGCATCTCTATTCCATACATACTTCAGTAATACAATTTGGCGTGTACGCGAGCTCATGCAGCTTGCAACTTGATGCTCGCTGTAATGCGATCTGAGAGAACATGGACATCACTATTTGCTTTTGCTTGTGGATAATGGATTTGATTTTAGAATTTGGATTTTGAAATACCGAAAAGGTTGAATGATTCCTTTATAAATCAAAGAGATTTAAAAGACTTATAGAGCGGACATTGAGAATATTTTCATACAAAAAAATTGATGTTGAAAATGTTCTATTTTGACACACGAATGCTACCTGACAAGCGGGCGTATGACACTAGACAAAGCGACTGGTTACTAAGTAGTAACAAGTATTGCATTACGATTTTCTTAGTCTTGTCCCGTCTATCGCTGGTTAATATTTGAATGTCTTCGTTATAAAAAAAGGAATCTTGAAATTTTTCAAAGGTTGACGCCTTGTTTTCTTATCTATTTTTTTGTTATTATGTCCCCAAAATCAACCACAATGAACAACGTCTTCCCCGTTATTATTATGTACCAAAATTGACCACCAACTGTTTCAAAAATGTTTATTCAGTACAGCATATACTGAAATGTATTATGTCATCACAGGACGTTTCTATGATTAATTATATCTTTCCCAGCAAAAACAGTGCTCAGCTGTGAATGCAAAAAGTTATAAATACAACGTTAACAAGCAACATTAATTAAAAGCGCCTTGAGATTTCTTTGCCGGCAAATAAAATAGCTTGCACAAACCTAAGTACCCGCTAATAACTTGCAGACATTGCCCTATTAGTTAGAAAGCTTGCAGCTCGCCAGCTCACTTTTTTCCTCGCCTTTTAACAATTTGTTTTGTGAATATTTATTGCTGTCATTTAGAAAGGGGGTTCTATCTATTTTCCATATTAATGTTTTTTTTTTGGTGTTTTATGCAGAATAGTGTAACTAACAAGAAAATCAAATCATATTTTGATAACATACGGTTCCATGAATATTTTAAAATTAATAAATCAAAAAGTCGTAGAAATGAAATGAAAATGAAAATGAAAAATGATTTATTGTTTTTGCCAAGTTTTTCTTACAAACTAGTGATTGGAGTTTCCTTTTAGGCGTCTAAAGCCTGTGTTAGGAGACTCCACTCTTCCATAACTTGTTTAACATTAACAAACTTGTTTTTTTTACAATTATTACAGAGAATAAAAATTAAATTATAAAAAAAAGAAAATACAAAAAATTAAAACATAAAAAGAAATAAAAAAGTGAATATGCTTGTCACTAAGCCGGTGTATGGGGAATGGTTAAGTGTGTGAGTAAGTGTATGTTGTATGATTGTGTGGGGTGTGTGTAGGGTGAATGGATGAGTGAGGGAGTGTTGATAATTAAAGCGTGGGTGTGAGAAAGGGTGTGTATTGTGGTTATGGCTGCGTGAGTGCGTGGAATAGAAAATGATGTCGGTTTGTGTTTTATTTTAGCAGCGCCTCCGTGTCCTCGTAGGTAAGTGGTTTAATCCAACTAGTTAGTATTTTTTTACATTCATGTTGTTTCTTGTTATGTACATAAAACTCTCTGTTTAATCTATTGTAAAGCTGGGCTGAACGTTTTTTATATTGAAAGCTGGCGAACTTGGTTTTAGTTTGGGGAACTTCTGCTATTATGTCTTTTCTTCTTTTCAAGGTTAGGCCAGGGACATAAGGTAGGGTCTTGTGTATCTTTAGGATAGTCTTGAATATATATAATTTTCTCGCCGAGAGTAAGTCACTAATTTGGAAAAGACTTTGAGTAGGATATCTAATCTTCTTAAAATACATTAGTTTTATCAGAGCACGTTGTGCACGCTCAAGGTTAATAAATTTAGTCTTAGCCGCTCCTCCCCATATTGGGATGCAGTACACTAAGACAGATTGTACCAAAGCCAAGTATATTTCGTTAAGAAGATGTCTGGGGGTTTTTTTGTTTGTGGGAACAATTTTAGGTACAATATGTCTCAGAGTTTTGAAGATCCAGCTCAGTTTTCTAATCCTATTTGTAACTTGTTCAAGCTGGGGGTACCAGGATAGTCTATGGTCAACAACAACACCCAAATATTTTGTTTGCGATACTCTGGTTAGTGTTGGACACAAACAATGAATTGCATCATCACACGTGTGCACTCTTATGCTGAAATCCGCACTTGGTTGTGAACGATTTGATAAACTGAAGCATATGTAATTTGTTTTTGCTGTGTTCAATGTGAGCAGGTTAGTTTTGAGCCATCTAGCTATTTGGGTCATACCAGCTTCAGCACTTAAGGCAACCTCACGCCAGGTATTCCCAGTAAAGACGACAGAAGTGTCGTCGGCATAGGAAAATACTTTTGCATTGTCGATTTTGAGGTTGCAGAGGTCATTGATGTAGAGCAGGAACAGTGTAGGTCCCAGCACACTTCCCTGGGGGACTCCGAATGTGACATCTGCGTCGAAGCTTACATGTTCCCCCACTTTAACCCTTTGCTTCCTGTTTGAGAGGTAGTCTCTAAAAAGTTTGAGCGGGATTCCTCTCACCCCTGCAGTTTCCAATTTGTTTATTAGGATGGGAACAGACACGGTATCAAACGCCTTTTTTAAGTCCAGAAATAAAGTCAGACATTTACTGCCCCTATCCAGATTATCAGCTACTAGAGAGCTGAGGGCAGCAATCGCATCTTCGGTTGACATACCCTGTCTAAATCCAAATTGTGTGCTACTTAGGGTATTAAATTTGTGTAGATATTTTAAGAGTCTGTTATTTATTAGTTTTTCTATTATTTTAGATATAGCTGGTAAAATGGATATGGGCCTGTAGTTGTTGACATCGTCTCTGTCCCCCCCTTGTGAACCGGAATGATGATGGATTGCTTTAGAGGCGCAGGGAAGATACCTTTTGTGAAACAGAGGTTAGTTAAGTGGGCAATGATTGGAATAACTTCTTGGCCTATGAATTTCAAAAATCTAGTTGATACATTGTCCCAGCCGGGTGCACTGTCAGATTTTAAGCTCATCAAAATCCTGCCTACTTCGTCGGAATCAGTCTCTAAAAGAGCAAACGAGTTCACCTGTGTAGGTAAATTTTCTGAATGGAAAGTATTAGAATTATTATGTGCTGAAGGTTGAATTTTTTGGGCTAGCTCTTTACCAATGTTTGCAAAATAATCATTTAAGAAATTTACAGATTCAGCTGGACTTTGTTTAATGTGTAGTAGTTCCGTGTTTAAGTTTTTAGAATTATTTGTGTAGGTTAATGATTTAATATTTTTCCATAATAATTTACTGTTTGTGACTGATTTAGCAAGTAGTTCCCTTTCAAATTTTCTTTTTAATTTTTTTATTAGGGTATTACAAAAGTTACGGTACCGCCGATACGTTAATTTTAGAACTTCATTGAAAGGATCATTGCGGGTTTGTTTTTGAAGTTTATTTCGATTCTTAATGCATCTTAGTATTCCCGTGGTTATCCAGGGTTTAATGGTACGCTTGCTATTGGGTATTAATTTGATAACAGTGCTGTGATTTATGGATTCAGTCAGTTTATATAAAAGTAGGTCAGTTAGTCGGTCCGGGTCGTTACAGAAGAGCAGCTCAGCAAGGTTATTTTCTCTAAGATGTATTAGGGCCTGTTCGAAGTCAATAGATGAGGTAGTTTTATTATTATTTTGTTTTGTTTTTAGCTTTGATAATGATAAAAATGTAGTGTAATGGTCGGTAATAGTCGTTTGTAGAATAGCAATAGATGCTGATACCTTTTTTTTGTTTATTTTAATCATGAAGTGGTCTAAACAGTTCGATTCGCGTGTAGGTAATGTATGTCCTGGTAGAATGCCGTGTAATGATAACATGTTGAGGTAGTTTACCCTATTTTTATATTCATGCGGCGGCTCAACGTCTTTAGTTGTGAGGTTAATATTAATGTCCCCTGCTATAATGATGCTTTGCTGAGAGTTTAAACTATTGAGGTGTGTACTAAGTGAATCTACAAAACAGTCGGCGTTTGTGTTAGATGGGGAACGGTATATACACAGAAGAATGTTATCAAGTATATCCAGCTGAAGACAAGATGCCTGTGCCAGACTTATTTCTTTAACTTTAGGTTTTAATGACTTTTTTATATAAACAACCACTCCGTCGTTTTGATTTAATTGACGAGTAGTAAAGAAGGAAAGGTAGTTACTAAGTTGAGGGATTGGTTTATTAGAGTGTAGTCTACATTCAGTTAAAATTACGATGTCAGTTTCAAATTTAAACGTGGATAATAAGAGTGTAAAATCATCGAAGTTGCAGTAGATACTCCTTATATTTTGCGAAATAATTGTCAAATCGTTTTTACCAGTAGTAATATGATTATGTAAATTCGTGCAGGCGCATTCATATGTTCGTGCAACTTCAATTTCGTCTATCTCAGTTAATGTTCGTAGGGTACTATCCATTTAAATTATTAATAATTAAGACAGTAGTCGTCATAGCGTCATATACGTCACATACGAGTGTGTTGAAATAGGTGCGGTACATAGTAAGGTGATTGCAGTTCGAATGACAATACTGCAGAGTTATCATTATTTTTGTAGAGGACATGCAAGCGTTCAGGTGATTAAGTGTGCAGAGTATGTTTGTGTGTGTGTAGAAATTTGGTGTGTTGAGGTTGGCATGAATTGTTTTTCGTGTAAAAGAGTACGAGGACAAGCAGAAAATTAACAAATTGCCCAAATTAATGCATGCACATATCAAGAAGCGTCTTAGATAACAAAAAATGGACAAAACTATTGTAACAAACATAAGAAAACTATTTAACACTTTACAAGGTAAATGATAACATAAGCACAGTAGATGACTATGCTTTAAGAGTCATTTATCCAGAATTAGCTTATGTACCTGCTCTTCGCTTCTGATTGTTATGGTAGGTGAGAGTTCATTCTTCTTTACGTAGATCTTTCCGTAGGCAGTCCAGCAAAATTTGTATGCTCCTGATTTGGTCAAGTCCCGGGCCAGAAAGTGAAGGCGGGACCCCTTGGGGGTCAGGTGTTCTGATAAAAATATGGGTGTATCTTCTTGGGATTTAAATCCAAGGTGTTTACAACTCAGCTTTGACTTGTGTTTTATATTGAAGGCTTTGCCCATTTTTATAACTTCAGTCTTAAGAATGGTGGAGCCAGTCTCAACAATAATTGGTTGATTGAGGCTTTCACCATTTTTTCCCCGTAGTCTATATATGTAAATGAAATAAGATAAGCTCGCTGTTTCTATGCTGTGGCGTCTATGCATAACACACGTCGAAGTCCTAACAAGCGTAGCACTGCTGCACTGCTACGAATGTGCTACGAATCACGTAGGCAGTAAGCAAGTATGAGTCTCACGCATGTAGATTGACTTTTGAAGGAATATGCAGTATCGAGCTCTTTCACAAAGAACCAATTCACATTCTATGTGTAACATACAAAAACCTGTATTTGAATAACTGAACGCAAATTTTAAATGTTGGTTTTGAACCTCCATATTTAAATATGGTCATCATAGTCACCATGTTGAACAAGGGGACCGACGCACAGTGGTCCGGATTTTCAAAAAGGTGGACATAGGATCGAAAATGCATATATAACTTAACAAAAAATTGTTTCGTATAGGATATTTAACGCTGATTAATACTTATTACTACAACTTTTCAAAAAAACTGCTCCTTCACGTCAAAAAAAAATATTGAAAATAAAAATGTATGGGAGAAAATCTATTTTATTTTTTTTCTCCGTTCAGTATCAAAGTATAGCAAGCAAACCTTATATTCTGGTAAGTACTTGTTGTTCTTAATACGACAACATATAAATTGTTTGCGTATCCCTGCGGCCTTAACGCCTACGATGCTTCAAAGTTTAAAATTTTAATAGGGATTTTTTAAAATTATTATCGAGTTTTTCAATTAAGCTGAATTCAAAATATCATTTTTTAATTATATAAGAATTAAAACATACGCATTCAAGCATTTGGCAAGTATTTGTTTATTTTATTTTAATAAAAAATAGTAATAAAAGTCTTCAACTTTAGTTATGTAATTAAAGACACGTGCTGATTCGTTGCCTATTTGTAACTGACTGAAACGACTCCACCGAAGATTTCGACGACGCTGATTGGCTGTTGAACAGAAGATTCTTCAAGTTACCGGTACCCAGATTGATTCGTCAACTGAAGGATTGAAGTTAATTAGTAAATGGGGTTTCGATGGAGCTTCTTCACAAAGCACCTACAAGCAAAAGAGTGAAGATGTAGACTTCAGTGATTCACCGGTTTTCATGTCAAGTCTTGTCCCTCTTAAATTAGTTTCTAATAATAGCACCATATGGGAAAACCCAACACCTTATTCAACACCTTATTGCAGGCCCATTAAATTCGAGTTTTGAAAGAGAAAGCAGAATACATCAAGCAAGAAGAAGCTGCATTGAAGGAAGAAATAAAAAACATCAATCCTACAAAATGGGCCGGGCTAGAGATTAGTCACAAGCTTCATATGACAATGATCGACGGAAAAGTGGCCACTATTATAACGGATACTTCGTCTGCATCTGCCTGCAATATTTGCCTTGCTAAGCCGACTGAGATAAACAAGCTGTCAGAAGTATTTTCAAGACCTGTTCGAGAAGATGTTTATAAATATGGACTTTCCACTCTTCATATGTGGATTCGTTGTATGGAGTGTATTCTACACATATCTTACAACATGGACTTTGAGATGTGGACTGCACGAGGTGCTAACAAGCAACTAAAAGCTGCGAAGAAACATTTGACACAAGAAGAATTCAAACAGCAAATGGGAATACTTGTGGATTTTGTGAAGCAAGGCTTTGGCCAAACCACAAACGACGGAAACTCAGCCAGAAGGTTTTTTAGAGATTATGAGAAATCTGCCGAAATAACCAATATTGACAAAGGCCTACTGAAGCATTTTGCGATATTTCTTCAAACGATTTCATCAGGATATGCCATAGATATTGAAAAATTCAGGACTTATTGCAGAGAAACAGCTGAAATCTTTGTTTATCTATACCCATGGTTTTATATGCCCGCAAGTGTGCACAAGCTACTCATAAACGGTGCAGACATTTGTCATCACTTTGGCCTCCTACCAATTGGCATTCTTTCCGAAGAAGCGGGAGAAGCACGAAATAAAGAATTTCGAAGAGTTCGTGAATATCACACAAGAAAATTTAACAGGATGAAGACCAACGAGGACTTGCTCTATAATTATTTAATTAGTTCAGACCCATATTTATCCCATATTCGACCAAAATACAGCAACTCAAAGCAATTCAATTTTTTTCCAGATGTTAAAGAGCTCTCGTTGTTGCCTGAGGTAGTAACAAAAGAAACCGAAAACATGGATCTACAGGAGTTGCAGTCTGAAGATGATCCATTAATGTAAACGTGACAGATTTAGTGATGTTGTTATTGTTAGAATTGAGTTTGTTAGTAATAGTAGTTGAGTTGTAGTCCTTTTCAGGACTACTTAAAATAGTCCTTTTCAGGACTTCAGAAAAAGCCCTTTTCAGGGCTACATCTATTTCTAATTGTTTCTTTTAAGATGAGTCACGCTAGTAGTAAAACCAACAATATCAACTATGATTTATCAATAGGAAATATCAACAGATGAAAGAATAATCAACAGATGATTATTAAAAAAAAAATAAGCAAAAATGCTTATTTTATCATAACATCACGCTTTATATTACCCGAAGGGTCGGCAAAGGTGTATACTACACTATAGTACACTGTCATTTCGCCAGTTATGTTTAAGTCCCATGTAATAGGGGCGAGCCTAATACACGGATGGGGGGGGGGTTGTTTTTATTAAAAATGATATTTTGGATTAATTTCAATTGAAAAACTCGTTAATAATACTAAGATAATTCAACATTAAAATTTTAAACTTTAAAGCATCGTAGGCGCCAAGGCCGCAGGGATACGCAAGCAATTTATATGTCGTCGTATTAAGGACAACAAGTACTTACCAGAATATAAGGTTTGCTTGCTATACTTTGATACTGAACGGAGAAAAAAAATAAAATAGATTTTCTCCCATATATTTTTATTTTCAATATTTTTTTTTGACGTGAAGGAGCAGTTTTTTTGAAAAGTTGTAGTAATAAGTATTAATCAGCGTTAAATATCCTATACGAAACAATTTTTTGTTAAGTTAAATATGCATTTTCGATCCTATGTCCACCTTTTTTAAAATCCGGACCACTGTGCGACGGGCGACTCTGCGGTCATCAACATTAGTTGGTGACCGCAAGTCGCCTGTCATCGCACTAGAATATGCAGATCGACTTGTTGGATGTTGTACCACCAGCCGAGCACGTCGGTCGCCAAACGCCTCGTTCGCCAATGCAAGGATGTACAGCGCCGTGAGGTTGACATTTGGGGAGGCTGCTTATTGTGTGCTCCGGCTTAAGGTCAATTCACACCGAAGTGGCAGGACTCGGCAGCGCAGTTTCACTGTCAACCCATTTTATGCTTTATCTCCATTTTGAAATGCATAGTATCGTTCGTGGACGCGCGGTTGCTCGTGGCGCCGCGAGACGTCACGCGGCCCGAGTCTTTCATGCCACTTCGGTGTGAACTGACCCTTACACACAAGCTGTAATAGAAAAAGGGGAAACCTAGTAAACCCAGATAACGATTAGAATATCTAAATAACGTAAACTGTTTACTGGTCTTGTTGTCACAGACATGCGGCCTACCGTACATACAAACAGAACGTACGTACATCCTAGGTAATATTTACGTAAATCCTTGTATTACGACCTTTGTCGCTGTATAATGCGCAAGGCACGTAACAGGGATTTCCACGAAATCTGCGTCTGCCTTACGTTGTGTCTCAGAGATAATTTTCTACGTCTTTTACGAGTGTTCACGGTATTTACGCTAAAATAAAGCCTTATTTACGTTCAACTAGAAGACGACTTTGGCACGCTGTACGAGAAGAAGTAATCTTTGAAGATTATCAGAGATATCTTTGTCTTATTTCTAGAATTATGTCAAAAAACCGTATGTCTTATGGGATTTCCATAAACGTCGAACTTTTATACAAACTTTAATTCCCGATTTAACCCTTTTAGAGGATTAATTTCAAAAATCTTTCCTTAGTTCTCAATCATCATTCTCTCGTGCCCTTATCCCAATTCATTTAGGATCGGCGCATCAGACACCTCCTTTCTTGCCATAATTATCATTCTTTACACAGTCCATCGATCGTTTCTTTGCTCTTCCTGTACTCATATACCCAATTTCGATATCGTTATGTAATGAACTCTTGCACAGAATTAAGAGCGTTTCCGACTTACGGCATTTCATACAAACCTTATAGTCCCTTTTTTTTTAAATTACTGAACCGACTTTAATGCGTAAGCAGGATACAAAAGTCTAAAAAGTTATCAGAGAACATTTTCGCAAAATAGTGTAACAGCAAAATTAGACCGATTTTAATTCATAGAAACAGAAATTTCCAATTATCTGTTTTTTTTAAAGACATTTCGAAAATGTTCTTTGATTAATCTTAGACTAATGTATCCTGCGTATGCGTATGAAGTTTATTAAAATCAGTTAAGTCATTTCGAAAAAAAGGACTTGAAACTTTGTATGAAATGCCGTAAGTAGTAAACGCTTTTAAGTAATCAGCTTTGAGACGGGCTTCTAGAGTGGCTATACTTTATCTGTCAGGGATTTTATTATGTAGAAGATACGTGTATATGTACATGTTCTATCTGAGATTAAAGAAGAAGAAAGAAGCTTTTTGATCGTGGAGAATTTGAAATTTTAAGAAAGGTTTCCCTGTCAACAGTAGGGCACTTAACTAAGTGTGTCGATTCAAGGCTCCAGTATATTTTTACTCTAGCTGTACTGAGATAAATTTTGGCGTCCCGCCAGATCATTTCAATATAAGCTATTTTCGTAGCAAATTCTCTTATATCGTGGAACAGTGCCCAGAGAAGGAAGCATTGTCCCAGAGGTAACTACGATGCTAAGAACAAATTCCAATATCTTTACCAAAAAATTACTTTACAAGTTGATATATAGGATGACAAGTAATTAGTGACCGATACTTAAACACGTGATTGTACTCATGATAACAAACAACTTTCCCAATGAATAATTTTTTTTTACTCATTTAAGTTTAAACATAATGTTACCTGTTAGCCGCGTGGCTCTGCCAACCCACTGTTACACGGTACGATAGTAATGTCCGTAAGGATTGAGGAGCTACTTTTCGTATCTTAATGAAATTAATATACTTATTTAGTAGTAAGTTTAAAAATATTGTAGGATCAATCCTCGAATTTGTAGTATAATAGTTCAATAGTTACATGAACATAAAGGTGGCTCCTCAATCCAAATGTTTGGATTGAGGAGCCACGTGGAACACGGAACTTCATGGATTAACACTTATCATAATTTGGTATCATTTTGTAGCATTTGAGATTAGTTAATGGACAAAATCTGAGCTCTGTAGTACTAAAATTTAAAAAGTTACCGTACATTATATGTGGCTCCTCAGACCATACATATGACTCGTCATTTTTCCAAGAAGCAGTTGTTCAATTAAAGCGCAATTTCATCATCATTAAGTAGTAAGTTTATTAGTTTTGTAGGACAAGAAACAGCCATTAAAAATGAGGGAATTGGGAGATATGAAACATTTTAACTGGCTCCTCAATCCTGACGTTACTGTATTGAGAAGATACTCGAGTTACCTCAGATCACAACGGAATAAAAAAAACAAAGACACTTACACTTAGTATAAATGTCTACTAAATATTTATGCACAGATCAACATTGAATGTATTCGATATCTGAAAAACAAATAACTTTTCGATATTGCTTAAGACTTCGCTGTTAAGGGTGCCCATGTTATATGAATGAAACCAGGATAACTAGATTTTGTTTTTTTTTTACAAATCTACAATATCGGAATACTGGTATGTACAGAGATTCTTCATATGTTTAAGGTAGGTACTTTCTAATCATTTTCGACATAAGTTACAGTGTGAATGAAAATTGATTGGTCGGTGCTTTTACGAATTTTACCATGACAGTCATAGTCGTCGTAACAAAACATCTCCCCTCCTCCTTTATTGGGTAGTGACATTTATAGTGGCCCATGCCAACGTCACTAATTGGAGGGATAAATTCTATAACACCTATCAATCTACATGATCTATTTGAAATCATTATATCTCGTTTACTGGAAACTTTTTACAAACATTTACTTCGAATGATACTGTGTATGACAAATTATATTTGCACACTGTTTGCTGGTTACAAAATGTACAAATGTTTTTTTCTTCTGCAATACAAATAGCATCTTCTAAACTTTGGATTCCGAAAACAGAAATTATATTCAGGTTTAAAGCCAAAAATGCGATCTGCCTAGATATTGGAGTAAATTGTCATGAATCATTAGTACACTTTTTACTGAAAATTGTACTAAAACAATACTTCAAAGCTATATGTTCAAAAATGAAGGACACATTACAAGCAAATTCACAGTGGCTTTCTCTTATATCAAAATACGAAACGCCGATTTCGGCTCTCATTTTGTATAAATCACAGTCATTAGCAACAGAATCTGATATGAGTTTAATATATTGAGGAATTAAATCATCAGAGTATGTGTTTAATGTTTCTTGAAAATTTCTTCTTTGAATATATGCTTTACTGAAGAAATGCATGACTGAATCAAAGCAACACGTATTTGTCAAATCCACTTTAATACTTTCGCATATGGCAATCGCATAGATTGCCATTTTTAACAAATTTTATTTTTATTTTGGTGGACGTTACATTAGTGTCGGCTTCACCCCTCCAATTTTCGACGAAGGAAGGACGATCAGAAAATATTGATTCAGCGGCAAATAATGAAAAAAAAAACACAAATAATGTTAATTTGTTCATAAAAAAATATATTTCTTTTTATTAACAATCATGTTTATCTATGAAATTCAATTTTAAACTTTATGCTCTAACTAAAGTATAAACTTGATAATCTATTGAACATTACGTTGCGTTTTCGTTCGTTCCGGTCACTAACGCTTAGTTGTCTTTAATAGATTTTCAACTTTATGGTCTAGGGTATAAAGTTGAAAATGTAAGTTCCAGTTTTCGAGGTAGTGTATTGTATTGAAAAAAAAAAAATTAAGTAAATATGTGCGCAAACAAGGGGTAAGGTTTAGAATCGCGTCCTCCGAATTGGGAGGTGTGGGAAGTGGGAGGGGGTGGAGGGGAAGTTGCAGAGTCGCCCCCACTTCCCCCCCCTGCCGGAGGTATATTGTAGATTTGTAAAAAAAAAACAAAATCTAGTTATCCTGGTTTCATTCATATAACATGGGCACCCTTAACAGCGAAGTCTTAAGCAATATCGAAAAGTTATTTGTTTTTCAGATATCGAATACATACAATGTTGATCTGTGCATAAATATTTAGTAGACATTTATACTAAGTGTTAGTGTCTTTGTTTTTTTTATTCCGTTGTGATCTGAGGTAACTCGAGTATCTTCTCAATACAGTAACGTCAGGATTGAGGAGCCAGTTAAAATGTTTCATATCTCCCAATTCCCTCATTTTTAATGGCTGTTTCTTGTCCTACAAAACTAATAAACTTACCACTTAATGATGATGAAATTGCGCTTTAATTGAACAACTGCTTCTTGGAAAAATGACGAGTCATATGTATGGTCTGAGGAGCCACATATAATGTACGGTAACTTTTTAAATTTTAGTACTATAGAGCTCAGATTTTGTCCATTAACTAATCTCAAATGCTACAAAATGATACCAAATTATGATAAGTGTTAATCCATGAAGTTCCGTGTTCCACGTGGCTCCTCAATCCAAACATTTGGATTGAGGAGCCACCTTTATGTTCATGTAACTATTGAACTATTATACTACAAATTCGAGGATTGATCCTACAATATTTTTAAACTTACTACTAAATAAGTATATTAATTTCATTAAGATACGAAAAGTGGCTCCTCAATCCTTACGGACATCGATAGTAATGAGACAGAACGGCGTCACGCAGCTAACAGCTGATAGGTCAGAAGCGCGCGCGAATTTCATACAGCCGTTGTGTTATGGTGATAACATTGAATGACTATAAAAAATGTTTCTTTTGTTTTACATGGAGCGACTGCCTATCTGACCTCCACAACCCAGTTAGTACTGGGTAATACGATACCCCTTGCTAAGACTGGTTGTCAGACTTTTTGGGCCACTGACTACCTAACGACTGTCAAAGATCTACAAATGATACCCGAGACCAACGGCTTAACGTGCTTTCGGAGGCACGGAGGAAACTCGGTATGTAATGGGTGGTCACCCATCCACAAACCAACCTAGGCAAGCACGGCTTAACCTAAAGATCGACTCGAGCGGCTGTTATTATTTAGCCACGAGCTCCTCATATTCATCATACATCACACCATATATTTTGTTCTCAACAAGTATCCCCTATTTTTCTATTCATCCTATTCTATACCAAGTCTTTTTATTTGCCGACCCCAACGTCGACAGGCCCCGTAAAAGGCACTTACGGACTCACATGTGTTTCACTTCGAAGCGTTTCCAGTATGGTTTAGCTTTACATTAGTGCTAGAGCCAGCCATTTTCTGAAAACACCTATGTGGACACATCGTGCCTTCTTATTTTGAACAGGTTATTGTAGTTTATAAAAGAGTATGTTAAAATACATGTCTTTTCAACAGCATTTTAAAAGAAAACTTAGCAGATGTAACAATAGCTTCAAATTGTAGCTTTTAAACACATGACTAAATGGCAAGAACCATAAATAAAAAAATAAATAAATGTTTTATCAACGAATAGTTTTTAGAAGTGACTCAAACTCTTGGAATAATATTTATCCACGATTTGCTTTCAACTAAATACTGAAATAATAATAATTGACGCACTTACTAATAAAAATACTTTCTTTCTGGAATTAATCAATAAAATTGTTTACTAACATTTTAATATCGAAATACTAATTTGAATTTGAAAAAATTAATTACTTTACATAACCACAACCAAAAATAGGGCATCAAAATACTCCTCCAGATCGTTGTTAACCAATTACAGAATCGATTTCCTTTATCACAACATATATATTTACAAACAGTATTAAACACGAAGCACTAGCACTTATATACCTACATTTCAAGCTTTAATTTCCTTTGCTTGAAATGATAAGAATACATAATACGAAAGGAAAAATTTTCTTCGAGATTTTTCTGACAAATTCCCGGCAGCTGATAAACGTCGTCCTATCCCCGAATTAACGTAATATCTGGAAATGAATATTTAAACGACTCTTCTCATACATAGAAGACATGAGCTTTAATTACTAGGCGGAATGTATAGTAACCATGGAGTTTCTTGCCGGTTCTTCTCCATAGGAAACGACCAACCCGAACCGTGCACCTTTTTGTCGACGTTTTATAAGTGCCAATCTGGGCCTATATGAAATAAAACATTTTGATTTTGATTTCGAATGACTATTTCAACAGTGATAGCCTAGAGGTGTGACCGTCGGACTTCGAAGTCGCGTATTGCGTATTGTATAATTATCACTTGCTTCGGTGAAGGAAAACATCGTGAGGAAACCAGCATATTTCTCGACGGCATGTAAAGCCAATTCACAGGCCCTTGGGCGGCATAAAAAGTCTGACACCAAGTTAGGCACTAACCAAACAAAAGACCAGAGACCCGCCACTTGCTTCGCACGGTGTCACCAGTTGGGTATAAAACTATCCTATATTTTTTAGCTGGAACCAACCGTACACATACAGAACATTTTATTGAAATCAGTCGAATGCTTTCAGCATACAACCTTACCACGTGATTTTTATATATTACTAGCTCTTCGTCCGGGACTTCATTTGCAAAAATTGTGATAGGTCGGTTAATATGCATGATATAAATATAATTTATAGCCTATAGCACCACCGAATAATGTAGCTTTCTGCCAGTGAAAGAATTTTTTAAATTATTTATTATTTATTTATTTATTTACAACTAATTATAGCAACATTACAGTCCAAGTCCAATACGATGCTATAAGACATAAAATTAAACAATATAAAAAGTAAAATCACAGCCAGTAAAAATATTAATAGTTAAACATGACCAAGTTTGTAGTTGCAGACCTTGAATCATTAGATAGACACAATGCCTCTTTATAATTATTAGTTTAGAAGATAAGACTTATTTACCTACCTAGTTTTTCCCTCCCCATCTAATACACCTAAAAGCTATTAAAATAAATAACTTCTCATGAAAATCCGCACTCGCAGAAAACATTTTCAAATTCAGCTACAGTTTTCAACGTACGGAAACTGCAATATTTCACCTCAGTGCTCCCCAGCGCCCTCTATAAATATACAGCGGCGAGTGAGAGAACTAACTTGTATCTTCGGATGTGTTCATTACGTGTTGGTGCTTTTAACGAGGAAGGTGCTAAAGTTAGTTGGGATGCTTGTATTCCTGGAGGAAATAATAAAGCAGAAGGTAACAAATTCTTATTCGTTTTGCGAAAGAAAACGTAGATCTCAAAATAGACTAGTAGATTCGTACTATAAAGAGTGTAACAAGACCCTTAACGAAGCCAAAGACACTTGTTCTCCCCGTCACTGCGATCATTTATTTGTTCCAAACCAGGGAACCTTCTAGTTACGGAGACATTGGGGTCAAAGTTCCAACTATTTCACAAGTATTTTTTCAAAATTCATGTTTTTAATGTAATTTTTTTCTTTATACACCTCCGCAACCACCGCATTATTCAATCTGGATGGATTGAATAAATGTTTTGAGTGCGTGCCATTGAGTGCTACCGTAAAACGTAATTTTTCAACCAAAAAACAAAAGTCATTTCCCAGCAATATTTTTTGCGTAAAGTTTCTTAGTTTGATGTACATGATGCTTGGTTGACCGCTTAGTGACGGGTCCGTTTACATCCTGTATAATCAACGGGAACATTCACAAACTGGCTTTCATATAAATTATGTAATTTCGCACATTTCATATACGGTGTTTCTGAAACAAAACTTACAAGTTAGGTTGGAGATACAACATAACATAACATAGCCTGTAATCCCCGAAGGGTTAGGCAGAGGACCTATTATAGTACACCCACATTTCGCCAGTTATGTTTAAGTCCCATGTAATAGGGGGCGAGCCTATTGCCATCAATCTGGCACAAATCCAGACTCCGTGGCAGCTACTGAGAAATTCCTGCCGGAAAAACCCAATATCACTTTGCCCGACCTGGGAATCGAACCCAGGACCTAATCTCAGCAGTTGCGCTTGCTACCACTAGACCAACGAGACAGTAGTAGATACAACAATACAATTATGAATGTAGTTTCACCAGTAAAATTTTAAACATACAATTAAACGTGGTAAATAACACCATTCCGTTTACAAAATATCCAGTACCTACATAGTACTATTTAAGATCCAGCCGAATCATAACAAATAGAAATTATATTTACTCATACACCTCTTGGGATATCAACTAGCCTAGTTAAGAAAAAACCGAAACCGAGAAAAATTAAACCGAGGCATTTCTTCAAAGTTGCAAGTTCTGTTGTTAGTAAAAACTTGTTTAGTTTGTTTAGGCGTGGAGACGGAGCGGAGCGGAAAACGTGCCGATTCCCGCACGTCTTCCGCTCCGCTATCCAACCAACATTGGTTGAAATTCAGTTTACGTCTCTCGTCTCTCCTGTGACCCCCCTCCACCTCTCCGCTCGACTTGATGAAAACTGGGTATAATGAGTCGAAGAGAAAATTAACTAAGAAATACATTAACAATGTTAGTTAGTTTGCAAGTTTAGATGTAGAAGAAAACTTGAAGTTGAAAGGAAGCTTGTTAAGAAATTCAACAATCTACAATATTCTTTCAGTTTATGTTTTACTTTACTCTTACCCCGCGTTTACACTGTGGTATAAAACATGTATTCTAGATATTGTACGGATCTTTGTTTATCTTTTGTGTTTTGAATGTTGAGGTGGATGTGTGATGTGACAAGAATGGATAAAGTAAGGAATTAAGATATTAGGGGAAGTATGAAAGTTGCGCCAGTTACAGAAAAGTTAAAAGGGAATCGACTGACGTGGTATGGGCATGTGATACGGAGGGACGAATCGCATTTGACTAAAAGAGTAAAGAATATAAAGAAAGAGGGAGGATTGTGTGAGGAATGATATAACGGAAAAAGGAGTAAATGATAGCGTGACGATTGACAGAGGAGAATGGCAGAAAAAAACGTGTGTGTATAAAAATAATAATGGACACGGTAGGAAGATCAGAGACACGAGTTGTAAAACTTATCGTAAACCGCGTACGTAAAGGTGTGGTCATATTTCAGGGTGTGGTTCAGACCATTAAAGTTAACAACTTTCGCCAAAAAAAAACAGCTGACCCATACAGGGTCGAATAGATATTAAAGTTTTGTACGAGACAGCTGACTTTTTTTCGCGATTACGATGCTGGAAAATGGATGCTCCAATAGAGAAAGTTGTTCAGTTTGATGGACTGAATCACATCCTAAAATATAACAAAATCTTTCTAATACACGCTGTATAATGCTTTTGAAAACGGTTGACAAAATAGTTAAAAATAAAACATTGTATAATACATGTTTTGTTGCACAACATGTTTTTAGAAGTACTTTACAAAACTTATCGAAAACTAGTATTACAGTTGTAAGCACGAGGTTAGATTTACATGTACATTAAATGCTAGCCATAAACAACTAAACAAAAAGCAACCACAACATATGTACAAATACCTAAATACACATCGGAACAACACAACAAAAATCATAAATACACATCCAACAAAACTCAAACTCAAAGCATTTATTTCAATTAGACCATTACAGGCACTTTTGAATGTCAGAAAAACAAAGAAGGCGAAGCTACAGTCCCAGACACAAGGCATAATAACTTGTGAAAGTACTGTAGTTGCCCATTCCAAAGCGTAGATCAAATCTAAACATTACCAAATTATAAATGTTCCAAACAAATAAACATAATTAAGCTAATCAAATTAAATGTAAAACTCGGTAACTAATGAGAAAATGGTTTAATGGTTGGAACAGTTGTTGTTTATTTACGAACGTAAAGTACCTTGGGAGCAGCTCGTCGGGATGCTGCAGATATTTGCACATTTTGCTCCGAGTACTGCTCTATGTTGTTTGCGGAAGCAGAAATCGTAAAACTCTTTTTATTGCCCTTTTACAGACGGTAAAAGAACATACATTAAAAGGCTCATAACTATTATCAATTAAAATGCAATGAACTATCTAGGAATCTACTTAATCGTGACTATTCTGTAATTTCATTTGAGCTTCACTTAAAAAAAATCTTAACCATTACCTAACTATGCAAGCAACAACGCTATGCAAAAACAGCTTTTCACTACATACATAATTATGTTACCCGTATTTTTAAGCAATTATTAAGAGGTACCTGGTTTATTTTTGTACTAATGTGTTAAAATAAGTATAATTTATTTAAGCTTTCCGTAACATACCGAAGTGGTAAAATGTTTTCCATAAAATGTACTTAGCTGTTTTCGTATCAGCGCACAAACAAAACTTCCCCTTAATAAATAAAAGATAAACTGACAATGATTACGCTAATGTCCTCCCAACAAGAAAATAAGACAAATCCGATAGTTGTTTGTCATCCTACTAAAATAACCTAGATATTTTGCTTAAAAACTTAGGTAATTATGTAAATAAGGCCGTTGGACGAATAAAATCTTAATTTGCTAATGGATTCGTGACGTCAAACATTAATCCTGTGCTGTCAAAAACAAACTAATGCTTGCCACAGAGTATACAGAATTGCACTTAAGCATTCTGCCTAATAGATAGGTACAATAAGTAAGTCTATGTGACCCCATTTGACAGGTTAACCCCTTGAGGTTATGGAACAAGTTCTTTTTTATGCCCACTTTTGTCCGTTGGCAATATTGTAGAGATGATAACAAACAGTAAAGCAGGCAGTATTTACTGGTAGTGCCGGTATTTATGACCGATAAATAAATAATCGATGTGAAATTTTCCTAGACTTTTTATAATAATTCATGTAAAGCTTGCTTTTGATTCGAATTCTATCGACCCTAAAATAAAGAAAAGATCAAGTAGGTTTTTTCTTTTCTTTTCGCTGTCTTATAACTGGGTCTGGCTGTTTGTGTATGTCAGTTTAAATGTTTATAAACGCACCCACGATACAGGAGAAATTCCTATACCAAAACAAATATGTTTTAACTAAAGTAGATCATTACCACCACGTCGTGACATGATCCTAATAAAGGGTCTATTAAATACGCGCAAGGTTGTATTGTCTCAATTTTTACAGTCATGTAATGTCAAATCAATGGATGTTAACACAGGCTGGGCTGTCTTAGCTGCAGATATAGAGGCAGAAGATTCTTTCTTGTTTTTATTTACTATGACTTTCTTAATAATAATAATAAGCGGTACTCCTAGATACGGCTCGTATTGTAGGAGGTTCCTCTCTCTGAAGCCCTGACCGCCGGTAGCTTGGACCCTGTTCCCGATACCGGTGGGATATTTTTTTTATATTTTTAAATGTTTTTTATATTATTTTTTCTAAGGAGTATTTAAAAGTGTAATTGATTTGTAAAGATATAAATAAAGGAATTAAATTATTTTTATTTTTTTCACTAAAATATTCCTCACAGTTTTTAACGGTATGGAATGGAAACATTAAACTGAGTCATTCGAAAGCTCCTAGAACGAAGTTTACGATGAGCGTATATCTGGATATGTTCAAGCTATTAAAAATTCATGGCTTGCATATAGCACTGAAAGCTTTTGTGAAAGCTCACAGACATGGCTCGTGTTTGGAGTAAAAATTTTTTTTTTTAAATTCAACTTTAAGAGAGCCTTAACCAACGTACTTAATATCTATTAAAAAGTTATTAACTGTTATTCTGTTATTCTATTAAACAGTGACACTAAGTTCCAATCGTTATTTCTGAGGTCGCATAGCTGAATGAGCTCTCAACGTAAACGCCACTTTGAAAACTTAGCAAAATAAAGTTGCATGAATAGTTTTTGTCGATGTCTTGCCAATACCAAGTATATAATTTATTTTAATTTCAATTTGCATCAATATTGTATCAAAGTTGGATTTGCGAAAAAATTAATATCTCTGTTACTGATTTCTGATATTATTGAGAATTTAAACCGCTTTCGGCTTGAAAACAGTACTTGCGTTACTATTAATAGCAATCAAAACTAAGTATCTTCTTACTTATCAATTCATAATAATTATTGTTCAATATTAGTTACTTGGTGTATTAACTTATCATTGTGTAAGACAGCTTCACTTCAAGAAAGTGATTATGAAATGTATAACAATAATTTTGATTTATACAAGGTGCAGTTTTGCTTACTGGTCAAATTCAAGGAGGATGCTAATGATTCTCGACCCGAATCAATAATAAATGGGTAGGTATTTGTTTATTATATTTTTCTTATTTACGGAAATCGGTAAGTGTGGACAGCGGCGGCGGCGCGGCGCCTCGCACAGATCGTCGACACTCACGCACACAGCGACATATCGCGCGATGGGTGATTCTGTTTGTTTTGTTGTTTTGTTAAAGTATTCGTGTTATTCTGAAATACTGTCAAATTTAAACAACTTAAAAAAGCAGCTTTATTAATTATTGACCAGGTACCGTAATTTCAAATGAATTTTGACGAGGATGCAAAACTGCACCTTGAACATATATATTTTTTTATATTTTATTAAATTTTATGCGCGTATTGTTAGGAGGTTCTTCTCTCAAGAGCCCTGACCACCGGTAGCTCGGACCCTGATCCCGATGCTAGTGGGCTACTATTTTTTATATTTTTAAATGTTTTTTATATTGTTTTGTATTAGACTGTTTAAAAATGTAATTAATATGTTACTGAAATGAATAAAGGAAATAAGAATTTTGATTTTAATTTTGTCTCAATACTCCTTTTCTTTATTCAAAATCAGAAATAGTTTTTGTCAATAGAAATAGTTTTAAATTACTTACTGTGAAAGTAAAAAACCGACCAAGTGCGAGTCGGACTCGCGCATGAAGGATTCCGTCCGAGGGAGCCCCCTTTAATTTATTTTTAGTATTTTTTGTTATAGCGGCAACAGAAATACACATTCTGTGAAAATTTCAATTCAACTGGCTAACTATTACGGATCGTGAGATACAACCCGCTGACAGACGGATGGACGGACGGACAACGGGGTATTAGTAATAGGGCCCCGCGGTTACCCTTCGGGTACGGAACCCTAAAAAAGGCGTTGCGATCTTAATTAATATAAACCAAGGGTAGGAAGAAAATTACGACTATCATGCGTGAAGATAAACGTCAAACTTTATAATAAGTTAACTAGGTACTAAGTCAAACGTTGAAATGCCTAAGTTTTAATGAATTCTAGATTATCGTCATAATGAGCTGGCTTAAGATAACCTCGGGCCTTAATTATGTTATTTTTAGATTTAGAGGGTTCGCCGAAGAGATCTTAGTCTTACGATACCTGATCTGCCAATTTACCTGGAATTTGACCTTTATACGGAAAAGTATTATTACAGTCGATGTCTCGCGGAGATTAAGGAGACTAAGATTTTTAAGGGTATTATTATAAGTTGGGCTCTGTGTTCTTTTTCGAATGTCTATAAAATTTCAGCTTGATAGGTATCAAATTAATGCGAATGGCTACGTCATAGTTTGTAATTTATAGTCTAGTAAGTATTATTCGCAATATTCTGAAGTTAACGGTTTTAAAATACTAAAAATAAATTAAAGGGGGCTCTTTAATTTATTTTTAGTATTTTTTGTTATAGCGGCAACAGAAATACACATTCTGTGAAAATTTCAATTCAACTGGCTAACTATTACGGATCGTGAGATACAACCCGCTGACAGACGGATGGACGGACGGACAACGGGGGATTAGTAATAGGGCCCCGCGGTTACCCTTCGGGTACGGAACCCTAAAAAAGGCGTTGCGATCTTAATTAATATAAACCAAGGGTAGGAAGAAAATTACGACTATCATGCGTGAAGATAAACGTCAAACTTTATAATAAGTTAACTAGGTACTAAGTCAAACGTTGAAATGCCTAAGTTTTAATGAATTCTAGATTATCGTCATAATGAGCTGGCTTAAGATAACCTCGGGCCTTAATTATGTTATTTTTAGATTTAGAGGGTTCGCCGAAGAGATCTTAGTCTTACGATACCTGATCTGCCAATTTACCTGGAATTTGACCTTTATACGGAAAAGTATTATTACAGTCGATGTCTCGCGGAGATTAAGGAGACTAAGATTTTTAAGGGTATTATTATAAGTTGGGCTCTGTGTTCTTTTTCGAATGTCTATAAAATTTCAGCTTGATAGGTATCAAATTAATGCGAATGGCTACGTCATAGTTTGTAATTTATAGTCTAGTAAGTATTATTCGCAATATTCTGAAGTTAACGGTTTTAAAATACTAAAAATAAATTAAAGGGGGCTCTTTAATTTATTTTTAGTATTTTTTGTTATAGCGGCAACAGAAATACACATTCTGTGAAAATTTCAATTCAACTGGCTAACTATTACGGATCGTGAGATACAACCCGCTGACAGACGGATGGACGGACGGACAACGGGGGATTAGTAATAGGGCCCCGCGGTTACCCTTCGGGTACGGAACCCTAAAAAAGGCGTTGCGATCTTAATTAATATAAACCAAGGGTAGGAAGAAAATTACGACTATCATGCGTGAAGATAAACGTCAAACTTTATAATAAGTTAACTAGGTACTAAGTCAAACGTTGAAATGCCTAAGTTTTAATGAATTCTAGATTATCGTCATAATGAGCTGGCTTAAGATAACCTCGGGCCTTAATTATGTTATTTTTAGATTTAGAGGGTTCGCCGAAGAGATCTTAGTCTTACGATACCTGATCTGCCAATTTACCTGGAATTTGACCTTTATACGGAAAAGTATTATTACAGTCGATGTCTCGCGGAGATTAAGGAGACTAAGATTTTTAAGGGTATTATTATAAGTTGGGCTCTGTGTTCTTTTTCGAATGTCTATAAAATTTCAGCTTGATAGGTATCAAATTAATGCGAATGGCTACGTCATAGTTTGTAAATTATCGTTTAGTAAGTTTTAGTTTCAATATTCTGAAGTTAACGGTTTTGTATGACTTTTTCGTAACCTTTTGGCATTGCCGTAGTCGGGTAAAAACGTAGTATCAAGCTTTGCTTTTGCATTTGTGTTTACAGACACAAATCTCATGATTTCAAATCAAGGACATAACTAATAATTAATTAATGGAATTTTCACACACATAACATTCTATAGCACCTGTTGTGCTGTTATATGTATTACGGTAGTCAGAAAAATCGGATCATGTTTAAGCAAGTCTATCGTACTCAAAAATTTATAAATTTATATAAATAACTAACTGGGCACCGGTATGCGTTGCAGTGCCATTTTTTAAGAAACCTTCCCTGGCGTATGTAGAACAACCGTGCATCAAAATCGGTTCAGTAGTTTAGGAGTGTATAGGTTTCGAACAGACACACAGAAATTGATTTACATATAAATAGAAATTCTTTACCAGTATGGGTGGTATCAGCCCTAATAATCACAAAAATGTAAAAACAAAATCTAAGAACAATGCTCATGCAATGCTATCTTGGTATTTTTGACAGATATTTTCAAATGATATTCAATCCTCTAAGAAGTATACAAGGTACTGGAAAAACTGTACACAGATAAGTAAACACAATAAAAAGTTCAGAAGACCAAAAATGTAAATGTCAAAAGACCAAAATTCTTCAAAGTGTCTTGTCTTCTTCTTCACGCGGGTATCGTAGTATCGTTGACGTAGATGGCACTTAACTCCGGTAACCTAGCTTTATGATGTCAACAAAACTCATACAGCTAGATAACCAAAGATAATTGACCTATCTACTTCTTCTTTCTTCACTTCAAATCTTCTGATGAATCTTCTTTTTTCATTTTCGAAGCTTGCATTTCGTTCTTCAAATCTTCTCTGCTTATTCTTGCAGTTTTCTTTAAGAAGTGCTCTGGATAATGTTCTTCTCCGAAGTCTTCACAGCAATTTTTCCTTCTTCATGATGAGTCGTCACGACGACCGCAATTTTCATTGACCTGAAATTGATACGAAATTCACATTAGCGACATTTTTGTAAAATGGTGTAGCTCGAGTGTTGAAACAATTTTCTTTTCCCGCCTTATTAATTATAACTTGAATTAGGTAATTTTCTCATAAGCATTGCCCTATTTCTTTCATTTCAAACAACAAAAGCAGGAATGCCTACAAAAATAAAGCAATGTTTACTGACTTTAAAAGTTAGGCTGCACGAACGCGACTTGCTCACGCCCATGGCCCAGAAAAAAAAACAAACGCCAAATGTAATACAGAATCGCCAGTGTTTTATTAGACAACGCATTTTTAAAAAAGGAATGTTGTAAAACTGGAAGTCCAATTTACGAATGGGAACAAACTTTGTTCTCAGAGGATGCTCTGAAACAAAAATTCGCTTTGAAGATCCCACTTGTTTTGTAGAATCTCGAAATTAAAAGAAACTCTCTGTTTACATTATGATGTTAATAATTAAGGCTTATGTATTTTCCATAAGAATTTTGGTGAAATTGATTGCCTGTGTAATTTAGAGAGCTTGGGGGCTTGAGCAGTCGGTTCCTTTAACAACTACAGCGAAAACAGGAAAAATCGAAAACATTTTTAACATGAATTTCAATTTTGTCTTGATTATTTTATCGAGTCTGTCATATTAATGTTGAAATACGCACCCACTACTTAATTAAAATGAGCATATTTTAAATGTCGGCACAAGTATCTGTTGAATTATTCCTATTATTTTTATAAAGCCTCCGAGGCGGACGCTATAATGAGACTATGACTCGTTTTTTTCTACAATAAGTCGTTTCGATTATTTTTTGGACAACTTTTATACCTACGTCAAGAACCTCAGAGGAACATAGATTATTATCACGGTTTCATTTCATTATGACTTCGATCCTAAAATGGAAGTAAGTTACGAATGGCATTTTTCCAGTATCCATTTTAGAGTATCCATCTATATAGGGTGACTGGTATTAGTGACCGATCCTTAAACACGTAATTGTACTCGTGATAACAAACAACTTTCCCAAAGAAACATTTTTTTTTTACTCATTCAATTTTATCACAATAACACAACAGCCGTATGAAATTCGCGCGCGCTTGCCTGTGACCTATCCGTTGTTAAAAATAAAGATTTCGGGAAAGTTGTTTGTTATCATGAGTACAATCACTTGTATAAGTATCGGTCACTAATTACCAGTCACCCTATATACCACTTTTGCTTCAAGAACAGACTATAGAAGACACGATATTATTACTATAAATAAAATGATCTTTCTTGGGCCTGAGGCCTAAATATTTTTTTGACATAATATGTCTCTCTGTGAGCATAAAAATGATCAACCTACTACCGAAACCCCAAAATCTTGCCCGTTAGGATAAAAAAAAAAGAAACCCATGCACCTGACACATACCTGACAGCAGGTACCGACTACCATAGATACTTTTATTAACTGCCAAACCGCATATCGTCCGACCACTACCACAAAAAAAAGAAGAAAAAAAAACTACACGTCAGCCCACCGGCCAGTACTAATGCAAACGACTTGTGTAAAGAACGTCAATACTTCGCAGAATTGTTTAAATAGGCTAATATAGTAAGAGGCACCAGCGTATCTTGAACTACAATGTCCTTTTTATAGAACAAGAAAAGAAGAGGTTGATGGTTCTAGTGAGGTCATCTAAAATTGGTTATCCGAGAGCCAAGGAAAACCGCCTAGAATCTTTTGCTTGTCAATGGTGAATTTTCCTTCCTTTTGATTTGAATAGAACAATGTTATTGTTGTAAAGGATTTTTACTGAAGATTTTAAATTACAGTACAGTTTTCTGGTTTGATTAATCTTTTTAATTAGCTTTATTAGGGACAGTGAGTGTAGAAAGCAACACCAGAACCTGAGGCATGAAATAAACTGGTGTACAAAGACATATCAATAACCTCAATGAGGATTGACACGTCTTTTATCACCAGTTACATAAATACACAGAATACAAACCCAGAAATCGGATAAACAGTAGTAGATTCTCCAACACAATTTTGTGGGTTTCCCTACCTACTCTTTGTCAAACAATAAGACAAGACTTTTTGTCGCGACAGCCGTAAAGTCGTGACCACGTGACAAATGACATAATGCGACGAAAAAGGTAAAAGTCTTGAGGCACGAAGTCACGCCAAGGAACCGTCGCCTCTCAGAAGGTCATTCTGTCAAGCCAACGGCCATTGACGACCTTGTCACTGTTTATTGTAAATTCCGTGCTAAATACATCTGCATACTATGTTTTACGAGAAGGAATATTGAGTTTGGTCGTCCATTGCGTGGTTTTCTTTCAGCTGTGTTATTTTGAGTGCAAAAAATGAGTAATGGATCAAGGATTTAGAAGTGTGATGAGTTTTGATCTAATATTGTTTGAGTATGTAAATAGAACTGTATTAAACAATCGTCATATTATTTCATATTGGTATGGGATGTACATTTTTTTTAGGCACACTTGTAATTACAAAGTGTGCTTAGTTAACAACTACAGACTGTAGGTACCTATGCTTTTTGATATAGCGTCCTTAATCAATCCAAGATCTGCTAATGAATCACCTAATTCAAAATTATTAAAAAAAGACGCCATAGATGTCCTTTGTAATGGACAACGAAATCACCGTCATCAAAAGCAGTACACCTGTACCTAATCGTTCGAAAATCAAAACGAAATAAAGATGGCCGGTACTATTTTCTTTTATTCCAAATTCGAACTCTAACGGCCACGCCTGTGATTGGCCGTTACGCATATCGTCCTTCGGTACGCGTGAATTGTGTTAAAAACACATGATTTGAATTCGGTATTGGCAGACAGACATTAGCATTCAAGTGTGTTTCTCATGTATAAACGTGTTTTTGTCGTTCCTCTTCAGAATTGCCTGGTGAAGACGTGATGGGAAACGTGTTTAGGACTTATTTGACTCATATTGGACGTGTTTAGGCTAGTTTTAGTATTAATTGCGCGTTTTTTGGGATATTACCTCATACGTTTTTTAAGGCATTGGTTCTTTGAAGACCACCTAGGTTGAATATTAAATCAAAATATGGTTCGATGGCTTTGGGTGATGCAATTACTATAGGTATCTACTTAAATATTAATCTATTCAGTTTTAATCTTACTCAGAATACAATAAATACTTAAATGAGCCAGACATGCTGTGAATTTTTCCTATGTTCGGTATATATTACATACTAGCTGTTCCCTGCGACCTTCGTCCGCGTAAAATGATTAAAAATACAATTTTCCCCGTTTTTGCAACATTTTTCATTGCTGCTCCGCTCCTATTGGTCATAGCGTGATGTTATATAGCCTATAGCCTTCCTCGATAAATGGGCAATCCAACACTAAAAGATTTATTCTATTCGAACCAATAGTTCCCGAGTTTACCGCGTTCAACCAAACAAACAAACTCTTCACCTTTATATATTAGTATAGATAAGCATCTACCTGCTTTTGCGCCAAAAGCTTCTATCAAAATCATGCAATCTGCAGATTGTCGACACCTGATGAATGACATATTCGCATTGCAATGAAATGCATCTAATACTTAATACGACTCACAATAACACACACTTTAAGTAGTTATAATATACTCTGAACTCAAATACTACAACAGAATCAAGTTTTACAATATTTAAATGATCCTACTTAAAATATAAAAATTTCCTCATAGCTGTTATAAGGATCTAGCCTTCCTTTTCATGGCCTCTTCTGACGCATACCTTCACTAGTTTAAGGTCACTATCATCATTATTTTATAACTACATAAAAACTATTTGTATATTCTAGGTTATGACTGTGTTGAGTAACAAATGGCAGGCGCAGTTTCTATAAAAATCCGCAACATAGTTGACTCAATTTAGACTTAAAGTTATGACGGACAAGATTGCATTTGTAATGGGCAAGCCAGGTGGGTGGATGATATCTAAAAGATCGTTTGGTAAGACCTGGTTGAGACTCACTCAGACCAGGAAAGGATGACATACAAAGGTGGAAGGAATCCTATTCTCAGCAGTAGGTGGAGCAAATGCTGATGAACCCAGCTGCTGTGATTGTTTATCAGATATGTCTCTTGACCGCGTCTTCACCGTGTCATACCTCGAAAAAACACTTAACATACTTCCAATTCAATTATTAAGTCTTCATCATATTTCCACGTAGTAATATTCATTCACATATTACCTACTCGCCGTTACTTGATTGTACTTTAATAGTCAGATACATAAGTAAACGCATACATAGAAGTACATAGAGGAAACATTAGCACAATATTGTTTATAAGTGTTATATCTAACTAATTCTACCTACACGTCGTGACACATCTATTAATGGATAATCCTAGCCTATAATCTAGCTATATTTTTTATGTCTGACTGCTTTAGTCTTCTAAACTAACGTTTATATTATTTACTTCGGTTTATCTGTTAAAAATATTAACATTTAACCTACATTCAATAACAAAATCTCGATTTTTGATTAGTTTTACGCGCTAGTATTATATATGAACTATATTTTATGTACATTGAGTTATGTCAATTAGCTGACCCACCTTTGCATAAATGGTTGAGATTTTTAGAATACGAATCCATATTTTTTTTTTATAATTCTTTTATATTTTATTTACTTTACTCAAATAAATAAAATGCAAAGGTGGGTCAGCTAATTGCTATAAGTCACTGTACATTTTATTTAAGGTGAGCGAACTCTTAATTTTTACGACAGTCAAAATTTTGTCGAATTCAGGGAAACTAAAGACATTGTTAGCCGGCCACATCAAGATAGTAGAGTGGTCACGACCGAGTCAGACCGACTCGTGGCGACGACAATCCGCCAGTGGGCACGTGACCTGCAATACCAATGCTCTTCATATTTCTAGAATAGCCTTTTAATGCAGCCAGGGTTCTTTTAGCACTTGAATTGTCAGGAGGGTGCTGTAGGTATACATTCACTGTAGAAATAGTATTGAAAGAAAACAAGATGGCTTCGTTAGTTCCGACTATCGCCACGTGCCAAAAGAACCATAGAGCATTTTATCGCCGGTTGAAGTTTTTTTTTTTAAGTGCTAGCTTATTTAAAACCAGCTTTCAGAGTTAGTTGAGAAAGTAGGTTATAGTGCTTAGATACGCGCTGGCTGCAAGCCATCGACCTCTGCGTAGGTTGTGACTGAGATACGTGTTCACAACAGAATTTGAAATTACAACATTATAGATGAAAACTTTAGCTAGACAATTTGCTATTGGCGGAACTATAAAATAGGAGGAAATTTCGGTTCTTAGTTCGTTAAAATATCTTCCAAAGTGATGTCCAGTAGAGGAAGCCTAATTTTCAAGTCGTAGAAAATTTTAAAATATACCAGTAAAAACACGTATAAGACCGGTGTACACCAAAGAAATAACCGTCCGATTCGGGCGAGCATCTGTGCAATATAAATTTTATGCGGCCGACCAGACCAACCCATTTAAGGGCACTAGTAATTGCTGTAGAAACTTTAGTAATGGCTTATTCAATCCGCGAAGCTATCAGACCGGTTGTGGCAGCCATGTCTATGTTCGCAGACTGATCTGCAATAAAAGTGAACGAAAAACTCTTTGAATGCAACGAGAGATTCGCCGCTAGCGTAGAAAACTGGCACGCTTGAAATTTTCAAATTAGGAATACAAACAGAAGACTGTTAGGTTTTTTTTTCAGTTTCGCTTACCTGAAATGGTAAATATGAGTCATCTTCTTAATTTAAATATATAAAAAACACGTGTCAATATGCTCGTACACCTACATGTCTTCGAAATCACCTAACCGATTTCAATGAAACTTAGTGAATGTGTCTGTCGGACCCGATAGGTGGCGCCGCCGAAGCAGAGGCGGATTGGTAGTTGTTATTATATGTAATGTTACATTTATGTACCCCATATTATGCGAATAAATGTTCGATATGATTTGATAAATACTGGTCCTTTGTAAGTAGCGAAAATATCCATCAATTGTCTATTTTAAAGTTCCATAAGCACACATTTTATTTTTTTCTTTGTCTTCACATTTAAACGGTATCCTATCCAGCCACTTACGAACCAATAAAACCTAACACAATTATTTTCCAATCCAAAGTTAATAACAACGAAGGCACTTCCCTAATATCGTTCGCGGTAGATCAAAAGAGATCGAACCAACGAACTAAATTAAATTCATTCGGTCGTTCATTCTTTGATCGGAGCCATTTACGGTTCGAAATATATCGGGTTATAACGAGACGGACCAGACAGCCTTAGGCTGACATTTATAAAAGTTACCCAGCTCATACTTTGACTTGGACGTGTTCTTTTCTCTGTCTTGCAGATGTAGTTCCATAGCTGTGCGACAGTGACAAGAATAAAGCTTAAGACAAGATACCTTCGTACTAAGTAACGTTTATAGATTTCGGCCTGAGAGTCACGACTAGATTTCAGTCTAACTGCTATTCGATTGATTTGATTGAATCAAGTACTTTGTGCCTTTGAGTCCGTTTTTTTGTGAAAAAGAGAAATTAGATATAGGTTTAAATCCTTTAGCTGAAAAGATCAATTCAATATATTTTTCTTGTTGTAAGAGAGTAATCCAAAAATGCTCGATGTTAAATACAGACGCCAGAACATCTAGTTACCCGAAACTATAAAATTTTCCCAATCAACCTTGAACCGAATGCTTTAGCGATAGAGTTGAAAATCTATTAAAAAAAATTGACAGATTTTAGTAGCTTGAAGTACTGGTGTCTGTATCTAGTTAGTCTTGCTCAAAATGTATCATAATTAAAACACTACAAAGCTACACCTCTTAACTAAAATGTTTTATAAACTAACTAGTATCATTATAGTAACTCTTTAAAATATTTTCTGTCAACGCATTGCAGTAACCTTCGATCAATGTAACCTATAACTTTTTACAGATTTCGTAACGCCGGAAATAGTTCATATTATGATCAGTTTTTTTAGTAGAATAAAAAAGCTGCAATTTAAAAAATATTTCAATCACAAATATCATTTACTCTGTCGCAAAAAACTATAATATGATAAAGTTTATAACAGATACTCAAGAAACATTCTTTATTTTTACTTATATTATAACAAAACCTAGCTTTTGCCCAGCAGTGGGATGACGCAGGTTAAAAGCAACAGTAACAACAATCATAATTCTCAAACCACAATAAAATTAGATGAAGATGTGAAAAGTAACTAAAGTTGTAAAATGTTTGTGACCCCTAGATACAAATACAGGGGCAACAAACATTTTCTCTAAAACCAAAGACAAGCGGCGTCATCCTTATCCAAAAACTAGAACCTCAGCCCCGTCTCCGTCGAGACCAAATTAATATTTATAACGTTTGCTAAATAGTAAAGTTCTAAAAACTTCTGACAGAATGCGGACTATGATTGATAGTCCTGTCCCACATACACATAAAACCACTCTTAGCTGCGTGGTAGGTATTTTATCTGTCTGTCTGCTATTAGTCAGGTTTTATTACTACAAATGGATGGAAAGATCATTGCGACTGTTTTTTTGAAATAATATTGCCACTAAGAAAATTATTTATTTATTTATTTATTTATTTATTTATTTATTTCTCAACTTACATCTACCATTACAGCTAACCAATGCGGTAAATGTGCCTTAATATATACTTAGGTTAACTTAATTGCTACTTATAACTAATTACAAATAAAGCATTCCTTGTGAATTCACTCAGAGAACAACAGAATAAGTCCGTCTCGCTGGCTATGAGGTTGAGCGTGCGGAGTGCACGCGTCAGCGGCGCCTCTTTTAAAAGGTTGGTCCGAGCACGCGGTTCCACTAGCAGTCGTGGCTGTCGTCGTCGCCACACGTACCGGTCCGGAACACATAGACTCACCTGGCCTAAAATAACTGCATTATGCACCTTCCCTCTGAGTAGTTTAAATACATATAAGGCGAGTGCAAGATCCCTCCTAACCCTTAGCTCATTGTATCCTACCATACCTAAAATAAATAGGGTTGGATACATTAACGGGTAAAAGGGATAGACTCCGTAATACCGCAAATATAAATATCTTATAAATTTATTTTGTACCCTCTCCAGCATGAGACTATATTTAGCTTCATGCGGAGCCCAGATGACTGCATTACATTCTAACTGGCTCCTTACCAATGCATTATATAATGCTACAATAGCTCTCACATTCGTGAAACCTCGGACCGTACGAAGCATGAAACCTAAATTTCTATATGCTCTTTTGCAACTACGCATGACGTGATCCCGAAAAGTCAAACCGGTATTAAAACCTACTCCCAAGTCCTTGACTTCTGTGACCCGTTCCATAGGCAACCCGTCAATAAAGTAGGTTTGTAAGATAGGATTGTGTGCGCGAGAAAAAGTGATGGTCACACACTTCGAGCTATTAAATTGCAAGAGATTTTCTTTGCTCCATCTCACTACCCCATCGATGTCCCTTTGTAGCCTGACACAGTCTTCGTTGCTCTTTATCGCGAGGGACAATTTGAGGTCGTCGGCAAACAACAGACAAGAAGCGTCTAGGACTACTTCTGGTAGGTCGTTTACCACCAGAAGAAAGCCCAAAGGGCCAAGGTTACTACCTTGACTTACCCCGGACCTCGTGAAATATGGATCTGACACGTGTCCCGCATATTCCACATATTGCTGCCTATCCCTCAAATAACTGGCAAAAAACTGGAGAGAGTGTGGGGTGAAACCAACACCTGCAAACTTTTTAAGCAATATGTCATTATCGACTAGATCGAATGCTTTTCTAAAGTCAAAGTAAGCAGCATCAGTTTGACCCCCACTATCCACCGTCGGCACCAGATGAGCCATGTGGCAGATAAGATTACTGGTGGTACTTCTTCCCGGTCGAAACCCATGCTGAGCGTCTGATAGCTGTGCGCTAACCTGAAGATATATGCTCTTATGGATATGGATTATATCAATTCATTCTAAATATTTTATTTTACATAAATCTACACGGGCACTTATAAAACGGCAAAAGATGATGAAAAGATGCACGGTTCGGGTTGATTGTTTCCTATGGAGGAGAACTAACAAGAAACTCCTTGCTTTGTGGTAAAACAAGTAAAAATTACTTTATTTAAAAAAAAAGTTTACCGATCGCCAATAAAAAGTTTGCCCAAAGCACACTTGCATACAATTGTAAAAAACCTCACGTAAAAATTAAAAATTTCGAAAACGCACAACACATTTTGTATTCCCGATTGTAAAATTCGTAGTAAACGTACTCGGGTGAATTTATAATATCATGGTAACATTATAATAGAAAACGGCCGTTTGCATTGATTACGGTGTTAGGCGATGTTCACACTGTGGAGGAACGCGATAAAGATTTTACACACGTACGGATATGCGTGACACATTGTTTGAAATGTCAAATGTAATTTATGATGGGTCCAAGTCAATGACTTTGAGTTGAGAAATGTCAATACCCATATTTACTTTACAGTTAGCTATTTCCTAAGTTGGGAACCCTGAGGGTTAAATAATCCCCGAAGGGTTGGGCAGAGGTGTACCTAATAGTACACCCACATTTGGCCAGTTATGTTTTTAAAGCCCATAGAATAGGAGGCAAGCCTATTTCTATCAACCGGGCACATATCTAGATCCCGTGGCTGCTACTGAGAAATTCCTGATGGAAAAACCCAAAAACACTTTGCCCAACCCGGGAATCGGAGCCAGGACCTCAAACGACCACTCGACCAACGAGAGAGTTTTAATGATTCCCCTGAAAATCATTTTTTACACAAATCTCAGGTTAGCCAATATACCTAAAAGCCAGATGAAACAACTGTGAAAGTACAGCATACATCATTATTACATTACTGAACATTGCACTATCTTGAAAACAAAGAATGAGCTAAAAGTTAGTATCTGGTACTGCTCTCTAAAATCATAATACACAGTAACTTTCATCTCCCGTTTCCACGAACGCAGTCGTCAGAACGAAATAAATAAAATGACATTTTGTTACTCTGTGGTTGTAAATTGTAGTTCCAGGTAAGGCACAAAAGCTCACGTTTTAATACCTGCTGTGCTACACAATGAGAGCGTCTGGTAAACGACTGCTTATTATATTTTGCTATTTACATTTATAAAAAGGATATTCTGAGCTTTGTACGTCAGTCCGACATGGGTGTGTCTATTTTTGGACAGTCTCGACAGAATTTGAGTGATAAAATGGTTTTGGGCGCGAATTGGAAATGTCTTACAAAAGACCTTACGAAAATATAGGAATCTAAAGATAGCTGCAAGACTGATAGCTGAAAATAACTCTGAAATGTTATAAGTTATTTTTGGAATCAGGTATTGAGAAATAAGACAAAGAAATTCGCTAGAATACCTTTTCCATTACTCCTAATAAAATACCACAAACTTCACGATCAAAGTCAAATAAAACACCACAGACAAAACTCAAAGACAAGAAATAAAAAAAAACAAAAGCAAAGACAAGGCCTCCAACATGAAAAGTTAAAACAAAAAGTAGAATTAAGCCTGGGGCCGCAATAATACCTGTCACAGGGGATAAAGATATAGCACTTCCTTCTTGTAATAACCATCCTGAGGGCCTTTCTATCTAGTCTTTCATCGGCCGCCATAACAGGCCAGCTTCGTGAAATGCCTGGGGCTGGTCCAGTCTATTTTTGTCTTGGACTTTTAATGTTTGCGATTATGGGAGGATGTTATTTAGACTCGGAGTGAATGAATGGGATTTTGAATTATGATGATAGTTCTTACTGTGTGTGAGGTTTTAGGTTATGGATGTATTATCTTAGTGTGATACATAGTATGGTTTCTTGCGTCATTATTCTGTTTCTTTATTTTAAAGCTTGGCACACTTAGAAATATAGCATAGTCAGCATATAATCTACCCAATGGAATGGAATACAGGACTCTTTTTTGAAAAAGTAGGCCGTACTCCACCATGCGTTTTTATTGCAAGTTGCGTTGTCTCTTGTTTTTAAAGTTTAAATTTCGAATCATTGCAAACCGCGATTCGCTCACACTTGATCCTCACTCTTCCATTCATCATTCCATAATCGATTCATTCATTCATACTCGTTATTGGCGCCTTAACCCGCGCCGCATTCGCGCACACAATTACAAGTAATTACAAATTCAACATTATCATAATAATTAAGCGTCTGAGCTTTTTCTTCTCCTATGATCAGCCGCTGTGGCGAGTTTTTAAACGTTTTGAATGTATAAGCGATTCTTTTTACGACTCGCTTTCAATGGATCAAAGAATGGAACTTTTTTTTAGGTTAGAATCGTCTGTGATCGTAATTATTTGTAGATGGGGTTTATAATTCCTTCATAAAGGACCGATAGTTTGAAAACCAAGAATGTTGTCAGGGTTATGATAAATAATAGCAATTTTACTTCAAACCCCAACCTCCTGCAGGTTCGAGACTTCCACGTGGCATTTGTTATCTAGTTATTATAGTGTTGGTCTACCCCTTACGAGTTTCCGAACTCCAAATACCGAGAATCTCTTCTATAAAATGGTGACAATAATAATAAAACCAGCCTGTTACTATCCCACTTCTGATACAGAGAAGGCAAGAGCATTAATCACCAAATGTGTGACACAATATTAAAAGATACATCCCGTCTTTAAAATTTACAAAAAGAGCAAAAGAAAGAAATCTTTAACCCTACAAAAGCAAAAGATAGTCTCGAGTCCACATTACAGTACCCAGGTGTGTCAGTTTAATAACTAAAGCAAGAACAGGTGGACGGTGCCAAATAAGGCCGTGAACACACTATCGAGATGCCAGATATCGCCAGATGCGAGTAAAGGCGTCGCTAACAGAACCGCGTGACTTGCGTAAACTACAACGTGGAAAAGTACCAGTAGTTCGTTTTGTTTGACTGGTGATTTTTGTACATTTTTGTGTGAGTTTGACTGGGAAAGTTGGTGTGATTTTAGAAATTATACGCTTGGGTGAGAATACGATCAAATGTTAGACAAAAGAAAACAATCAAGGGCTTCGTTGCTAAGATTGTGTAGCCTGCACAAAAACACCTTTTGTATTAATACCACGCGAGTTTCTGACAGTTGTATCAAAGAGCATCAAAATTACAACAGAACAGACAAAAAACAACTCTCGCAAAAGTACGAATCACAAAACTGAACAAACCAGACGGTTCCTTTCAAGTATCATCCGACTATACAACTGCACCTTACATAAAGGACCATACAGAGAGACAGCACAACATTGATCATCATAAAACCATCAATAACACAAAAACTCTTTACAATAACCTCGAATCTCACACATTCAACAGATACAAGAAAAAATTTACCTTCAAAAGGACAGCTGGCGGCAAACAATAACACTACGTCAACTGCACACTAAGAGAACCGTGTAAACCTCACAGGTGGCTGAACAAGACTGACCAAGGTGTAAAAACCTGCCGCGTCCCCCTCACCACGACCCAGACAAGACGACGAAGGGGCAACGAAAACAATGCGAAGAGTCCTCAAACGACAGGTGAGCGAACTTACCTGCTCGAAGGGAAAGATAAAATGTACCTGCGATCCGGTCCGGTATCCGAATTAATTGGTCGAAACCGACTTTTGGGATTTGTTACGATTTGTTGGTTTTGTACTGGTAACTTGATCATTATTTCGGGGTATTTACCTAAATTAACGAGTCCTGTTTTATGTCGTTTGACTTGGTTGGGAAAATTGTCAGTTTGAGTCAGGAAATGGGTACTTATTCGTAGATTTTTTTTCGAGGGAGAAAATTTGTTGTGGAATAATAAACTGGGGCGAGTGACCGAACAAACTCGTGAAAAACAGAGGGTGGAGAAGCTATAAAAATTCTTGGCAGCAACGGAACTTTGAAAAAGTTTTGATTTCCTCAACCCCTTTGTATGACTTCTCTGTGGGACGCTTTTTAATTTGTTTTAAAAGAAATATTACGTAACGCCCTGGTTAAATTTCATCACGTTTTTTCCTCGGTATTCTGTTAGCGTACTACTGAAGGAAAACTCGATTATTTTCTTTTATATAATCAAATTCCAGTTAAAGTTCTAGAGAGAGGAATTGTTTCTGTGACTTCTTTTCAAGAGTAATTAGTATCTTCTTCAGTACAAACTGACGAATCCTTGCTTTCAAAGTACAAACAACAAAATCATTTAAGCTAATTTTGGTGAATCGATTAGTGTTCCCACGTTCATCGCAATCGATCCACCCACTCGATTCAAAAACAATAGTTTCCTTAATCGGCTTCACGTATCGTTACCCAAGTTAAATAGAGAAATTTGCCTTTACTTGCCTTTAAATTTATGGAATCGATTCTCACAAGTACTCTTTGAATGGGCATAAGGTCTTTTTGACTGGCTCAAGCCAAAACCCCGTCGATAGGTGTGGTAACTTCCCGACTTGGCCAGTAAACACTCCATTTTGTTCGACAATGTTACGATTCTTAGTAAAAAATAAATCAGTGTAACAGGTGGCCTTACAAGTTTTTATAAGTACTTCTTGGAAAAACTTTAATACTAGACTGTTATTTTTGCAAGTCACACTAAAAGTTTACCTAGATATTTTTCGTGGAACCACCAGACCTATGTTTTGTATTTAGATAATAATCAAAATAGCTTTTGATCAAATCGAAAATTAACTATCATCAAGTTATATTGAAGTTTGATTAAAAAAATATGTTCGGCAAAATATTACGACATCTAATTAAATACTTTAAAAATAAACTACATGCTTGAATGAGCCATTAAATGTGCAAGAAAACGAAAACAAAATCTACTCTAATGTAAATGATCAAAACACTTAACTACTTTTTATTTATATTTCACGCACGGATAAACCAAGGTTATGTGTATTCATTGTAGATATCCTAATATAATATATATGTATACAAATACATAATGATAATTATGTTCTAGGCTTATTAATACAACCATGAATTGTGATAAAAATACCGTGTTGTAGAAAACCATAACCAAAATAATCACGAAATTCAATAAAAAAAAACAAAATCAAAAGGCATTTGTTCAAGACGAAGTATCAGCACTTTTTAAACATTAAAATTACTTACTTACGTCAAAATTACTACTTAAGAAAGTCCCGCACTTCGCTAACTACAATTTTCTACGAACACTATTTCAAATTCGTTTTACGCTTAACGTATTTACTGATTCGTAGTACACTGTTCACACTGAGTTAACGAAGTCACTTTTTCATAGAAAATATCGCGCGAACTTTAACGCGAAACTTATTTCGAGCTACGAGTACGTCAAAATATAATATCCTCTTAAAGCCTACTATTGTTCTAGACGAAAGAATTTTATTATCTCACTCAAACTTCTAAGGGAGACGGGCGATTTTAATTGTTTCTCCTTTGTTAAATTTTAGTGGCTACTCTTGACTTGAAAAGAATAGAGATTTTTATGGAAGGCACTACAGGTATTTCTTGGAAAAAGTAAATTAACTTCTTTGAGTGGTATTAGTTTTCTGTCAAGCACTCTTAAAACGTGGTAGTTTTATTTATTTCCGTCTGTTGTTTTTACGATTTTAGCGAACATTTTGTGGCTCTGTTCAGGTTACTTTGGACTTAATTGGAAAAAGTTAAAAGTATTTGCAGTGAATCTTTCATAGTTTCATAGCTTCGTTCACTTCACACACTTTTTTATAATGTGAATTAACTGAGCTCTTGAATATTTGCCAGTTTTCTATGAAAAACATATTTAGAAGCGGATTTTATTTTAATTTCGACAATCAAAAATTACTTTACTTACCCTTATTCTTTAACCCTATTTCACTTCTATGGTTTAAAAAATCATTAACGAACCTGTTTTTTCACCAAACAATGGTTACTAAATAGATCTTTCCTCACGCAATCTCCTTTTTCGTTTTAAAAACATTAAATCAAACCTAAATTTTTCGCCATTTTTCTTTTTCCACACAAAATTCAATCTTTTTCTAACAGTTAGACACAAAAGCACGCACGCAGCAACAAGTATGTACTTACGACGAAGTAGATATGTCTATATTGAGTTCGTCCGCGGCCCGTCCGTGACTGCACTGGCAATGAGCTCTCATAGCCATAAGGAACACGATGTCACACTGACAGGATAAATTTGGATAAAATTACATGCAAATATCGTTTTTCGTAGAAGTTTAGCGAATAATGTTGTGTGTTGGCCGTTTAGTAAAAGCGGTTTTTTGATAGGATTGCATTTGACGCATTTTAAGAATCAAGGCACATTGTCTGCCTGTAACAAGTTAGATTTTCCGATTTGAGTCATAAATAGTCATAATGCAGGAAATAGCCCTCACGGTAAAGCTTATTAATGACTAGCAGCATTCTCATTTTTACTACCTGTTAAAACATCAATATTATTTTGTGATATAGAAGTTTAATACAAATTTTTACACACACGAATATTCTGGAATAAATACTCTAAGTGACGGTAAATAACACCTCAAAATTTTGACTTTATTTAGCAGAGCAATGTAGTCACACAAAAACTCGAAATAAAAGTAGAAAAATATAGATTTCGAACGTGTTTCATTTGTCCTACAAAAAAATACCTATTAGCCAATCGGCCCAGAAAATCACACAAACACTTACAATACAACACTGACTTCACTCAAATAGACACAGACTTACATCACATAACTTATCAAACACAAGATCTCCTTAAAAACAACCACAGAACGTTCTAATTTAATTTGGACATCAAGTATAGAAGAACTCTGCACGCTTCGGCGCGCGAGTCTTTTCACACGAGAAATTCACGGTCACTGGCTATGTAAATGTGAAACGTTTGAACACCGAATAAAAATGCTACAGAAATATCACTGGGGGTAACAAACTTAAGCGTTTAATGCCCGAGACCTAAATGAATGCCGAAACAAAAGCGTAACTATTTGATTTTCAACTCACGGCTCAGTGTCTAAAGTTGAAATTTCAACAGTACAATAATGGTTTGGTATTCACTGAGGTGTTGCTTAGTGTTAGTATAAACTAGCACTAGTTTTAAAACTAATGTAACGTAATAGAAGCACTTCACTTAGTTGGCATATGAGGTCAAATATTTACATTATAAACTTTATTGGAATAGGAGCAGGGTATGTTTTGTTACACCGTACATACGCGGAGGCTGTTGGTTCAAGACTGTCAAGGTTTAGCTTCGTACCTTAACATCATCCCGTAAACGCTGCACAAACAGTGACACTAATTAGGACCCTTTGTCACTAAAAAGGCGGTTACAAAATCAGCGTAGGCTTATTATTATTAAAAATACGTAAGATAATAACAATAAGCCTATTACGTTCTTCTTGTCCAGACCCATGCTTCTTATCCGGTAAAGGGCTGTATTCACCACGCGGGCTCAGTGCGAATTGGAACAATCAAATACTAAAAGCACTTAGGAATTTTAATCCTGTATTACAAAACGAACAAAAAATGCTTAAATATTGAGTGAAGTTCTGTAATACGGGCCTCAGTATTTAAGAAAAAAACTGGGCTTTCCATTATTTTATACTCCGTGTCCCAAATGACTAATGTCTCAGATACAGACGAAAATACTGTTATATACGAAGAGACAGAAAGGCTTAACTGGCGCGAAGTAAATATTGTAGAAACAATGGAAGTGTGAAATATAATGATGTATGAACCGTTGTATGAGTGTTTGGCGATTGTAGTGCGGATGAATAGGAGGTAATTTAGTTATAATAGGCACGAGTCAAGGAACTTTAGCTGGTGCACTATAATGAGAGCTGTTTCCTTTGAGCAATCGTGTCTGGTTTTAAGAGGATGTTAGGTTGATAAAATCTATGTTTTTATTACGTTGACAAATTGGCACCTACTTAATTAGTTTGTTGAATGACTTCCTATTTTGTCAAGAGCACAGGAAACTCAAGCTTTGACAGTGGTTTACTAATTTACAATTTAATGCAATGTTAATCCATGAAAATAATACAGAAATATTATAAAATCGAGAAAAACCAGAGAAAAATGCAAAACGTACCCAAAAGCAGCACAACAAAACTTAATCCACACGAATACCGTTCGGCACCATTCGTCACTATTCGGCTTTTTCCGTCAAACAAAAGGAAACTTAACGTACACAAAACATCGAGATGAATGCGGCACATTAGAGAGGAATCGAGCCGCCATTAAGTTGCGAAACTCGGTTAACGACACTGTCACACTGCGACATTGCGAAACTAATAGTTAGTCATCACCGGCATCCGAGCCTTTTCCTAACTGCGCTCAGATCGGATTTCAGACTGACTGGATGCTGTATATCACTGTTACTTAAGACAACTGTCATCTCGATCCTAAGTTATAGGATTGTGATGACAGATGTTTCTCTGGTCTTTGGGAAACGGCATCAAAATTAGGCCTAAAGTGTAGAAGAAATATGTTGTGTTGAGCATTTCAAAACCAACATTTTCAAACATTGCAGAAGAACTTTGATAGATAAAGATAAGGAAAACAAGAAGCAACACATTTGAAGTCTTAGTTTCTAAAGCTTGAACAAAAGAAAAGAAAATACACAACCAATTCCTCAGTTTTCTGGCGACAGACCAATAAACATCTTAGCCGAAAGAGGTCTTGAACTCTCTAAGGACGTAAACCTCACTATTCGGCGCATCGTACGTCCGTGAAAATCACATAAACCGAAAATGAGCGGTCATCAAACTTAGGTGTGAACTATGAATATGTACATAACACTGTACATACATATTCAAGTATACGGTACTATACATTACAAGTATACAGCAATATTAAGACGTCGTTTGCAAAGAAACGATGACCATAAAAAACTAATAATTTTAACATGAAATTCACCGCACCGTCTATGTTTTTGACTATCAAAATACAGTTAGATGTTAGAAATTGTTGAAATATACATGAATGTTAGTATGCATGTTTTAATAGCTAAGTAAGATGTCGGCTGAACTATGAAAAGCGTATATCTGACTTTATGTTACAAGAAAGACTGCCCGTTTCCACTAACTATTGAGGATACATCATACTAGGTAATATTTAGGCGTTCATTTGTTGTCACTTATTATCAGTAAAACAATCTGAAGAGACTAAGTAAATGTCTTTCTTCATTCTTAGCCCCTAATACTTGAAACTACATAATTCATAATCTTTCTGATTAATTCCAAATTTAAACGGCATCTGTAAAGAAAGTTGCAGTAACTTTCATTCATAAAATATTAATAATCCAATATAAAGTATTGATACGAGAAACAAAACCCCATTTTCCAAGCATATTATTTTCCATCTTAAGTTCCTATCACAAAGTTCTAAAAAAAAAATCATAACAGAATATAATTTCATCAAAAAATCCTGGCCACTAACACAAAATGCTTGAAATGCTTCCCCGCATTCTCAGCCAAGCGGATTCACACGCTCGTCACTTGTGAATGATACTTACATACATTCACGGTAACTGACTATGTAAATCGGTATTTGAATTCTATCACAGCGAGCGTCGACCGCCCCAGGAATATTATTAGCTTGGACAATGAGTAAGTGAAGAATTGTGTATGAAAAAACCAAGAAGTTTTCAACGGCTTGATTGATGAAACGAGTAGACATAGACAATGAGTAAGTGAAGAATTTTCTTCGAAAAATAAAAAACTTTTCACGACTCGATTGATGTTCGAGTAAATTAAGTGCTAATCGATTTTAGTGTGTTAATTGGTTAGGATGAGGTTGTTATGGCAAAGGGTATTGCACTTTAGAATTATTATTATTGCTGTAGAATGTAGTTGTAAAAACGCTAATGGTTATTAGAATTTGAGTAGCATGAGCTTTTTCATTGGTTTTTAGTTGGAGATGACGTAAGATTGTGTTACTGGACGAGTAAGCTATAGGCGTGTATTGTGAGTGAAATACCTACATAGATAGAACACCTTCTGCCAAATGAAATGAAGAATTTCAACCCCGAATACACAAAAAAAAACGTTTACTTACATGAAAAAATAAACCCCTGTATTTCCCTCCAAGGGCAGATTAAAAATTACAAAAGTCCTATACCGTATTTTACAACCGCATAACCGTATTTTTAGTAAAGCCACTTTTTCCCAAAAACCATTAAGACACTGACATAATATAAAAAATCTCTCAACCAATTACAGACAATTAGTTACAAATCTGTCCCCATTTCGGCATGCGTAAGTACATAAGTGGAAACTTGCCTTAATAAAGGTTGGGCAACGTAAAATGCAATATATTTATAAGTGAAGTGAGGTGTCGACACGGACCAACATCATCAGTTTCACATTATATATGAGATAGGTATACACCTATGTGTTATTTATGTATATAGAAACTGTTAATCTATAAGAGTACTCGTATTTCGAGATGTTGTCCTAAAGAAACGTACTTATGAAGTCAAAGTATAAAACTGTAATTTGTGTTCTTAAGGAAATAAATTTTGAGGAACTGTTTCATCGAAAAGATCCAAGGTACTGAATATTTTTTTAATTTAAATCTTTATTCGGTCCCACAAAAGCTTTTCTTTGTCTCGTAGACCCAGAATTGTATTAAAATTTCTTTGAAAATCTCTAATAAGTCTCAAAATATAATCAAAGGTGAGTAGTTCAAAGCTGAAAGTACAAAGAGAGGTATTTAATATTTTCAGCCGAGCTTTCAGTGTTTCATTAGCTCTTATTAATAATATTGATTGCTATAATCATTTCTGATTGGTCAAAGTAATTGAAACAGTATTTTAGAATCATTTTGCTAAAATGTTTTATTCGAATTATTTTTGGAGACATCAAAATTTTGACACAGGCGTTATTACAGAATCTCACTCAATATTTAAGCATTACTTAAAACTAGTTTTAATCCATTTGAGTCATGGGTTTGCTTCTTGTACACGGAATTCATATGTAGTTTAGTTTAGTTTGGTGACAAGTTAAAGTTAATCAAGACTTGCTACACTAAGTTCTGCTTTCAAAATTGCAAGCGCATAGGAATGAACTTACGAATTTCCAAGTTAAGTTTATGTTTGAGTAACTTATTACTTAACGCAAGATCAACTTGCAACCAATATCCTAACTCCCAACTAAAATGACAAAATTGATGTGGAAGTCACTCCCGAATGTTTAAGTCAAGTATAAGTAACGGTTTACTTAATTTTATCAACTATCAGCTAGTTTCCCAACTCAAAGCTTTTAAATCTAATGACAAAATTACAAGAAAATATACCTATATTTTACATTTCTCCACTACTATTTCTACATTTCTAGACTTCACTCGCGATTCCTGTTGGCCTCACGCCAAAACCTTTTGCAACTAGACCAAGAATTTATTACATCCTTTCTACTTAAATAGCCTACATTATTATTCATGAATAATAGAAGCCAGTAATTTTGCCTAATATAAGTTAAAATATTTGTCAGCTGTCAATAATTTTACTACATTATTATCTCTCCTAAACAATTTCCTATACATTAGTTTTAAAAACATAAGTTTGGTATTATTAAGTCCGTATATTATAATTTGGATGCTAATCAAGACGCCCCGCCCCGCGCTGTAGAAAAGACATAAACGCGCGACGCGACGACGCGTCATCATTATTAATTCTTGAATAGTTTAATTTATTTATCCACGTCGAGCAGATTAGGTGTTTTTCAACTTCTAATAATAAATTATGAGCTATTATTAATTTTATGCAAGTATCGCTGCCGGATCATATTTCTTTAAGCATTAACGGTTTCTTAATCAAATATGTAAAGCTACTAAAATTATCTTATGCGTGGGAGTCGAAAGTAGCGTTTAACGCCAAAAACATTTTATTTGCCACCTAAAGTTATTCAAGAGGCGTAACTAACTGAACATCGGTTCATCGTACCTACCTGCTACCTACTTGAGTATTTTCCCAGACGAAACTTGAGATTTTTATCTCTTAAAAGCCGCCATTTTTAATTTGACAAAGTTAACAAGAAGTCAGCTACCTATAACTTTTTTAAACCCAAGATTTAACAATCAAAAACGTATCTATAAAACCACAAACTTGGTACCTAACTGCCAAACATAAGTCGTGTCATGTCGTGCTCATGTCGTGACCGAGTCGTGCCCGAGTCGCGTCGGGTTCGCCGCGGTCAAGGCCTGCGGTGGGCGGCGCAGACAACGAACCCGGATGTAAATGCCTCACAAAAAACCCACATATGTTGTGTACCACTTAGATTTATACCTACGTCTTAGAATTAGATTTGAATAGAACACGGTTCCTCGCTTCGAGATGTGATTTTAAGCAGACAAACGTATACAGCCTCTTGCCAAGAAGAAAAGGTTGTCTCGAGAAAATTGTTTTCACAAAAATGGCGGTTGAGATGTTAATAAGCCGCCTACACATCTACATTAGTACCGTGTGAAAGAGAGAAAAAATTTCAAAGGCGCGAACAAAATTCTGGTGAAGAAATATTTCCCAGCAATATTAAAAACCAGGAAACATAAAATTCGTATCTCAATCATCTTAAAACATTGCATAAACTCATAATTATTTCATTAAGGTATGCAGGAAATTACTTGTACTAATTACAAAATTGGCGGTAGTCAGATCACAAAGATTAACGTCGGCCGGCGAGGAATTCGCGCTCGCCGACCAGACGAGTGGTTACAAAACCGGTCGCGGACATTACTCTAGACAAAGTAACCGAAAAAGAACTCACCCGGGATCCGAATGTTGATCCGTGCATCCGGAGCTTCGAAAAACCGCACGATGGAAAATCTGGCGGTAAAACGAAAAGTAGATACCTTTCTGTGTTAAAAAGTGTGTTAAAAGGCCTTTAGATACCGCACGCAAGAGGCTACGCTCCCTATAAAGGTCTTTAGTAAACCTCAGTTCTCTCCTGTTCCACCGCTGCAAGATGGGAGCGATCGTGCGGCGTGCGGTATGCGGTACTCATGAGGTATGAGGTTCACTGATGCGCGTGCGGCTCGCACTGGGCGGCGGAGGGCCGCGACTGGCCGCGAGCGCCGCGCCGCGTCCCGCGCTCCCCGCGCGCCCCCGCGCCCCCATTGGTCCAGCGAGCCTGATGACGTCAGCTCACGATGACCCCGACGCACGACACAGGCGGGCGCGGCGCGGGAAACTAATAACAAAGACTTGAACTTTGTTTTGACTGGAATTGGATGAATGTTTCAGAAAATGAGAACTGACCTAAAGTTTTCGAAGATTGCGTTTTTGTGCATAATTGAACACTAAAAATGACAAGAAAGTACAGGTCCCGTGACGTAAAACAACGCTGACCGCTCAAACAAACTTCCTAAATTTTTACTATTCCAGCCTTTTCCAAAGTACTACGTAGCTAGTAAAGTACCTATTACGATTCTACAATGAAACAATTATATTGATATTATAAAAGAATAGCTTAGTACTTTAGGACGCGACTGTAACATAACACGCTCTCGCTCAGCGTTATTTTTACGTGACGAGACCTATAGCAATAATTTCGGAAGCCATTGACGAGAAAATTAATTCGATTCCAATGAAAAGTATTTGCTTTAGTTAACGCACTCCCAAAGGAAGCTATTGATATTGAAAATTCATTTAGAATTGAAGATAATATGATGAGCGTTGTGTTAAGTATCTCAGTTAAAACCTGGTTCAACTACGTGTAGGTTACCTAAATAGCTAATATTATATACCACTGAGATAGGGCTAACCCACACACTCAGTTCCCCCCACCATATACGTGCAATAAAGTTCGTTACATTCAAATATGCATCCTGGTAGTTTGTCAAAAGTTCAACTGGTGGTTAATCATTAGTCATTAGCTATAAAAATGTACCTCATCGAAGTTTTTAAGCTTCAGCGTTTCGCTGTTCTTGTCCACTGTGTCACCAGCCTAATCCATCGCCAACGCCTCTAACATGTAACCACAAGATTTTCACGTCAACAGACGAACTCGGACGAACAATCCCGAATCATCTGTTCGAATTTGAATTTTGAATCCGACACGACGTCTCTAACCGCGACTAGACAGATCGTTCACTTTTGCCGCGTTTTTGCGCCGCGAAACAAACATGGCCGAATTTTCGTAATGGCCGCCCCACAATGGCGGCTTTCTTCGAACGCGAGACCGGTTTGGGTCGCGGTTATTTCGCGAACGCGCTCCGAACACAATTTCATGCACTAATTTTGTATAAATTACGTCCAACCTCTTCAGGCGGTCTCACGGCACTGAAATAACCGGTTTTCTAAACCACCAGAGTTATGATTACCATTGCAACAAGTTCGCGCCAGTTGGCACCTCCGTTCAAGGTTAGCGGCTGAATTTTACGTCGAGTTTACTATTTCTCTGTTGGTATGAAATTACTTGCATACTTGCCATTCACCAAGAAACGTGCGGTGGTTTATTTTGAGGTTTAAAAATACTCATTTGTACTGAGGTACCAGTTTCGAAAGAGTTGTGTCTTAAAATAGTTGCAGTGGCGTATCTAGGTCCGCTTGACGGATGTCGGTATGAAAATTCACGTTTAATTACTGTGTGGCGCCAACGCAATTAAGGCGAACGGAGTACGAACGTGGAATAGAATATTTCTAATTTCCGTGCATTTCAAGTGTTTCCTTAAGTATCCAATGCTAATCGAAGTTAATCGTGCGGATTTGGTTAGATTCGTAATAGCAACGGCAAAGGACTGGAGGTTCACAACAGTTTTGAGGTTGTTATTCAGAATCCTTTGCTTAAGTTTGGTTAGATGTTCGATTTAAGTAGTAGTGATCAACCTTATCTATTTACAACCGTCGCCTATCGCAATCAGGAAGAGAAATCGATACAACCAACTACACAACCTGATATTTACGATTTTAAATACGCATTTTCTCGCTTCGTCGTCGATTCGCTCAATCAGTTGATCAATACTTCAAGAGCCTCGATATCTGAGAAAAGATATCAGCTACCTTACCAAATAGTCTGGACATGGAGTCACCAGCAACGGATAATGGAAATACAGAAAACGTCGTTTAACTAGATCTGATGATACTGAAAAGAGTAAATTGATGAATCTCTTTCGGTCACTTGTTTGAAACAAAATGAAATGGATGAAGATACTGGTCGTTCATACCTACTATACAAGTAATGAAAATGAGATAGTATTAATAACATCCACCTATAAACTTGGTACCGTATCTGTTTAGACAGGGTGTAAACGGACCCTTCACGAAGCCGTTAACCAAGCATTCTGTACATCAAACTAAGTAACTCTACTCAAAAATTATTGCTGGGAAACGACTTTTTATTTTGGGGTGAAAAATCACGTTTTACGGTAAAACTCAATTTTATGCACTCAAAACTTATATGCTGATGGATGCTTTGAATAGAAAACGGGTCATGGAGTTAATTGAAGTAAATTTAACACTTTAAAAAGTGGTTTAAAAAAAAAAACTTGTGAAAAAATTGTAACTTTGATCTCCAATATTTCCGTAAGTAGTAGGTTCCCAGGTATGGTCCAGAACAAAAAAAAAATGATCGCAATGATGGGGAGAATACGTGCCTTTCGGCTTCGTTAAGGGTCTTTTCACACCCTTTATATTGGAAGCCTTTTGAGGAATCAGCTAGGCAGACGATGAAGTGAAGTTAAGCACCTTGCGAGCCTTACCAGAACTCTCTCGTTTTGTTGACCAAAACATTCCATAGCAAACAAATTGTCAGCCCCACTCAAAGAAGACAGAAAGCAACATGTCTTCGCAATCATTTGTTACAATACCTCAATCACCATTTACGACATTACCCAATCAATTCAACCCTTTAAAGGTAATCCACTTAATTACTCTTCGTTAAGCCAATCGGCCTGGCTAGCAACTGTCTAATAATAAACCAGACGATTCACGATTCTTCGCAGCATGTCAAGTACTTGCTAGTACTAGCAAGTTCGCACGTCCATACAAACGGTAGGTATTTGTAACCGATGTAAATTCCTCAGCCAGCTAGGAGCCGGCAGGATAAACGGTGGAATGTCACCACTATGCGTACCATTTAAGGGTTCGCCAGTTCTTGTTGCTAATCAAGGAGTTATAGGGAAAATGGTTATTGTTTCTTTTAAGTGGATGTTGTAGACTGTTTTATTGGATCTTTGAAGAATCATTGGACCTGGAACACAGGTATACCTAGATGACGCAAGCAAGTGTCACGATCCGTATGAAAACCAAGCGTGCCATTTATTGACTGCCTATTATGACGTCATAAGCACTATTTAGTTACTATACAAACAAGTTACTATACAAACAAGTTACTATACAAACAAGTTACTATACAAACAAGTTACTATACAAAATAGACTACGTTTTTGTTCTTTAAATGTCTAGAATTAAGTTCATGAGCTAGAACGTTGTTGTTTTAACCAAATAAGTTTGCTGCTACAGTAATCCCGTTAAGCATAAAATGCTTAAGCCTGGCACGCGAAGTCGGTGCTATTGCGTTATTTAGTTATGTTTATCAATATTTGTGATCTAGAAGAATCTTTAGGATTGTATTAGGTCTTTGGAAGATGATAATAAGATGTGATGATGCGGACGTATAAGAAACGTGTCGTAGGAAAAGTTTTGAGTATGAATTTGGATGACCAAAGATACATCATCAGGCCAAAAACGGGGGAAAACTGATATAATGGCTGATGGAATTACTTTTTGATTAAATGCAAGATGGTGGTATTTTTTTGGGGTTCCCTACTTGAAGTCGAATGACGTGAGATCGAATAACACTTGCTCGAAAACGTTAACTCGATAAGACTTGAAATCGATAAATTATGAGAGCGACAGCTCACTAACTCGATGCATCTCGAATAACTATAAGCTCGAATCATCGCCAGGCAGCACAAAGGCTGCTTATCTTGAAACATCATTTCTCTATCGAAACCGAAACAAAAATCCTAAAACTTTTCAGTAAATAGATTAGTTGGTCGGTGGAGAAATGATGTTTCAAGATAATGAGCCTTTGTGCTGCCAAGCGATGATTCGAGCTTACAGTTATTCGAGATTTTGACGCATCGAGGTAGTGAACAGTCGCACTCATAATTTATCGAGTTAACGTTTTCGGGCAAGTGTTATTCGATCTCACGTCATTCGATTTCAAGTAGGGAACCTCAAAAAATTACCACCATCTTGCATTTAATCCCACAGTAATTCCATCAGCCATTATATCAGTTTTTTTTGTGTTTTATGGTGTAATATTCGTATCCCACTCATGTGACGGCACTGAATCCGTGAATAGAAGATTCGGCATCATCATGACGGTGTCACATCGACACTCTCCAAGTGTTATAGTGATGTTAAAAATAACATAACACTACTAGGCCTCGAGTGTGCTACTTCATCTACTCACCTTAAAGATAGAAAAACCCAGCTCATACAAGTACATCAGTGTACAAATATTTTCCACCAAATCTCAAGCACCTATCAGTTTATATCAGACTTAACCGGTCAAGCACCCACGATTCCTGATTAGCCACACCGTCTGCCCGCGGCTCACGAATTATCACGAAGTTTGCCGATTGTGGCCGAAGCCTGCTTCGCCTTTCGAATTACCGCAGTTATTGAGAAAAACATTATGGTGTAGTGGGAAGCTTTATCAAATATCCATGTTTAGTTACAATACGACGCCATGAGGGGTGACCACACTTACCGACGTGGAATCGGTTAGAGCCGATCAGAAGGAGCTTTGTGTCTTTGCAATTCAAGCTAAAAAGACGTGTTTCGACGCGACTTGACAAAGCATCGGATCATTTGCTTAAGCAATAAGTATGGTCACCCACTATCATGTACTCTTACCTAAGGCGTTCTCTTATGTACGTTGTTATTTTGTAGTATTTTTCCCCGACTGCATAATCAGATGCATCAATGCGTCGAAAAATGACCAGCACAATTCTTCTCATATTACGTACCAGAAGCTACCAACAGTCGGTCTGTCATAAGGTTCAATCTCAGTAACTTTCTACCCAAGAAATAAATCAAACTATATTTTTTTCAAAAAGGCTCCTTCTTTACAATAAAACACCTACCGGAATAGACCACACAACACATGTAAATTGTTTTATCTCAATTCTGGTCATCTTTGACAGCATAATGCTTTGGGTGAGCGTACCCGAATCAGTTAGCGTGGGTACATTAATAAGCACCTCTAATCTTATGGGAAACACAAGTACACTAGCATTGTGTTTACCTACTAATGATGGAAATTAATGCATTCCTCACCTCATGGTGGTGTGTAGAGGATTTGGAGTTTCCAGAATAAACTAAGCATTGTATGCTGTGCATAAAACACATAGTTTTTACTGTCGTAGAAAATCTGTGTTTTTCCATCGGTAATGCATTGCCTTACTATTTATACTTTGTTGAAGAATCAGGATTTTTCCTAGTGATTTTGACATTGAAACAGGAACTGGTTGTTTACCACATCAAATAACATAAAATAATTGAAAAAAAAAACTAGACGAGGAACTCATTATCTCCAAAATCGTCCAAAATTAGGCACAAACGAGGCACTTCTTGGAACGTCAGTATATTAGCAAATATTTTCAAAACACTTAACGTAACAATCAAAGATTCGATTTTGTACAGAAATAATTGAATCTCAACTGTCAAATTACAGGCGAAGGCTTGCAGTGGGGAAACGCCTTAAAAGGGTGTTACCACACCAATCGATCGATCGCCGATCACCAACAGATCGATGGTAGAAATGACACCGATCGATCAATTGGTGTAGTAGAAACAGTCGATCGACGTCGAACTATCCATTCTACCATCGATCGATGGCCTCGATCGACGATCGATCGATTGGTGTGGTAATTCCCAAAGTTATAACTGCTGCAAGAAATCGTCTATAGCCCAATAGCCCCCACCATAGAGCACCACAATTCAAACACTGCGGAGTTGTTTGAACTTAAGCATAAATTACCATAACGCATCATATTCTATGTAAGTACATAGTCCGATAAAAATCACACCTATTTATAGAACTCCGTCACAGACGAGGAAAATTCTTAGTACGAGTTTTCGCGTCAACAATATCCGTTTTACCTATGTATGTAGAATATTGTGTGGTTGGCATGGACTAGATAAATAGCAGAAACCAATATTGCGTAGCCATTTGTGTGAAGATGTTGGAGTATTTCTTCGCACTTTGTTCACTCCAAGGGCGTACTCAAAGCTACTCCGTATTGTCAGATACAATACGGTGTAGCTTTGAGTACACTCTTGGCTTACAATTGTATAATGTTTGAATTGGACTTTATTTTCCAGCATAAAAATATATAAAATATTATAAGGCAACGTCTTTTCTTTTCAAATCCATTTGATCTTCATTTGTTTTTAATTTTAATTCGGTTTTCCTTTCCCATCAGTTTGGTCTTATTCACTACCTCTCTGTCTCTACCACTACCCAATCCCACATATATTTAAAAATATTCCAGTATCTACAACCACCTAAGTGGAATATCATGCATGATGCATTTTCCGACTCTGTACCTACCTAAAGCCACGAAACGTATAAAGTTAGGTCTCTGTTAGCTATCTACTCTGTGGTATAGGGTTATTTATTTGCACTCGTAATTGACACCGCATGCAAAACAGTTAGTTCTTGTGAATCCTTATGAGTTTATTAAGTTGGGCCGATTTTTATTGGGCGTTGTTGGGAAATTAAAGACACTTTAGAATTTACTCAGAAGGTGCGTGTATTGTCAGTTGTATTCGTAATTTATGTGGTACTGCAAATGTAACTAAGGTTATATTATTTGGTAATGGGTGGTTCATCTGTCCACAAACAAGAATAGAAATAGTCCTCCTGACCATTTTCTGTCGTGGTAGCCAATCAAGAAATAGGTGCATTCACCAGCCAAAACACGGGGTTATCAACTGCCAACTTCCAAAGCAAGCTGCGGGCTGCTAGTGAGCAATTCCTAATGGAAAACTCAATAACATTTGATATCATCATCTGCCGCGCCATTTCCCAACTATGTTGGGGTCAGCTTCCAGTATAACCGGATACAGCTGAACACCAGTATTTTACATGGAGCGACTGCCTAGCTGACCTCCACAACCCAGTTAGTACTGGGTTATACGATACCCTTTTTTTTTTTTTTTTTTTCTTTTGGGAAATCATCAAATGACTTCTCCCGCTCTGGGTGGAGTGGGAGGGAGTGTCAGACTCTTACTGACTAAAACCCATCCATGTTCCTTCATTGCCCTTTGTGTTCCAGGGCCACGGTATCTCTTTCGAACAGTCCCGCAGCAATACGATACCCCTTGGTAAGACTGGTTGTTAGACTTTCGGGCCACTGACTACCTGTAACGACTGTCAAAGATCCACAAATGACAGCCGGGACCAACGGCTTAACACGCTTTCCGAGGCACGGAGGAAACTCGGTATGTAATGGGTGGCCACCTATCTAACCAATCTAGGCAAGCGCGGTTTAACCTAAAGATCGAACCAAGCGGCTGTTATTATTTAGCTACAAGCCTTCACACACAGGCATAATAATTGTAAATGGACCACAGTTATGATGCCTGTGGCGGGACTGTAGGTAGCTTATTATTGCAAAAGTGCCTGTCACGGGTCTATTAATTAAATAACACTTGATAAAGGACTGTTCAATCAGTACTAGGTGTAGACACAAATGTACAGTACCATCTCCGATCACTCACATAAATCAAGCCTACCCACCAAATACGACTAACAGTACTATCTAAGTACCAAAACCTCCGGTCCACTTCAATTTCAAGTTTTTTTTATCTCGGACATCAATCCGTCATAGTCGGAACATACTTGTCAAGCAGAGGGGCCGGAAAGCCGATTGATTTACAAGACCATGCTCTTATAAACAGGTTGTATTTAAACTTCTATTTGAGGTCGTTGAACTGGACGAAACACATAATAGATCTGTGTGGTGTCGGTTAAGTGTGGCGCGGCTTTTGAAAGATGGTGGGTAGGTTTGGTAAGTTAGTTTTCTTTAAGAAGGAGGCGCCAGATAGCCCGCGAAATTCAATTTTTCTTATGTTTTTGCAATTTGCAGATCAGTGTCAGGTTGAATGTTGATGAAAAATGAGTCGAGCAAGTAACACGTATGTAGTTACAGCATTATAATCATGATTTGATTTCATTAATGATTATAATGCTGTAACTACATACGCGTTTGATGAAAAATTAGTCGCGCAAGTAAGTTTTATTTACTCATTTTTCATCAACATTCAACCTGACACTGACCTGCAAATTGCAATAACGCAAGAAAATTTTAATTTCACGGGCTACCTTGGCGTTTCCATCTTATAGGTTAAGTTAAACTGGAACAGATATATTGTGGACACAGTTCTGGGGGGCTACCATGACCTCTTAGAGCAGTATTGTTTTAACGTCACTCTATTCTGGGAAAAAGACGGAGCTATAGAGGATCTTTAGCGCCATCTCTTTCCCATTTTCTTTCCATTAAAACGTCATGGTAGACCCCAGCGTCATGGTCCACCTGGGCACTGGACACTGACAGATATTTATTTATTAGGTTTAACAGCAATTGTTCACACTGAATACAGTGACATAACCCATTCATAAAATTAATAATTTCATATATGTAATTGTCCATATGAATGTTCTGGTGATATACAGATCCTAATAGACCTACCTACACTTTAAATCTTGAAAAATATCAAGTATCTCGTCTTGATACCAGATTTCTATTTGGTTTCAAGATCTAGCTGATACTTCTTACCCAGCCTACTTCCTTCACTTATTGTGAGGTAAGTAACTATCCTGTGTTACTCATCACTTGAACAGCGTTGCTCCCATTCATATCTTCCTACACAAATAATTTCAAATATAATTACGTAGGCGGCAAAGTAGCCTGGGCTGTAAGCAAGGAGCCTCGCAGAATTTCTCTTTAATTCTAGCGTAATGGTTAAATGGAAATTAGGTTCTGTTACTTAAAATTATTGTAATTTTTAACTTTATATTACTCTAGGTAAATTAGCTACTGATAAAGGAAAATTACATGTAGGAAAATGAGATATAAATATTAATTTCACAAATGTATCGAAGAATGGTGAATATGTAGAAGAATGGTTAATTTCTTCTTCTACACTTATTCCCATCTATTTGAGTTCGACGCAGGATGTCTTCTTCTTCCTCACTAACTTCTTTTATCCTCTTTTAAACATACCATCTTTCTAAAAACTACATCTTTCATTGTTCTTTTTCTTCTTCACTACTCTTATGTCTTTCACAAAATAAACACTCCGAACCGTTTTAAACTAACGAATCTCAACATTCTCTATCTAACAAACAAGTAAATGGAAAATCCCCTAAACAGTCGTCTGTTTTATGGCAAGTATAATAGTAAAAATGCTTACGATTTTATACAAAAAAAAAACCAACAACCGGTTGCTGCGTTCCGAGTTGTATCGTAGGAGCACCTAGCAACCAAGCATGGGCGTTATCCTGAGTCTCGACAACCAGTTTCTGTAATTTATGGATCTATGCATCTATCAGATGTATTCAACGATTTGAATCTTGTGAGATCGAGTCGCGAGATGGGTAATGTAGTGTGAAAAGTAATAAGAAATGAACGTAATAAGAAAAGTAATTAATTTTGGAAACGAGGTAAAATGAATGTTATTTCATGCTGAAGGAAATGCATTTTTATGAAAGTTACAGAGGTTATAAAAACGCAGGCATTTCTAGAGATGTCTGAAGATTTCAACGTGACTAAATTCACAAATTCCGTAGAGTTTTATGACATACAGTTAGGTCATAAAAAATCGCATTTGGCAACAGGCAAGATAGATAGATAAATCATTTATTTAGTGCACACAAAAGGCATAGCACAACACACAGAAGCACAATTAAATCATACAAATTACACGACTATATAACTATATAAAAACAAGGTGCCAATTTACAAAAAGAAAAACATATGATATACAATATATGATAAGATGTCTTATGTATGCTACCAAACACTTACTGCCAAGCCTAATGGTTTTGACCATATCACAACAATAAAAACCAAGTAGGACCACGCAGAACCAATGCCACAATACTCCCAGATAAATTTGCAAAATGTATGATTTAATTTTTCCCCTGCAACATGTAATAGTAAAACGCAATTAAAATCAATTCATTTGTAACAAATAAAACATATACAAATGAATGGACTTCTCACAATATTTATTAGATCTTTTCAGACGATAGTGATGTATTGACGTTGATATTTATTGATCATAATTACAGACGCGGTTTCCACGCTACAATAAAAGATGTAAAAGAAAAAAGATGGGTGTTTCACCTGCTTATCGTACCTATAACATGTGGACAAACAAGTTTCATAGTGACTATGTATCTTTGTATTTATTTTAATAACAGGATGGACAAATCTTACGATTATAACCGTCGAAGTAAACTCGTTTTTTTTTGTTGAATAATATCTGAACAAAGAAATTATAAGCTAAGTTCAAGGTATAGATAAAACATTTTTTTTTATGTATAAAAAACTAAAGCCCTCGGTAATAAATACTCATTCGTTTTCCTACAAATAGCTCCGTTTTTTTTTCTTAATTTTTGTAGCATTACGTACTTTGTCAAACTGGAAACACAGCGCACTAATTCTGTCTTCGTCACTAAAAACAATAAGTAATTTCAATAAAACAGTCTCCAAAAAATCGATGAGAAGATGAAAGATACTTTTACAATTATTCATTTTAACTACTAAGAGCCCAATTTGTGAAAATTACAATGTCTTTTTAAACTTTCATTTCGTTTTTCTGCGAACGGCTTCAAAATCAAAACCATCTCAATTCAGATCCAATCGTGCTGATGCCAAAAGACTAACAACAAAAGCCGCTGCAGAATACTCCTCGAGATAAATTGAAAGATACTCGTATATGTTTAGTTCACGATTAAACTAAACTAATAGCATACTACTGTTCACCGTTTACGATACCATATCTCAATGATTATCTTATTGCTATTTATGAAGTAATTCTATCGTAGATTTACCTAGTATAGCCGCACAAACATAGGGTTACCATTGCGAAATTTGAAAAGCGTTTACAAAAAGCCGAACAGTTGCAAAAAAACCGGTGATTTTTTTTTCATGGTTCTTGTTTCAATTCTCGATCCAATTAATCAACTCGTCCTATCGCAGGCCACTGGACCTGGGCTCTTGTTTATATTTTTCTATTTTCAAAAATATCCGCCGAAATCGAAGTCCAGAAAAATGAAAAATCGGGAAAAATTCGGTCGTCGAGGGCAACTCCGGACATGCCAACCCTACACTAACAGAACTCACGTCCATAGCCGTCCGAAGTGCAAAATTATATTGTTCTTATCGGCCCTATCTCTAGTGCTACGCCGACCTCACACTTACCATCGATCTGGCATTTAAAGTTATACTCGGTACTTATTCTATTTAATAAGGCACTAAGAGCACACTATTAAAACCCGTTTCCCTTAGTTTCTCTTATACGTCTGTATTAAAGACTGTGGGTATTAAAGTTTTCTAGACGTTTTTAACTGCAAATTAAGTTTCTTTAGCGAAAAATCTTGAAATGTTTCTTTTACTTCATAGTAAGTCTGGTTGCCAAAATTTTAGCTCTGACTGTACATAATGAATATTGGCTTTTTTTCATTTTCTCCGACTAAAAACTCGAGAACCCACCCTGAATAGATTTCGTAATTAAAATTTTAGCTCTGACTGTACATAATGAATATTGGCTTTTTTTCATATTCTCCGACTAAAAACTCGAGAGCCCACCTTGAATAGATTTCGTAAGGCACTTTGACGACCCTTGATACAAGACGTCAACTCATGCAGTGGATTCCAGTCATCAAATGCCTTGGCTTGGATCTCTGCATCTTCCTTTTAGGACTAGCGTCACCCTGCCACCAAAAATCAAATTATTTGATTTCACATAAACCTACAAGGGCATACACAAAACGTCAAAAAATGAGCACACCACACACGGTTCGAATTGATTGTTTCCTATGGAGATGAACGGGCAAAAACCTCTATTTTTACCCTACAAATGCAAAGCCTTTCTATTCAAGTCATTCACAAACAGACGATCGCTTCTGGGCTCCACGTTTTTCACCCACAACAAGCAAACAAATAACCCAATCACAATAACTAATACAATTTCCCCGGGCTAGGTATGCAATGATACATTTTGTTTTCGTGTTTTCTTCGAAAACATATTTCTCATATTCGACGTTGCTCAAAACCAGCGCATATTTCAAGCAACGGTATGACGTAATGTATTGCCGGGGGCGTTCGTCCATTTTGTATAAAATTCTTACTGGAGGAAAAATCCGAGTTAGGTCATGTAGCGAGTTTCAGAAATGCGTGGTTATTTTAGAGGATGTTGAGCAGACCATCAAACTGATCAAGTTTCTGCATGGGACCAACTTCTTATCACCTCGTTTATTCATTTGGGTTAAGTCAATGATGTAATGTAAATAGACACATCATGCATGAACATCACGGCCCTCGAAAACAGCTTAAATACTATCGGTAGCTAGATAGCTACTTAAAGAGATAAATTGATTTCTTTAATTACGTTGTCATTCTGTGGTGCATGCTCATTGGCCGAGCGCGTATGGCACGTGACTTACCTCAGGCGCCAGCCGCCATTAGAAGACATCGAAAAAAATAAAATAACATACATGTTTCTTGATACTTACGCATGAAATGATACTTTTTTATCTTTCACAGTTGCAGTATAATTTTTGCATTTCCTAAAAACACAGGACGGCATTTTTTTTAGTTATTTGAGGACGTTATTCACACAAGCCATTTTAATGTCACGTACAGCCGCGGCACTGGTTCGTACGCGACTAAATGGAGGTCCGGTAATTACCTTGCATTCATGTTGTCACCACAGAGCGCGGGAAAAGTATCTACATATCTATATATATAAAAGGAGAACTGACTGACTGACATATCAACGTACAGCCGAAACTACTGGGGCTAGGAATGTGAAATTTTATACACGGCTTCCTATTATAATGTAGGGGAGCACTAAGAAGGGGTTTTTGGAAATTTAACCTTTAAGGGGGTGAAAAGGGGGAATTTTGTTTGTATGGAAAATCTTATTACTTGTGTTAATAAACATGAAACTTGGCACGAACATCTATCTAAGTAAATTATGAAGATTGGCATTTTTTGTTTTTCCAAATTACCTCCTGAGAGGGTTTGAGGGGGTGTGAAAATTTGTATAGAAGAATTTAGATACATGCAACGACATCTATTGGGCCAGAATGGTACTAACGAATACATATCTCAGCCTTCGAATTTTTTAGAGGAAAGTACGTAACCCACGCGGACGAAGTCGCGGGCAAAGTGCTAGTAGTTTATATATCATTGGGTTAAGTTGGTTGTAGATTCGTTTGGGACAACCGACACGCAGATTATTTTTGGCAATTAAAATTTTGGTATATTGGTTGGCTATATTATTTGTATGTAAAAATAAGCGCACCTCGCCATCAAACTAAAAAGTTTGGTTGGTAGTAAATTGTAGATAAAAAAAATGTATGTTTGTGAACAATAATTTTAAAAAAAACATTGAAAGTTGTTCTAGTCTGATCCAGACCCTAAAATATGACTACGCATTTCTGATACACGTCTCGTTCGTAATGTTGGGGTGCAGAATGGGGTCTGCAAGCGAAGTTATTGTGAAACGGCGCTTCCAGCGTTGATGTAGATGTGGCATCGGTTTCGTCATTTGTATATTTTGTCTTATCTTTGGGTGTGATGGCAAGTCTTACATATTTAAGACACACGGACCAATAAAATTAGGAAAAATAAAGTTTTCATCAGGTTACTTTTCCCTACTCCTGTGACCATGCTTGCTTAATAATCAAAATACATTGTAGTCGAACTCCAAGAAATTAGCTAAGGCTTAGTAGGACCGAACCTATGCGCGAGTGGTTCTTGTTAGGATAAGCTGGTGGTACTGCATATTCAAAACAAAAAAAAAACTATTGGGCGTAAAACTAAACAATCACATAGCTAAAGCTGTGTAAAAGATGCAATATATTGGTTAGTTTCACACACATCCCTCGCTGCGCATCCTCGCTCATCTCTGGAGGAAGTAGAAGGATACTGCAGCAGAAAAACTGCAACAAAACAGCTCCATTTCAAACTAAGAACAACTTTAGAACAAAACCTAACAATACTGCATCAGAAACACTGTTACACCACCGTTCTACGTTTGATTCCGACTTTCTATGCAGACAATAGAGGGCGGGGGAGTCGGGTCGCGTTCGTGACGACTCGGCTAACTCCGTGACTGCGCCGTGACACATGACTCATCTATCCGATCCTATTGGCACGACTGGCCTACGTATTTGTTTTGAACTTTCTCGTGATTGTGGAGGTAGATTGGATTTGGTGCCAGAGATTTGAATGTCGAACGCCGAATTATGACGTAATAACCTTCTGATATTTCCTCAAGATCTGAAGAGGAAGGCAATATTTGGATCTGAAGGCTCTTTCAAAAGCTTTGGAGGTGTGCTTACCGGAATGCGCCAGAAGAAGATTAATGGTTTTTTCTTCCAGGTGTTTTCAAAATTTATTATGCATGTTTAACTGGTAAATATCAAACCTCCTCTTCATCATTAATAAATGATTGTGGCCAAGATACGTAAGGTCATTTGCGAATATGCAGAATTTTATATTGAGCACCAGAAACAGACAAAAAAATTACATCAAGCTATTTTGTTAGAATGATTTAATAATTGCCAAAATATCAGAAATTCGTCAAAAAAAAGATCTGATTCATTATGTACGATGCTTTAAGTTTAAGTCTGCCTCACACTTCAAAATATAAGGTCTATTTCACACCTACTACGTGTACTAGAAAGTGTAGACCAACAAAAGGTCAGCACTATGAGAGTCGCTCCCTGACCTTTACCTACAGAAACAATAAAGACGTGTCAACACAGTCTCAGCTACATACATACAACGTCGCTTGTCGTCACTCGCTTCATTGTATGACAACTCTTTTGTAACACTTATGTAAACTGTCATAAAGTGCTTATTTGGAGCGGAAAAATCTCTGCTACGTGTCACAGTGTTTCTGTTACTTCCAGTGTTAACAGAAACTGGAGTAATGTTGCCATTTACTGCACTCTGCATGTTTAATTTATCTTACCAAAACCTTAGTAACTTTTAGTGCTTTTAAATAATGTAACATCCATGTTTGATGACGTCCAAATGGATTTAAAGGATAATACAAAAGATATATTTTCATTATTTGCCTAAAATTTTAACTGTTCGGAGACCGAACAGAAGAAGACCTGTCTGAGTTCGAACCTAAACCCTACATTCGGAAGTCATGGCAGTTTCCACTGAAACACCACAGGTCTGTGTGTCTTAGCTTCACATTTTTATAGAAATGTCCCAAACTAAGGTATGGCACCTCGGCGCTCGGGGCTTGATTCCACTCAGCTTCTGCAAGATTGTTCTAAGAAAATATTTCCCGGATCTACTGCAAGGATTTATTCTGGTAGACTGTGGGTGTGTGGTCTTACCTTTATTCCCCCACGTGTGTGTGTCGTGAACTGTCAGCACTCTTCCAAATATTTTCTCCTTCGTTACATTATGTAAATACTACTTCATTTTTGGACTTTTATTTATTGGAATTCAATAGCAACACAACAGCTTCAACAAACAATTCTAAAAGCATTCTTTAACAACCAGCGAAAACACAGCGAAAATTGAATTTATTAAACTATACAAAAATATTTGAAATATTTCCGAGAAACAACACAACGCAGAATAATCGCATTCAAAATCGCATCGGTTCGAAATTCGAATTTATATAAAAATTCGTTGCATCATGACGTCATCGCGATTTTGTTACCAGCCAGCGAAGAATGCGAGAATTTCACCTCTCGATTGTATTCGTAAATATAAAAAAGGTTTCATTCTGCAAAATGTCCTCAAAGTTAAGATTGTATCGGAGAGAGGAGGAAATATAAAGAACCGTTGTTTGTAATGTTTGCTCGATCTGAATCCAATCTTGGGTTGTATTCCCTCAGGCCATCCAGTGTACTACGCTCGTGGCTAGTTTTATCCGCTAGAGACAAACAACATAGCCTTTTTTCGCTATACATTGAAGGTTTGTGTTACCAATATTTTGTTTCACTTATCTAAAAGTATCGCGTTGCGTTTAACTGAGATAAGCCTAAAACCTTTTTGGTGGTTTCTGTTTAAGATCAACTTTGAGTCGTTTTGTATCAGGCGACATACAATCTAGAGCACTTTTCGAAAAGGAAAATATTTTTAACCGATTTTCTGAGAAGGCAGTCTAGTAGACAGGCTATGATTAACGCATAAATTAACAGTTAGTTAGTACAAATACATTTCGCCAGCTTTGTTTAAGCTCCCTATAGCATTCAGACTGCTGCATATCTACGGAGATATAAAAAAAAAATCTATGAACATCCTCCTTAGCTTCCATCTCTATGGAAACTTTTGGATGTACTCTCGCAGTCAGGGCGCTGCGCCGGTCACTATTTCTAAAAAGAAATATAGATTCTTCTTAGTAACTATCATCTCGTTCAATATAGGATGTAAATTAATCACCACGATCCCGACACAGTACTTTATGACATCATATATCGCCATAGAGTTCCAAGACTTAAATCGCTTGTACAGTCACGAGCTCTAATATGTATACATTTTCCTATTTTTAAAAGGAATTTTCGCGAGAAATAACGATTGTAACTTGGAGTTAGGATCTTTTTCATAAAAATATGAGTGCCAGAATACTATGTACCATGAAATTTTAATCAGAACTTTAGGAGAAAAACACTTTTAAAAGTTGTTAAGTGTTTACATATTGGTGCTCGTGACTGTACACGTAGGTAGTTTATTAGTGCAGTATGACACTTTAGAGTGATCAGTGACGCTGTATTGTAGGTGGTTGTGAGATTAGTAGTTAAGAGTTTTTGAAACCACAAATCTATCGAACTCATGTTATCGGCATTGACTAGAAAAACTCCTAATCATATAAGTTTACATTGCAATAGAGACTTATACTGTTGGCTTGCGTCCCACGGCTGGGCAAAGGCCCCTCCCCATAACTTACAGCTCTTTAGATCCATAGCTAATGTGGACCACTGGTCGTCGGTTTGTCCATGTCATTCCGCCATCTTCTACGAGAACAGCCGGCGACTATTTCTGCTGCAACACCTTCAGCAGAAATATTGATTCGAGATTCTTCTAATCCACATCAGGAGTCTCTTCAGATAAGGTACACACAAATCATGCCAACATTGACTATCAACCGTCTTTTATCTAGTACAAAAAAAGTAAGTACACAGCCGGCCGAATAAAAGAAACCATCATTGAATTAGAGTCGTGAGTACATACGCCGCAACAAATTTATCATAGTATAACATCACGCCTGTAATCCCCGATGGGTTAGGCAGAGGTGTACCTGATAGTACACCCACATTTCGCCAGTTATATTTAAGTCCCTTGTAATAAGGGGCGAGGCTATTACCATCAACTGGGCGCAATTCCAGACTTCCCGTGGCTACTACTGAGAAATTCCTGATGGAAGGACCCAATAACACTTTGCACGACCTGAGAATCGAACCCAGGACCTGATGCTCAGCAGTCGCGCTTGCGACCACTAGACCAATGAGGCAGTCAACTAAATTTTTATGCAATAAAAAGTATAATGTTATCACTGCTGGGACACAGGCCTCCTCTCTATAGAGGGAGTGGGCCATCATCCACCACGCGGGCACAGTGTTTTGGTGGATGTCAGATCTCTTAAAATTTTTGATTCTAGGACATGCTGATTTCCTCACGATGTTTTCCTTCGCCATTTTAAAAGGTGTGGTGATTACTGATTGGTGACATTTTCCTAAAAATAGAAAAGATTTTGTTTTTAATATTGTTAAAAAGCTACACCATTAGACACTCTTCTCTCAAAAAAGGAAAAAGTTACAAAATCATGCCATCACTGACAACCAACTGTCATTTTTTCTAATCGTACACATACGGCCAACAAAAAGAAGCCATCGTTGAAAGACTCGTGTATTGGCGAGCGAGTACATACGCCGCACCCAATTTAAATACAACAAAAACTTCTCAAATCACCTCGGATTTAGTTCGAGAACCACTCGTGTAGGCGGATTTCTTATGGGTGTGTGGTGTAAGTTATGGGATGTAGCGGGTAGCGAATAATTTGTGTATCAACGGTTTTGTGGAAGAGTGGATAAGTAATGTTTGAACGTGTTTTCATCAATCAAAGTTAAATTTTATAGGACACATAATATAATGACACGACTGCCATCCCAGAAGGTTTTAGTTAGGTTAGAGGTGCACTTATAGGCCACCCACATTTCGCCAGTTTAGAAGTTCATGATAAACATTTTCAACTCAAAGTGGTGTGCCAGATAAAGTAACGACTGATTCTTGTAAGACTTCAACTATATTTCGTTCCTATTTCAACTATTGCATTATTAACTACCTATCTAACGCACACAGCCGAAGCTTACCTGCTTGCTCACTTAAAACTTTTTTTTTCTGTGTCAGGCCACAGGTCGACATAGAGCTTTCCGAAGTTGAGGGATAAAATTGTTTGTGCCCTGAAACGTCACTCGGTAACTACATTGGCCATTGATTCGGTTCGGCTATTCATTTGAAAACCGCTGCAGCTTCCCTCCCCGCTCCCGCTTCCTCTCATCCCTCAGCCCCTCTCACGTGGGAGGTTGTAACGCTACATGTGAACGGCAACGCATCTGCATCAACAAAGTTCATCGACCCCGTCAGTATCACAGCGTTGTGAGAAGGTCATGCGTTTCGGCAAGTGCGAATAACGTTCGATTTGAATTTGAATTTCGTTGCAGCTAACGTTCTTTTTTGGAACTGGTTTTCAAGATGGCGCGTGTTGTAGGTATGTTTGGCTATGTAGTATGTATATGGACATGTAGTATGTATGTGGATGTGTTAGATCTGTGTTAGCTCTGAGATTAAGGTACGGAGTAGGTATCAACTGTGACGTGCAATCACAGTGAGCTGGCAGGATTCGTGTTCGCTTAGGTATTCTCTTGTTATGACGATGTTACACTAATGATATTAAGTTAGTAGTAATGTTCTGTGAAAATTTAAACATAGATTTTAAAATAGCGAATCTTTGGTGCCTCAAAACTTTAGACTATTCGAGAAAAAACACGAGTTAGCAAGTAACGATTTTATTATCCGTTTACATAAGACATTGGCTAGTAAACAAGCCTCCTCTCTATGAGAAGGAGTCGTAATGCATCACGCGGGCCCATTGCGGGTTGGTGGCCGTTATCTATTTGAAGGAATCAGAACGTAACTTAACAAAACATCATCATCATATCAACCCGGAATCACTCACTGCTGGGTTTAGGTTTTTTTTCTGTTCTGTGCGTCCCTTATCCAGGTGTTTCCCGCGACTTTGACGCAACATATTTCAATCAAAAACCATGCCAAACACGGACACGAGCAATGTTTAACGACAAGTAAATAGTCCACGTCGAAAAGGGTACATGTACCTGACCTCAAGACTAACTCATAAATTTATCATCTACCCACACCACACTTAATCGGTCGAGAACGCTCCATAAGTAGAAGTAAAATGGTTAGCTAAACAGCTTGGGTTTTCCTTGTAGTTTCAACAGAAGATTTCCTTTTAAAATTCGGTTGTAGAGGAAAACGTGTTAGACCTTGTAGGGAAATAAGGTAGCTGATGAGTCAGACAGAATAAAAACTTGGAAATACTTAACACGTTAACTGCCAAGGTATATTTCAGTATCATCCAAATTTCATTTCTTGCGTCTTGATTCCAAATGGTTTATATTGAATAATTATGTATAAATGTGTATATAATTTTTTTTTATCAAATAAAAAAAAGTGTTCCCTTTTCTTTATTCTGATAAAAAACGGTACGCCATAACTGTTGTTCTAGATATAAAAGTAAGAGGCCATGTTGAATATTTATGTCTTACTTGGAGCCATGTCAGTCATTTCTAATAGAAAAGAACACTGTAAACGTGCCAGGCACACTGCGGTCACTTGAATTTGATGCTGTGCGGGCCAGATAGTGAGTTTGTCAGTCACCGGCTACTGACATGGCCTGAACAGATAGTGAGTCTGTCAGGCACCGGTGCCTGACATGGCAGTTAACATGTTAAAACCCTTGGCAATTTCGTTTTGTTGACTGGGGGCCTCTGTGGCTGTGTTCTCAAACGCAGCAGATAATGGTAGCCAGCAATAGCCATGTGTGGCTCTAACTAGCGAGAGTAGATTGGTTTCATCAGCGAAGAGTGTTTTCGGCTTAGCAAAAAGGGTTACACTTGTGTGTTTCGATTTCTGCATGATGGCGGATGGGTAAAAAAAAGATACTGGTCGAATACATTATAACCACCTCCTTTTTAAGGAGTCGGTTAAAAAGTAGAAAAGTTTTTAATTTTTTTCAATTATGCGTACTAATGCAGCGCAGGTTGCGATTTATGCGGTGCATTCTGAAGGTTGGCAACGTTGCTGTCAACTATTTAACCGTTAAGATGGAAGCGTCAGGGTAGCCCGCGAAATTCAAATTTTCTTACGTTTTTTGCAATTTGTAGGTCAATGTCAGATTGTATATTGATAAAAAAATGAGTTGCGCAAGCGCATGTAGTTACAGAATTATAATCATTCAAATCATTAATACAACCCTCTAAGTTCTTTTAACCCTATTCTGTTACTATTTCATGATAAAGTCATTCAATGGAGTTAAATGAACTTAGAGGATTGTATTTATGATTTTAATGATTGTAAGAAAATTTGGATTTAGCGGGCTACCCTGGTGCTTCCACCTTAAATGGACGGCTATTATCGACGGTGCTAATTTTCCTAATTACACACGCACAGTCAAATCACTTCATTTTAAAAAACTTTTTTTATTTATTTATTTAAACTTCATGTACAAAAGTGGTACATAGGCGGACTTAATGCCACAAAGGCATTCTCTACCAGTCAACTTTGGGTCAAATAGGACAGCATTGTGATAGAGTACAAAAAAATAAATAAGAAAAATACCATTTTGTTAACATAAATTCAAACACGTTTATAAATATAATTCTGTTAAACCTACAGGAACAATATATTCAGACACAGCTTTCTAGAACTAATCGATATTAAATTCTTAATCAACGATAAATTAAAGCAATTATTAGTTTATAAAGTGTCGTTCTACTTCAGATTCTTACCTATTTGTACTGTTATATCGTAAATCTAGACATTTTACTAGTGTTTGGCTTAAAAGTTGTGTTAATTTCGAAGCTAATGACAGGAAATAATAATATCATGTCGATCCAATTTGTTCTTGATGATATTAAAGATAAGTTTGAGAACTTAATTAGTGATTATGGAAATGTCAATGGACAGATCAAAGTTAGTATTAAAATCTTTGAAAAATCGTTTTTACACTTTTTTCACCATAATGCGTAAGTACCTAAGTGCGCTGATCTCATCGACACCCGAGTAGCATTTTCCAAACTATTTGGGTTAAACTTCCAGTCAAACCGAATGCACTTGAATGCCAGTAATTTACATGGAAGGTGATGGACTGCCTATCTGACCTCCATAACCCAGTTGGTACTGAGTAATACGATGCTCCTTGCTAAGTCTAGTTGTTACACTTTCGTGCCATTGACTACCTATAACGTCCATCAAAGATGTAATACTGACAGCCGGGACCTACGGCTTTACAAGCTTTTCGAAGTTTTTCATAACTAAGCTTCGAGGCTCTTAGGTGCGAATTACACAGAAACGACGTAAGGTGACGGTGCGGTGTAGCGCAGGTGTGGTATTTATAAGGAAACTAAAGAACGCCGTGCCTGCGCCCGCGCCGCTTGAGTGTAATTCACGACACGTCGCCTACGTACATTTTATATGAAAACGTTTTGAAGCGGCATCATGCCTGCGCCGCGCCTTCACCTTACGCCATTTCTGTGTAATTCGCGCCTTAGAGGAAAATAAACGATCAGTACAAAATTCGCCGTCTCAATTTCGAGTAAACAAGTCTAACCCGACGACACATGTTACCTAGTCTCGATTATAGACTGGCCCCATAAAGTGTGTTACACATCGGCCCTCGTTATCTCAGAACTAGTAGGTAAGCGGTGATATGTAGTGGCCAGTGGCCGGGGATATTGCCACATGGTAGGTAAGTAAGTAGCTGACAACTTGTTACCTCACTGCTTCAAGTTAATGACTCATTGACTCATGTGTCCCAGCTTGTAACTTGTTCGAATGATTGCAGTTTGATCGGTTGTGTGTAAATGGCTTACATGGATAGAAGGGGTAGACGGGGACTTGTATCAAACTGTAGTACTTGATGTTGAAGAAGTGGCAGAGCTTTACGTCAGGCGTATCTTGAGGCTAACCAGTAGCAATCGTTTTTATAGTGCTTCAAAGCACTTTCATATTTCTACCAATAATTTCTAATCAGAGATATTTTTACTTTTACCTCATTATCGTCGCTGGTGATGTCCCTGTGTCTGGGCTCTATGACAATTTAGCTACTACTCTCGTTTACGAATTCCTGAAGACAGAATTTTCTTGACAGAAAACATTGCAATCTTAACCCCGGCGCCAATGACGTGAAAATAATAACGCGGACTATGACATCGGGTGACCCGAAGTTTATCAGCATTTTTCAAAATGTTATGTAATGATAACTGCCTGTTTTAATGATTCATGTATTACTTTGTGTTACTGTTTACTGGGTAAAATAACAAAAATGCCAGTATATTCATTAAATCAACTTTTATTAACTGTTTCAGAACACTTGTAAAACCAACTTTGAAACACAACTTGAGTAATTATTTAAATTTTCTTGTAGAAAACTTACTAAAATAATAAAACAAAAATGTTACACAAAATATGGCCGTTTGAAATCACCTTGGGTCAATATGACCCAGCGTTATTGGCGCCGGGTTAAAATCGAGCACTGAAAGCTTAGTGGGATGCCTATCGCACTGCTAAGTCATATGTCTCGAGTTCGAACCCAAGACCCAAGACACGCACCTCTGATTTTCCGGATTCATGTGCGTATTGTATTGTATCAATTGCTTCGGGGAACGGAAACATCGTGAGGAAACCAGCATGCCTGAAAGATGTTTCTCGACGTCATGTAAAGCCAAGTCAGAGGCCCATGGGCGGCATAAAAACTCTAACACAGATAAAGAAGAATCTTAAAATCGAATCGAATCACACCGATGCAAAACAAATCTTTTTCACATGTACCTGTTTCCCTATGTACCTGTTCACCTACCTCAGTTTTACCTAATCATCGTCGACAAATAAAAACCAAAGCTACTTGTCTGTTTTTTTTTCTAATCAGAACGTACTGGTATTGGTCGGTGTCCTGTCGGTATAAAACGTGGTTATAAAACCAGAACGAGATTAAACAAGACTGTAAATCTTGATTAGCAACGCACGAATGGGTACGAGTAGGTAGGTGCTGTTGGTACACGTCATTAGTTAAAGTTTAATTAAGTTAATACTTAGGTGAATATAAAAACAAGGTGTAATTGGGCTCTTCGCAAACCGTCGACCAAGCATTCTTTATTTATTTATTTATTTAAAATAGGTACGCCAACAGTACATACATTTTACATTTAACAATAAAAGTATACACGTTAGGGTTCTTATGTAGGTACCAATTATAGGTGTACACAACATTCTTTCAAGAGAATACAGCTATATAATAATAAAGTTATAGAAATAAAATGTAACATAAAATAGAAAACATGAAAACTTTGACTTAAACTAAAGAAGAGATTAAAAAAAAATTACACTAATAACATTCTTTACATCAAACTAAGTAACTCTACGCAAAAAATTGTTGAAACGACTTTTTTTTGGGATAGAAATCACGCTTTACGGTAAAACTCAAGGTAACGCACTCAAAACATTGCGCTGATGGATGCATTGGATAGTACAGGGGTCATTGAGGTATTTACAGTAAAGTTAAACATTAAAAACTTTTTTTTTTAAAGTTGGAATTTTGACGTCCAACATCTCCGTAACTAAAAGGTCCAAGAATGGTCCAAAACAAAAAAAAATGATCGCATTGATGGGGAGAACAACACACCTATAATAAAGGACAATTTGTCATAATTTTAATAAAAATTTCCATGATCAAGGTTCTATTAACTTGGCTTTAAACAAATAATATTTTTAAGTGGAATTTAATTTCATAAATGAAGTAAATATAAAAATCAGACTAACGATAAAAATAATTATAAAAGATGTGAAAGGAAGAAAAGATGATAGATAATCTCGGATTTGTTAAGAGTCCACTGGAGCCCAGAAAAGTGCTAAATTGGAAAAGATAAGCATTTTCCGAAGTGTCACAAAGAACTTTTCTACACAAGAATACCTATATCTTTTTTTTTTTGTTTTTTTTTTAGGGATGGGAAATCATCAAGTAACTCCTCCCGCTCTGGGTGGAGTGGGAGGGAGTGTCAGACTTTTACTGACTAAAACCTATCCCTGTTCGTTCTTTGCCCTTTGCGTTCCAGGGCCGCGGTATCTCTTTCGAACAGTCCCGCAGCCCCGGCAGGCAATACCTATATCTTCATAAATAATTCCACATTACATACAGATAGACGATTTTAATAATACTAGTTACAAACTCCTACAAATTGTAAATGACGCTAGATAACATAAATACGTAAATGGACCTCCATTTTTTTCTGACAAAAATCGTAGCAAGAATACCTTATAAGTAAGCAATGTGGGCAGATAACATGTAGTGATCAATTCTTAAAATCAGTCCACTTCCTTAGCTTGTCGTGGGAGTATTAATATAGATACCATATTAGGATATTTCAAAGATGGATAGCTTTCTATTTGTGTGAGAATGCACAACTTGGTCTTATCGCATGTTTTGACACTTATAAATTGCGTACAAGATACCTGCTCACTAAATAGAATGAAAATTAAAAGAAAAGACATTGCCTCGTGGTCGCAAGCACGACTGCTGAGCATGAGATCTTAGGTTCGATTCCCGCGTCGGGCAAAGTGCTATTGGGTTTTTCCATCAGGAGTTTTTCAGAATCAGCCACGAATCTGGATATGTGTCCAGTTGATGGAAATAGACTCGCCCCCTATTACAAGGGACTTCAACATAACTGGCGAAATGTGGATGTAATTTTAGATGCACCTCTGCCTAACCATTCGGGAATTACAGGCGTTGTGTTATGTTTTATGCAAAAGAAAAGTTTGTAGTACTGCACTTAGAGATAGTTTATTTAAGTTAACTATAACAAATTTTAAATGTCGTCTTGATAAAGTTTATTGTTAGCTCTTTATTAATGAATATAATTATGCGAATAAGGCTACGCCAAACAGACACCTCCAAAAATGTATGGTTAATCTGAAGGTTATGTTGCCTAACTTTACTCCGATTTTATTAATAAGTGGATTAGAGCGTAGCAGCATGATTGTTAATACTCTTTATTTGTTCAATTATAATCCCTAAAAGACCGAAACTTTTCTACAATAAACAGCAGTCATTATTTTAGAACCAGTAAATGCTTTTTGCATCTCCAATAAAATCACGCGCTCGTGATCACAATCACATACCGCTCCATAGCAACGAAATATACGAAATAAATTCCGAGAAATTCTCTCTCAACATTTCCAAATCGCGAAACTGGATATTAAAACAAAATGGTCACTTACAATATGTGTTGTGTAATGGCCGAGGCTTGTCTGGTGTCGCCTTTAATGGCGAGGCACGTGATTCGCGGTGCCGATGCAACTCATTATGCAGCTCTGAAGAACGTGATGCCATAGAGTAATGGGGGTTGGGTGTGGGACTGATGATGCTTTTTTGGATGTGCAGAAAAATTTGGGTGAAGAGTTCTCAAGGAGTTCCGGTATTTAAGATCTCTTTGAAAAACCTCTTGGGCCGAACCCAAGTAACATGGGACAATGGCAGGAAGATTATGATGATGATTTGAGGACCCTATGCTTCATAATCAACCTGTAATGTACCCACTCCTCTTTGTGTCCCACACAATGGGCAACCAAGTTGTCGGATGCTACATGTGTATGTGTGCCGAACGCCGGTTACCTCATAATGTGTTCCTTCACCACACTTTGCTTCGCTGCCCTAAAAAGCCTCACTGCAAGTTAGTGTCGTCGAAACATCATTCAATGGCACCAAATTATTGTTTCTAAAAAAAAGTATAAAGTTCTAGAAAATGAAGTGGTCTATGGGACGTTAAAACGTTATGATTTTATGAGTCCCTATCTTTGTCACAAACTTGGGGCATCTCGTTCAGAGGATTAGCATGATAACCTACTGCCAAATTATAGGTCTCGAGTTGATTTTTGACGAACCGCAAGAGTGCGACACGCACCTCTGATATTTCGGATTCATATGAATATTGTATAATTATCACTTGCTTCGGTTAAGGAAAACATCGTGAGGAAACCAAATCAGCATGCCTGAGAGACATTTCTCGACGGCATGTAAAAATAAGTCAGAGGCCCATGGGCGGCATAAAAACTCTGACACCGAGTTAGGCACTAACCACACGAAAAAGAAGAAAGAAAGATGGCAACCTTGCCAATCCAAAAATAATCATCGATCCAAAATACGTCGTACACGAAGAAAAACTGTCCTTTCTACCTCCATAATCTTTGCGTTGCATGCAAATTCAACGTCGCAACGAAAGGCTTATCTGCAAGGCGTGGCTCCGATTTCTCTGTGACATTTCTCTGGGTGCGTGCGCGCATATAACTGAAGGAACAACATCGTTATTGAAACGCTACACTGATACGTATCCTTAATTAGTTGTCTGTTTAGGCAAATTGCTTGCTTTGTCTTATTTTGGGAGTGGGGTTTCGTATCTGTGCTAATTTGATTTGGGAAATATCGGTTGAAAGCATCGTAATGGTGAAGGTTCATGAAACGTTTTTAATCAGTTTTCCAAAAAAGTTGAATAATTTGCACTTCTCGTGAAAACATCTTTGGTGGGTAATGGGATAAGGCTTTTTTCATGGGAAATCATCAAATGACCCCTCCCGCTCTGGGCGGAGTGGAAGGGAGTGTCAGACTCGTACTGACTAAAACCCATCCATGTTCCTTCTTTGCCTCATGTGTTCCAGGGCCGCGGTATCTCTTTCGAACAGTCCCGCAGCCCCGGGATAGGGCGAAGTGCGGGTTTTTGTACGTATCTTTCGCGTTAAATTCAATTTATCTTACTTTTCTGCAGTTGCAGGTCACGCAGTGAGTGGGTATCATCGCCGAGGGAGGCCTTAAAAACGCTGGTGTGACGACTTAAAGGTGTTTGTGAGACATTGGCTGGAGAAAATCGCACGGAGAGAAGAGTGGAAGGCCTTTGCCCAGCAGTGAGACAATATGGGCTAAAGAAAAAAAAACTGGTTGTTGGTAAATAGTAGATAGATTGGGACCATAACTTATACGTACTTATAGAATGATAATTTGTTTCAGAATTATTGTAAGCAGTTTTTTAAATGAAGTGTTAATTTATTTTTGGACTTAAGTCCCCCATTTAAATAATTCATTTTTAAAGAAAATCGTTACTTGAAACTAGCTAACCCCTTCCTAATCAAGTGGGATTCAGGTTAAGTTATAATTAAGCAAGAAACTTCACTAAGTCTTGTAGCTGCTATCAAAGTTCTGTCTATCTGATGGAAGCTTACATCGTGACGTCACGACTTCCAATCTATGTGTGTATCATTGGGCATAGTTCATTCTACTTTATCTTGTTTATGAGGTAATGAGATTGGTATAATATTGTAGCTCGGTACTATCTCAAAATCAAAATCAGTTCTACAAATGGTCGTCACCGAAAAAAATACTCACTATGCAACCTTCAGCTTTAGATGTATATTTTCATGGCTTTTTATTTTTATTTTTACTGTTGGTGAACCTATATTAATAAATAATAAATAAGAGGGTCAGCAAACAGTTACGTTATGAAGACTTAAAACTAGTATAACAATATTTGCATTTTGCTAATTATGTAACCCACAATGCTGTCCACTCGTTATCACAATAATATAAAAATAGTAAACGCCAGGGGTGAAAAAAAAAGTAAAAAATAAATAAAAGAAAGATGGCAAATAAAAAGTATTCAACCTTGACAGATTTAAAACAATAATTTGAAGAATACATATCGTCGTTAAAGTTGTAACACCACGTAAGTCAAAAAAAACAACTTTACAGGGGATTGAAAACTGCATAATTATACCATGTCGTGGTACAACACAATTTTATAATTTTCGTTCACTTCAAATCAGATAGAGACGTTGCTTGTTTCTATGATTGGCTAAAATAACGCGTCTTCTATTTCTCTAGCAACGGCATCAAAAATCAAAATGTCAAAACTGCCTAAAATAACTTATGTGGTGATGGAACTTCAACGATGATACACAATGTAAAAAAAAAAAAATAGTAGTATAAATTTTGACTCATAATCCATAAATTACTGTTCTGCCAAGCTCGCAGGGAATCTGACTCAAAGCAAACTGATCATCACAGATTCTTACTTATGATTTTTAAATCGAGTATAATCTTACCTAACCGAGACACTAACCGGCCAAGCCCATAATTACCCTGAAACCATAAACAATACTTATTAACCAAACGCAATTACAATATGAATTAACACTAATTCCAGTGCCTTTCTCCTATAAGGTTAGTACTAAAGTTTCAGCCTAAGATCTAGGCAGCAGCCACGGTAGCCACTCCTTAGAGCATGTTCTCTAATTAATGCTAGCTAGGTAAAACTGGCTCGGTACAGTTCATGGCAGCGAGACACGCGAGACCGGGTTAGTACCGAACATTATTAATTTATTGACTACTAGCTGTTGCTCGCGACCATAGTTCGCGTGAAATTATAATAAAAAAAATTACTTAAAAAAGAACAAAAGAAAGAACAAAATCTGATTCAAAAAGTTGAATCGCATTTTGTTAACAATTTCTAGGGTTTTATTTTTTTGCATGGAACCCTAGTTATTTATATAAAATTAAAGTAGCCTTAGTTAGACCTTATAATATAAGCTATCTGCCAGTAAAAGTCCTATTAAAATCGGCTTAGCCGTTTCAGAGATTAGCCGGAACAAACAGACAGACAAAAATGGAAAAAATGTGTTTTTGTTATCAGTGTCGTGTATATTTTCATATTCATTCAGTAAAAAGCTGTTATTTTGATATTACAAACAGACACTTCAATTTTATTTATTTGTATATATACCTAGATTTTCTGTGATAGTAGGTTATGCTGTAAGTTGTTGGGCTTCTTTTGAAGTGATGGGAAATGGTAAGTTATAGGCAAACACTTTGAAATGATGCAGTCTCTTGTCCGCATAGCTATAATTGGTTACTGCTTTTAACACCTTATTATTATTTCCTTTATGTATTTATTTTTTTACAAATTAATTACATTTATATTTTTAATTTTAAAAAATATAAAAAAAAACATTTAAAAATAAAAAATATATATATCCTTTATTCATTTCATAACATATCATTTACATTTTTAAATATTCTAATATAAAATAATATAAAAAACATTTCAAAATATAAAAAATAGTAGGCCACCAGTACTGGGAACAGGGTCCGAGCCGCCGGTGGTCAGGGCTCTTGAGAGAGGAACCTCCTAAAAATATATTATTATTATAGATAGCGGGGCTACCTCAATGAAACAGCAGCGGTGTGGTTGTGGAGCTGTATCGCAAATTTTGCTCCACCTCCTATCCTGCCCTCTTAGCCCAAAAACATGCAGCCGAAGTGACCTTTGCGCTGCCATACGACGTGGTGGAAGTGGTGAAGTTCTGGGCTAACAAAATATAAAAATAGTGCCAGTGCTAATTGAGTCATCAAGAATTACCTCAGGGACGAGATTCAGTTCTTTACTAAGGGAATTAATTAGGAATACGTCTACGTAAAATAGGTAAATCTACTTTTATAAACTAATAATGGATCATAGGATTAAATAACCGAATGTATTACATAACCGCATTTGTAATTTTATGCAAATAAATGAATCCATAATTCTGGCCTTATGACATCTTATAAAGTTATGACTGACAAACGCATTCTGAACTCTGTACTGCAATAAAATATATAATAACCAGTGATCGGAGTAGGTAGATTGATTTTTGGTACTTGTATCATAAATGCACACAGAAAGAATAACATGGATAAGCCATTTTTCCGGAAAGTAATTCCGGTATTTCCGGATTCAATTAAATATTGTTAATGTTGGTAGTGATATTATTACTACTCAATTCAAAATTTAAAGGAAGGTATCAAAACCAAATTAATTCATTATTTATCTGTTGAATAATAAAGAAACAATCACACCAATAATCCACCAATTCCGGAGGAATGTCCATAGTAATATATACTTTTCGGATCAATGACCCCAGTTCAATCTACCTACTCCGATCACTGATAATAACCCTACAATCGTACCTGTTAAGACAGCTAACACGTCTACTTAGTACAAGCGACGCACGTAATCCATAAAGTATACTTACAGATGTAATGTCAATAAAACAGAAAATCGAGTAGCAATATAATATCTAATGGATGGAGTAAGCAATAGATATCTTGGACTTGCCAGAGACAGCGAACAAGTCAAGTGTCGCTGAATACGGACGAAAGGACCAATAACTCTCTGAGTGCTAATTGGTACGATCCCGCCTTAAGAAAGGTTCCGTTAAAGAGGATTATGGAAGTCCGTATTCCGTGTAGTCTTATTTGGAAATGCGATAAATTCTTTCTCACTTACGCTCACTTGAAGTGGGATTAAGGTAACTTTGTATGGGGTTGTGTCGTGGGGAACATTGCATACACACGTCGGTGTTTCGTTTGTGTGATTTTTGACCGTTTGGTATAAAGACCTTTTAGGAGGTTGGCTTTCAGATCTGCGTGTTGACTTGTAAGGGTACCAAATACTTATTATTGGACTAAGTGTCTAATTTTAAAGAATTAGTATTGCAATTCAATGTGGCAATGCTGTCAGTCTTCTGGCCACATTCTGGGATGACAGCGTTGTGGAGGAATACTTTCACGCCTAAGTGCCCTGCTGTTGTGTCCTGTTGTTGGTGTCCTGTTGTTGTGTGTTGTTGTTGTTGGCAGGACACGAATTGCTTTGTGTGAAAAATTGAGTTGCTGTATAGTAGGTGCAAAGAAGTGAATCTATGTGCTACCTGGGAGGTAGATCGTGTTCCTTTATGAGAAACTACTGAGCTGGAAAATGGCTACGTTAAGAAGATTAGTACAGACCAGGGAAGCATGAAACCAAAATGAGGAGGTCTATACTCACCATACATATCACCACGCCTGTGATCCCCGAAGGGTTAGGCAGAGGTGTACCTAATACTACACCCACATTTCGTCAGCTATGTTAGTAAGTCCCATGTAATAGGGGTGAGCCTATTGTCATCAACCGGGCACAGATCCAGACTCGTGGCTGCTACCGAGACATTCCTTATAAACCCAATAACACTTTGCCCGATCCGGGAATCGAACTCCTCTTGCTCAGCAGTCTCGCTTGCGACCACAACTCCAACGAGGCAGTCTATACCTATACTAGTAGGTGGGAAAAGGTGACCTATAATGATGATTATGAGAAAAAAAGCTACAACTTGGATCCTTTGCTGACCATGAGCTATGCCTGACATATCAGGTCTGTGAGACCCACTGGCATACCAAACGTGTTCTACATTCTATTTCACAAACTAAGAGGGCGGCGTGCAGCCTCGGAGCTTTATGAGACAGCCGCGGTAATTATCTCGGTTAATTGCTCTATTTTAATTGCTAATACTACTATGTATTAATACGATTTCGAAATTTTGCTGTAACTGTATCGGTTTGGCAACTAGTCTCACGGATACTATAATAAATTGTGTAATCCTGTAAAATGTCATGAGTTGCCCATATCGATAGCTTTAGGCTCAAAGGGCGTATCCACCAAAACACGATTTTTCAGGAGAGCCAAAAAACAAAAAAAAAAACAGTTTTTGACATAACTTTTTTGTGCTTACAAATGACAAACTTGTTAGAATTTTGAGATAAAGAACATCGTAGAATAATATAATTATAAAGTAAATCTAACAATTACAAAAATAGACTTCGTATAAAACACCCTAAAATTTAAAGAAAATCAATGTTTAGCGATCCAAAAATGATGGCTGTATCCACCTTTTTTTGCGAATATCGAAATTTTAAATATACCAATCGAAAGAAGACGAAAAGGTAAGTATGACTGCATTAAATTCTCATTTTGGCCAAAATGGCGGTTACGCCCTTTGAGCTTAAAGGTATCGATATGTACTACAGGTTTATATAAAACCGTAGTTCCCCCGTTTTCAAAATTAACCAGACATCGTATTCTAGTAGGTATTGCAGGTTAGAGGGAGCAAATACTAAATAATGTACTTGTTATGCAAAAAGATTACGTTACGTTATCATTTTGACCCGCAAGTGGTATATAATATATTACTTGCTTATGGCATTAAGTCCATCTCTGGCTGTACATTATTTATGTGTTTAAGTCATCTATCTAGCCTTTTCCCAACTATGTTAGGGTCGGCTTCTAGTCTAACCGGATGCAGCTGAATACCAGTATTTTACATGGAGCGACTGCCTATCTGACCTCCACAACCCAGTTAGTACTGGGTAACACGATACCCTTTGGTAAGACTGGTTGTCAGACTTTCGGGCCACTGACTAACTATACATAACGACTGTCAAAGATCTACAAATGACACCCGGGACCAAAGTCTTAAGGTGCTTTCCGAGGCGCGAGGAAACTCGGTCTTCTTCTTTATCGTGTGGTTAGTTCGTAACCTGGTGTCAGAGTTTTTATGCCGCCCATGGGCCTCTGACTTGGCTTTACATGCCGTCAAGAAATATCTCTCAGGCATGCTGGTTTCCTCACGATGTTTTCCTTCACCGAAAAGCAAGAGATAATTATACTATACGCACATGAATCCGAAAAATCAGAGGTGCGTGCCTTGGGTTCGAACTCGAGACCTATGACTTGGCAGTCCGACGGTCACACCACTAGGCTATCACTGCTATAAACTGCTAGGAAACTCGGTATAAATTTATGTGTTTTAGTATTAAATAAATAAACAAGCCACAATTTTATGTACCTAAGTATCAAGTAACATGACTTATTAAGTTGTAACTGTTAAGTTTGTCGTAATAAAGAATAACAGTAGTATCCTCTACCTAACGAGCTCGGGTCTCAATGAACGGTTTCCAAAACAAAACTAATCTTATCACAAGTACACCAAACATCCAATTATAACACTACTATACAGTAGCATATGACCAAAAACAAATGAACTTCCATTACTTTAAGACCCACCATAGTATCACCAAAGTGAGGGGCAAAAGACCAACTAACGCTGGTCTTTCAAATGACGCGTATATTTTGACTGCGAGCTCAAATTTCGGTCTTTGGAGCGGCACAAATCGCATTTCGTGCTGAATTCTACAACAATAGAGGTCAAACGGCGATAAGTGAACGAATTGTCGCACGTACTCATTCGAAACAGACGCCTTTTAGAGCACTGCTGTGCAAACAGAGAAAAATTATAAACGCCTGAAAATCTGAACACTGGGCCATCATTATCTACCTAATCCTTTCCCAACTATGTTAGGGTCGGTTTCGAGTCTAACGGAATGCACTTGAACATGGAACGACAGTCTATATGACTTCCACAACCCACAGTAACGCGATACCATGGCGAAAACTGCATGGGTATCGAACGCAGACCTCACATCATCAGCCTTTATCAATCCACTGCTAGACAAAGGCCTCTCCAAACACGCGCCATTCAACTTGATCCTCGGCAACTCTCATCCAATTACTACCAGGCACCCTGCGAAGATCATCGCTCCACTACCTGGATTTTAAGCCATTAGAGACTTTACCTAATCTTATATCTAAGTCTAACACCTATAATTACTAGCCAAAAGTTCCCACCGAACTTCCTCTCGCTAAATACCAAGCTAGTGACGTCACCTCGCCGTCTAGTCCCGTCTAGTTTAGCTCCACGGCTCTAGTATCGTTGACCCGGTGCAGTTCGACGCCGACCAGTCACGGACAACGAAGGCCATCGCAGCCGTTACACAAAGACGCCGATTTCCAACAAAACATAGTTATGCTCGGCAAAAAACTCATGGAAATATGCGTTGTCGTAAAAAGGGGTGAACAAGAAGTCTTTGTTATGGTCGTGGTTTTGAGGAGTCGGTTCGTCTGGTGGAGGAGACCGTTTTTGAATGTCGTGAGGAATGATTGTCAGCTGTTTATGACAAAGAAGGAATAAAGACCTGATTAGTTTATAGTGATTTTTCTTCTGATTCGATTGCACTTCTGACTGCTAATGGCTGTCGGTTGAATTGATGTCTTCACAATCGAACTGAAATGTCAAAATTGTTCGCCTATGGTTTAGTGAATAGCGTTTTTCGATTGTACGATTGTTCGATTGGATATGAAATCGAATCGAATGGTTGTGAATAGCCCTACTGGTCGATCATTTCATAAAGTACAGGGGACTAGTGTAGGGACACATAAGCGCCAGACTCTCTTCTTAGACTCTCTCTTCTCTTTTTATTAGAGCTTTTACAAAGCAGAAGAGCCAATATTCAATAGCAGATTCTTTCATCCAAAAAAAATGGGATTTTGATATTCCCCTAACAACTTAAAATCTTTGTATAGCTAGAAAATCTCACTGCGGTGGCCTTTCAAACCGATTCAGGTTTTCTGTTTCACAAAGCTTGCAGCTTAGCCCTTTAGATTGGCAAAACATAGCAGTTTGGTTCTACCGTAATCACGCTTAGCGCGCATGTTGCTAATCAACTTCGCTTAGAACACGTGATCGACGTAATAGGAACACAATATAACAAAAAGTAACAAAAGGCCAGACCCTAAATAAATTCGCATAAAGGAGAATTGGAAAGAAGTAGCACAGAATCGTGACCGTTGGAAGGAATGGAGGGAGGCCTTTGCCCAGCAGTGGGACAATATGGGCTAGCTATAATATAATAATAAAAATAAAGGAGAATAACAACTCAAGGGCAAGGTATTAAAACTGATTGTTGTCACCGTAAGGCTAACTGTAATAAAAATAAGTTACATTTAATTAAAAATATTAAAAAACCAGACTACAAATTGTATTATGTACCTATACATATTTATATTTGTAATCTCCTTTTAATTTCCTTCATTTTGACTCCCTACTAGGTTTGGTTGAAAAAAAAAAATAACGTCTTACAATTTAGCTCCAAAATTCCGCCATTTTGTTTTTTAACACCTATCTAAGGACACTTTGGTTTTTGAGACAAATTTAATGATACCTTAATCGTCGAAATCCATCCAGCCATTTCGAACATACGAGGTAATAAAGAAATTTACAAATAACAAACAAAGAAACATACAGGATACGCTCGAAAAACATAACCCATCCTTGGGACTCGGGTAAAAAAAATAGCCATTCCGTACATTTTGACCGCGTAAGTATTACTTTGCGTTTTGCTGCGGGACTGTTCGAAAGATATACCGCGGCCCTGGAACACAAAGGGCAAAGAAGGAACATGGATGGGTTTTAGTCAGTAAAAGACTGACACTCCCTCCCACTCCACCCAGAGCGGGAGGAGTTATTTGATGATTTCATACCCTTAAAATAAAATAAAAAAGTATTGCACTTTTGTACGAAACAGCTGAATTTTGTTTTAATTACTGATGAAAAAGCTCTATGTGCCCGGACACATAGATTTTTTTTAAATTTCGGAATGATTTCAAAACGTGGTAAGCTTTTGTGTGTCGGCGGTACAAGGTGGGAGGGCCTTGTATATTGCAGAGTGAACCTTCTACCTTTCCCACGTGTAGTGGAGCAGGTCTCCACGTCATGTCTCGAGTAACCGGGCTGCGAACATTTCGTCTAAGCTCGAAGGCCATGCTCCAAACTGGTTCGCAATAACTCATAAAGCAGTGGGCTTTTAAAAATACCTATTAACAGACATTCGAAACATGACAAAAGGAATATTTTACTATTTTCTGCGAATTATGCTGTTCGTATTCATTGTGTTTGAGTATTTAATTGATTTAATGCTTGTAAAGACTTGTTCACACTGTGTTAGACAAATTATTTGTTGAGCAGACCAAAATATCAAAGCTAGAAGTAAAATGTTTATGCGATCTTTATTTCACGGGACCTAATCACAACTGGCCTATCCCAACTATATTGGGGTCGGCTTCCAGTCAAACCGGAAGCAGCTGAATGCCAGTATTTTACATGGAGCGATAGCCTATCTGACCTCCACAACCCAGTTATTACTGAGTAATACGATACCCCTTGGTTAGACTGGTTGTCAGACTTTTTGGGCCACTGACTACCTAACGACTGCCAAAGATCTACAAGTGACACCCGGGACCAACGGCTTAGCGTGATTTCCGAGGCTCGGAGGAAACTCGGTATATAATGGGTGGTCACCCATCCACAGACCAACCTAGGCAAGCACGGCTTAACCTAAAGATCGACCCGAGCCACGAGCTCCTCTATGAGTGTACTACAGATACACACATAAAATAGTACCCCATCGGCATCAGAAACAAGGTCCAGGCTTCCAGTACCCAGGGCTACAGAGAGAGGAACCTCCTCACAAAGCATGCCGTGTCCAGGAATACTGCTTTTTGAATCGAGCCCCTGACCCAGCTATGCAATGAGAGCCTTCTAAGACGTTGGTCGAGGCTCTTTGCTGTTAGTAAATTAATCGTAACGACTACCGGTACAATGACTTCGGAGTCCACGTTCCACATGTCGACAACCTCGTGTGCTAAGCTTTCGGAGAGTACAAGCGTTATGTTATGTTATCAAACTTTACTTTTTTAATTGTTAGTCAAATCTGTACTGGCCACGTCTGCCGCATGCCCAATGAGCTGTGGGCCAAAATAACCACTTTATGGAGCCCTAACACAGCCAGAAGGCGTCGCGGCAGACCTCGTAGAAGATGGCAGGACGAGCTGGACAGAACCCAGCCAGCCCTGGATCGAAACAACTGAAAGTCATGGGGAGAGGCCTTTGCCCAGCAGTGGGATGACGCAGGCTAGCAGTATCAGTATCAGTCGTTAGTCTAGTTTCACAATCGCTACTGATGAATATGAAGATCTGGTTTCAATTCCCAGGTCAGGCAAAGTGGTTGTTAGGTCTTTTCATCAGGAATTTCTTTTACACATAGTTGGAATTAAACATAACTAGCGACACGTGGGTATATGTAATCTGTTGGTATGTAACCCTGCCTGACCTTTCGTGGATTACAAGCATGATATTAGGGTTAACGATCTTTATATTTTTAAAAAACTACATAAACATAAAATAACCGATTTTCAATGTTTATTATCTTAGTATTCATTTTATTGGCTGAAGAGATCTTGGTTTCCTAATATTTATTACTATTTTATTGCACATTCAAAATCAATAGACATTTGACATCGGACATTTAGTTTTTATTACACTAATTTAAATGTTCGATACCCACCTTTTGCCTACTTCCAATTTAATTTTCTTTTTATTACATTATTATTAATCTGGTTATAGGTTTTTGATACTTTAAATAACACTAAAATATACATTGACACTCCCAAAACCAAGTCATCACCTGAAACGGTTCTTTGACATCATGGCACAGTATTCATAACTACACGGATATTTTGGCACGTGGCCCATGATCTAGTCCCTGCCAACTTGTTTTGCAATAGGTACAACTTCCACAGAAAATTTCACCAATGTTTACCAACAGTACCGTCTTGACAACGTTATTGAATGGCCGAAAGATCCATCCCGCACATTTTTTTTTATCTCTGTGATACTTCTTCTTAGCGATGGCTTTTCATTAAATATATTTGGCTCAAAATTCAGCTATGCGAACTCCTACAGTCATAAGATCGTCAAGTGCGCAGGTGTCAGGGCATGCAGCGCAAGATGTAAGGTGGGTCATTGTCTGTGGAGAAACGCCGCATATGCATTTGAGATCTGAGTCGTCCACGAATAAATGTGATACTTATTTAAGACAATTAGGTACATTGAATTAATACCTTACCGCCGAAATCTTAATTATTCTTACGCAACGTCCACGCTTGAGTACAGTCGGTAACACAGATCCCTCAACTATCCCCAACTGTGCACAGCATTATCACCTCTACATGCCTAATTTGAGAGGTTATTTTTTCGTATTCTTTTTAAGTGTGATGGTAACTTGAGAAGGTCGATTCTCTTCGTCACGGGAGGCGCGTATGGCGTAACAAACTCGACGCGCTACGCTTGCTCTGCTTTGGGTGGTGAGCAGAGATTTGATGGAAACTTTTTAGGGTCCCATGCACGTGAGAAAAACGTTCCTAGGGTACGGTTGGTTAGTCGAGTAAAACAAAAGAAGGGGATATGAATGAACAAGCACGTGTTGTTTTTTTAGCTACTTTTAGCCCTATTACTGGAATTGGCCAATAATGGAATAAATGTAATTGGAGAAAAAAAAATGGCGGTTGAGATCGCTGCAAAATAATTAACAGTAAATATTTTAATATGGAAAGTTCTCACATCGACCCCTGGTACTTCAGCGAAGCCCTAGCCTAGTGGTGGGACCGTCGGACTCACAAGTTGGACTACAAGTGGACCCGACTTCGTACTGGCTTGTTCACCGGACGTTCATAGATATAACAACATTATATCACGCCTGTAATCCCTGAAAGGTTAGGCAGAGGTGTACCTAATAGTACACCCACATTTCGCCTGTAATGTTTAAGTCCCATATAATAGGGGGCGAGCCTAAAGCCATCAACCGGGCATAAATCCATATGATAAATATTTCAGAACATTGTCTTTCAAAGTCTGATGTCCGCTCTCTAGTCCGCTCAGTTTGACCGCACTTTAACAGAAGCGGTCTTCGGCAAGTTTGGAAGTGGATCATCATCATCATCCACAGCTCGACTTCACCCACGACTGTTGGATATAGGCCTCTCTTTGCTTGTACCAAGCTCCACGTTCTTGTGCCAGGCTCATCCAGGATGTTCCCGCGATGGCAACATGTGACATGGCAACAGTGTTGAAGTCTGCTCATCTCGGAAGTGGACGCTGCCTGGCAATTATGGTTATGGTTATTATGGTTATTAATTATGTTTATTATGATTCTATATTTATCACATAAAACTCCATTAACTGTTTAATTTATTGCTACAAATATAACACCAATAAAAGTCGATAGCAAAAACACTACACTCATAATATTAAATACAAAAGAAGCAATACCCTAAAACAATGCGCTCAGAAATTTGAGAACAAATTGCTGTTCAACTCGTGAGCCGTGGGATACTCCGCCAGTCTGTAATGAGCACTTGCGCATAGCGGTGTGTGCACACCAGCGAGTTTCATCGACAAAATTGTTGGTAGAATGAAGTAGAATGTCGAATTCAACAAATGAAGAGAGCAACAAGTTCGCAATTCGACAAAACCGGCGAGTTTGACAAATTTGCTGTAGGATAACGAATTTTTTGGCGATTTTATTAAAAAAAGCTCTTACCCGCGACCTTCGTTCAGTTCATCCGTTTCAAAGACTAGCTGGAACAAGCAGACAGACAGATAAACACAAAAAAATTGAAAAAAAATAGTTTTTGTTATAAATACCGTATATACTTTCATGCATTCAGTAACAAGCTGTTATTTTGGTATTACAAACAGTCACTTCAATTTTATTTATTTGTATCGATGTATAGATTACATAATCGGTGAGTGGATATGCTGTATGTTTTACTGCAAGATAACGAATCTGTAGTTAACCCATAAAAAAATAATTAAACTTTTGAAATTAAATATTCTGTGGGGGCGTCATAATTTCATGCAGTGAATCTAAAATCATTAGTAGAGATCCATCTCTGTACGCAGGTTTTTCATTGTTAGTTTTAAGAATACGCTATAGAGACATATTTTGTAATTGTGTCTAGCGCCATTTAATAAGAAAAGATCTGTTTTGTTCTGATTTTGATAAATTGCAGTGAACGATAATTTGGGAATCCCTTTGTTAAAGCCATACAAGAAAAAATATCTTGGCATAAAACACACGAAGAAACATACTGGGCATAAAACTCACAGATAAAGATGCTGTGATGCTGTGTGTGTGGATGCTGTGTGTGTGTGTGTGTGTATCTACCGAAACCAACAGTCAAATTACAATTTGCACATTCAAAAAGTAAATCCTTATGCGAAAATATTAAGCATTTTTCATCATACCGAATTTCACACGTTATTGTCGAAAATATTTTTTCGACTAAACTCTCTGCTCATGGGTCTTCACCCTTATGGCACAGAAGTGTGCGTCCACAATTACACCTGCACACAAATGTACCAGTGTGCGTAACAATGAATTCTGAGCGCAACTGTACCGGAACATAAATTGTTTTATCAAATTACCCGTTCCTTACCTAATTTAGAGTTTATATTATGTACATAAATACAACTTCATCTAGTTAATAATGTCATTTGACAATTTGATTAAGAAGTTATCTAGATAAGTAGTAGATTATAGGACTGAGACAAATGTACGTACAAGTCTAAAGTATCGATTGTTCTTGGTCAGATTGGTGATAACAGAATGAAAGAGTTATCATAGGCCTTATTTCCATAGCTAACACTCAACAATGAATTATGTAGAAAACATTTAAGAATTACAATCAGTAACCGATAAATCGGGTTAAAATGTTGGTTAAAAGATTAACTATTATTCTGGTTAATCCATTCAATAAATGGGTTAACCATTAAAATATTGTACTCCGTCTCTTTCTTGCATATTTTTATATGTACAAAAAAGAACATTTTTTTAAAACCCTATAATACGTGTTAACCTAACTCTAAAAAATAACCCGATTAACACTCACACAAACAATATTCATCTGTGCACGTGCACAGCTGGACGTGATATTTTAAGATGAATACTGACTAAATGACCTAGGAATATCTACGAATATTAAGTGCAGAAATTTAGATATAAACACTGAAAGAACAGCCAGTTCCTGTACAGTCACGAGCACCAATATGTAAACACTTAACACTTACTTTTAAAAGTGTTTTTATTTATTTATTAAAACTTTATGCACATAATGTACAAAGGCGGACTTAATGCCTTAGGCATTTTTTGTTTTTCTCCTACTGTTCTAATAAAAAAATCATGTTGTTACGAACATAGTATTCTGGAACTCATATTTTTATGAAAAAGATCCTATCTCTAAATTACAAAAGTTATTTTTTGCGAAAATTGCTTTTAATTTTTTTAAAGTGTATACATATTGGTGCTCGTGACTGTACATAAATAGTTTTCGTAGTTGTAGGTCGTAGTTATGGCTTCCAGTCTAAGCAGATGCAGCTGAATACCTGTATTTTATCTGGAGCAAAAGCCTTCGCCAGAATAGAAACTCCAGCAAACTATGCTAAATTAACTGAAATGCGTCGTTATGATACGGGTGTGCTCAGTAATAACATGTAGGTACACGAAATTAGACTAATTGAATCATTTGTTTGTTTGTCAAACAATCGTGGTTCCAGTATTAAATTTACTGGATTTATTAACTTGGCACGTGTGCCTACATAAAGTTGTTTGCGGAGGTGCATTCTGGAAGTTGGCAACGTCGCAAATAGCTGTCAAATATCTCGCAATTTTGATGAATTTATCAAAATGACTTACAACAAAATTATTTTTTATACAGAAATATCACCACTTTAGTATGGACAGTGGCATAATATACTATTTTCTAACTTTATACATATTTTCCGGCAATTAAAAAAAATGAATTAGAAAGAAAGAAAGAAAAAATATTTATTTGTCGCAGGGACATGACGTGCATCATACAAAATGACAAAAAAATACAACAATACAATACAATTAGGTACTTATTTAATATTTTTGAAAAAAAAATAGTCTTAAAAATCATATAAAAATAAGCAATAAAAGTAATTCTTTAGAAATAAGCATCACCTTTGTATTATTTTCTGTTCCTTTCTTCTTTTCTGTATTTAGTGTGTACATAAATTGTTAAATAAATAAATAAAAATATCCTTATTAACATACATAAATTTCGTTTTCCTACAACTTCCGGTTTTCTCTGCCTTTTAAAGGGTTAAATCCTACTTCCTACTATAAATGCGAAAGTTTTTGAGGATGGATGGATGTTTGTTACTCTTTCTCAAAAACTCCTGACCAGATTTGGATACAATTTGGCACACAGATAGAACTTTCAAAATACACAGCTTTAAGTCTAACTTGAGTCGTAACTTGTCTAACAAATTGTGACCGTTTGCGAATAAGTTATTATGTGGCCCGTTTTACCTCGTTCCCAGCAGGAAATATCTATCTACTTTGTCATTGAATTTATATTTTCGTTCTGCTGTCAGTAATGAATTACAGAAATATTTTACCAAGCGCTAGCTCGGTATTTTGAAATCATAGACTGCCTCGTTGGTCTTGTGGCCGCATAACCCGACTGCTGAGCATGAGGTCCTGGGTTCGATTCCCGGGAATGGCAAAGTGTTATTGGGTTTTTCCATCAGGAATTTCTCAGTGACAGCCAAGAATTCTAGATTTGTGCCCGGTTGACTGCGATAGACTCGCCTCCTATTACATGGGACTTAAACATAACTGGCGAAAGTGGGTGTACCTATTAGGTGCACCTCTGCCTAACCTTTCGGGCGTGATGTGATGTTATGTTGAGTATTAAGACAACAAATTGATAAGGTGCCAGTGGTAACATAACCAGTACAAGTTGACCTCGCATTCTTTTTAACTACTTTCTACACTGACTAAGGTCAAGGTCAAAGTATTGCCAATTTACCACCGACTTGCGGCCTATTGTACTTTTTAGTATACTCAGACACTTCAAGACACCACAAGTACAGTTTGTCTTGCAGAATTGTCTTCGCAGTCTCAACTTTCTGTACAAGATTTTCAGGCTCCTTGAATTAAAATTGGGACGAAGAGTTCCACTTGCCCACCAATTGTGTCCTTGTTTGTAGAATTGAAAAGCTGAAGAGTGTGAGCATCGTTGAGTTTTCACAAGTGTCTAAGGCAACTTCAAGTCTAACTATATATAATTGAAGAGCACTATTGTGAAACCAACGAATAAGATGGAATCCATGCAGTTACAATTCACAATAAATAAAAGTAATGATTATTTCACCACTTTTGGCCAACATCATCAGCCTTCAGCAGCCAGAGTGCTGGGCATTAATAACTCCATTCGACCACCATTCCACTCGATTATTGGCAAACCTCATCCAGCGGCTAGCAACCACTCTTCTAGATGTTAAACTAACATTGAGTTACACCATTATAAATACGACTGTGCTGGATCAAAAAAGCTTTATTAAAATGTGCTATACATCAATGTACAGTTAATCAACCCCATTCAAAGCCAGTCCTATTCTAATTTAAATCGCAAAGACACAACTTAGATAGAAAAATCAAATAATTCCCATCTACATATTCATTCCACAACTACCTTTTAAAACATTACAATAAAAAGCCCTCGTCTCACAATCAAGCCTACCCTTGTTCTACAGCTAACAAAAAGTGCAACAACGGCCAAGATTACTAGCTGCGCACACGCATACTCTAGGTACCACAGAGCACGGAGATGCCTGGGCGGCTGGTGGTAGAGAAGGCATGTCATCGTTTAGGAATGACCACACTTATTGATGAGAAATCGGTTTCTGTCGATCACGTCATCATCTGCCTAGCCTTGTCGGCTTCCAATCTTACCGGATTCAACTGAATACTAGTATTTTACATGGAGCGACTGCCTATCTGACCTCCACAACCCAGTTAGTATTGAGTAATACGATACCCCTTGGCAAGACTGGTTGTAAGACTTTCGGGCCAATGACTACCGATCACGTTCACATCATTTAGGTTGTCGCGGTGTCGCGTCCGAATTGAAACAAGGCGAAATTTATGACTTTATTGGTAGGACATAAAACTATTTCTGATCGGCTCAAACCAATTCCGCGTCGATAAGTGTAGTCAACCCCTTATTGGCACAGCAAGAAAATTTAAGAAAATGGCGGTCCATGACAGAAACTGAAATATGATACCAAAAGTGCGTTGAGCGGAATGTACATTCCGGGGCTGCGGGACCTCGGGGCTGCAGGACTATTCGAAAGAGATATGCTGAATGTGCAGACGCACACCATCTACCCGAAACTGTCAAATTTTCCCAATAAACATTGAATCTAATGCTTTAGCGATAAAGTCGAAAACCTATTAAAGAAATTTGACAGACTGTACTAGCCTGATGTGCTGACGTCTGTACTTCGCGCGACACAAATTTCATTAGTACTGTCTCAAGATGTAACCGGGGATTCCCTACTCTATGTCAGGCACACACAAGCCCCCGCTGGGCCAAAAAACTACGGCGTCTATTTATCTCCAGGAGGGCTTCAAGCTCTCGCCGTTTCTTACAATAAGCACTATCTTTCATAAAATATGGCGATTTTACGGAGTTTATAAATAAGTTTGCATTCAACGCTTTCACGAAATAGTTGCGAATGCTGCGATTCAAGTTTTGAATACAATAGCGCCACATCCTAGCGCGTAGGCGGCCTGGGACTGTGACTCACTAGGATGCCTAAGAGTTTGGGTACACTGGAGGAGTAGACTATGATAATATCTTGGGATTTTCCCAATTATGTCAGCTAGGGAATATTTTGACTGGTTTTGTTGGCTGCCTTTGTGTTAGACGTACTAAAATGCCAGTATCTGATAAAATTTTAACAACTACAAGTCTAAAACATTTTAACTAGGTACTAAACTATAGCAGTAAAAGATTATTTTGGCGTGTGGCCATCATCAAATTTCGCAAAAATATTTTCAACGTCGACCTCTTGGCTTCGTTATTCGAGCTCTAAAGATACCTCTGTAGACATGATTTCAGTATTCAAATGAATTTAAGTAAAGTTCTCAATTCATCTTCCTGCCCTTGTCCTATGTTACTTGGGGTCGATTCGTCACTCCTCATCACATGCCCATACCATGACAGACATAAGATTCCCTTTCAGCTTTTCTGTATATAATTTATCCATTCTTGTCACACCGCACATCCACCTCAACATTCTCATATCCACTACATGCAATCTTTTTTCATCCACCTTCTTCACAGCCGAATTCCGACCCATACAGTACGACGATCGATCTTAAGGTTAAGCCACGCTTGCCTAGGTTGGTCTGTGGATGGGTGACCGCCCATTACATACTGAGTTTCCTCCGTGCCTCGGAAAGCACGCTAAGCCGTTGGTCCTGGCTGTCATTTGTAGATCTTTGACAGTCGTTACAGGTAGTCAGTGGCCCGAAAGTCTGATAACCGGTCTTACCAAGGGGTATCGTATTACCCTGTACTAACTGGGTTGTGGAGGTCAGATAGGCATAGGATAGGATAGGTAGATTGCTCCATGTAAAATACTGGTATTCAGCTGCATCCGGTTACACTGGACGCCGACCCCAACATAGTTGGAAAAAGGCTATTCAGATGATGATGACAGTACGGCAAAGTACAGTAACTTAAAGTTCTCAATTAATATAATATTATTCAGCTTATTGACTAAAACACTGACCAATTACCTACCATGTAGGTATTATACGAACTTGGCTTTCAGTAACATAACATTTACCTTATCCAAGTAAATTCCACTTAGTCTAAATAAATGCATCTTGCAGTTGTGTTCAAACATACAACATCAAGTCTGAATTGAATTTAAAGCTACACAAACCGAGTCCGACTCTTGTACAACTAGCCTAAACACATTAAACCGCGAACCTAACTGCGGCAGTGTAGTCCAATCTTTATGTAGGTGTACCTTTCTAATTGACGTAAATCTAGAAAGCTGACTACATTAATATTTCTAGCCTAGCCCGAAGTGCATTTGCTATTTTATCATTGTAATGAACTTCAGTTAAAGCACTTGGATTAATTCAGTAATGTATTAGGTAGGAATAGTGTTATCTCTGTGAATAGAGACCCAGGTGTACGAGTATGTGGGTCTTTGCGAATTTGTATTTTATTTTAATGTATTTCAAACGGAGCAGAAAACAGATAAGGGTGAAAACTGGTCTAGAGTTTAGACGAAGTTATGTATATTCTAGCACCGATAAGGTATAAATCAAAATTTTACCGACTGCTACCGAAAATCAATCATCACCATCTGCCTAGCTTTTTCCCAACTAAGTTGGGGTCTGCTTCCAGTGTAACCGGATGTAGTTGAATACCAGTATTTTACATGGAGCGACACAACCCATGAACAGCATGAACTAGGTAATACGATACTCCTTGGGAAGACTCGTCAGACCTTCGGGCTTCTGGCTCGTAACAATAATCAATGATCTACAAATGACAGCCAGAACCAACAGTTGAACGTGCTTTCCGGCACGGAGGAAACTCGGTATTTAATGATGGTCACCCATCCAAGGACCAACCTCAGCAAGCACTGCTTAACCTTGAAGATCGACCAGTTAAAAAGCGATTTAGAAATACGAAACACTTTCAAAGCAATTGCTATTTATCTTGGCCCTCAGGGGCTTTTGTTAGTTCTCTCTATTAAATGGCACATAAAATAGATCTGCTATCCCTTCGAGGTTTAAAGGCGTGATGTTATGCGTGTTAAATATCATTATCATTATTTTCTTGAAAATTATTGTTCGCAGTAGGTACCTACGTCAGCTCTCACATTTTTTGTGCCTGTTTGCATTACCAATTAACTCTAGCTATTTTCGTCAAATTACGACAGCTCTGTTATGATAATAAATTATAAATGTTTGTCTAATTATTACGGTAACTGAATGATCTATCATCATCATCATTTATCTTTTTAAATAATTGTATGGAAGCAGAGCATTTTTTGTTCATACTTAAAAAACTAAATTGCTACATTAGTAGTTGAGAAAAACAGGAAACTACTCTAATGTAGTTTCTGCTAATATATCTTATAAACCGGTTTTCGCAAAAGCACAAAATTAATGTTTAGATCAACTGTATCCGTACCTCAAGAAAACTTGGTCTTCCCACACCACCCAAGCAGCCAGCCGGCTATCTTACTTTAGAATAAGTAAAGCCTTTAACGTGGTATTGGCAGAAGAACAAAGCCTCTGGACCGGCGTCACCAGTGCTTGCTGAACCGGTCCTCCGTCATCATCATCATTCCAGTCCGGAATCACCCAGTGTTGGTTATAGGCCTCCCCTTTATTCTGCTACTCTTCTCTGGTCTGTGCGTCCCATCATCCGTTTCCCGCAATCTTGACGATACCGTCAACCAAACGCGCTTTTGATCGGCCTTGGTTTCTTAGGCCCAACCTTGGCCAGTATTCGGTCAAAGCCTTGCTCGTTAACGTTCTACCTTCATCATAATAGTCATCATATCAGCCCTGGATCACCCACTGCTGGGTATAGGCCCCCCCTTTTTTCTGCCACACTTCCCGGTTCTGTGCGTCCCTTACCCAGGAGTTTCCCACGTTCCACCTTGCAAAGAACAAAGAAAACTATGACCAATTTTCAGTCATTTAAGACACACAAGTATACACAATGTTGCATACAACAACAAAAAAATAACCACCCCGCATTTCTATGCTAACTTGTGAAAATTGCAAGCCCCTGTTCAGACAAGTTGGAAGCGTTGCGTTCTCATATACATATGAATAAGTTATCCAAGTTAGGACTGACGCACACGATCAATTTACCACATCACCGTGCATACAAGCGGCTCAGGGATAAGTCCCACCGCCAGCGAGTAGATCTAGCAACTATAATGGTTCTTGTTCACTCTCGACCGAGAACTTTCTATATGTCTCTCCCGAGATGTCTTGCTATACCCTGCTCAGGACGGAGAGCAAGTGAGGAACACCGAGGTAGTACACACATACTAGATGAGCGACTACTCTTGCACTAGCCTCGCCAAGGTAGTGCGAGTGCAATGTCCTGGCGAGAGTGTTTAATGGCCATCATAAACGAGCTGTTTGTTTAACGCCGACGATTGTAAGCAGTCGCCGATCAACTATTAATATAATGTGTTCTTGAGCGAGAAAATAGTCGATAGCTACTCGCTTTCTCATCGGTGGGACAGTGCCTGAACTAGGCTGTCGTTTGTCGCTGTCTACCAGTGACAGTTTGCTTGATTGTCAGTCAGACCCTTAGGTCGATCGCTGATCATCTGTTTTGCATGTTACGGGAGACGCAATCCTTTATTGGAACGGTTCTATACTCAATCAATATTGGTGCTCACTTCTGTATGCATTATGCTCAAGATAACTATTTTCTTTGATGCTTGTGTAGTAAAACAAAGAAAGTAAGTTATAAGTATGAATTTTAATGACTACAAAAGTAAGGAATGATTTAAGGAACGGATTTTATGTGCCCAAAACTATATAGTTGGAATGAACGAAAGAGACCGATGACCTGGTGAAGGTTGCGCGGATCCGCTGGATGCCAGTCGCACGGGACCGGTCAATGTGGCGACACTTGGGGGAGGCCTATGTCCAGCAGTGGACGTCTTTCTGAAGGACGTCGTTTTTATGAAGGGAAGAGATATGTAGAAGAAGACATACTTAGTCAACAATTACGTTAGAATAGCGGCAGGAGAACGATGCAAAGAGACTAATTCTTCACTACATATTATAAAACGAAGTCCCCCCGTCGCGTCTGTCTGAACGCGATAAACTCAATAACGATCGCACCCATTTTCATACGGTTTTCACCAATAGATATATTATTAGGGTTTTGTGTATATATGATGATAATTGTTAAAGATGTCGGAAAAAATTATGCCGACTTGGAGCTTTACTCTGCTACCCGTGCGAAGCCGGAGCGGGTTGCTAGTAGTGTTTAAACGAGCTAATACAACTTTCCCATGCCTGGTAAGTACTAAAGCTTAACATATACCTCACCTATTTCTATCTTCAAATCGCTAATGTAAGAAATAAATCTTACAAGTACATAAGGTAAGGCGAATTTCGAGAACTTTCTAATGTTTCCTTGCTCCGCGCGTGGGTGGCTCACAGCGACGAGTTACAGTAGCCTCCGGGGTCAAAGTTCGTACACTAAGCCTACTTAAGTAAATAATAATGGCTAGCGAACGGTTTGATTAATATTAAATTGTATAATAATATTGTTAATCTTCTGAATGGTTAGAACGGACTAATGGTTTGTGTTTTAAATTAAAAAGAAACGCTCCATTTCATTGATTTTTTAATAGTTATTGTGTCACATGTTTAAAAGGTACTAAAATATTGTAATAAAATAGGGTACTAATTACTTACTTATTAAGAGATGAATTAAAACATCGGAGAAATTCTTCTTCCATAGCCCACGCAAATAGACCATTTCAGCCAAGGATTCTATCAGATATCTTTTTATCTAGTTCTTTATATCTAACAGTAGTCTGTTAGATATAAATCTAAAAGAGGCAATTGTATAATCTGCCTAATAATAATCTGCCTTTCAACATTTGTTTGCTGGGAGTCAGACTCCTCGCCGCGAAAAGGAGACGGCCATAAAGCAACACTGTTTACTCCCGATGTTTTTCTTCACAGTTTTAGTTTCGGAGTCGATTGGATGGTCAGAAACTTGAGGCCCACTCTGCCCTAAAAGTTGGAGTCAAAACTCTCTCTGCATTGTCACTGAAGAGGCGAACTATTGGCTTAATAATAGTAGCATCGACTCGAAGGTACAGAAGTGGCCAGTACGAAACAATCCTCATCTGCCTAGCCTTTTCCCAACTATATTGGGGTCAGCTTCGAGTCTAACCGGATGCAGCTGAATACCAGTATTTTACATGGAGCGACTGCCTATCTGACCTCCACAACCCAGTTAGTACTGGGTAATATGATACCCCTTGGTAAGACTCCTTGTCAGATACCGTCAGATATCGTTGTTGTTTTTTGGTCACTGACTACCTAACGACTGTCAAATATCTACAAATGACTCCCGGGACCAACGGCTTAAAGTGCTTTCCGAGGCAAGGAGGAAACTCGGTTTGTAATGGGTGGTCATCCATCCACAGACCAACCTAGGCAAGCACAGCTTAACCTAAAGATCGACCCGAGCGGCTGTTACTATTTAACCACGAGTTCCTGGCCAGTACGAAACAATACAAGGAAAAAATCCAAGCATTGCCAAATGCCAATGCCCTCTGATTCTATGATCTATCACTCAAGTTTAATATCGCAATACCTCGTTACAATCAAGCGAACATTGAAACCTATGGGGAGCCGGCCGGCGGCGCTGGCGTCTTCGTGATATTAATGTGTTCCACCGGAGAACCGGCCCGGATCGGATCCGGTTCGGGTCTATTGTCTAGCTATTACCGAGCTACGTAGGCGGCGGAGCTTAGTTGACGTATGACGGCCCGTTTATACGGTGCGATATTCTGGCCGTCTATAAAAGATGAAGTTCCGTGTTCTACAGGGTGTAAACGGACCCTTCACTAAGCCGTCAACCAAGCCTTCTGTACATCAAACTAAGTAACTTTACGCAAAAATTTTTGCTGGGAAACAATTTTTTTTTTTTGGGGTCGAAAATCACGTTTTACGGTAGAACTCAATCTAACGCACTCAGAACATTGTGCTGATGGATCGATTGAATAGCACGGGGGTCGTCAAGGTGTTTAACGTAGAAATCTTACTTTAAAAACATGTATTTAAAAAAAAAACTTGTGAAAAAGTTGGAACTTTGACCCCCAATATCTCCGTAACTAGAAGGTTCCCAGGTATGGTCTAGAACAAAAAAATTATCGCATTGACGGGGAGAACAAGGACCTTTCGGCTTCGTTAAGGGTCTTTTTACACCCTTTATGAAATACAACTGCAATGTTTAATGGATATCGATAAAATCCATTAGAATACTGGAGAAGGGTTAGAGTAACCCTAGAAGAATGATTACTCAATCAAGATTTACCGAACAATGTTTCTAGTTTCACCAAAATTATCAAAGGTTCGTCAAATCAAATCTTTGAAGTTCATATTATTAATTTCTAGCCGACAACAAACATTAGGCTGACAGCGCAGATAAGTTTATACTAAACATGCTAACGTACTTATACTGTCATGTCCGACCTACGCAGTAATTATTTTGTGCTATTTATTTAATCACCACTGCTCTCAAACGGAGTTGGCTCCCAGTCTAACCGGATGCATTTGAATACCTTGAGCAAACCGGCCTCATAGAACCAAAAATCGAAGACATATGAGGTTCACCAACTCGCCCTGTGGTAGATTATCGCCGTCTCCCTGTCGCAGATTGGATACTTTATCCCAAGAGTAGGACTATTATAGGCTGATTATACAAAAAGTCAAACAGCCGACCGTACAGCAGGATTTGAACAAGTTTTTCATTGTTTAAACGTGACTTCGTGCCGTGTAAACGGTCCGTAACGGCCAACCGCGATCGCTTCGCGGGTCACCCAAATACAATAAAATCGGTGACTTTGTATCAGGTTTCGCTTGTAAGGTAATTAAGTATGTTTTGGGCCACTGTGTGTGGATTGGTGGAGTAGTGGCCCACGCGCTCACGACGTGGTAACAGAAGTTGGTAGTGTGTCGATGTACCCGAAAATAAAGCCCTACCTACGCCAGCTATCTCTTTTATGTTGGTTTTGTTAATCTCTCTCTAAAGTGTTTTCTAAAGAGGGTTTTTTTTTAGTCTGTGGTGTCCTACTACTAGGCAAATGCTTCCTTCAATTCTTTCCATGATCTCTTTTCCCGTGCTTCCTCGAACCACAGTTCTTGGCAGTAGGTTTTGTTTTTAAGTAACTCAAAAAAATGCTACATATTATACAAGGTGTAAACAGACCCTTCACGAAGCCGTTAACCAAGCATTCTGTACATCAAACTAAGTAAACTTACGCAAATTTTTTTGCTGGGAAACGATTTTTTTTTTGGGTCAAAAATCACGTTTTACGGTAAAACTCAATGTAACGCACTCAAAACATTGTGCTGATGGATGGATTGAATAGTATAGGGGTCGTGGAGGTGTTTAAAGTAAAAATATTACATAAAAATTATGTATTTAGAAAAAAACTTGTGAAAAAGTTGGAACTTTGACCCCCAATATCTCCGTAACTAGAAGATTCCCAGGTATGGTCTAGAACAAAAAAATGATCGCAATGATGGGGAGAACAAGTGCCTTTTGGCTTCGTTAAGGGTCTTTTTACACCCTTTATGACAATGTAAAAATCCAGAGTAAAGATCAAAAACCAATATTTTAAGAAAGTATTTGAGTAATGTTTTTTTTTCAGAATGCATAAACACACTGAGTCTTAAATTTCGACATCTAGGTATTGCATTGATGACTCAAGCCTAATAGGACGTTGCCCAGAACTACGGAAAAAGGCTGAAACGACAGTCATCGATTCTCAAGAAAATCGAACCACAAAATGATCTGAATATCCGGAAATGTTTATTTTATTGCAATGACGAATTTAACCGCATTTGACTCCAACGGGAATACCCTGATAAATTTCTAAAGTATTGTGCACACGGCGACCAATAAAGCTATACAAAACCAGTTTATGCGGATCTCTCATTCTACGATAAATCTATACAAAGCGAGGCCATCTTATACTGGAAATGTATAGCTTGATGTGCCGCTGTGTGTACCTCCTACAAAATGTAAGTCATTGTTCGACCAGCTTGAAGGCATCGACCTCACTAAAATTAGATTAGTTAATATAAATTATATACCTATATTAATTGGCTCTACATTGGTCCAATATTGGTATGTTAGTAATAATACGGTATCCATTGACGGTTTACTATATGCTTGAGTAGGCATCTTGAGAGTATAAGAAGCAATGGATGTATTCCAAATGCCAGTATGAGTATGATTGTAGTGAGTTCGAAGAATTTTCAATACGTTATTGATTGCTCATTAACAGTTCTGTTATCGAACGGTAAATAAATGCGGTATTTATCTATCTAAGTACTTCGGTAAGTACGTTGCGGTTTGCAACACATTTGTGAAGAAATGCTGGTCATAATTGTCACGATTCTTGAAACCGCGGGCAAACGTGATCTGTAGTAAGATCCGTTTTAACGAATCCTGATTAGGAAAGAACATAACATCACGCCTGTAATCCCCGAAGGGTTGGGCAAAGTTGTATTTAGGTACACCTTTGCCTAACACTAATAGTACACCCACATTTCACCTACGCATGTGATAGGGGGCGAGCCTATTGCAGCCAACCAGTCACTAATCCAAAATCCGAAGCTAATACCGAGTAATTCGTGATGGTAACACCTAATAACTCTGCCAGACCTGGCATTCGAACTCAGGACCTCATGCTCAGCAGTCGCGCTTGTGACAACTAAACCATTGGGGAAACAACTAGATCGTTTGGAAATCACAAATCATAAATGTTCTCATAAGAACTTTTTCTGGTAGCTAAGGTGATTAAAGGAACTGCCATTACCCCATCCTAAATTATCATCCAGAATCATCGTCAAGCCCGGCTGTTATTTTTAGATCTTTGACAATCATTACAGGTAGTGAGTGGCCCGAAAACTCTGACAACCAGTCTTACCAATGGGTAACTGGGTTGTGGAGGTCAGATAGGTAGTAGCGCCATGTAAATACTGGTATTCAGCTGCAGCCGACCCCAACAAAGTTGGGAAAAGATGATGACCTATTAACATAATATCTACTTAATAAAACTCTTAAATATCCACATAAATTCTCGATAAATATTCATTGCTATAATAAAATCAAAACTACTACGACTATAGATACTATTCCTGGTACGAAACGACCACAAGACTAGATTTACGGCTAAATTCCAGGTATATAGGGTGTAATCCCGGATGTGACATTACCTATAGAACTAGGCTAGATAAATGTGTTATGACGTGGTGTTAGGGCTGGCAGGATTTAACTACGGAAATTATTAGTTACTTGGCTGTAGCCCAAAACCTTCGTCTGCGTGAAATTATTATAAAAATATTACTTCCTTAATTGAATCAGTTTTGTTAACAATTTCAAGAGTTTTAATCCAAATCCTTTTTCAAAAAAAAAATTGCCAGTAAAAGTCCCGTCAAAATCGGGCCAGCCGTTTCGGAGATTAGCCGGTACAAACAGACAGGCAGACAAAAATTTTAAAAAAAGTTTTTTAAAGAAACCGACTACAGTAGTGGCACTATTTATTAGTAAGACTCATCCAATAAAATAATATTTACTCATCTCCATTCACCAAAGACACGTATAAAAATCACGTAGTATTACAAAAGGACCAGAGTACGTAAGTGTCAGCCCTGAATGTGACCCAGCATGTCGCAGCGACGCGTGGGCGAGCCACTCGGCGCACGCGCATGTCAAGTGAACCAGTATCAGCGCACCTACCTAGCCGCTTAGTTTTTACTTGTTATATTCTTATTTAAGGGGCTTATGGCTAAGTAGTAACAGCCGCACGAGTCCATCGAAGTTTAAACTCCACGCTTAGAAAGGTAGATTCGTGGATGGGTGACCTGTTATTACATACCGAGACTTCTCTGTGCCTCGGAAAGCATGATAAGCCGTTGGTCCCAACTGTCATTTTGTAAATCTTTGGCAGTAGTTACGGATAGTCAATCTACTCTAAAAGTCTAGCCCGTATATCCAAAGGGTATCGGTGTCAGTCACAATTCTGATATAGATATACATACCTAGATATCGCAAGAACACCTACTATGCGTGCCCGGCTTAAGCATTTTATGCTTAACAACAACGTTACAACTCAAGAACTTAATTCTAGACCAAAAACATTCAATTATTTACGAGCAATAGACGGGACAATACGAAGAAAATCGTAATCCAAAACTTGTTACTACTTAGTAACGATTTGGTCTGTCTAGTGTCATACGCCCGCTTGTCAGGTACCATTCGTGTGTCAAAATCGAAATTATTCGGGATCAAATTTTTTGTGTGAAAATATTCCCAGTGTTCGCTCTATAAGTGTTTTAAATCTCTTTGTTCTAGTCATTTAAACAATAAAAACGTAGTCTATTTTGTATAGTAACTAAATAATGCTATAGATAGATATAAAGTCATAGTAGGTAGTCAAAAAATGGCAGGCATTTTTTTTTGGGATGGGAAATCATCAAATAACTCCTCCCGCTCTGGGTGGAGTGTTTCTGGTGGGTCAGACTTTTACTGACTAAAACCCCTCCATGTTCCTTCTTTGCCCTTTGTGTTCCAGGGCCGCGGTACGAGTATCTCTTTCGAACATTCCAGTCAAAAAATGGCAGGCTTGTTTTTCATACGGATCGTGAATACTATATAAATGCGCTATCTATGCAAATCTATATCGGTGGTGTCAGTCTTTCCCAGTTTCTACTAGATTTTGGAGGTCTGACTGGGCGTTGCTCCATGCAAAAAAAAAAATAGGTATTCAATCGCATCCGGTTAGATATTACGGTTAGAATATTAGACATAGACAAGTTTAAAAATTAGTCACAATTTTAAAGTTCCGCTTGTGAGTCACTACATCGAAATGCATTCTGCTCCAAAACAAATCAGGTTCCAAATTGCATTTGGTTTTTGAATTGTAAATCCTTCAAATTTACATATTTTTTTACAAAAGCCAAATTAGCTTTTCTAATTTTTCGAGAAAAGTTGAAAAAACTCTGTAAAATCTTAATTATTCTTTATTCTCACTGCCCGCGCCATCTCGTATTGAAATCCTTGCTAATTACATTAAACTTTAATGAGTTAGCAACAATTACGCAATACAATGAGTTAGATCAATAAAACACATTTCTCACGTTCATTATGTATCTATTGTTAAATCAAAATAACTAGGGTTTTTTCATTTGTTCAGTTTTATTACACTTGCCGACTAACTGTATTTTAAATATACGATACTCAAGGTATTTTGTTTTTAATTATTTACTTCTTGTAGGCTGGTGTAATTTCAATAAAATTTTCAAAAAGCCTTACAGGACGTGCGAAGTCTATGAAATTCAATTAACTACTTGCAATTAGCTACTGTTGTAACTATCTAAAATAGAAGCATACCTACGTCCTGTATTGCTCATGAATCAGACAAACTGCTGAATCAGTCAAGACAAGTGAAAACAGAAACCTATGAGCACTAATGTACGCACGACGGCCAATCAAGCTTTACAAGACCAATTTATGCGGATCTCTCATTGTATAGGAAATCTATACAAAGCGAGGCCAACTTATACTGGAAATGTACAGCTTCATGTGCCGCCGTGTGTACATGTCCAGGTTCGTAGAAAAACCCTTAATGTGTTATTTGACCCTTTCTAGGGTAATTAGTAGAGTCCGGATTATATGCAACTTAAAATCGTCAAAATATTCATGCAATCACCCGAAATTTGCAACGAAAGCCCCAAAATATGCAACATAAAAGTGAAATATGTACAACAAATCATTTTTTTTTTATTTACTAAATTTTCAACTAGATATTTATCATTGTTTTCTGGTTTAACGTGCTTTTTGAAGCACGGAGGAAACTCGGTATGCTTTGGATGGGCACCTATCCACAGACTGACCTAGGCAAGCGCCGCTTATCCTTTAAGAACGACCAGTGCGGCTGTAACTATTTTTGCCACGACCCGACCTCCTCCAAAAAGGCTGGCTTATTCTATTTTTTGCAATAACAATATTTTACGTTTTATTAAATAAAATTGCTACACACAAAATTATAACATACAAACATGGCCGTTTGATTCGACTCACAGGTCATGCCATCCAAAGTTCATTCACCCTACAAATTCGCGGTAATCGCCTTATCACATCGCTGGGAATAACAATAACTATAAAATAAATGGGGACCTTAACTTATGTTGCAGAGAAATATACTCTTCTTTATGAGTTCCTAATACTTCTCGAATTTTCTTGGAAAAAAGTGCTTACGCTTGGAACTCAAAACTGGAAATGCTTTATTTTCGGTAATTAGGGTTCCCGAAGGGTAACCAACGAGACCTATTACTAAGCTTCCGCTGTCCGTCCGTCCGTCTGTCTGTCAGCTGGCTTTATCTCATGATCCGTATTTGGTAGACAGAAATTTTCACAAATTGTGTAGTGTATTTCTGTTGCTGCTATAACAACAAATAATAAAAATAATTAAAAATGCGCGCTTCATGCGCGAGACCGAATCGCACTTGGCCGGTTTTTTTTATCACTACTGTGGTCACGGGGTTCATGGTTCGTTCGGTTCTCTATATTTGGATACTGGAATTGAGCAAGTGTGACACAAAATTACCACTTCTAGCTCTGTCTGTTATGTAAAACTTAAATTACTAGCTTTTATCTGCTCTCGATAAACTCGATATTGCTGATCGCACATAACCCATGTCTAATTCTGGTCGGCCATAACTCTGAACTCAGTATCATCCAAATCCGTTCAGCCGATTCAGCGTGAAGGAGTAACAAACATACACTCACACATTTACAAACCATAAAAACTTTCCCATTGTAATAGTGTCACCAAATAATCCAAATAATAATTTTAACTGTTTTCAGTTTACTGCAAGTAAGATTCAGTCATAAAATAAACACTGACAAATAGGAAAAATCTGTTGTCAAATGTACATAATTGTATCATATGTATGTAGGTATATAACTTTAGCTAGACGGGGTATAACCGACCCATCTCGGACACGAGAGAGGAGGGGAGGGGAGGGAGTGTGGAGCCGTCACAGCTTCCCTCCTGCCCGTCGTGCACAAGTAATTGCACTCCAGGACTTGAATGAGGCAAACAACAGAGCGATCCAGGTCGCTACGTACTGGTTGGACAAAATCTGAGTCATCGATTCGAGAATAAGGTATATAACTTAGCATATAAGTGTGACCGTGTGACTTACTGTGAAAGTATACATAACATCCATGTGTTTGCCAATTTGGGGTTATTGTACTTGCCATGTATAATTCGGGGACGCCCACCAACCTGTGGAAGTGTTGTTTCTTCTCATCTTCCGATCCTAGCGTGACGCATACTTTGATTACATAAACTCACGCCTATAGCCCATGGGGTAGGCAGAAACCACATAACGCAACCTGCTACGATCCTTACACACTCGTTTCGCCTCATCCACGTTCGTTGCCATTTCTATTATTTTAACACAGTTCATTTGAATCTTACATTACAGAGGAGCTCGTAGCTAAGTAATAACAGCCGCTCGGGTCGATCTTTAGGTTAAGCCGTGCTTGCCTAGGTTGGTATGTTGATTACCCTATGTAGGAGGAAACTCGCTATGTAATCACAGCGAGTTTCCTCCGTGCCTCGGAAAGTTGTTAAGCAGTTGGTCCCGGCTGTCATTTGTAGATGTTTAGCAGTCGTTACAGGTAGTCAGTGGCCCAAAAAGTCTGACGACCAGTCTTACCAAGGGGTATCGTTTTACCCAGTACTAACTGGGTTGTGGAGGTCAGATATGCAGTCGTTCCATGTAAAATACTGGGATTCAGCTGCGTGCGGTTAGACTGGAAGTCGACCCTAATGTAGTTTGGAGGAGGCTAGGCAGATGATGATTTGAGTCTTACATTAGTTTGCAACACTGCGTGCTGTTATCAAATCAGTCTCGTCATTAAAGACGCTCTTGGATTTACTTTCTAAAAGAAAAGGACGTTTTTTATTCGCCACGAGCCCTTTCTCTCAATCACCAGCCCCACAGTGGCATACAATTCTGATGTTGGTATTACTGTAAGCCTGCATCTTCCCATTGCTAAGCGAAGCGCAGTACCCGTGACTTACAGGTCTTTCCAGAGCTAGTGAGGACCACTGGTCGTTGGTGGTTTGTGAAATTTTGAATAGGTATTTATGTTTTATGTTCAATCCTCTGTAAAAATATAAACGTAGAGTTGATTTATCCATGTTGTGGTATAAGTGTGACCGAGAAATTAAATAGAATCAAATAGATACATTAATTCCATGTTGCCGATCTCACACCAGATTTTCACATGATGTTATTGGGGTCTAGAGTACTTCTCATACTACACCGCTCGTACGCGCAGAGTGGATGAAGCTGATATGTGCGCCACGCGGAGAGGTGGTGAGCGCCGCTCGTCAGCGCGTACGGGCGGTTTACCAATGCGTGTTAGGCATCAACGGATTTCATACAAGCCAATGCGACGTGAGATCCGCTTCACCGCCAGACCGCGCGGATGTGAGGTATCGTGTGAAAACCGTCATAAAGCCCATCACTATCGTCCATATCGTGGTGATTTACCAATAGCACAGTCAAAGCATAATAAGCCTAAATCGTTTTATATGATGATAAAACAAAAAAAACAAACCTACCTATGGAGTGAGTCGGATTGTACCCACAATCTATTACGCGTAAATCGGAGCTGTTACCACTGGTCCACCACTCTTCTATTAAACGAATTTTGACAGATTGTAGTAGCTTGATTATGTCGGCGTCTGTACATTCATGCCACTATGTTGTTATTTCCTATAACTCTTTAAGATTTTTTTAACCTAGCAAGTTAAGTTTTTGTTAACAAATCAACGACCCCAAACAGATTGATAGATGAAACCGCAAACGGTTCGAGAGAATAATGACTGGGTACTTCTGATTGATATTGTACCAATAATATGGTAGCAGATAATGATATTAATTAAAGTTCTTTGTGGTCACTTCATTAGTAATAACAACCTACACTTGCGTGAAAAACTTTAAAATGTTACAGCATGTAAAGAAATATTAGCAAATCACTAGGCAAATATATGTACTAGTGCCTATTTTAGTTGATGTTTTAAGTCAATCAAAAATGTGGCAGAACATATTCTGTTTTTGTTACAATAACGCAGTAGGTAATTTAATGGGTATTAATTTATAATCCTTTTAAAAAAAAGCACCAAAGAAAATAATCTTATCTAAGTAAAATGTAGATCTTGGCTGTGTCAACAACATGACTGGTTCCCTCGCTTGAAGTTTATTGAAAATATCAAGTTTCAGGACACTTAACTCGCTTAGTGCTTTTAGTCCAGATGGAAGAGCGGATGGAGCCATGTATAAAATGTGAAGATCTGTAATAGTATTCACAATTTTTTCCACTAATTGATAGGTCGGGACGTCGCGTCGTTTGTCATTCCATTATGTTTACTGATCCCTGTTTTAAGCTTTCACGGTTTACAACTAAACTTATACTATCACTTACGAGATATCTTCCGTGATTGTTCATTATTTTGAACTCCCCATATTTCAACGCTGTTGCACGGAAAATATCCCGTAAGTGACAGTATAAGTTTATGTTTACTGATGTTCCATGCCACTTCCAAAAATCTGTTAGATTTTTCTTACTTTTGAACGTAGGTAGATACAAAATCTAGAAAGTAACTAGATTTAGAAAAACATAAAGTGCTCTTGCTACAATTAATGTAAATGAACAAAATGTCTCACATCAAAACCCGCGTTTGTGATAACTACTTCAAAAGGCAAGCTTCCTACCATAATTGTTAACAAAAGCGTAAAATATCAAAGCCTTGTTAGTTATAAGTATAACAGAACATTCATCTGTCAAGCCTAACTCACATCCGAGATATAAAGGAAAACATACGCTTGGAAAACTGAAGATTAGAAATAACATCAAAAGCCATCATTATTCTCTAACATAACATTACATTATTATAATAATATGAAATTTTACAACGGCCTAGATAAGGCCGAAACTCGGTTTTGGTTCTACTTCCTTCATAATTTTGAGATAGGATTGAAATGGTTTCGGCTTTCGGCATCCTACCTTTGCATAAGGATCCTGAAAACACAACACTATTTTGATTCGTATGCGGAACTTAGTTTGAAATGAATAACATCAACAACTACAGTTTTTTTTTCCACTAAATCGGACGGGAGAACCTATATCTATGTTTATGATCTGGTGCGACTGCCATAGAAGCTATCTCTTTGGCGTTTGGTAAACAATTAATTTGAGACTATTGATATTTAAGTCAATAAAACACATCGGTGTGACGGAAAACGATGTGTTTTATCGAGTTTGTTTAATGTTTATCCTACCAGCTTCCTTATGTGCAGTCTTTAGCAACCATCTGACATGGTATTCCTTTCAGGCTATAGTGGAGATTGCTAAATTGATCGTTGAGTTACCTAGACCGTAAAATATACGTATTGCATAAACCACGTCTTCCTTTCTGATATTATTTTGTCAAATGATCATAAAAGTGGCCAAAGATGACCCCAGTAGATATAAAAGACGGGATGAACCATACGAAAGCTGAAATTCCTTTTATCCGTATTTCAAAGCGCACAAAGAGGAAACATTAAAAGAGAGATTTCTTTAAAAACTTTATGTTCGATAACCAATAAACGTGCTAGTAAATGCGGACTGCCGATTTACGACACACTTACTAGTGTTCCACTCAATTTCTGGTTTCGGCTTTCATTCTTATTGAATGGTTGCGGCAAAGGTAAACCTTTCATGGGTGTACTTAATGTGTTCATCAGTATCATAAATTTTTGGAATAAAGAACGTTACACCTCAACACTATCCTCTAGTGCTTTTAGTCATGATTCCTTTAGGTTATGCCCACGGTTTTGCTCACATGGGGGCTGGAAAGTATTCCACGGGAACTTCCTAACATGATAAAAGTATCCTTTTTCCTATCCCATGTCTATCAGTATTCCAATTTCATCGAATTCTGTCCTGCCACTAAATCTTGAAGGCGTGACAAACAAAAAATAAATTCGCTTTCACATTTATAATACTAGTTGGGATATTTTATAGAATCAGCTTTCGGCCTAAGCGTTACACTATAAAAAATCGGTATCACTATTCCACTTTAAGTTCCACTCTAGTCCAAAAATGTCATAACTCAGTGACCAATTTCGGTCCAGATCGTAATCTCAGTGTATACCTTTAGTGCTTGCCTAACTAGTAATCTTGGAACATAAGGTATTGTAAACTCAACTATAACTAACGTACATAAAACTGTGTTATTTATGTCAGTGTTCGAAATGGTATCGAGTAACAGGGCAGTAAAATGGTTATTGTTCGTATTAGGTGTCCTGGCTTGAATATTTAGGAGTTGTCCTGTAAATGTATCAATTGGTAATCCTAACTAATATTATAAATGCGAAAGAAAGTAAGCTTGTTTGTTTGTTTGTTTGTTACATTTTCACGCCAAAACCACTGAACCGATCATCCTGAAATTTTGCATATACGTTGTCAGGTGTACAGAAACGGACATAGGATACCTTTCATCCCGAAAAAAAGTACTATTCCCGAGGAAAACAACAATAACGTTCTTATGATAGTAGTTGGCGCCACGTGTCTTTCTAATCATGATTGAATTATATTGTTACACAAGCAGAATAAAACCCGAATTGATTGTCAAATTCTAAATTAACGAGAGCGAAGCCGCGGGCAAAAGCTAGTAAACTTATAATGGTAGATTGTATTCCCGGTTACGCAAAAATATGCATATGCTAACAGATTTTACTAAGAAGAATCTAGATCGAAAATAAACAGTAATAGCTGCCTACGATTAATTTTGTAATTTCTATTTAGTAGTCTAGCGACCATCGTAATGAACATTTCAAATTAAAAAAATTTCAATTCGTTGTTTTACGCGTAAATGAAACGACATGTTAATGAATTAAATTAATTAAATTATATTGTAAAGAGTGTGCCACACGACTCACATGTTTTAATCACCACTATCATTTTAGTTTACATGCAACAAATTAAATCTCCATCTCTTAATTCTAATTAAAAATACATTGGATTCTAATAACGACATAAAAGTTAGAACTTTAATTATTGTACTCTGAGGCATTAAATTAAGTGATTTATGACGTGGAGATAATTAAGTTCTATCTCTTAGAGGTTTTAGGTATTCATTATTTTTTAATTATGTGGTAGAATATTAAAATTATCATTATTTAAATCTTATTATCATAATAAAATAAGGTGATTGTGAAACAAACCATTGCAGATACAGATATGGATGTACATAAAATTAAGGTGAAATTGACCAGAATATGTATATTTACAGTCTTAGCCTTTAAATCTCTTGACTTGCAAAACAATTTAATAGTAAGGACCCATTCGAGATCGACACTATCCCATAACACCGAGGTATAACCATAACATAACAATTAATGAAAACATACGCAGTTCCCACCAATGAATTTCAATAAATAAATGTATTTTCTGAAGGAATAGTCACCAGACAGGTAAGTAGTAACAGTTATTTTTGTTAAGTCCCATGTAAAGGGTGAAAAACCCAAAAGCATTTACCGAACTCGGAATAATAATGCTCAGTATAGACCATTAAATCTTACTTAATTAAAATGACAGCTGCCAAACTAAAGGCATTAGTAGCTTTGGCCATATCGAAATAAATAATTACAAATGCATATTTATGCAGTCAGTATTTTACGCTACTATTAAATTAAATTAAACTATAAATAAATTAAACTATAAAATCGGTCTTAACAAAATCATTGGCTTAATTATGTACATCCTGACAGGTGTCATTTTAATCAAGGTATAAGAAATATTCTTTCATCGCATGACGCTGACAGACTAGTCGACTTGGGCTATAGTTGCGTCGCAACACCCTGTTCTCCTCTCCAACTTCTGCATCCAGTCATTCACCCAGTTGTGGCTCGTCGGATCACGTTGCTGTGGGACGTGAGCAAATGTCCCTTCCCTGATATGCCACTCTTACCTCGTCTGTGCAAGCCTCCACCAGGTCTTACCAGCGGTCTTCTGAATGTAATGTTCGATAGCATAATCAGCCTATAATGTTCCCACTACTGGGACACACGGCCTCCTCTCTATGAGAGGGAGTGGGCTATAATCCACCACGCGGGCCCAGTGCGGGTTGATAGATGTCACACGTCTTTGAATTTGTGGTTCCAGGACATGCCGGTTTCCTCACGATGTTTTCCTTCACCGTTTTGAGAGCAGTGGAGATGAAATAAATTACACAAAGTAATATGCCTGGAATCGAACCCACGCTTTACTGTTCGTAAGTCGGGGCCGCCTCCACTGGGCCACCGCTGCTCTCGTTCAACGTTCCATGTTTCGTATTAATTGTCGAGCGCTCCCACAATACCCCCCGCATATTATCTGAATCTCCTCTTATCTCCGGACAGTTAGCCTGCCTCCGTAACGGCTTATCTCTCGAACAATGGCTATTCGTTCTTGTTGCATTTAAATCTTACTTTATAAACATTCGAAGGCGATACAAAGGCTATTTTAAGGATGGGGCCTTGAAATCATCGGGTTTGATTTATAACTAGCTTTTGCCAGCGGATTCGGGTGTGAAAGTCGAAAATTAACCCACAAAAACGTACTACTAGAATAAAATAATGTTATGTCTTAGCCCAGGTCTTCGTCAACCTATATCCTAAATCTCATATAAATCTGTTCAGCCGTTTAGACGTGTAAATGTAGCAGACAGACGGAGTTTACTGTCGAATCTTACTACTATTATAAATGCGAAAGTTGTGAAGATGTATGGATGTTTGTTTAAAGAATTTGGGTGAAATTTGGTACACAGATATTTTATAACCTGTATTAACACATAGAATACTTTTTACGATCTCGTGGGATAATTATCGAACTCGAAGTGCGAAGCCGCGGGCATAAGCTAGTTTGTAATAATTTATTACAAATGGATGTGTAAATTCTGGCAATTTGGGCTTTGCATTTACCCGAAATATTCTGTATAACGGTAGATGTTAATCCAGGTCAATGATGCTTCCAGTCAATTATATTATTGAGTGCAATTGAGAATTTCGAACGGCCCGATGAAAATTATCCTCACTAACGGAATAAAAGGTTTTTATAACCTCTCGTAAGCAATATTGCATCATTTTGTTTTAGCAAAAATACGAGACATATTCTACGATAGCTTGTTGCATGTTTCAGAGGGCTTAGGCATGTGGCTAAGGCTTTCGACGTGTTTTGTTTTTCTACAAAGACGTACAAAAGGATTGATATTTTTTTACTTTTCCATAGACATTTCTCTGGTACAATATCACTTTGTCTATAGGCTGCATTACCTTTGAATGCCAGTGCCATTGCCATGCCAGTATGTCATTACATCCCAGAATTGGATCATTCATAGCGACTCTATCGAATGCTGTAATAAAACAGTGTGTATTTTTTCAAAATCTACGGGTACGATTTCAGGCTTGAATATTGATTTTTCAAAAATCCATGATGCAGTTTTAGTTTTCATCAAAATCGGGCCCGCGACTCCTTTGAGTATTTTTCGTTATTCCTCATAGTTTCGGATTTGGCCACGCCCACTTGATAAATTCACCTTATACAAGGTATAAACAGACCCTTCACGAAGCCGTCAACCAAGCATTCTGTACATGAAACTAAGTAACTCTACGCAAAAATGATTGCTGGGAAACGACGTTTTTTTTGGGATGAAAAAACACGTTTTACGGTAAAACTAAACGTAACGCACTCAGAACCTAATGGATGCTTTGGATAGTAAACGGGTCATGGAGTTAATTAAAGTAAAGTTAAAACCTTTAAAAGTGGTATTTTAACAAAAACTTGTGAAAAATTGGAACTTTCTCCAATATCACCGTAACTAGAAGGTCCAGGAAAGTTGGAACTCTGACTCCCAATAACTACGTAACTAGAAGGTTCCAGGGTATGGTTCAGAACAAAAAAATGGTCGCAATGACGGGGAAAACAAATGTCTTTCGGCTTCGTTAAGGGTATTTTTACACCCTTTATAATTATTTCCACTACACACAAAGTTTCTTTTGGCCCAAATCTGAAAGTATCTTAAATATTCCTATTTAGGCAGCAGCTTTCGTGGCCCCAACTACTAAGTACCAACGACAAATCCGCTCAGCCATTCCCTATTAGAAATTTCGATAAAATTTGTTGCCCGTACTAATAAAATGTTATTTTCTAACGGAGCACATTCTCACCACTGGTAACACTAAGCAATTTTATAGTTCTTAACGTCTAGACGCACTTAGCTTTATTTTTTATGACGGATAATAAAAACGTAGAACTAGCTTATCAATCAATGTTTTGTATTTACTCCTTTTTGAAGCGACTACACTACATTACACGTTTTATTGAAATACACTTAAAATGTTACAAAAAAAATTAAGACCAACAATGTTGTACATAAAAAGGTCGTTGAACCAAAATTCTTTAAAACCAAAATATACCAAAAATATAATTTTTAAGACTGGTCACAATTTTCAGTAAATAATGAGAGTAAAATCCTAAAATCGAGTATAAATACTAACGCAGATCTGCCGGAAGAAAGAAATAAATAAGTATTTTCTATATTGAGTTATTTTCTTTTGGTACATTCATAAATAACTTCCTCATTGGTCTAGTGGTCGCAAGCGCGACTGCTGAGCATGAGGTCCTGAGTTCTATTCCCAGGTCGGACAAAGTGTCATTGGGTTTTCCATCAGGAATTTCTCAGTAGCAGCTATGGAGTCTGGATTTGCGCCCAGTTCATGGCAATAGGCTCGCCCCCTATTACATAGGACTTAAACATAACTGACGAAATGTGAGTGTACTATTACGTACACCTCTCTGCCTTACCCATCGGGGATTAAAGGTGTGATGTTATTTTATGTTTATTAATAAATAAATAAACGTCCACAAAACCCTATCTATCATTTTAGTCTGAACAAAAGCATACCAATTTCAAAATTGTGAGATTTGTACGTTCCACTGCTATGTAGCAACAGACACAAGAACAATGCGTAGACGTGTTCGTTTATCCCAGAATGCAGTTATCTATCGCCATAGGAACGCACATAATGGAGTCTATATGCAACAGAAACTTAAGCGTAAACGTTTAATGCACATAAAATTAAGATATCTTTTGTTTATTGCTCAAATAAGGCAGACAATAACTTCAGCTTTAGTACAAATATGCACCTATCACAATATCTTACGCTTAAGGCTACGTTTCCACAAGAAATGTGCGAGTCTTTCTCTGTCTTCTTCACAAGTAAGCGAGGAATGTGTCCGTAACGGTGGAATGAACTACAGCTCCTCCAGTCAGCTACACGGCTTTTTTTACACGAAATAGACTTGTGTTTGGAAGCAACTCGCCTGATGTGAAGCACGCTTGCCTAGTTTCTCAGCAAGGCATCCTCGCGCTGCAGAAGCTCCTCGTACAGCTTTTGGTGGAAACCATCAGATTCAGAGCGCCGCTATGCATCCTCGTACCATCTAGCTTCCTAGCGCATCACTGGTGGAAACCTAGTCTAAAGTCCGGAGCGATGCGAAGACATGCAAGTTTCACCAATCACAAGAAACACGAGAGACACGATGCGGATTTCAACTAACATGATAATTCATCATTCATTTATTTATTGTTTGTCACAGGTGAAAAGAGGGATCGTATAATTACATTATTGTATCACTATAACATACCCATGGGGTGTACAACATTTATAAGTGTGTCAATATATTGGCTATGTTTAAAATTAATGAATAATAATACCATTACAATCTTGCACTGGTTGGTGGTTGTTATCCATTGCACTGGTTGTTTTAGTAACACAGGGACATACAATTTACGTTTAATAAGTCAAAAAATAATGAAAAATAAGTTTGACATGTCAGTTTTTTGTCAACCTCATCAAACATTCAATAACAGACATAATTATTATGATTGGTCGATTCCAGCTCGTCTGCGCTTTGCTGGAATACCGGCCTAAGCGCTAACATAAAGTACATTCGTTTAACTTAATGTGTCTTCAAAACGTTGTTTATAAACGCATTAAAATAATTTATGATTTTAACTGTAGTAGCTCTAAGCATTGTATGCCATTGTTTTGAATTCGAAGTGCGTTCAATTGTTTTTATTATAATGAAATTATTTGTGTTTATGAATAGCTTTGACTTTTAATATATTGTTTGTTTTTAAAAAAGAGATGGAAATTATTTGAATGATAGAGTGGCCGTTATTCTTCTTACGGAGAAAATATAATGAAACTATTCATAACCGTCGTGCGTGTTTGACCAGATGAATGAATATGGAAAATTCAAAAGAAGTACTTAAGGATCGTAGCAGGTGGCGTTCTTGAGTTTCTGCCGACCTCCATGGGGAAAAGGCATGAGTTTATGTATAATATGTTAAGGTATGTATAACATAACATCACGCCTGTAATCCCTAAGGGTTGGGCAGAAGTGTGCTTAATAGCACAGCCACATTTCGCAAGCTATGTTTAAGTCCCATGTAATAGGGGACGGGCCTATTGCCATCAAGCATGCACAAATCCAGACTCCGTAGCTGTTACTGAGATATGTATGTATAGATCACGAAAGATTTACGAAACACGAACATGAAACTTTCAGAAATCCTTTTGTTCGCATGTATTTATTAGAGGTAGTTTAAAAACACTTATAATGCTTATGTGTTTTAAAACATTGAAATGTTAGTTAGGGTAGCAACCTCCTAAATACTATCTTGTTTTCGATGGATAACCCATTTATTGAATACAGACTAATTTTGAATTTCAAAATAGGTCATTTTCCTGCTCTACATTTAAAGCTATTGCTCCTTTAAGCCATTTAAAGATATTATCGTATATAACCATATACATCGTTTTAGCCACTAATAATATACATACAAATGATCAATATGTCAAAAATAATGCGTTAATTTTGACAGTTATTAGCTGTCAAAAGGTAGTTAACATCTAAGATTAAGTTACTTAGCCTAAGTGATTACCTTGTACTAACTGGGTTGTGGAGGTCAGATAGACAGTCGCTCCATGTAAAATACTAGTATTCAGCTGCATCCTATTGGACAGGAAGCCGACCCTAACATAGTTGGGAAAAGGCTAGGCAGATGCTGAATCACTTAGATATGGAATTGGCATTTGGACGGAGTTTCTTTATAAGAAACTTTTTTTATTTTCTTTAAACTATTTGAAAAATTTAAATAAAAACCATCGACAACAATAACATACCATTTATGCCAATATTTCTTGTATAATGTTATATTTTACTACATCGCGTGCATGAGATCTATGTAATAACCCAAATGGCTGGCTGACTAGATGATAACACTATTACTTGAATCCGTCAAATCTGTCAAAACTTCCACCGAACAAATTGTAGCTACTGACGTTTCAAAACCTCAGATCTGTCAAAGTCAACGTCAGTTTGACGTCACTTCATGTCATGTCGAATGCACTCAGAGCGAACCACGTGAGCTGTGTATTTTGATAGTCAAAGCTGCACTTACTCGATCGACCCTCTTATGCTTTGTTTTGAAATGAGTGGTGATGCGTAACGAGGAATGTGTAAAAAACTAAACCCAAAATATTGCTTCATTTCCTTAGGTGGTAATCATTGATTAGTTTTACGTCCCAGAGCCTAAAATAGCTTGTTAAACTCTGTACCTTTATTTTCATCTTCATATTCCCCGCAGGCCAAGTCAAGCTGGGTAGCCACATAATTGCTCCAAACCCGGCCATATTTGACAGGAGAGAGTACCCACATACCCAAGCTGTCAAAAGTATGGCCTGACCAGTTGTTCTCTGGCCTTTAATGTATCATTACAGATTGGTGCCGCCCGCGTTGGTATGACAATCATCTTTGCCCTGCATTCATCCTCTACTAAAGACATTTTACTTTTTAATCTTAGCATAAGGTATTCAGCGATTAGGATAATCATTAAATGGCCTGGAGGGTCGCGAACATATGTACTTCGGTTAATTAGGTTCACGTATAGTATTTTTCGACATAGTTGCCATCGGGGGAAAAATCTGGATGAGGCTGGTACGGGACCGAGGAGATTGGTACAAGAAAAGAGAGGCCTATACCCAGCAGTGGGTGAGTTAGGGTTGTGGATGATGGAGAGTATTTTCTGAGGAAGTGCAGTGTTTTTGTCTTTAATGCACGAGCCGAATAAAAAACGATGTCATTTTTTGTGTGCAAACATGGCCGGAGATCGCACAGGATACAGAGGTTTGGAAGGAGAAGGAGACGTCTTTGCCCAGCAGTGGGACACTTAAAAGATTAATAAACAACAAGAAATAACATCTCTCAGGACGTCCAATATTGCCGTCTCTATAATCCAATACAATTTACACCTCAGTCTGCCCTTTTTGTAAACACATCCTGTTGACTGCAATACCAAGCCCCTTAATTGATTCTCAAAGTTCGCACAGACCGAAGTCGGTAGCAATTACTAAAGCGCCGCCTTGGGCAAACCAGGTGGTTCGATTTAAAATAGCTGTTAATAAAATTAGCTTTAAATTGGAATAAATTGAATACTTGTACACGCTTTACATTCCAAATTGATAGAATGCTCAATGTTCAATGATGGCAGGACAGTCTGTGAATTTTGATGAAATACTTGAAAATAATTTAAGATTTTAATGGAATAAACTGTTGTGTTGTTGTTGTGTAAGTATATCATACTTTATTGGTGATAGCACTTTTATAAATTGCTAATATCAACGTGAGAGATCATTCTTCAGACATTACTTAAGATAAAATTGCTTATCAATCTCTTCAAAATTAAAACGCAAGTACAGTCAAATATGTTACTTGTTATAGAGGCAGTGAACTTATAAATACTTTTACTACAATTTTGTGAGTGCGTTATGTACTCAACTCTTAAGATTAAAACGTTTATATCACACAAAAAGCAAGTCCACACTAAACAAGTTTTTTAACAAGCTTTTAAATATAATTAAATTAAAAATATAAATATGGTCTTCCCAGCAAACCGAAGAAGAATAGGGTGGATAAAAAATAACTAGTCCGCCATCTTTGGGAGTCCGCCATATTGGATTTAGAATGACGTCACTTAGCTAACCATGCATTGTCATCCAAACTAAATGTGTATACAAAATTTCAATCAGTTGGGGATAATTGTTTTGAATTCACTTGCAAGATTTGACCTAAACAAACAAACATACAAGTTAAATAAAAACTTGTTAAAACGAACATTGGCAGTGTAGTAAAAAAATGATTTTTGCTGTATACCAAAATACCTTAGTCGACTGTACGTACTGTCAAACACAGGATCTCGAGTGACGTTTACAGTTACTTACCCACACCAACCGCTCCCAAACTGTGTATAATTTATATCACTTGAACTAATACATCATAGCGGGGACCACCCTAAAGCGTCGCGAATTACCGACAAGTTCCGGCTCAGGTAACGGTGCTTTCTTCAATTTGTCTGTTGTGATCGAGAGATTAATGCCATTGCTCATGGGTAGCGCAGGAATCACCAGCCTTCACCTGTGGACGTTAAAGGTGGCTAAGAGATTAGCAATGTGTATGGTATTACAGTATTGATTTAGCTAAACAAGCTAGCATCTTTTGCCGAACCTTCATTGAGTTTGATGAAAAGTCTCTACTCTATGTATATGTTACCGGAAATGTATGAAACCTAGGAATTGTACACTATTCCTTGGAAATATATACAATTCCGAGCTTACTTAGGAAATGGGCAAAATAATGTTTCAAAGAATTTTTAATAAACACATTTCCTGTGAAATTTATGTATTTCCTAGGAATTGTATACAATGACGGATTACATACTTTTCCGTTAACATATATATACAATGTCGCCCATGCGCATGTGACCGCCCGTAATTTTCTGAATATTCATGAAGAAATGTCGAAAATAAACTTTAAAAGGGGCGGTCTATCAACAACATTTTTCATGTTATTCAATTTTTAATTTTTTTAGTATAGTTTGTAGATTTGCTTTCTATTTTTTGACACATCTCCGAAGTTTATGGGTCGATTTGGATTCTGTTTATTATTTCTAAAAGCTTATGAGTTATTTTAACAGGTTAAATTAACATTTTTACTAAAAATATCGACGTCGAAAAAAAAAACGGAATCGAAGTCATTTTTTCGGTGAAAAATTGTGTATTTATTTAAAAAAAACTAGTGTAACTCCATAAATTGTCCCGATAGGGCGACTTTTTTAATCATTATTTGTAATCTACTACATAACAGCTACAAATTCACAGAACATTGTTGATACCTATCTCTAAAGAAAAAACAAGTGCGGGTATAACAAATCATCGCAATCTTCATGTGTGGGTCACTGAAAATCCACACGTCATTAGAGAAACAACTTTCCAGACTCAAATTTCCATAAATGTATGGGCTGGAATCTTCTTCTTTATCGTGTGGTTAGTTCGTAACCTGGTGTCAGAGTTTTTAAGCCGCCCATGGGCCTCTGACTTGGCTTTACATGCCGTCAAGAAATATCTCTGGGCTGGAATGATTGACAGTGAACTTATTGGCCCTTTCGTGTTACCAAACAGACTAGATCAACACGCGTTTTTAGATTTTATAGACAATACGTTGCCGTTGCTTTTGGAGGAAGTACCGCTGGAAACAAGAAGGCGGATGTATCTGCAATTAGATGGAGCTCCAGCACACTTCGCACGACTAGTTCGTGATTATTTAAATCAAAATTATCCGTGGCGCATTGGCAGAGGAGGTGCCATTGCTTAGCTGCCGCGATCTCCCGACCTTACACCCTTAGATTTTTATCTTTGGGGCTACATGAAACAAAAAGTGTATGCCATGCCCTTCGAAAGCCGCGTGCAATTAACGGCTAGGATTTTTGCTGCTGCTGCGGAAATAAAAGAAAACCGTGAAGAATTACGTCGTACAATCAAAAGTGTTGCCATGAGGGCTTTGGTTTGTTTACAGGAGGGTGGGGGGCATTTCGAAAATCTAATTAATTAAAATTCTTGTATTTTTTATTTTTTTTAGTAAAAATCTGGCTATTGCTTGTTTGTTTTTAATTCCATTATCATCCTCATTATTAGTTTAACCTTTTAGTACTCACTGCTAATAGCAACATTCAATTTACTTTCACATTATCTTTTCCAAAATTTGACTCATCAGAGTTTTAAGAGTTTTACCTTGGATTTAGTTACAGTTAGGTATCAATAATGTTCTGTGAATTTGTAGCTGTTATGTAGTAGATTACAAATAATGATTAAAAAAGTCGTGCTATCGGGACAATTTATGGACTTACACTAGTTTTTTTTAAATAAATACACAATTTTTCACCGAAAAAATGACTTCGATTCCGGTTTTTTTTCGACGTCGATAATTTTGAGTAAAAATGTTAATTTAACCTGTTAAAATAACTCATAAGCTTTTAGAAATAATAAACAAAATCCAAATCGACCCATAAACTTCGGAGATGTGTCAAAAAATAGAAAGCAAATCTACAAACTATACTTAAAAAATTAAAAATTGAATAACATGAAAAATGTTGTAGATAGACCCCCCCTTTTAAATTTTATTTTCGACATTTCTTCATGAATATTCAGAAAATTACGGGCGGTCACATGCGCATGGGCGACATTGTATGTAACAGCTAAAAGCCGAAGTAAGGTTACCGACCGCACCTAGCAGTAGTAGTATAGCTGGCTAGAACTAGTTGTAACCTTACTTTGGCTACATAAACTCACGAATTTTGCCCACAGAACGCCACCTGCTACGACCCTTACATACTCCTTTTGCCTCATCCTCGGTCATACATCTGGTCATAAATGGATCTGATCACGCCAGTTGCGAGTACTACGCACCTAACCTTTCTGAAGAACCTCACCAATAAGGAAAAGTCTCCACTTTTCACTCAAAACTCGACCAACTCCAGTACCCACTGGAGTTGTTAGGTATCTTAAAAAGTGTCTGCACGCATATTGCGATCACCGTATAAATGGGAGCAACGAATGCTGAAATGACAGTTTGATGAAAGAATTTATAAACAACGAAAAGAAATGAAAGCATCAAGTTTGGCCCCAACATTTTTTTAGGGTTCCGTACCACAGTCGGAAAAAAACGGAACCCTTATAGGTTCACTTGTCCGTCTGTCTATCCGTCTGTCAAAACCCTTTTTCTATTTCTCTCAGGAACGCGTGGAGGTATCTTGGAGCAGTGAAAAAATCAAAATTTTAATTCAATGCGATCAAAAGGTACGACCGTTTATGTCGCATATTTTGCGATTTCACAAGGGAATCAAAACCTATAGAGTACTTCCTTACCTAGAATCGTGAAATTAGGTAAGAAACAATGTCTTACAGCACATGTAAAGGATAAAATGAAAACCGAACCGAAAACCATAAACATGTAGTTTAAAAACCAACAAGTTTTTACGGAACCCTCGGTGCGCGACTCGCACTTGGCCGTTTTTTTAATTTCCTGGATGAAAAAAGACGATAAAAAACACCAATCTAACTTACACACCTATTCATCATTCCATAGTTCCTTTAACTCCGGGTATTTCCACTCAGCACCAGCTCAGATAACGGTATTACATTCAATATGTTATCTGCGAACTCGCGGTTGATCTCTCGCCCAAAGGTCAATTATGCGATGTGCGGTTATATGCGTCATCTTCAAAGAATTACTTAACCAGTCTTCAGCGGTCCTTGAATACGAATTTTATGGATTTGTAGCAAGCATTCCACTTCGTTTCAAACGGTTTTTCTGGTTTCAAGATTATAATGCGTTCACAATTGAGTTTCCGAACATTTAAACTAATACATGACATGTTTTTGGAAAAAATCATTCAATATGTTTAGAGCATATTTATTTAAGAGCATATATAGTATCTATTTTTGAGTTTATAAGAGCGTAATTAGACGTAGTTTAACAAAAAGGATCCAATCCTAACAGAGTTCTGAAATTATGATTTCATATTCCATACTAACGGACAGAACGACTTAAATATTAGATACCTATAGTCTCCAGATATTTTCCTGTAGGTGTAACTCTTAGTCAATATTCTCGTTCAGGGTTCAAGTACTGTAGGCATCATTTACTTACGTTATGCTACTTCGGATCGTATGAATCACTTTTCTCAGAAACACTTGTCTGGTCCTCATTGGTCCTTTGATCTCTGAATGGTCCTCTGACACTACTGTGGCCTTTCTCTGAATCATAATGTATATTATGCTACTATGTTTCATTAGTTGTAATTGTTGTGCAATTCTTTATGGTATACATTTTAACAAAAAAAAATGAATTGTAGAGAAATCAATTTTTCAACTGCCATTGAAAAAACCTGCAACCAATTTGAAGTACGTTGTGAAAAAAGCAGTGAGTAAAAAAAAATATTTAAAAAAAACACCGAGCAAACCCACACTTCCTCTTTATAACATTACCGTAGACTTCTATATGATATAAACCCGTTTCCTCATTAATCTTTATCACATCAACATAAGTGTGGTTAATGCCTTGCTCACGACCTTAGCCGACGGGACTTGCGACACGATTTGCGTCAAAGCAAGCGATATTTGTGACAGAAAGTGGGTGTGTAATGTAAAATGCGAGCGTAGCGTCACATAGTCGGTAATATTTTATGACAAACGAATTTAGGACATATTGTATTTAGGGATTTAAATTTTATGGCATGTGATATTAAGTTCGGGTAAGTTATCATTCGGACAAATGATGATTAAGACATAAAATTATAGCACTTTAGATTATGAATAAAAAAGTTAGGGAAAACAATAGAAAAGACAATAGAGAATAGACCATGTTCCAAGCGATTTCTTTCATTTGTTGCCTCCGCTGTCACTGTCGCAACACACATGTCTCTCGATCGCGTAGCTCGTGGCCAGTCGGTAAGAAACCAGTCGCAGCGACTAGCGCCAGTCTGTACCACCATTCATCTCCATCACTCGTTAACGATGCACAAAAACTGTCGCAACGGATACAGTGCGTCGTAGTTACTGGAATACATCAACTGTACTACAAATTGGTTGGAACGTAAATGTACGGATGCAGTAAGAAACGGCTCCTGTTGTTTGTTTAAGAAAACCTTTGTTCTTCCTTTAGATAGTTACAAAAAGCTGTTGTATCCCGTTGCTAAATTGGATGTGAGCAAAGACCAAACATTATGATCCTCGCCAAACTTTTCCTAGTTACGCTGAGGTCGTCTTCCAGTCTAACCAGATGCAGCTGAATACCTATACTACCCAAATACTAAAAATCGATTACTAATTTAAAATCAAGAACAGTTACCACCCATCCAAGTCTTATTATACCTTTCCTTTCTGACCTACTTGCGTTCGTCCCAAGAAAACAATTATGATATTGAGCTGTAAACGCCTCAACACAGATTGAATCCATTCTACCAAATACATAAAATAGAGTAAATTTTAATAATCCACGAATCTTATAAAATCATCTATAGATCTATATCTTTAACACTACCCCACATACAGTTAAGATTTCACCTCGTAATTGGCAGTTTTCATAGCGCCATAAAAAGGTTGGAGCTAAACAATCACGAGGCAAAAGATAGATCTATCAGTAACAGCATCAGCTTCAACGGCCCGAAGAAAAAACTGAGCAAAAAACGTACAAGGAATTGTGGCAAGAATAGGTAGTGTGTGGAAGGGAGTTCCGTACGTTTTCAATAATATCTGTGAGGCTGTGAAGGCATATAGCAAAATGTTATGATTGTCAAGTTTGACACGAAGTGCTGTGGGAATCGGCTGTGTGGTGTAGTGTTTTTATATTTGAGCATATATTGCATTGGCGAAGGTTCCATATAACTCGATTACTTCCGGCTTCCCTTAAAAAATGGCTCAGTCAGTATTCTATAGACAAATAAAATAATCACATTCAAGAACTGTACTATAGCTTACCTCTTAAAAAATTGACCCTTCGCTACTGATGTTGAATGTAATAAATAAAAGGAGCCAAGAGTGTTGAATTTAGATAATTACTGAAAAGAAAATCATACATCTACATTGTCACACTATGACGGACGCCTATGCTGTCTCTACTTTATTTATTTCAATTTGGACCTTATTTTTACACTTACTTAGTCGCACTTGTACCGACAGCAACCATTTAACAAGTAGATTACGATTTGGTTTCCTTTTTCCCTGCTACCGTAAGTAAACATGTATTCAAATATGCTTAGAAAGCACCTAAACAACAGATCATTTTCTGTCAGTTCGTAGAAAGAATGCAATATGTTCCAAATTCTAAATAGAAACAGCCTTGATTACCAGCTTCGCGAACTTAAATCTCATACCTCCAGTGATTCATATTTTAAGTATCGAACCAGATTTAACTTGTAACCAACACTTCATCCTAAACCAACAGACTAGCAAAGTGGACCTCAAGAAAACACTCACCGAACCCTGAAACCGGGCCCCGCCCGCGGCGACCCGACGTACACATATTTTTGTACCAAGGTTACCTTTTCGCGAGCCGACGTCTATACACACACACGCTTACTATATGTAGTAAAGAATAGTGCCTCGCCGCGACTGTGTGTCTTTCTGTTCGGGTCAGCTCGGAAACCACTGAACTGATTTTGTTATAGTTTTCACTTGACTTGGAACTTCAACTTTAATCTTCATCCTTTACACCAGATGCAGTTGCTGCGGTTAAGGGCCCCGAAATCCTTTTTCTTCAAGCAAAACCGGAGTTATTCACTAGATTGTGCCATGTTTAAAAGGCCACTGACAATCTTTGTAACTATGCATACAAAAGCTACAAAGTAGCAATTCGGCTGATTTGTTTCTTAAATATACTTATTTGTATAAAACTAAGCAAGGATTTGGCCAGATTATATTCTCCAAAAGCGTCAAAGAGGGCTAAAACTTTCATGTCGTAACAAATATTATAATAGTACTTCTAGAAACATGCAGTATGGATGGTCTGTCCGGTCGTAGCACTTAATAATATCAGTCCAGCACTTTACGACCGACCAATCATATTTCACAAGCACCGTGTTTACTGCCCTGTTCAGTTTATATGCACTTCTGGGAATTTAGCCAATTTATACGATTTTAAGGGGACGTAATTTCATATTATTTATTGAAAGCTACATTCACATAAATCGCTGTAAGTATGTTTATGAGGGCAGTTAATCGTTCGCCTTGGGTTACGTCTGGGTATCTGTGAGGAGTGACAAGTTCTGTAGTCTGAGCTCAATAATTATGAGTTAGTGTTCATTATGGAACTTGACTGTGGCAGTATTTAGATAATAACAGGTTTAAATAGAGAGAGATACATTACCAAGTCAATATATTTTACACATTCTTATCGTCGTCGTTGCAGTTATATTTTTGCACTAGACTATACCTGGAAAACATTTGAATACGACGATGTCATCATCATCATAACATCACGCCTGTAATCCCCGAAAGGTTAGGCAGAGGTGTACCTTATAGTACACCCACATTTCGCCAATTATGTTTATGAGCCTATTGCCATCAACCGGGCATAAAGCTAGACTCCGAGGCTGCTACTGAGAAACTTCTGATGGAAAAACAAAATAACAATTTTCCCGACCCCGGAATCGAACCCAGGACCTCATGCTCAGCAGTTTCGATGGCGACCACCAGACCAACGAGGCAGTTGAATAGGACAATATTGTTTTCACATTTTTCAACACGAAATGGTAGATATAAATAGAGAACATTTTTCCTCAAACTTAGACATTTAGCGCCCTGCAAAAAAATACTGTGTTGATAAAATACATTAGGTACTTTACTCTAGGAAATAAAATCTAACAAGTAAGAAAAAAAAGTACAAAGTTCAACTTTATGTGTCAGGAAAAACCGTTGAAAAAATTAAATGTAAAAACTTTCTTAAGCCAAATAAAGCAAGCGTACACGAATAACGACTATTGACGTAACATTTATTTTTACTTGCGTCGTAATCTAAAGATATTTTTATTCACGGCCACCAATCTTTTTATTTGCACAATAAATAAAACCTGACATTCGGAGCATGAGAGAAACGTGACATTTTAAATCTTATTTGTACAGTCACAAGCGCCAATATGTAAACACTTGCCTTAATTCAATTTAAATTTTCTCGTTGAATAACTATTGTATCTTAGAGATTACAAAATAATATGGGTGCCAAAATAATATGTTCGTAACGACATAAAATGGCAATCGATACAGTAGAATAAAATCACTTTTAAATGTCATCATCTGCCTAGCCTTTTCCCAACTATATTCGGGTCGACTTCCAGTCTAACCGGATGCACTTGAATATATTTTAGATGGAGCGACTGCCTATCTGACCTCCACCACCCAGTTAGTACTGGGTAATACTGGTTGTCAGACTTTTTGGGCCACTGACTACCCAACGACTGTCAAAGATCTACAAATGACAGCCGGGACCAACAGCTTAACGTGCAGTCAGGTGGTCACCCATCCACAGACCAACCTAGGCAAACACGGCTTAACCTAAAGATCGACGCGAGCGGCTGTTATTATTTAGCCACGAGCTCCTCAAAATCACTTTTAAATGTAAGTACGTGTATAAGTAGGTGAGTAAGTAAGTGCTCGTGACTGTACACCGATATCTCCCTGATCTAAATGCTGGGTCATTGTGCGCCACTTTCTTCTGTTTGTACATTTATTAATGTCAATATTCATAACTGTCCAAGTGTCTGTGGTCTAGTTGTTGAAGTACGAGATCTTGGGTTAGTGAATTATTATTGGGTGTTGTGAATGTCACGTTTCTAGTTAAAATATATACACGAAAAGGTGTGGTCTTATTTCGTTGGTTTCTTATTTTTGATAAATACGACATCTCAGGAATACTACTCTCATTCTTTTGGTGTCAACACAGGTATTAGTGTTTTGAGCAAAATGCAACGTAGAAAAGAAAAAAGAATTACTTTCGGTTTGTCAGAATCGATTTCTTAGTGAGGAAAAACTTAATAACCTGATTCACTGTGTATCAAGTAAGTTTGAACATTGTAACTTTCTTCAAGTTGAAAGAATTCATCGAAATAGGTATGAGTACATTCAAAATATGTGTTCCAAAATAAATTTAGTTGTAGATACAATTGATTATAATAATAAATTTATACCATGTAAACTTGAGAACAAATATAAAATAAAATCAAAAAAACAAAATAACATCGACAATGGACTCAAGTACTCGTCACGTCAAAAAAGAATAACAGAATACTTTTCCGTCACAAAAGGGGAAAAAAGGGTAAATAGCAGTGGTCCATTAGATAATGCCATCCGCAATTCAAATGAAATGTTTTTTCGTCTATAATTATATAAATGTCATGCATCAAAATATAGCAGGGCTAATTAATAAAGCAGATATGCTGACTGTTCAGTTAGCGGAATTTTCTAAGTTAAACAAGACAATTGATGTTTTGTGTGTTACTGAGCATAATATGGTACTAGGCGATGAAAATCTGCTCACGTTACCGGATTACAAGTTGGGTGACAGTTTTTATAGAGACAAAAGGAAAGGTGGCGCGTGTATTTTAGTAAGAAATATTCATGAGTTCAACGTTCTAAAAGAAGTAAAAAAGCTATCTAAAACCAACATTATTGAATGTTGTGGCATAGAACTCCCGCAGCATAATGTAACTGTCGTCTGTATGTATAGGGTTCCGAAAAATACCCATACAAAGATTCATCTTTCTCTTTTTTTCGAAACGCTCGAAAATTTACTCTCGCTTATTACACAAAAGAAAACTAATAAAACAATAATACTTTGCGGGGATTACAATATAAATATTCTAAAAAATGATCAAGTTACCAAGACATTCATAAATACAATTTACGGATTTAACCTCAAAATACTCATTAAACAGCCTACTCGCTTATCTAGCGGTACCTGCATAGACAATATATTTCATAATGCTCGTGGTAACAACGGAGAAGTAATTGAGACAGCACTATCGGACCACACTGCGCAAATATTAAAATGCAATGTAAAAAAAACGTGTGCAATTCATTCGTGGAAAATTAAAATAAGAGACTTCTCTTCTGAATATATAGAAAAGTTTATTAAGTGTATTGCAAGCTTAAGCTTCAGTGAGGCTTTTGAACTAAATGATCCTAATTTAGCATACGACAACTTTATAGGCATATTTAAAACATTTTACGACCTATGTTTTCCTGTAAAAATGGTAACAAAGACTATTAATAAAAGGCAAAAATGGCTATCCAATGGCATAAAAACATGCAGCAAAATAAAACGCAAACTACTGTGGCAATACCGTAAAACAAAAACTGAGAACAACAAAACAATTTACACTTCATATACAGCTCGGTATAAAAAAATAATAAGACTAACTAAGTATGTACAAAATAATCATTACATTAAAACATCTAATAATAAAAGCAAAGCAACTTGGAAAATAATTAATGACAACAAAGTTGATTTCCCTCATGAACCATTAACGAAAATTATTCACAAAAATAAAGAAATATTAAAAACTAAAGACATCTGCAATGCATTCAATGACTTCTACACTGATCAAATTACCCCAGGCTGCAATAAACTACCGCCACAAATAGACAGACTGTATCATTCAATTTTTTTAACTCCAACCTCACCAGAAGAGGTATCGAGAACGATTAAATCTCTCAAAAATAGTAAAACTACAGGAAATGATAACATAACAACAAATATCATCAAAAAAGTTCATCATATTATTTGTCATCCACTATCTCATATTATAAACTTATGTTTTGAGAAAGGAGTCTTCCCAGATAAACTTAAAGTATCAATTAATAAACCGTTGTATAAGAAAGGGGAGAAGACTTCAATTAAAAATTATCGACCACTTGCATTAATACCGATATTTTCGAAAGTTATAGAAAAAATAATACATCACCGAATGTACAATTTTCTCGAAAGTAAGAATGTACTGGTTGATGAACAAAAAGGTTTTCGGAAGCATAAGTCAATAAATGTTGCTATTTATGATTTTCTCAAGAAAATTATGTCAAGTGTAGATAACACACTTCCCATCTGTTCCCTATTTTTGGATATGACAAAAGCCTTCGATCATGTTGATCATACTATACTTATCGACAAACTAGAAAGATATGGAATGCGCGGCAATTGTCTTGATCTTATCACATCATATTTAAGCAATCGGCAACAATACACAGAAATAACAAATATAAATATGAGAACCAAGCGTGAAACCAAATATCAGTCAAAACCTAGAACGGTGAAGTACGGTGTACCTCAGGGGAGTGTTTTGGGTCCTCCACTATTTCTGGTGTACATAAATGATCTTCCAAAAAATATCAATCACCCAACAGTACTATTTGCTGATGATTGTACAATTATGATAAAAAAAGATGAGCTCTACAATTATGAACAAGAAATCAATGACACGCTAAAGAAAACTATAGATTGGCTACAGTCGAATAATTTACAAATTAATCTAGAAAAGACGTGTATAATGCATTTTAGTCAGCGACAACGACACCAACTACCGGTTAATATTAGTCACAATGGACATTCAGTAACAAAAACAGATACTACAAAGTTTCTAGGGTTAGTAATAGACAGTCAACTTACGTGGAAACCGCATGTTGAAGAAATTTGCAAAAAACTAAACAGTTTTGCTTTTGCTCTTCATAAGCTGTCCAAATTTGTAAACCGTGACGCCGTGCTTATTGCCTACCATAGCTACGTAGAATCAGTCCTGAGATACGGAGTCGTTTTCTGGGGTAACTCGACAGACAATAATTACGTTTTCATCGCACAAAAAAAATGCGTGCGCGCTATATGTAATCTACACTCAAGAGACAGTTGTAAACCATATTTTGAATCGTTGAAGCTTCTAACATTGCCGTCATTATACATCTTTGAGGTGGCAGTGTTTGTTAAGACAAACCCACAGCTTTTCGAAATAAGAGCCCCAGCTGATCCACGGTTAAGGAAAAGGGATTCGAACACTCTTTGTGTTGATCGCAGTAAAACAGCCCTGCTACGTAAAAGTATTTATAGAATGGCTCCAGTTATTTTTAATAAAATTCCACGACGGATAAAAAAACTTAATAATAATATGTTTAAAAAGAAACTGAAACAATTTTTAATTCAGAAATGTTATTACTCCACAGCTGAGTTTATGGAGGACACCACTGACATTTAGATTATTACAATATTACATTTAATTTAATTATATTATTCTCCTCATTGGTTTAGATGTTGTTAAAATGGCTGTTTCTTTTTATTTTATTTTTTTCAATGTAGATATTAGAAAATAATTTAACATTTAGATTATTATGTTGACATTGGTAATTGTGTGTTAATATGTAAATAATTGAGTCATTTCATTGGCTGTTTCTGTTGTTTTCAATGTAGATTTAAGTTATTAATTGAACATTTAGATCCTTTATTATTATGTTGACATTGGAAATTGTGTGTTAGTATGTAAGTAACTGAGTTGTTTAATTTTAAATGTGTGTCTGTGATTTCGACACAACTAATTTTATTATTATTATTTGTATGCTCTCGAGTAAAATGTAGCGAACTGATCATTTTATTATAACATCCTATTGTAATGAAACCTACATCTACGAATAAATTTGATTTGATTTGATTGATTTGATAAAAATTGGGACAAAATTTCGAGATTGATACACACTAAAACTCATATTTCAGTAACTCATGTATGCCTCTGCAATACAGGAAATTCAATCTTTGTTTTAATTAAAACTTTGATCTTCAAAAGAAGCTGTAGAAAATATTGTCATTACGAACTGTTGACGCGTTGATGTCTTTTGAACGACACATATAAAAAAACTAGCTGTGCCCCGCGGAGTCATCCTCTTGCTCAGCTCCTAAAGGTCTTAGCGTGATATTAAATATACATTTAGTTTTCTCGAGAATTGGGCTATCAAAGGCAAAACGATTGTTTTAAATCCGACTGGTAGTTCCAGAGATTAGCGCGTTCAAACAAAACAAAATCTTCAGCTTTATAACATGTAAGTACAGGTATTACACACGGCGACATATCAAAATATCCATTTCCTGTATAACATGGGCTCGCTTTGTATAGATTTCCCGTACAATGACACATCCGCTTATACTGGTTTAGTATAGCTTAGTTGGTCGTCGTTCGGTACTTATTACTACAAAAAGTGTAACGGAATGGAAATTAATTAATCCATTTCGTTACGTTTAACTTATAATCATTTTATTAAGTTGTTATGGCTTGATGTTTTCTGAAATATTGTTTTAAATACAGTACTGTATGTTATTGTTAGCGTCCAATTAGGTTCTCTAAATGTTAATCGCTTTTGTTAAATGATCAAAAAATGCATTAATTGTACTTGAGTTTTGTATTATTTACTTAATTCAATTCCAATTAACATTCCACTTCATTTTTAGCATGTAGAGAAAGTTTACAGTTATAATAAGTTGATGAAAAATCTTACTAAACACTTTTTTCACTTAAATTAATACTTATTTCTGGGACTGCCGCAAACGTGACTGCTGACTTCGATTCCCGGGTAGGGCAAAGTGCCATCGGGTTTTTCCATCGGGAATTTCTCAATAGCAGCTAAGGAGTCTGGAGTTTCCGGATAATGGCAATAGGCTCGCCCCCTATTACACGGGACTACAACGTAACTGGCAAAATGTGGGTTTACTATTAGGTACACCTCTATCTATCCCTTTGGGTATTACAGTCATGATGTTAGGTTATTTCTCGAAAGCAATCCAATAATCGTTGCAGCCTAATTACTTTCGTAAACCATTTGGCCGAACGATAACAGCCTAGTAAAACCCAGCCCGGGTCACTTCAATATTAATGAATGATATATTTAATTAAAAAATCCTTCTGCTTGCCTTGCGAAAGATATAAAACAATAAATACATTTAAAGTGCGTTGTAAACAACTGTTCACTTTTATTAAACTATTTAAAGAGCTCTTGAATAATGTACGACTTTATAAAACTATAAAGTTAATTACAATGTGAACGTAATGAGACTGTTACGTTATTTATTTGTCTTATTTAAGGTCGACAACATGAGGACAGAATAAATATACACAACTTATAACAATATGACTGCCTCATTGGTCTAGTGGTCGCAAGCGCAACTGCTGAGCATGAGGTCCTGGGTTCGATTCCCGGATCAGGCAAAGTGTCATTGGGTTTTCCATCAGAAATTTCTCTGTAGAAGCCACGGAGTCTGGATTTGTGCCCGGCTGATGGCAGTAGGCTCGCCCCCTATGACATGGGACTTAAACATAACTAGCGAAATGTCGGTGCACTATTAGGTACACCTCTGCCTAACCTTTCGGGGATTACTGGCGTGATGTTGTGATGATGATGAAGACATTGCCGTATTCAAATGTTTTCCAAGTACAGTCTAGTGCAAAAATATAATTGCAACGACGACGATAAGAATGTGTAAAATATATTGACTTGGTAATGTATCTCTCTCTATTTAAACCTGTTATTATCTAAATACTGCCACAGTCAAGTTCCATAATGAACACTAACTCATAATTATTGAGCTCAGACTACAGAACTTGTCACTCCTCACAGATACCCAGACGTAACCCAAGGCGAACGATTAACTGCCCTCATAAACATACTTACAGCGATTTATGTGAATGTGGCTTTCAATCTATACATATAAAATTATATAATTAAATAGTAGGTATCCACTAAGAAAGGGTTTTTCGAAATTCCACCCCTAAGAGGGTGAAATGGGGGGTAGAATTTTCTGTTTAACTTTATGTTCTCTGGGTCGATAATTGGTGTACACACTCTTCAATTGAAATTATGAGACACGTGTATCACAGTTTTTCCAAAATCATCCCCCAACAGAGTCAAAGAGGAAGTGAGAGCGCTTATAATGTTTGTTTCTAAATAAAAAACTTTCATTTGTTTCATTTAGGCCACGCGGGCGAAACCGCGGGCAGAAGCTAGTAAATTATATGAAATTACGTGTGTCTATTCGGAACACCTCTGCTTAAGCCTTCGGCGATTACAGGCGTGATGTTATGATGTTAATATTAACAATATGTACATACATCTACGGCTTGAAGAGAGATTTGATAAGAAGTACGGTAGGAGAACATACTGCGTGCGCACATAAATTAGGATAAGGGCAGTGGAATGATAACGTTTAGCGTACCCTGAACTGGCTAAAAACGCTATCACCGGCAAATATTGTACAGGGTGTAAAGAACTGCCCTCCGCAGACTGATGGGGTGAATTCAGTATATCATACTAAGATGACCCCTACAAGAAATTATTTAAGGAACGTTATGGGAATCCAATAAATGTGATTTGTTTTATTTCCTCATAAACATTGTATTGTTACCATGGCAAAACGCACGTAGCGAACGGCAAGCGCGACGACGAGTTCGATGAACTCTATAGCTAGGCAGGAATTGATTTTACGCGTCTTTTGTTAGAGTATTTCAAAATCCATTGTTGGTTTTTTTGATTTTAGCCGTATTATTTACATAAATGGAGTGCTGCGTACAGAGAATGTAATTTTACATTGAAAAACAAGAATAGTAACTATAAAACGATAACTGAAACGAGATTTTTTCTGAGAAAAATTCCGGTGGAATATAATTCAAAATAAGGTGCTGAATGCACCCTGCAGTTTGCGGAGGGCTGTCCCTTACACCCTGTATTGTAAAATTATTCTCAGACCAACTTATTTCGTACCGATACCTACGAAAAAAGAAGGTGAAAAGCTGTAAACGGTAGTTTCTGCTTTATCGAATTAAAATGCCTAGCACCCCAGTAAAAAAAAGAATACTACAAAAAACACGCTTACTGTAAACGCAAGATCACAGAACAACCTGTGTGGACAGACACACAGACAATCAGGTCCAAAACAAATATTGGTGGACGAGACAAACATTTGTCCCGGTGTGGGAATCGAACTGGCGATCCTGAGGATAGAAAGTAAACACTTAACCACCGCGCCATTTAGATTGTCAAATATTGGGCATGCATTTTGGAGGGGAACCTCGAAATCAGTTGCTACCCTGTATTCATCACTGCTTAGGTTAGATTAACAATAAAAACGAATTTCGTAGATTCTAACCACCAGTTACTGCAGAGACAACAAATTAAAGAAATGGCTAAGAGCTTGCCACGAGTCAACACGACGTGCGACGCAATGGTAGGTACTCACGCAAAGAAAACCATAGACGGGCGCGCGTGTCGCATCGCACCCGTGGCCATGATCGTGGCCTGAGGCTCAAACTCACTGAAGAGGAGAGGAGAGGAGATGTTTCGGAGCTTGGATGTATCCACCGAAGCTGCGCGGAGATGCGTACTGGCGTACTGGCAGTTAAGCGACACCGCACGCTGCTCACCGCACGTCGCTCACGTCCCTTCTCGCTGTGCGCTGTTGTGTTCTTGGCTAAACAAATTCGAGACATCTCCTCTCTGCTCGACCGATTCCACTACAGCTAAGCGTAGATGAGAGCGTAAATAACGAAATACTATTGGTGATGTACCACTTAGTGGATACCAAAGAGCAGGAAACGACAACGCGTTAGGCCCAGAAGGAGATGGCGGGATGAGCTGGACTCTTTCGCAAAGGATTGGCCTACAATCGCACTAGATCGCGAAATGTGGAAGGAGGGAAGGGAGGCCTTTGCCCTGCAGTGGGGCAATATAGGCTTGAAATAAAAAATAAAAAACATTGGTGATTTGCAACACATCTCCGCTCCTCTCGTGTCGTCTTCGCTTTAGTAGGTACAGTCTTTAGGCATCAAACTCTGAAAATTATAACCTTTTGGCAATTTGTACACATACCCACACACCGCCGACTAGTCATAGTTATTTCTCAGCACGTTCACTTAAAATTAATCGTACAAACTTATAAAAAAGTGTTGCCCCATTTAGTATCCGTAATTGGTAAAATAATACCATGTCAACCACTGACATAAAAAGTGGAAAATACTTCAAAGTTAGCGGTTCTCTGTACGCTTTCAAAGTGAAACAAGATTAATGTATCTGACTGCGCCACTACTAACAATCCAACTCACTTTACTGCAGTTTTAGTATTAATATTTATTATGTTACTACGTTTTGCTAGCCCGATGATTTGTTGCCAGTAATGGTCCGTTTTTCAACTTTGTTAAAGTAATCTTTTTATGGCAACCTGTTTTGCTTTTTTTGATAGTGTTTCTTAAGATACCATATATTTTTTTGTACTTACAAAACGATAACCCCATTAAGACGTCAAACACATAATGTTATATCATACACACATTAAGACAAACGGAACCAGTTCCACAACTAAATCTAGTTGACTCTACTCCCTAGAAGAATAGGGCTGCCCCATACTCTCCAAAAACACCCGTAAATGTTTCCTGCTTGCTCATAGAGGAAATCCTGAAGTGTTTACATCAGCATAATATAATGTAACATAACATCACGCCTGTAATCCCCGAAAGGTAAGTCAGACGTGTACCTAATAATACATCCACATTTCGCCAGTTCTGTTTAATGGCAGGGAGCGACCTATTGCCATCAACCGCGCACGAACCCAGACTGCTACTGAGAAATTCCTGATGGAAAACCCCTATGTTTTTGTTGATAATCAATAACTGTTCATTAAAAGAAACATAGCAGCACTACAGTGTGATTTTTGTAATCCTCAACATATCTAAGAACATGCTTGAACCCTTGCTAGTGTCATTGGCCAAAAACAGTTATTTTTCACTTTCCTTCCTATTCCGAAGGGAACCTGTATATTTTCTAACTCTGTATCGCTTACCCTAACTCCTTGGAACAGGGTTACCACCTACAGAGACAGTTGTAACACGGCACATTTGTCATAGCACGTGCGTGTCGCGCGCGTGACCCTAGACTCGTAACACACACGACTGCGCCCGAGCGATTTATGTTACTACTCACACTTTCACGGCGCCTGGTAGGTCTGTGCCGAAATAGCCGTATTGTGAGAAGATAGATCAGTGTATAAAAAACCACAATGTATTGGAGAAGGTGTCAATTAAATCAATACGCCATATCCACTGTGCAAAAAAATTACTATTTTCTTTCTTCTTTTTTCACTGCTGGGTGTCTCCCCATAAATAAAACAGGTTTATTTAGCGTTGTGTCAGTCTATTCTAACCTATTGCATAACGTCCTGGGGGGGGGCGGGAAATTCGATTCTTCTCCCTCTAGAACGTTCTCAAAGAGCAATTCTAAAGGTTGCTACCTTTCGTCCGTTTAGATTTCCTACACACCTGCTCTATAGAGCGTGTAATGTGCTCACAGTGCGGCAATTATTTATTCTTCACATCATACTACAGCAGCACTCTACACTTCCCTATGACCCAATCCCTGACGATAGGAGAAGGAAGGACCTGGTTTGCACAAAGCCTCAAACTAGACATGCTTTTGCGAGTCGATTTTATGTGTTTTTAGGACCTTTTCTGTATAATAGACTCAACAAGAATCTAAACTTCTACAGTCTTAGTTATAGGAAATGTAGTTTTGTAATATCGGATTATTTAGCGATACTTAATTACACGGACACAGAAAAACTGCTAGAAGTCCTGGTTTGATTATGTTATTCCCTGGTATCTAATTGTACATAGGTATTTTACTTAATTTAGTTTTAATGTTTATTGATTTTTGTACCACTTAGATTATTCTTATAGTTGTTAATAGATTTCTTTTATTTTATAACATTTACTGACCTACTTAATTTTGTGCTATGTAAAGTGATGGCCTGAAACACAGGTTTAAATAAACCTAGATCGGGCAGGTCGCTAGCAAACATTTGTGAATTCCACATTATCGTTTCTTGCAACTGTTAAATATACTTTTAGTTATAGTTTACTATTATGCATTAATTATACCATTGTTTTAGAAATAACACTACTGCACATAAATGTACATTTTTGTAATACTTTTATAAATAAATTATTCTTATTCTTATTCTATTCCCAAGCTGGGCCACACCACCCTGTTATTTGCCTTCTGCATCCAGTCTATCTGCGCCTACTCGGAGAATGGGTATACAGAGGTGAATACTGCCACAATCAGACTCTAATCCATATTCCACTGAGAAAGAAAGATTATAAATGCTAATGTGAAATGAAAATCGAACCTGTAATCCACGCACTAAACTAAACGAATCGCTTTCAATGCGTTTCGCACTCCTACAACGAACATTTACTGTCACTAACGGGAGCTCACAATAATTGAAAATCATCGATATCCCGTAAGTGACAGTGTAAGTTTAGTTATAAACCGTGAAAGCTTGTCTATAGCTTACAGACTGATAGAAAAGGAAGTTGCTGTTATAGTTGGTGAACTTACCTAAAACGGTAGTAACATCAGCAGTGCAACTCTTCGAGCTTCACTTCGGGATCTAAATAAACAAACTTCCTAAAGTCATTTTCCTGAATCCATTATCTATTTAAGTTTATAACAAGTCTCAGAAACGACATTCACACTACTGCTTTTATCAAATTCTATTTACTAAGTCGCGGCTTTGTAAGTTTTAGCTCTAAAGTTGCTCAGTGTAATCCCAGTTCAAACACTCCTTGTTTGCGGCGTCTAATCTTATTACAAGTATAAAGCCGAAGACTTAATATATTCAAACAAGAAACGGATCCAAGGAATCAATTCAAAGGAAAAATAAACAAGACCACAAAACGAGGCACATGAATGGTGCCCTGGTAACCAAAAAGCGGTATCTTAAAAAATTAAAAAATCTTTTTTTTTGCTTCTGACGGTTTGAATCATCTTTCATCAGATTTATTAATAAAATGACCGGAACTTTATTGGTACATTAAAAATAAACTACTAAGAATAACTTGCATTTCTATTTTTATACTAAAATATCACCAGCCTATTATTATTCCACTGCAGGCTAAAAGCTTCTTTTCATAACGTGAATCCACTACTGATACTGATACTGTTAGCCTGTGTCATCCCACTGCTGGGCAAAGGCCTCTCTCCATGATTTCCAAGTTCTTCGATCCAGAGCCAATGTAGACCACTGGTCGTTAATTTTGTCCAGCTCGTCCCGCCATCTCTTGCGAGGTCTACCGCGTCGCCTTCTGACCGTGTCACATTCAAAAGTCCAAGCTCAAGGTTTGCCAACGTGCAATGGAGCGCAGTATCCTAGGCGTCAAACTTACCGACCATGTACGCAAAACCACACTGCGCTCCAAAACACAAATTACTGACGTTGCTCAAAAAGCCGCTAAGCTAAAGTGGGACTGGGTTGGCCATGTCTGCCGCATGCCCGACGAGCTGTGGGCCAAAATAACCACGATGTGGAATCCACTAATTAATAGAAAATTAGAAATACCTTTTCACATAATATTTCCCTTTTCATCGAAAGATACATTCATTGAGTTACCGTTTCTTGGCTCACGGGGCGGAATAAAGCCCCTTCAATTAATCCGTAACATTTTATTTAAAAAGCCGCCTCGAAGGACCATGGAGTGGGCTTACAGTACGAATTTCAATTTCAAATGAAAGAACTTCTCCGTTAACGATGCTCTTTGTAAGGAAGGATAGTAAACATATATCTTTCTTTTGTACCTATACTTTTTTTATGTATAAAAATCTCGAGAACTAAAGTTCACAACGGATTCGATGCAGTCTTCACAACCATTCAGAGAATTTATTCCGGTTTACTTGTCATCATCATCTGCCTAGCCTTTCCTCAACTATGTTGAGTCGACTTCCAGTCTAACCAAATGCAGCTAAATACCTGTATTTTACATGGAGCGACTGCCTATCTGACCTCCACAACCCAGTTAGTACGATACCCCGTGGTAAGCCTGGTTGTCAGACTTTCGGGCCACTGACTACCTGTAACGACTGCCACAAGTTTACATATGACAGCCAGGACCAACAGCTTAACTATGCCGAGGCACGGAGGAAACTCGGTATGTAATGGGTAGTCACCCATCCACATACCAACCTAGACAAGCACGGCCTAAGCTTTAAGATCGACTCGAGTGGCTATTATTTAGCCACGAGCTCCTCGTTCCGGTTTATGTGTATAATAGTTAATTAATGATTAACTTAAACATAATAAAGAAATCTTCAGTTTGGTCAGGTCATTAAAGGCGTGCGAAGCAAGGGCGAGTCGCTAGTTTAGTATTTATAACTATACAGGGTAGAAGCGATACAATCGCACAAACGCTTAGGTACCACGTATTCAGTACATACTTGCTCCGTTGTATAATGTTTTACGAGATCCCTATTGTGGTGGTTTTAAGTTCGCACTAAGTACTAACACTAAACATTAAAAGTATTTTAAAGATGGTCCATACCGACGTGCAAGAATTCTCTTTAACCCTTCGTGTTCCCGCCCATTGTCAGGGCGTGCTTTGTTTAAATTAGTAGTGTGGTCGCTTGGCAAGCGAACGAAAAATAGACATAGGGAAAGTGAAGGTTAATAATATTAACTCTTTGAAACAAATAAAATATCTCGACTTGGCACACGAGGTTGTCGACATGTGGAATGTGAACTCGGCTATCAGTATGCCGATTGTCGTGACGGCCAATGGCCTTATGGCCAAGAGCCTCGACGACCATCTTTCGAAGCTCTCCTTAGGCGGTTGGATCAAGGGCCTGATTCAGAAGGCAGTACTCCTCGATACGGCTCGCATTGTGAGGAGGTTCCTGTCTCTGGAGCCCTAACCACCGGTAGCTTGGACCCTGCTCCCGACACCGGCGGACTACTATTTTTTATATTTTTAAATGTTTTTTTTTAATATTATTTTGTATAGGAATATTTAAAAATGTAAATTTGTGTATAGTAAATAAATAAATAAATAACTCTTTTATCTCTTTTTTATTACTGACTAGCTGTTTGCCCGCGGCTGCACCCACGTGGTGGTTGGAAATTATCCCACGGCAACTTACTAGCAGGATGAAAAGTATTCTTTGTCCAAACCCTAGTTTATGCGTGTGCCAAATTTCTTTAAAATCCAATTAGCCGTTTAAGTGTGAAAAGGTAAGAGACAGACGGACAAAATTACTTTCGCATTTATTTATGGATATCAAAAACCCATTATATTTTAATCTCTTAATAGCAAAGTCACGCGCTCCTACATCCAAACTAAATCGCTAATTAACTTGGTCTTTCGCTACTATAAAGATTTTATATAACACTCCAACGGTTCCAAACTGGTTACCGGTAACATGATAGCGTACAAACACAAGTTATTTAAATACAAATGAGCTTAATCCTTTATAAACATACGTATAATGTATACGGGTGAATATCAACAACGTGTATTTTTATTCAATTTTGGTGGCGAAATTTTTTCTTCATTATTCGTGAAAAATAAGGGGCTGTCATAAGAAAAGAAACTCCAAGCTGGAAGGATCTTCAAGAGGGCTCAGAAAATCTCGATAACTTTTTGAGATATTTAGGTTCAAAGTCTAGTGTGGCCACCAAAATTGAAAATCGCCCACCAAAATCGAAAGTGCCCACCAAAATTGAAAATCAGTGGCACCAAAATTTAATTTCTCCGTCACAAACCTCAATCTCACTAATAAAGCTCAATGTAATCTAATCTAAATCATCTATCAATCGAAATCTAATCTCTAATCTCACAAATTCTCATTCTCATCAATAACTTCATCGGTTAATAAAACTCTCAGTTGTTAAAAAATATTTATTATTATTTATCTGATCGATCATTATGAGTTTATGACACAAAAAAAAAACGAAAACAAAAAACATAAATATTTTTATTTTAAACAAAATTAATAATAAAGACCAAGTGGTAACAAATACCAAATCTAGTGGAGATAAGGTCGTTTCGAAGCCGGAGATTCTGTCAGAAGTCGAAAACTTCTACGGCAAGTTGTACGCATCGCATGAATCTCGACCTGATCCCGAAAATAAGGATTCCAAAGCCACCTTAACCCGCCATTCCACAAAAGACCTACCAGAATTCAGCCAAAACAAAATCGGGGCGTCACTTAGACAGCTTAAAAATGGAAAAGCGCCTGGTGAGGATGGGATAACGACTGAGATCCTGAAAGCGGGAGGAAGTCCTGTATTAAGAAAGCTACGGGAGCTTTTCAACTCGGTCCTGTTCTCTGGGAGAACTCCAGAAGCGTGGTGAAGGAGCGTGGTCGTTCTTTTCTTTAAAAAGGGGTATAAGACCCTATTCAAGAATAACGGACCCATTTCGCTCCTTAGCCACGTGTAGGGGAAGGTGGGGGGACACCGGATAGTTAAGAAAAAGACACAATAAATAAATCAGTATGTTATTTATTGAGGTAATCAATGTCATAAATGTTTAAGTATACCTTAGGCATAACATTGGCAAAAAAAAATGTTTGAGATCAATCTTAGTAACAATAAATTATAATTTTTTAAATAAAAATTGTAAATCCGAATTCACCCCATACCTATGGGTCAAACCGGATGGGCATTTTTTATTCAAGGGGTGAATACAGATACTAACAATAAAACTAAATAATCAAATTATTCGCAGTTTTTGCATACAAAAAATAATAATTCTTGCTCAAAACAACTGATGCAACTTTCGTGAGCCCATTTAAGACAAGCAGTGCATCGGTACCATTCATCTGTGGACTTAGTTTGACTGTACTTTTCGCCACAAACCAAACACTCCGAATCCTCCTGATTTTTTTCTTTATTCGTCTTTCTACCGATACCTTTACTTTTGCCTTTTTTTGTTTTAATTACTGATGAAATAACCTTATCTGCCAGTTCATTTTTATACGGTGATTCAGTCAAAATTGCGCTTTTTCCTCGACACCCTGATGGCCGCATGTTCTTTTTAAAATGAGGAATCGGCATGATATCTTTCGGTGATACAAGACTTAAAGAATCTGAAAACGTTGGTTCTTCTGTAGATGTTCCTGCTTGAATTTGCCTGAATTTATGGCTAAAAGCATTTCTGACTCCGACTACTGCAGCCTATTTGACTGTCTCACATATGTTCGTGGCATGTTGACGCTCGCATTCTGTCAAAGAAAATAGTAATTAAACAAAGGAATAAAACAAACGCCCGCAATTACTACATATAAAATCAATCGGGGTGAAACCGGATAGTCGAAATCACCCCGTCCGCTTGTACCCCACAGGTGCCATGTTTGAATTTGTAATACTAACAGATTATGTTTACACTCATAGCAACAACAAATACCGTTTTAAAAGGTTAAATATGTATTACTTCGTAAAAAATACAACTGTATAGGATAGCACATAGCTAAACTTAATGATAACACTTTAAAAAAATCAAAATATTAGATAACTTACCTTTGTTTACAACTTTCGTTTATAGACGCACGCGCTGAGATGTTACCGTCACCGCCTTTTGCAACTGCACTGAGTAAGCGTTTGCGCGTATTTCAGCGCTACCTAGATTTAGACAGCTGTACGCGGAGTAATGAAATAGCAACTATCTGGTTTCACCCCCTGTCCGGTTTCCCCCCTCTTTCCCCTATTAGCTGTTTTCAAAAGTCATCACGAATCGTCTAGCGCGAAAAGACTCGACGACTTCCAGCCACCGGAGCAGGCCGGGTTTCGAGGAGGATTCAGCACCATAGACCACATCCACACAGTACGGCAGATCATGCAGAAGTTCGAAGAGTATATCGGCCGCTGTGTCTTACATTCGTGGACTACGAGAAGACTTTTGACTCTGTCGAGATCTGGTCAGTTCTGGAGTCTCTGCAGCGATGCCAAGTCGACTGGCGATATATCCAAGTGCTGAGAACTCTTTATGAAAACACCACAATAACCATTCAAACTCAGAACCAGCAAACAGAGCATATCCAATTGCGTCAGGGGGTGAGCCAAGGGGACGTAATTTAGCCAAAATGGTTCACCAACGCACCTTTTTTTTTGGATGGGAAATCATCAAATGACCAGCTCCCCCCCCTCTCTGGACGGATTGGAAGGGAGTGTCAGACTTGTGTCCATGTTCCTTACAGTCCCGCAGCCCCTCACCAACGCACCTGGCATTAACATCAACGGCGAGTACATCTTACACTTGAGATTTGCATTGCAGTTGAAATCGTCAAACTGGCTGAAGCGATGCTCGACTTTGCAGCACATGCTGGATGGCCTAATTGATTCATCAATACGCATTGATCTCAGGGTGAACTTGGACAAAACCCAGGTTATGTTCAACGAACACGTCACCCGGAACCAGGACCTATTGTCAATGGCGGTTCTCTCGAGGTTAGAGAGACACAGTGAAACAGCAAACAGATCATTACCATTTCACCATCGCTCTAGTGACTACGCTCTGCAGATTTCAGTTAAACTAAAAAACCTTAACTCAATATTTGGATGCTAATCACCAGACTAGATTAATGGTTTCTATAATCAGTCTTTAAATCTAAGAAAGGAATTTGTAGTTTTCAAATATAAATCTTCTCTCATCGTATGCCACTCTTATAATAATTGGTCTTACTTACTGCAAAGTACATAACATTTATTTGTTTCCTAATAAAACTGTCCTGCAACGTAAAAACTGGCTATATAGGTACAAACCATTCATATACAGTACATACTTAAAATTTGGTGGCTCGTTTTCAATTTTGGTGGCGGGAAAACGCCACCAAAGCCACCAAAATTGAGCCACCAAAATTGGGACCAGGCATAAAAAAAATCTTTAAAAATAGGGGTTTTAAGTTCCGATTAAATTGATGTTACTGATATATACGAAACCCTAATCACTAGCTATAACGAGAAGCTTACTATTAAAACCCTTTATAATCGACAGCAAATCGATCCACCAAAATTGAACAATTCTTGTCCCCCTTCCCACCCAAGGTGAGTACTTACGTTTTTGGGGGGTAATCACAGCACTAATCACATACCTGTTACGCGAAACTGCTGGTTCAAGACTTAGAAATGCGAAATAATAAAACACGATGATCACACACGCCCGAAACTTCATGTTATAGTAAATTGAAAAAGTGCCACGAAAATTTTGGTTTTTGCTTGGACAAACTTTGATCGAGTGTCCTGTGCTTTTAAATTAGATTTCCTAATATAGTTTAATTGTTTTTAGATAGTGTGTCTTATGCATATACGAAGGAAATTGTTTATTTGCCATTTTACCCCAAATTGTTACTTTGGTGAATGCAATTATATCAAAAAATGGAACTGGGACAAGCCACCAAACTTGAATTTTGAGGTGTTTTTTTTTTTCCCTGATTATTTATATATACTTATAAAAACAAAAAATGTGGCCCTAATTGAACCAAGTTACGTAGTTCACTATAAAAAAAAATAAGAAACATCCTATCATTTTACACCTCGATTCTCAACGTGGACACGTAAAATTTGCTGCTGTGATATTCACCCATACAGAGATATAAACGCGGGGTTTGGTTAAAAGTTTCTTAACAACCAGTAATCGGATTTCACTCATTCATGTGTCCCACTTCTGATAACAACCACGGTATTGTGGACTTGGAAACAATTTTACTGCGAGAGCACGACCGCAGTTGAAATGCGTCTCGACCACAAAAATATTTGTATGGTGTTAGCTGATTGAGGATGTGAAGATAGTAGAAATGTGAAGTGTGAAGGTATAAACCCTGGGTTTGGTTAAAAGTTTCTTAACAACCAGTAATCGGATTTCACTCATTCATGTGTCCCACTTCTGATAACAACCACGGTATTGTGGACTTGGAAACATAATTTTACTGCGTGAGCACGACCTCAGTTGAAATGCGTCTCGACCACAAAAATATTTGTACGGTGTTAGCTGATTGAAGATGTGAAAAAATGTGAAGTGTGAAGGTATAAACCCTGGGTTTGGTTAAAAGTTTCTTAACAACCAGTAATCGGATTTCACTCATTCGTGTCCCACTTCTGATAACAACCACGGTATTGTGGACTTGGAAACATATTTTTAAGGCGTGACCACGACCACAGTTGAAATGCGTCTCGACCACAAAAATGTTTTATTGATATTTGTATGGTGTTAGCTGATTGAGGATGTGAAGATAGTGGAAATGAGAAGTGTAGATTTATTGCAAAAGTTTGTGTGATCGGAAGAAAAGTGTGATCACGTTGAACGGCTGCAGTATTAAATAGGAAATAGTAACTTGGGTAAATAATAAAGTAGAAGCTCATGGCTAAATAATAACAGCCGCTCGGATCAATCATCGGGTTAAACCGCGCTTGCCTAGGTTGGTCTGTGGATGGGTGACCACCCATTACAAACCGAGTTTCCTCCGTGCCTCGGAAAGCACTTTGGTCTCGGCTGTCATTTGTACATCTTTGACAGTCGTTACAGGTACTCAGTGGCCCGAAAGTCTGCCAACCAGTCTTACCAAGGGGTATCGTATTACCCAGTACTAACTGGGTTGTGGAGGTCAGATAGGCAGTCGCTCCATGTAAAATACTGGTATTCAGCTGCATCCGGTCAAACTGGAAGCCGACCCCAACATAGTTGGGATAAGGCTAGGTCGATGATCAGTAACATGTATAAATTACAATACTAACAGGATAATCTTTATGAACAATAACAGTCTCAATAAAAAGCCTACGATTTCACCAGCCACAACCTAGAGGCTGACCACATATCATCATTATCTCGACTCCCATCGACCACAAAACGTTAACTTCACCACAAATTACCATATAAAAGAGAAGACAATGGACGAGGAACAACAAACCGTATTGATTGTGGTGGCCCATGACAGTAGACAAAGATATATTAGTCATACAGTAATTCAACTAGGAACAAACGACTCGTCACGTGACTAGAGGGCGGGCCTATTTTTTGGCCAAAGAATCAGCATTGCCATCCAACGTGGCAATGCTGCCAGCCTTCTGGGCACTTTTCCCGTTAATAGCGATGTGGACGAATTTTTGACGCCCTGTAACCGTTTTGATACTTGTAGAATATTTATTTTTTCTTGTAAATATTCACTTGTTGTCACTAAATACAAATATATTATTTTTTACTAGGAACGGTCGGAATCGGCTCTCACAACCACACATGCAAAGTTTTTACACAAATTCTTAGCATTCTTCAGGTTGCAGGTTACTCGTGAGTAAATCGGGATTACTAAAAATCATTTTTTCATTAATATTAATTATAATTTCATTTTTATATTATTTTTATTTTTACTTTTCTTGACGCGTTTCATTTTACAAAAAAGTACTAATAGTTGCTTTACTGGTTATATCTATACTGTGGCCACGAACAGACCACAAACCTATTTTATACATGACCACAACTTTACTTTCGAAGATAGCAAAAGCTTAACATAAATTAAGTAGCAGTTCCCGCCTTGTTGTTTCTGTTAATCATACTAATTATAATATTTAATTAATCTTTAATTTAATAAGGAGTAAATTGCCTGCCGTGTTTTCGAAATTATCTGATCGGTAGTTTAATTAAAATGTATATTTTTGTTTGTAACGCGAGGCGTGGTTTTGATATCGGTAGATTTCTTCAGATTACGGTAGCGGGTCGCCCCGGTTCCGCATTTTACTACTTAACAAGACATCGACATTTATTTATTATATTTAACTTTGATATTCATTTGTCATACACATAAAGCTTCCGTAAGCTGGTATTTAGCTGCATCCGGTTAGACTGGAAGCCGACCCCAACATAGTTGGGAAAAGGCTAGGCAGATGATGATGAAAAAGCTTTCGGAATAAATTCTGTATTTGATAGTTAAAACCGCATCTAAATCGGTTGCCAAGTTTAGACGAACTATGCGACCACGCAGACAGACATGAAATATAATTTATATCGCACGAAGTTTACTGAATTCATTCTCAAAAGTTGCTCAATTGATAAAATTGTACAACTACTATTGTATACTGCAAACTGCAACAGAATAGATGACATTTAAACTCAGTTTGCGTTTTAATCTCATTCACCATCTGTTTGTATGACGAACACATAATCTTCTTACACACCCACTACTAAAACGTTTGACGACTACTTATTTTGAGTCACATTTATTCTAATCCGATGTAAATAAAAAAATACTTAACTTTAAAAAAATATATAGGTACTACGAAGCAAACATGAAGTTTACCAAAGAACTAATTAAAATCACGATTGGAGCTGAGCCCTTTCAAATACGTTTGAACTTTCAAACTAATTAGATGGGAATATCTGTATTTTTAATAGGGTTGACAGAATTGTACAGCTTGTAAAATAAAGGCCACTGACTACCTAACGACTGTCAAAGATCTACAAATGATACCCGGACCAACGGCTTAACGTGCTTTCCGAGGCACGGAGGAAACTCGGTATGTAATGGGTGGTCACCCATCCACAGACCAACCTAGGCAAGCACGGCTTAACCTAAAGATCGACCCGAGCGGCTGTTATAATTAAGCCACGAGCTCCTCCATCATCATCGTTTATTCACTTCGCAAATTGGCGTTACATATTTCCACTCGAATAAAGGACCGTACCTTCAAGCCCGAATTCCCCTATTAAAAAGATATCGAAAAAGACTCTTTCAGGTTATAAATAGTAAGAGTAGAAGAAGCTAATCTAAGGACGTATACATTTAGCACTGTGGTACTTACACCTATCCGATCAGAATCTAACAACTAATCTGAAAGACTTATCTTAAAGTCCTTGCAAATAAGCACGTCTTACCGACACGACACGATACCTAATTAATTGTTAGTAACTAAAGCATAGTTTAGCGTAGTTTCAAATCATTCCCTTTTACTTATGTATTGCTATCGGCTGGCTCAGTCTTCTATCTTCTTCTATTCGCCAGCACTTGGAGCTCAGCAATCACGCTTCTCCTAAGTAAGCTAGAAAATATATAAAGGGGCGTAGCTGACTACCCAGGGTGTACCATCTTGTACTGCCCTTATTATTAGAGATTTTACAATACAATTGCTTATAAAAACGTCAATTAATTAAGAAACGTGCAGTTTTCGTGGGCGCACCATTTATGACCTGGATTCAGCTCCCATGAGCGGTCGGAGCGGTTTTATTTTGACTCAATACTTTACTTTTACTACTCGAATGACCTCCGGACGAGTAAACGAATAAAAAATATTGAAGGGCTCCGCCGGTGTATACCCGACTGACGAGCGGTTACGTGGGAGACGCAGGTATTTTGTTGCGTTTTAAGATTTCGATCAATAATTCGATGCTTATATTTATTAAATTTTTTATTCAGTAGTCATTATGTAATTTTAAGTGATAAAATTCTTTAAAAAATTATGTAGTTTTCAATAGCTCTACATACGCCATACTTGAGGTCTCCTTCGCAGAGAAAAGCCAATTCTCACTACCAAGTAAATCCTAAAAGACTGTATAAGAATGTAGAATTTTTTCTTTTACTGTAATTCATTTATTTGCAATCATTCATGCCAATTCGTCTCAAGGGATCAATGTATCAAATATTTTTGGTCCTTTTAACCTCCTTCAAACGACCCAATCCTTTTTTATTTGTTATAAAATTACTTTAATTCTCATTTTTAGACAACATGCGTTTAAATAGGGATCTACAAAATTCTATACTTAAATGTAAAATACATTCAAACGCCAACTTAACCCTTTCCAGCATCACATTCTGGAAGCTTCGTCAGTTGAGTATGCGCATAGCAACGACGCCTGCGCGGTGCCGGGGCGGCGGCGGGGAGGCGCGCGCCTACCTGCGCAGACGCTCCCCAAAACGAACAAGAGTGCGCATTCCTGCCGCGCCGCCCGCGCACCTTACACCCCCGCACCCGATGCGTAGGGGTGGCAGGGAAAGGTAATATTTAGATTAAATCTTCTTCTTCTTATCGTCTCGATGGCTTTTTTGCCTGTCTATAACCTCCTAGGTTGACCAGCGAGACACCTCACTGAAAAAAAAAACAATTTCGGAGGTTATCTAAAGTGTGTCATACCAGAATTCGACTACAAGTTCAGCATCTTCAATGGCATTCTTGTAACGTGCACAGTTTTATACAAGAAAAGACAAGACTTTGAATAGTCCCATAGTCCATTGTCAATATCGGGAAATAACTTCAATGTCGTTAGGTTTGAAATTCACGTATTTTTTTTATAATAACTAGGCTTGCATTTGGCCGCAACTCATTTGACGTTAAGCGATGATGCGGCCTAAGGTGCTTGCCTAGAAGAAACCGATTCACTCGAACTTTGAAGAGATCCAGATTATAAAGATCGGGAAACAGAGAAGCCGGCAGTGAATTCCCTTATAATGCAGTTGTTTAACTATTCACAGCATCAAATCATGTCCACAAACTAAGACAGTGAGACGCAGCATAATGAAACTCGCAACGTCCACCAAACCAGTTCATCGGAGTACCTAGAAAATAATTTGAACACTAACAAACATCAGAACACCAGTTAAACTGATCGTTCCGTTCGTTAGCAATATAGCATAAACGTTTTACTGAGTAGAATGTTAATTGACTTTAGTATAATTGTCCGCGGCCCACAACCGTTAGTTTGACATAAACAGATGCTTTTGAACCCGGATCCAAGGTTTATTAAGCCCTAATCAAAGATTCATGTCGATGGATTTGTAGTGACACTACAAAAAGGACTACAGCAACATAGTTTAAAAAGTACTACAGCAACATGTAGTTCAAAAAGTACTACAACAACATGTAGTTCAAAAAGTACTACAGCAACATGTAGTTCAAAAAGTACTACAGCAACATGTAGTTCAAAAAGTACTACAGCAACATGTAGTTCAAAAAGTACTACAGCAACATGTAGTTCAAAAAGTACTACAACAACATGTAGTTCAAAAAGTACTACAGCAACATGTAGTTCAAAAAGTACTACAGCAACATGTAGTTCAAAAAGTACTACAGCAACATGTAGTTCAAAAAGTACTACAACAACATGTAGTTCAGAAAGTACTACAAATAACTAACGTCAAAATTCTAAATCGCGTCATTAAAGTTATCCGCGTCTTAAGACCTTATAGACAAACCTGAAAACAACTTTCGGGCAGTAGACCACCAGACACATCACCGGGAGGATCCTCCCTTTTCTATAGGAGATGAAGAACTTTACACCCTGTTCTTCACACCCTTATAAAATAGACCTGCTACATTAATTAGTCGTCACAATGGGGTGGTTTTATTTCGTTCACGTACTGAAAATCATTTCTAGATTTATATAAGGTCCCATTAAAAAAGATGGACAAATTTTACCATTGTCCTTATTTTGGTGGTCTGAATGATTTCTAAAAGTTTGTCCAACCACATATTTTAATGGGACCTTATAGGTATATGGAATGTGTGAACTGACCTCTCGAAAAAGTTTATTAAAATAAATTATTTTTTCAGATGCCTGAGTACCGTGAGGACCATGTACTGATTCAAATCTTTATCCCTAATAATACGAAAATTTATTTATTTATTTGATGGGAAACTTCAAAGTTCAGACATGTTTTATACGTCTATAACTGTAACAGCTTCGTAAGAACATTATTTGCTATAATGGTGATTCGCAATTGAAAGCATAGCCTACATGCAGCTGAATCGTAAACCTCAATCCTAGGCAATCAATGGCTAAGTCCGACAGACCATCATTACGTTTCCTTGTGCCATCAAAGCTACATAGAACATCAATCAAGCGCAAACTAACTGGTGAACAATTTACTTGTATTCATAAATTCATGCTTGTAATCCACGAAGTTAGACAAAGCTGTAGGTATCTATAGTACACCGACATTTCGCCAGTTACGTTAAAGTCTCATGGGATAGCGGGCCAGCCTATTGCCGTCAACCATCCATGCTATCAATGATGGAAAAACCCAACAAAACGTCACCCGACCTGGGGATTGACCGCAGGACCGCTCAGTAGCGCTATTGACCACTAGACCAACGAGGCATTATATACCACCCACAAAAAAATCAGCCATTAAGTCAATTTACTTTTTAAAAGTAAAATACCTCTTTCGCGTCAACCCTATCGTGGTCCTCATCCCCTGCATCCCGACACAATGCGGACCTGTTGCCGCGCCCCCCTCGCCCCCCACGCCCCGTCTCTCCCGCCGGCCACTCGCGCAATGCATCCTATAAATAATTCAAAACGCCGTCGGATTAATTCGAGGTCCGTACCGATTCAGCTGTCAATTAATGTGGTCGGAACATCGCGTTCCTGTCCTGTACATCGGTACATCGTGCGGGCTGTAAGATGTGATAACGAATCAATCTAGCTGTACGAACTATGCGGTGCGTTTGAATTCTCGAATGTGTAGTCGAACATTCGGGATGCTATTTCGATGTCTAAAAAAATGTATCGGAAAGTTTTATGTTTGTTTTTGGAGAGGGTTACGTCTAGCATAATCTTTTGCATATAATAGGAATACAGTGCTTAAATTCTCAATGCACTCTATCAAAGAAAAAATGCATCTTATTCTTGCGTTGACACGCGTGACGGAAGGACAATTTAGGGATTAACATCAATCGAATAGAGAGACAGAAGCAATCACCTGTTCAAGAAAACATTACAGAGTAAGAATTAATTTATATCACCCAATAATATCAATTTTTCGTTGAGAAACGCTTATGATAACAACTTGTGAACTAAAAACTTACTCCTTCTAAATCACAGATATTAAAATCTGAGGTACAGACAAAGTAGAAAAGAACCTTTTTATCTTATCGTCACTGTCATCGAAACATGGTTTCAATTTAAAACCTAGATCAACGAGAAGAACTAATTATACAGAGTCGAGACAAAGCGATAATCGAAACAACTACAAGTTTCGAGTCCAATTAGTTGTTGAAATGCAACACTAAATCAAGACTACGATTAAAATCACATGTTTTTAACTAAAATACTACAAGAATTGCAATTTTTATCAATTTATGTGTAGCAATGGGTGTTATTTACCTGAAATAAATGAGTTTATTTATTTATTGCGGCACATAAGGCAAACTAGCTCTTACCCGCGACTTCGCCCGCTTGGAGGTCTGAAAGTAGCCCACGGGAAAGTCATCATCTGCTTTTTCCCAACTATGTTGGGGTCGGCTTCCAATCTAACCGGATGCAGCTAAATACCAGTATTTTACTTATACCGACCGCCTATCTGACGACCCAGTTAGTACTGAGTAATTCGATACCCCTTAGTAAGTCTGGTTTCAGACTTTCGGGCCACTGACTACATGTAACGACTATCAAAGATCTACAAATGACAGCCGGGACCAACGGCTTAACATGCTTTCTAAGATACAAAGAAAACTGAGAAAGAATGGGAAGTATATTGGGATAAAAAAGTATCCCATGTCCTAACCAAGACCACGGTCTACCTGTATGGCACACAGGTCATATCTGAATCCGTTCAGCCATTAAGGTGTGTTAAGGGACAAAAGGTAATAGACAGACAGATAGCCCGACACACAGACAGAATTACTTTTGAATTTATAATATTAGCATGGATAAATTACATTTGTAAATGAACTAAACTAGTGTCACACACACACACACACACAGTGGTGTGATTTTCACTTTGTTTTAATTGATATATTTACCATTTCTGTCTTTTGTATCAGCATTTCATTACCACTTTAATGGAGACGAGTGTAATCAAACTGAAGCCTTGACGCCATAGAATTTTCGCCAATAGCTCCACTTTTTGTGCATCTACGTAAACGGACCCTTCACGAAGCCGTCGACCAAACATTATGTACATCAAACTAAGTAACTTTACGCAAAAATTATTGCTGGGGAACGACTTTTTCGGGGGTAGAAAATCACGTTTTACGGTAGGCCTCTACGTGACGCACTCAAAACATTGTGCTGATGGATGTATTGAATAGTACCGGGGTCGTGGAGGTGTTTAAAGTAAAAATCTTACAATAAAACAGTATTTAAAAAAAGTTGTGAAAAGGTTGGAAAAATTTTGACCCCCAATATCTCCGTAACTAGAAGGTTCCCAGGTATGGTCTAGAACAAAAAAATTATTGCAATGACGGGGAGAACAAGTATTTTTCGGCTTCGTTAAGGGTCTTGTGAATCCCCTTATGAAGTCCCTTTATGTATGTTTTTAGTTGTGATAAATGACTGTATTATCAAACACAATATTAAGCTAGGAGATCTAAGTTTTCGTGTTATATTGTACAGTTGACAAAAGAATCTTGTATTAAAGCAAGAAATAGAAATATTTTACCCTGGGTAGTGTTGTTTCAATATTTATGTTGGCATGCGTAATTTCTGAATTAGGAGTATTCAGAAATTACGCAGACCTAGAACCAAAATTCGAAGACACGACGTGACCAACTCGCACCAGGCCCGCGTAATGAACGTAACGTACCCAGAACTGCCACAGAGAGGAGGCATGTGAACCAGCTACGGGAAAGTTATAGAGTAATATTGCTATGCTTGAAACACTATATTAATTATCTTGACATGACGTGTGTAATTTATGAACACTCTGGACACCTGTGAAAATACTACTCGGTAAACATCATCATCTGTCTAGCCTTTTCCCAACTATGTTGGGGTCGGCTTCCAGACGAAAAGGATGCAGCTGAATACCAATATTTTATATGAAGCGACTGCCTATCTGACCTCCACAAGCCACCCAGTTAGCACTGGGTAATACGATACCCCTTGATAAGACTGGTTGTCAGACTTTCGGGCCAATGACTACCTGTAACGACTGTCAAACATCTACGATTGCCAGCCGGAACCAATGGCTTTTCTTGCTTTCCGAGGCACGGAGGAAACTCGGTATGTAATGGGCGGTTACCCATCCACGCACTAGGTAAGCGCTGCTTAACCTGAAGCTGAACCTGAGCGGCTGTTATTATTTAGCCACGAGCTCCTCGGTGCACGTACACGGGTTAAAACAAGTTATCCGCCTGCATACACATCTCTTTTGTCGAGTGTACCTGCCTATTGTGTGGACTGGCACATTAGTAACATCCCTGTTAACCCTTCAGCTCGTAATTACAGGTTCTCGCGGTCTAAGTATGAGTCCGCGACTAAAGTTCAACAGGTCGGGCTTGATCTCACGATCAGATAATGCGTTAGCCGATGGCTGTTGGCGTTTTTTGTTATTTTTACGAGGTCTTGAGATTTGTAATATGTATTGTTATGCGTCTATGTTTTATTAATATCAGGTTTCGAAATTATACTTAAATTATATACCATGATAATTCAATAAATAAAATCAATGATACATCATTTATTATCACTTCGAACGCTGATTAATATTGTCAAATGCGGTATCTTGTGACCTGAAAGATAATATCAGAGAAAATACTTGAGATATTTTTTTTCTTGTATTTTGGCTTATAAAAAAAAGATGATTCAGAAGTTGAACCGGTACCTAAGCTTAAAACTGCAGAAAGTTTGTCCAATTGCTGAGCAAACTTTACTCAGACGATAATTTTCAGTGAAAAAAAAAATTCATATCGCCAATACGTCGAATTCTTCCATGATTGAGAAACTTTGAAATAAGTTAACAAAATCACATAAGACAGACCCACCGATCGATTAGCTACTATTAATTCTAGCAATGCAGTAATAACAGACCATAAAAATGTAAATGGTCTCCATTGATACCTAATAAATTAGCTTCATTCTAGCCGTGTCTACACCATTTGCTATGAAACAACCTGGTCGGTTCCACGAACAGATTCCTAAGGTACCTTTAGTAGGACGCAAGATAAAGGTTACATCACTGTACCTAATCAAACGATCAATTTCGACAGTCGCTTCCTGTGCTCCGCCAGGGAGGAGCTCGTGGCTTAATAATAACAGCCGCTCGGGTCGATCTTTAGGTTAAGCTGTACTTGCCTAGGTTGGTCTGTGGATGGGTGACCACCCATTACATACCGAGTTTCCTCCGTGCCTGGGAAAGTACGTTAAGCCATTGGTCCCGAGTGTCATTTGAAGATCTTTGATAATCGTTAGGTAGTCAGTGGCCCAAAAAGTCTGACAACCAGTCTTACCAAAGGGTATCGTATTACTAGTACGAACTGGGTTGTGGAGGTCAGATAGGCAGTCGCTCCATGTAAAATACTGGTTTTCAGCTGCATCCGGCAGACAGGAAGCCGACCCCAATATAATTGAGAAAAGGCTAGGCAGATGATGCTTCCTGCGTTCCGCCAAAACCGTTGAATCGATGTGGCGACGCTTGGGAGGGATCTACATCCAGGCGTTGAAGTTGTTTAGCGGAACGGTTGATGATTTTCGCTTCTCTCGCTTTAAGACGGGGTCAAATCGAGTGGACTGGACTCCGGACCAAACTGAGTAAACCGGACTTTGACATATATTTGCTTCGTCCTCAGCCAGTCCACAGTCCATTTCCCTGGTTTGATCGCCCCTTTATACCACACATCTATTTTTAGAAAGATTGACGTCATAGTGTATTTGGTAGCTTATATATAGACATAAGCAAACTAGAGAGCCTATAATATGTGATGATTCATGATGAGCCTAGATGGTTTCCACCTTAGTTGAGCATCATCATCATTCTCCTGCCCTTATCCCAATTTATTTAGAGTCGTCGCAGCATGTCTTCTTCTTCCATACTTCTCTATTGCTCCACCATAGACACACACACACACTTTTTCTAAGCTCTCTTAACTCAATGCCTACCTAAGTTCGCTTAAAAAAAACTCGCTACTTCAAAAGAGAAGTTTGACGAATTAAGCCAATGTAACTTCCAACTTGTGTCGCACTACATAACTACGATGAATGATTCATTTGTATGACGGTTAGTCTAAATTGTGCAGATAACTTATTAGCTTCAGTTAGCGTTTAGTATTCGATAAGGTGCATGATTAAATTAATTAGAATGCATTTGTTTAAGTCAGGTGAACTTTGCGTGGTTTAGTTGCAGGTTGACTGGTGACTACTTTGTGGTTTTGGGCATTGCAAAGCCTTGCAGCAACATTTGTCCCTATTTGACTAAATTACTATGATCGTCATCTGCCTAGCTTTTTCCCAGTATTTTACATGAAACGACTTCCTATCTGACCTCCACAACCCAGTTAGTACTAGGTAATACGATACCCCTTGTTAAACCTGGGTTTCCGACATTCGATCCTAAAAACCACTATGTCTGTCTTTGTCTTTAGCTAAGCTGCTTAGTCAAAAATAGGAACCCTGTTGAAACTTCCCCAAGTACATATTTGGAGCTAAGACTTAAGACAAGCTCAGAGGTTTACTTTTACCGGAGAAGTCGGTTAAAAATTAAGTACTACCAACCCGCACTGGACCATCGCTGTGGGTTCCGGTCCCCTCCCAATCATATAGAGCTGACCTGTGTCCCGGCAATGAAAATATTACAAGCTACTACTACTAACTTATACAAAAGATGTAACATTACATCACGCCTGTAATCCTCGTAGGGTTAGGTAGAGGTGTACCCAAATATAATACACCCACATTTTCCCAGTTATTTTAAAGTAATAGGGGGCGAGCCTTTTGGCATCAACCAGACACAAATCCAGACTCCGTGGCTTCTACTGAGAAAATTCCTGATGGAAAAACCCAATAACACATTGCCCGACCAGGAATCGAACCCAGGACCTCACGCGCAGCAGTCGCGCTTGCGATCACTCGACCAATACGGCTAACACGGCCTCGTACATTCAATAACCATCCTAATTAAAACATAGATATGCCATCTATTTATATTTCCAGAGTACCCAGCAGTCAGCTCACGTATACGGCACCAAATACGGGTTCCACAGCGCTGGCCTAATGCCCCGCTGAACAACAATATGGTTCAGTTCAGTAATTACACCATAATTATCAGCACGGGATAAAAACTAACAGCTACCAGCACACCTGCTCACCTTCCGATGCTTGTGAGAATCGATAGGAAACTCGTCGGGTATTTTTAGGAATTAGGTTTTGCTACTTGGTCTAGTTAACGGGGTACTTGGTCTTAATTTAGTATTAAGGGCATAGATACAACCGGCTTCTTTGAATTTCTTGTCTTTTTACCCTGTGATTATAAATAACTAGCTTTTGCCCGCGGCTTCGCTCGCGTTAATTTAGAATTTGACAATCAATTTGGATTGTGCTCTGCTTGTAATAATATAATTCGAAAGACACGTGGCGCCATCTATTATCATAAGAACGTTATTGTTGTTTTCCTCGGGAATAGTACTTTTTTTTGGGATGAAAGGTACGCTATGTCCGTTTTTTTATACCTGACAACGTATATGAAAATTTCAATCAAATTATCATTCATATCAAAATTTCAGGATGATCGGTTCAGTGGTTTATGCGTGAAAAGGTAACAAACAAACTTACTCGCATTTATAATATAAGCAAGGATAAGGATAGTAAGGATTGGGCTTAAGTAAAACTGATTTTTCAGTTTTAATCGTGTTTTTGGCTTTGTATACTAAATACAAAAATACAGGGTGTAAACGGACCCTTCACGAAGCCGTCAACCAAGCATTATGTACATCAAACTAAGTAACCCTACGCAAAAATTATTGCTGGGAAACGATTTTTTTTGGGGTCTAAAATCACGTTTTACTGTAAAACTCAATGTAGCACACTTAAAACATTGTGCTGATGGATGTTTTGAATAGTAGGTAAAGGTATACGGGTCATGGAGGTAATTAAACCAAAGTTATTATCTTAAAAACTAGTATTTAAAAAAAACTTGTAATTTTTAACCTCCCATATCTCCGTAACTAGAAGCTTCCTAGCTATGGTCCAGTACAAAAAAATGATCACAATGACGGGGAACCAGTGCCTTACGGCTTCGTTAAGGGTATATTTACACGCTTTATGTATTTCATCTTATTGTGCCATACATGGTACTGAGGCAGCCTCAGTAAGTTGCAGTAGTACTTGACTTAAATGAAAACTATGACACTAATAAAGCGATTTTTGTTAATAATAAAACTAAACAAGATTTCTAACATTGTCTTAAAAGGCACTGAAATCTACAGAAAAAAGGGTAGAGTATCATAGGCATTATTTTAAATCAACGGTACCTATGTGCCAATATATTCTTTAATTAAAATTGATTTATTTTCACACATAAACTAACTGTATACATTATTAATTAAAAACTACTAACAACAAACTTAATTAAAATTTATTAATCATACCTTTCTCGCAAGTACTAAAATTTTATTTATGAAACACGACGGTATATTATTTAATTAATGAAATACCACCATAAAAACCTTATTAAATAACTTCGATACTAAGTGGGCGCCTGAAGACTATGTTGCACAAATGATTAAACCTGGCACGGTAAATTGTGAGCAATTGCAAAATAATGTGTTGTAAAATTATCGTGGAAAATATTTTATACTAGCTATTACCCGCGACCTTCGTCCGCGTAAAATTATTAAAAAATACAATTTTCCCCGTTTTTGCAACATTTTTCGTTGCTGCTCCGCTCCTATTGGTCGTAGCGTGATGTTATATAGCCTATAGCCTTCCTCGATAAATGGGCAATCCAACATTAAAAGATTTATTCATTTCGAACCAGTAGTTCCCGAGTTTAGTGCGTTCAACCAAACAAACAAACTCTTCACCTTTATGTATTAGTATTAGTATAGATATGTATTTAATTAAAAGTTTTGTGATAGGCTACGTGATTTTATAGGGATAAAACGGTGACTATTTTATTTTCCCGATAACTCTTTTGTTCGTTATCCGATTTGTAAAATTCTATCTGTATGTTGGTTTTAGACAAGTTGCTACTTCAACACACAAAAATTATAAGGATATTAGCGATTTTCAAGTTACGTAATTATTATATCCGTTTAATTGTATAACTTTTAATTAAATACGTACATATATAAAACATTTTCCACGATATTTTTTTATGTTCTACTGGGCCTGTTAGTGATAGTTGTAATTAGTGGTAAGTTAAAAAAATATTGGACTTTCCATACAAAATTTCGCATCGGCTGACGCAATAAGTATGAAGAAACCGTTGTCCAGTTTGAAGATCTGAATCAGCACCTAAGAGGACCTTACTTTTTTCCTATTACGTGAAAATAAACTTAAGATTAGCCGTCTAAACTGTACATTAGCCTAAAGCCCAAACAATAACTGGCTTCTTCTGATTAACAAGAGAATTTACTTCCCATAAACTACAAAATATTATAGGTACCACATCTTAATCAGTCTAAAACTTCAATCACTTCATTAGTTCCAGTAATTAGAGCTTCCTTCTCTTAGCTAAGTTGTTATAATTATAATGAACAATCTTCATTGATGTGTTCTACGCTTTAATGAGTTAATTTGTCGAAAGTTCTCAGATCTTACAATATATTTCTCGGCAACCATTTTCCATATAGCTAGTGAGTGTACAGTCTATTTCTCCAGACGTCGGTTTTTTTACACCTGTTGCACACTGAAAAATAGATATAATGTTTTTTTTTAATGATAATAAAAAAAAAATTAAAAAATCTGCTTTTTCTTACAAAAATGCTCCACAAGGTCAAAATGTATGAACCGCAGATTAAAAAAAAAATTAATAACCGATGAAAAATTTCTATGTAGGGGGCTCAGAATGATGTACTGAATACGTGGTAACCGTTTTCGCGTCGGTGTCCCTTCCACTACGTATGTGCAAGTTTGAAAACGAAAGAATTATAATACTAAGGCATCAATAAATTCATCGGCATCGCTATCAATGAGAAATCTTGATATTTGTTAGAAACGCACACGTTAATCATCATCATTTTCATGCACTTATCCCAATTTATTTGGCGTCAGCGCAGCATGCCTTCTTCCATACTTCTCTATTAGTCGTCATATCATCAGATACCTCCTCAAACACATACGTTAATATTTAAGTATGAATTAAATGCGGAACTGGTTTCAATTAACGGTTTAATCACATTACAGAATTTCTTGAAATCAAATTCAATGTTCCTCTACCTATGCCATTTTTTGTTCTTCAAATATGAAAAGTATAAAAAGCTTACACTTTACTTGTATGGAACGACTTTCGCATCTTATGTTGCAGAGTACTGCGTGCTTAGGAACCTTATGGTCAAATACTTTCATGTTTCTTTATGGATTTAGAATGCCTGTTTAAATTTTTCGTCAATATAAGCGAATTTGACAACTACTTGCGACGTTGCCAGCTTTCAGCATAAGGTTGTTAATTTTACTACTTTCCTCATATAATTGAACTAGACAAATATTACAACAGAGTTTCATGTGTGTCTTTTTGGAAACTCATTAGAGTTATGTGTAGTTACTGGCTTAGAGACAGCAATATAACCATGGATGTATCGCGAGTAGTGGTGGTTCATTAAACGTATAGCGCCAACATACAACTGTGTAAAATAAATGTGTATAGCGTTTGTTACACGCGCTATGACTTCGCGCTATAATATAAAGTCTTAACAAACTAAACGACCAAAACTCTAAATAATAAAAAATATAATTTACAGTTAATATATTTGCGGATTTGGACATCACTAATCTCGAGCAATGAAATGTATCTGTTACGGCTAAAAGCTGAAGTAAGGTTACACCTAGCTCTAGCCCGCTATACCTTGGTGCGGCCGGTAACAGTTTTTTATAAGGCAACCAATTTCGATGTAGCGCGTTTGGTCACAGGTAACATACACCTAACATAACCTAACCTAATCCATTTGGTCGTAGTGTCCTAGCAATAAAAAGGATAGTTACCGACCGCATCTAGGTATAGCCGGCTAGAACTAGGTGTAACCTTACTTCGGCTTTTAGCCGTAACAGAAACTTACATATTAACTAAGACATATATTACATACACGTAACATAAGGACACATATGTAACATATTACTGCCTCGTTGGTCGAGTGGTCGCAAGCGCGACTGCTAAGCATGAGGGTCGACCTGTTCTGGTCCTGGGTTCTGGGTTCGATTCCCAGGTCAGACAAAGTGTTATTGAGGTTTGACATCAGGAATTACTACTCAGTAGCAGCCACGAAATCTGGATTTGTGCGCGGTTGATGGCAATAGACTCACCCCCTAATACATGGGACATTAAACATTACAGGTGAAACGTGGGTGTACTGTTAGGTACTCGTCGGCCTTATCCTTTCGGGATTACAGGCGTGATGTTATGTTATGTTATTGACTAAGAAATCTCGAGTAATATGTCAAGAATATAACCGTACGAAGCAGGAGAGAGCAAAGGCTAAAAAATGCTAAGAAAGACGAAAATAAATGCTACTTTGAAACGATACCGCACATTAATTTCCAACGGACGCGTCTAAAAGGACAAGCGTGAGTGGATTCGCATGTAAAACCTAAAAAAAGCTGCGTCTACATCGTATACAATTAATTTCAATTACACGGGACAGCGCGCCTGAATGACGTGACACATATGTACATAGACACTAAAACATACGCTGTATGAACGTATACTACGCCATACTATTTTATGTAGGTAACTACGTATTGGGTTTAAAGCGTAGTACCTACACGCGATTTATATAGTAATCTGACAACGTCGCAAATATTTCGCTGTTTTGATTAATTTGGCAATATTATTGTAAGATAATATGGCTAACTAGTGATCTAAAATATTGATTATGAAATGCGATATCGTAACACCGAATATTTAGTTTTAGATGTAAAAAAAGTATTTGGAAACTTTCCAAATGCCTTTTTTACATCTAAAACGGTTACACATCAAATTCAGTGTTTTCATTGCAATTCATGATTAATATTCTAGTTCACTAGTTAGCCATATTTCTTATTTCCATACAGTAATATTCCCAAATTAATTAAAACAGGTAAATAATTGACAGTTATTTGTGACGTTGCCAACTTTTTGGATGAACGCTCCTAAAGTTAAAAGCTGTACCGACAATGCATGGTTAATTGAAATCTGTCTGTATGGCCGTAATTAGTACCTAAACTGAGCAGGCAGTTATAATAATGCACAGATTAAACCACAGAATATTGATAAAGGTACATTTGGCAACCCCCACATGGAAAGCAGAATTTTGTATGCTTTATATAATTCTAAAAACAGGAGCAACAGTTACTAACTTCTGTTCAAAATTAATGCTAAAGAGTGGCTATGTAGTAAAGATTTTATTAATTTGTGTCTTTGAGTACCTACTGTTAGCCTGTGTCATTTCACTGCTGGGCAAAGGCAGACTTCCAAAGCTTTCGATCTGGACCAACTGGTCCACTGGTTGTCTTGAGTAAGTTGGTACAATTATATAAATTACGATACAATATTCCATACTATCTTGCCCGTGTGTGCCACACTTTACAACCGTCTTAGAGTAAAATACTCGTATTTGTTCGTACGACCGGAAATAAAGACGGGTTTTTGTACCGAATACAACTTAGTTAGTGATGTTGAGAATTTAATAAGTGCTCCAAATGATTGGCTATTTGTATGTATTTTGAGACCAGCGGTAAATGTTCGCGAGATAAGGATGTCGGTACGGCTGTCTTAGTTGATGAAAAAGCGGCTGATGGCCACAAAAACAAGAGAGACACGTATTCATTTTCCTCCTTCATATCCAAGTAGAATTTTTGTATGAAGATGTTTCCCCAATCAAGAACAGTGATACAAGGATCTTTTGGCGGTCAAATGACGTCGACAAAAGGTGCCCATTTGTAAAATTGTATTAAGAAATGTATTCATCATCTTCCTGCCCTTGTCCAATTCTACTTGTTGTCGGCGCAACACGTTTTCTTCTTCCATTATCCCCTGTCAGACGACACGGTATCATGTATTGAGAAATGTAGTGATTAAACAAAATGGCAAAGTGACTTCCGAAACAATCCAAAAGATAAAGCAATTTATTATAATGTTAAGAAACAACAGAATTCGATACTACTTAGTAACTACGTAGGTGAATATAATTTTGTAAAGAAAATCTGCGCAACAATGTATTTTTCCAATAACTTTAAAGACAGCAACACTATAAAAGACTCGAAGATCGTTAGTCTCAGTTTTACTCCCATATTGGCTCATAAAACCGAACTTTGTTCTCGGAACCATTATACCTACGAACGCCTTCCAATATCTTTTTTCTTTTATAAATCATATACTTGGTATCTGCGAGTCATCGCCACAGACAATAGGTACTTTGTATTATGTACTGGCTGGTATATAGAGACTAGACGAGAAGACAATCTTCGTATAATCTCGGGCGCGTTCGTGACCAAACGCTTGCGCATGTGGGGCGTGGCTACAGGCGCGCGCGTGTGTGCGTCTGCGAGCGCGACTCCGTTGGCTCTTTTATTGAACGGCCATTTTCTTTTACTATTTTTGTTACCAACGAGAGGCTGCATGTTAGTGCTGAATGGATTTCTTTAACGCAATGTGACAGGATGTAAAGAATCATTGGCCAAACACACACTGCACACACACGGCACTGCACTGTACTGTGCTGCTGGCACTGGCTACACTGGCCAAATTGAATGAGACCAACGAAGCTAGCATTACTGATTTAAAACTTCCTTTGGGCCCTTAATTCATACCATCATGAGAAGACTAACATCCAGCAGTAGCTGCTTTAATACTGCAGCATTCATAATTCCTGCTGACTGCCTGCTACTGCTGAGCTCATGCTCAGCTTGTCTTTGATGTGATTCCCACGTCGGACAAAGTGGTACTGCGTTTCTCTGGAGTTATCTTGGAGACTGAATTTGTGCCCGGTTCATAACAATAGGCCCGCCCCTTTTACATGAGACTTAAACATAAGTGTTTAAATTTGCTGTACCATAGGGTTCCCCTCGGTATAACTTTTCGGGGACTGCAGGCGAGGTGTTCTGTTCCAAGTAAGATAGTGATGAAGACACAAACGATGGCTCATCTGCTATCCTGCTCCTTGTGCAACTCCACCTGCACTTTTAGAGACCTGTCCGAAACCACTACCAACGCCATTGAGGAGGCAGAGCATTAGCTTAAGCCCTTTTTTTCTCGATTTGAAAATCCTCATTGGATGTCCTTTGCCCTGAGGAGAGTGGTCTGTCAGACTCGTACTTACTTAAACCACACCGGAGTTCGGAGTTCTCTCGCACACTTGCGTCAGGGGGCAGCGGGATCTATCTAATGACTTCCGCTGCCCCGGACTACGCTTGACCTGCGGGCCTCATCCTCGGGGAGGGGGGGGGGGGAGTGAGCTGTTATAAAACTCCCCCGTTACGTCTTAAGAGAGGCGCTCGCGGAACACTACGCGCTGCCTTCTCCAGTGAGATGGTGGGCAGATCTACTAAGATAATTTAACTTAAATAATTACGGGAATCATCGACACTACGGATAAAAAGAAGTACATCAAGAAGAACATCTTCTAATTGACAGAGTCGTATCGGATATCAATGGAAACGCACATGAAACTCGTTCGCGTATACACAGTACACAGCCACGTCTAAATGGTTCATCTGCGAAGTCAACGCTCCGCGCGAGATTCGGAGCCGCGCGTGTTTGTTGCTGATTTTTTACTCCACATGTACTTATGTATTGTAGGTATGGGTGGTCGGTATTTATTGTACAGTTCTTAATAGCGGTTATGAGGTTCAAGCCTCTTCACATGCCACCTTCTTATTCGTCTATGGCGGAGCCTAAAAGGATAGTTATGTGTGTGCCCATTGGTTTTTGCAAACTTGAGAGGTTTCATTTGTCTGGGTCTTGCTTGCGTTATTCTGAAACAACTGATCTGTCGATCTTAGACAGTTCAAGTCTGCTTTTCATGGAGCAAATATTTATTCTTAAATCTCTCTCTCCCTCTCTCTCTGTTCCCTCTTTTCAATAAATTAGATCCATCTTACCTTGTTCTTTATCGTGTGGTCAATGCCTAACCAGGTGTCAGAGTTTTCATGCCACCCATGGGCCTCAGACTTGGCTTTACATGCCGTCGAGAAAATATCTCTGAGGCTTGCTGGTTTCTTCACGATTATTTCCTTCACCGAAGCAAGGGATCCATCTTATGACTACCCAGTATACAACTAAACAGCTTTTCAATACATGTTTGCTTGAATCTGCGGTTTGAACCATTTATCAAAAATAAATTCCTTGGCCATTTCGGGGAAAACAGCATCGTACCAGCTATGGAGGGATGGATCGAAAACCCACCTACCGTAAACTATCTATCAATACTGATTTATTAGTAGAGTATTCTCAGTATCATTTAAGTAGGCCAATATTTTATTAACAAAGGGATCTAAATAATCCACCCATAAGCCCTTGGTTGTCAATTAATTAAGACCTTAAGAATGTGAGTTTGGGAAGGTAGGTAACGAATTCCCAAATTCTTGATCCATTCCCTTTGCTGAATAAAACGTGTGTCACGAAGGCAGATGAATGTGCAATGGAGACCTATATCCAAGACCTATACCAAAGCTAGGACTAAGAAGATTCCATATACAAATTCGAATAAAAGCCCTAACGACCTGTAAAGCAGTCCAACAGAAACTCAAACAGTCAACCAATCCCTGCTCAAACCACACTGACTTCCCTCCCAAAGTTCCCGCCATTTAAACAGCCGAAAACCAACCAACCTACATACACGTGGAACACATCAAAATCGTGAGAGAACAGGGTTGGGAGCCAGGAAGAATTGTGTTGCGAAAAAACTGGCTTCGGTCGGAACCCGATCAACCGGTCCGACCGAATCCTGCGCCAACGCCGACGGCTATAGCCTCACGAGTGCGTACGCGACGCCCGCCGCTTCTCTCTTGTTATTCCGATATACTTTTTATTTGAGATGCTTATCGAGTGATTTGAGAATTTGATATTATTAGTTCGTTGGGTATTATTAGGTCGGCTGGGATTTAAGAATAGAGTTTTGCTTTAGGTGATGGATTTTTATTTTATGTAAGTGGTAGATATCTTTTTAATAGTTCTTTAATAAAGAGAGCTTGAGATGAGACATTTTTTGTCATGGTGGTGCTGAGGAAAGTTTTGAATATGAATGTGGACGGGTATAAGAGGAGAGGAAGAGTTTGTCGATCTATTTTAATAGGACCTTATATTTATCATTTTCCTTTTATCATTCCCTAGATGGTTTCGAGTCATCTTCACAATCGTAAGTTCGTAAGGTAAACCTAGTGTCACCCCACTCACTAGCGAGTGGTCTACGGAAAGACTAAAGCTTTGGCGAGGCAGTGCATCCTTACCTAACCCGTTCGTTCCACCTGCTGAAAATCTCCCACCTGGACATGAGTTGCCATGGCTGACCTGGAAGTCTTTAAATAGACTCCGGACCCAGGTTGGTCGCAGCAAAGAAAACCTGCTTAGGTTGAGATCATTAGTGACTCCGCCCGGGAGTGAAAATGTGGTGCTGTTCTACAAACGATGGGGCACTTAATATCGTGTCCTGCGTGTCCTGTTGTTTGTTCACTACAGAAACTGATGGACGCTACCGAAAGCGCCAAACTAGTAGCTCAGTTCTGTGCTGACACTATTTAGATTACCATCGACACGCTAAGAAGAAGAACCTAATATAAAATCTACAAGAGTGATCGTCAGCTTCCTAACGAAGACTGTCATTAGATAAATTGGGTGGGTAACAAATTCTTTGTGGCGAAAATTTAAAAAATACTTAGGAAACTTAAACAGCTATTTACATATTCATAATGTGTTATCAAACGCTATAATAATCCCATCATAAAGTATTCTCGACAAAATAAAAGCAAAGAAGCGTGGGTGCCTCAACTGAAGTAGTACATTTATATTCAAAATGCACGCTACATCGGGAACAGAAAATTTTGAGTTTAATTTTCATTTCGAAGAAAAAGCCGTTAAAAGTTTAAAGCGAGCAGTTAAAGTCAACTTCGGTTACTCACAACGATTAATTAGTGAGTATCCCACGGTACTCAAACGCTTATAAAATTATTGATTTATGAACAATGAACGTATTTATTACGAGGACTAAATGTGTCTAGCGAATTTTTACCCTGTCTTATTATAAGCAGTATGATATATCCTTTCTATAAAGGGCATAAATAGACCCTTAACGAAGCCGAAAGGCATTTGTTCTCCCCGTCAATGCGATCACTTTTTTTGGAATTGGGGGTCAAAGGTCCAGCTTTTTCAGTCAGGGCTCCAGAGAAAAGAACCTCTTAACAATACGAGCCGTGTCCAAGCTTACCGCTTTCTGAATCAAGCCCTTGATCCAGCTGCCTAACAAGAGCCTCCTCAGGTATTGGTCGAGGCTTTTGGTAATTAATCCATTGGCTGAAACGACTATCGGCACAATGACCCTCCAATGAGCCTTTACCAGTACAGTACCAATACCAATGACCCACGAAGGTATTCTCCCAGCATTTCACAACAGAATCATTTCAATAATTGAGTGATCTGCGTCGAGATTGAACAAATGAACATCAATCGGTGATTCAATCATCGTTCCTATTTCCTGGCGAAAATTATCTTTGCAATACGCCTTTCGCAAGTCAATCCACTTATTGAGCAATGTTAATGGCGGGCCTATTATTCCAAATGCTAAGATTTTATGATCATCTTCACCCCTCGCCCACGACCTACACGTAGCTTGCGACAGTGACTGCGGAAAACAAATGAAAGAAAAATTTATAGAATCAGCATGATTGTGATAACGAAATCTGTCATTTTGTCGATTCTTCCGTCAACAAAACCCGTTTCTACGGTGGTCATTCTACGCGTGCTGGTGTTACATGACCTTAAATGTTGTAATTAATGTGTTTTATGTGTTGAGTGTGTTTTAGGTGTAAAAATACCCGAAAGGCATTGCTTCTCGCCGTCATTGCAATTTTGCTAGACCATACCTGGGAACCTTCTAGTTACGAAGATAATGGGGGTCAAAGTTCCAACATTTTCACTTTTTTTTTATTTAAATAAAAAATACCTCCAGGACCCCCGCACTATGCAATTCATCCATCACCACAATGTTTTGAGTGCGATACAATTGAGTCCCACCGTAAAACGTGATTTTTCACACCCAAAAAAAATCGTTTCCCAACAATATCTTCATTCTAACTAAGTTTGATTTACCTGCTGCTTGGTTGACGGCTTCGGGAAGGGTCCAAATAACATAACAATTAACAAATGAAATAACTTGCCTAGAGCACACCAAAGAGTCACTGCGACGGGACTTGTGGAGCGAAGGTACTCACTTAAGGAAAACAACTGACGCTCGCCTAACGCAAGTCGAGTCGCATCGCTTGTGGTCGTGAGCGGGGTCTTAGGCTTCAACCCAACAATTTGCTGTCCGTCTGTCCACTTTGCTTGAAGGGAATAGTCATCGTCATTAGCACGCTTGATTAACTTTTGTGCATTAAAATAGCCACTTTGTTATAATGGCGATACTTAGGCAGTCTGACTTGCTACCTATCTAGAATACTATTTTACCAAGGCATGAAGGAAATCAAAAGTATTTTATTTCACTTAAACCTACATGGGCACTTATGAAACGATACGAGCTGTGTTGTTCGCGGTGATGATGTTCAAAGATTCCTTTGAATTCAAATATTATTATTATAAGCCTATATTGTCCCACTGCAAGGCAAAGGCCTCCCTTCCGTCCTTCCACATTTCGCGATCTAGTGCGATTGTAGGCTAATCCTTTGCGAAAGAGTCCAGCTCATCTCGCCATCTCCTTCTGGGCCTGCCGCGTTGTCGTTTCCTGCTATTTGGTATCCACTGAGTGGTAATTTTTGCCCATTGCTCCTCCGACAGGCGGCAGACGTGACCAGCCCAGTTCCTCTTCAACCTAGCAGCTGTAAGGCCAGCATCAACTATTAAGTTTTGGAGCAAAGTATGGAGTTTCTGATGCGGTCCATAAGTTTGACACCCAGTATACTTCGCTCCATAGCTCGTTGGCAGAGCCCAAGTACTGACTTCTGACGTTTTGTAAGCGACCACGTTTGCATCGTTTTCGAATATAATTTTTCAAATTGTTTTACAATTCCCTTTGTGAATTCACGAGTGATATATGTATGTAAGTGCTTTAAGTGCAAATTGGGCGTTTAAATATTAACTACGGGTCTCTCGTATGCGTTGGATAAGTCCTCCCATCAGACAGAAGTCATGTTGGAGACGCTGCGAACGAATTACAAAATTCGTTATTAATAAACGTGTGAGTACAGAATTTTTAATCTTGTGTACTTGAATTTTACCAAACGGTTATCTTAGGGCCATCCTGAGTTAAAACATACATCACGTTTATCTGAATAGTCAGTCAACGTAGTTAAACATGTCCCTTTTCAGTAGACATGAATTCAGAGGCCCTAGCAGAGGTCCCATTCCATTTTCATAATTTTATATTCAAATGGGGCCTACTTGCATCTTTTGTTTAATTTAAAGTGTGCTTGTTTTTTGCTTTCCAGTTTTTTCAGTCGGGTTTTTTAGTATTTCAACTGCTTTTTTAAATAAAAAAGTTACGTATTTCATTTTTATATCGCGCACTCGTGCTAGGGCCTCTGTTTCGTTGGAGCGACCTATAATGGCGTCGTGAATGATTAACACCACAAATGTTTCCGAGATGTAACACTGTTCAAGCTTTTAAACGCATCCCCGTTGTCAGCATTATCTATGGAATAATAAGGCAGTTTGTAATTTAACTACAGATGTTGTAATTTTTTGTAGGCAGTTCATAATTCAACTTTTCCTAGATTTTACAGAAAAAAAACAAAACAGCATCGATCTTTACGTAACATACGAACATACCTAAGAATGAACAATTGCCTAAACAATACCTGTGTGACTATACAACTAAAGTATCGAACTTAATAAGAAGCCTGGCGAACAATGACGCCCACTTAAACTTAGTAGGACAGCAGTCAGCGCGCCAATCCGTTGACAAGGTTCCTGAGCTGCCAATTAATGATTCAGGACAAAAGTTACCAGTTTTGGTTGGAATAATGTTCTAATATTAAAGGAGGTTTCAAACAAAGTAGTTATTAAGGGAGAAACTTTCTAATTTATCCCATAGTCGGTGATCTCCCAAAAACTATGTACAAGCCATACAAATACTTTTGTTTCGCATAAGAATTTAATTTCAAAAACACACTCAAAGCATTTATTTCAATTAGACCATTACAGGCACTTTTGAATGTCACAAAAAACAAAGAAAGTGAAGCTACATTGCAGTCACAGACACAAGGCATAATAACTTGTGAAAGTACTGCAGTTGCCCATTCCAAGGCGTAGATCCCTATAGAGAAGAATGGGCAAGAAACTCCTTGGACAGAGACACTCTTTTCAATCAAAATATTGTTACAATCATTATTGTTTAATCACTCAGCACTGAAAATCGGGGTCTCTTATTTAATGTCGTTTATTTTGTCACAAGCATAGACTACTTCAGAAAAGTGCCGAAACTTTAAGCAGACCATCTTTTTCATTCATCCATGCGTGATCCAAAAAATTTAATACCTAATACCATTTCAAACATACAATAGGCTCATAACAGACCATAGACGTTTAATATAACGTCAGTCTTTTGTCTTTCCTTCGCACAAAAACCTAAGCGGATTCCAACAGAGCTCTAACCGCTTTCGAGCTTAAGACGAGCTTAAAAACCTAGGCGTTTAATATTCTCACATGGTACTTTAATATTGAAGAATAGGCAATAACGTCATAAAGTTGGTAAAAAAGGCCTATTTAAATGTGAGAGGCATAGATTAAGCATGTTTTCATAGAAACACTAAGCAATAAGTAAACGAATTTTCGACGCACAACGGGCCCGTTAAAATTTCAATAGTGTCATAAGATTTTAGCATTTAATTAGATGCGAGTGATAGGCAAATATGGCATAAGGCCTATTTGCAACATAAATCTTATTTATATTCATATCTTTATTTGCATTCTATAGAATGGACTTAAAGCCATTATCTTATTACTATTATTAATGAGAAAGTTTGTGAGTATGTTTGTAACTCTTTAACACAAAATCTATTAAACGGAGTTGGATGAAACTGAGCACACAGATAGTTTATAACCTGGATTAACACATAGAATACTTTTTATCCCGGTAACGCAATCCTGTGGGGCAATTACCGAACTCGTACACAAATAAAACGCTTTTTTAAAATCATGCAAGCAAGCCAAGGAACTTACACATAGTTTTACAACTCTTGCTTTGTTCCTCGCTTAAAATTGGACCAGTACTTGGCGGTAGTTTCAAACAAGCCTAAAAACTTGGCTTGCCCATATAACCTTACTACTCTTCATGATGTTAGAGTTTCTGAACGTTCTGCTAGCCTTATGGGCTTGCCGTATTGTTGGCCCCTAGGCACGTCATTCATAGGTCCTACCACATTCACGGATGAAATGTATCTTCGGTAGCTTGTATTGTATGCAGCTACACCTCTGCCAAAATCCACGGTTGCGGTCTACACAGACTATGCCTGTACGTGATTTTGGCATACATTCAAAGATTATTACCTCATGTGGTTTTCAGTACATGTGTGGTGTACTGTTGGCAATATTCGCGTGAATTCTGTAAATATTATTCTTTATAAGGCGGGGGTAAATAATTGTTTATGAACTTGGACTTGGACTTCGTCGACGTCATGTTTATACGGAACATTGAAGTTGGCAGTCGATTTGGAAAACAATTAATTTCTCTGGCTGATGTACTACAGTATTTTTTTTGGGCTACGTCACTTATAATTCGCTTGCAATTTGTATGTGTATTTTTTCGTTATTTTGTGTGCAATAAAGAATAAGAATAAGAATTATACAGGGTGTAAAGGACAGCCCTCCAAACTGGGGTGAATTCAGTATATCATAGTGAGATGACCGGTACTAGAAATTATTTCAGGAATGTTATGGGAATCCAATAAAATTTGATTTGTTTTATTTCCTCATACGCAATTAATCGTTACCGTTTCAAAACGCACGTAGCGAACGGCAAGCGCGACGACGAGTTCGATGAACTCTGTCAGTTTGTGGAGGGCTTTCCCTTACACCCTGTATTTGTAAAATCATGAAATGAAGGATTGAGAATTTAGAGAATCTGTTGATGTCTTATGATATATGATCTAACTGCTAGAGCCCTCTTTCTACATTAATTTCTCACAAAGTTTCTCTAAGAACCCCATAAGTTATTTAATTAGTATTACACGTGAATGTAATCGCCATTATGACCTATACTTCTCATTGCAGATACAAATAAGGGCCCTACGACTAATCTAATCAACAATCTAAATTGATACAAGACATCTAATTGAAACAAGTCACAATAGTGACCAAGTGTAGCTGTACCAGTGATGCACGATGCGATCCGATCCCTTACATTATCGATACGACATGATGCGATACTCCGATATTTTGGATCGATATAAACGAATACGAGACAAAGTATACATAGACATTAATTACATATTCAGACAAGTAAAAAGAAAGTAAAACGAGTACAAAAGAATACCAGGAATTTTGCTCAGACTCTTATAGAGATGAACAAGTACGAAATAATAAGTTCGTCCCAGACAATGATCCGATACGATTCGATATTGAGAGAATTGGATTCGATATCGGAACCATTCGATACGGTCCTAGAATCGTGAAGCACAGTTGCGATCCTGATCGACCCAAAATATCGATATAAATATAGCAAATATTGTGCATCCCTAGCTGTACTCAATACGATATCGCAGTCTATTCAGTGCTCAATACTGCCCCGTTGCGTTCGACCGCCATTGTTCGATAGGGTTGTTAAATCATTGGTTCAGCCATTAAGTATTCATCCACTTGTAATTACAGGCTTCCCTTCCCATCTCTCTGTGCCGTTGGTACCGTTGGTCCCGGCACCCTTAGATCCTTGACAGTCGTTACGGGTATTAGTTAGAAACTCAAAAGTCTCACCACCACTCTTACCAAGGAATATCGCTTTGTTTGGTAACTGGGTTGTGGAGACCAGATAGGCAGTAGCTCAATCCATGTAAAATACTGGTATTCAGCTGCATCTGGTTAGACTGGAAGGTGACCCCAACAAAGTTGGGAAAAGGGTGGACAGACATCATGAGAACATGGTAAAGAAAGTGTGATTATCATTCTCCTGCCCTTATCTCAGTTCATTTGGGGTCGGCGCAGCATGTCTTCTTCTACCATACTTCTCTATTACTCGTCATCTCATCAGAGACCTTCTTTCGTGCCATGGTAAAGAAAAGTGTATCTGGTAATATTATCTACACATCCATTAAAAAAAAAATTAAGTGTATGTTTCCAATTTCAAAATAACATCTTTTTACTGAATGCATATGAGGTATACACGGTACTTATTCGTATAACAAAAACCCTTTTTTTTTTCAATTTATGTCTTTCTGTTTGTACCGGCTAATCTCCAAAACGACTGGACTGATTTTCATGGGACTTTTACAGGCAGATAGCTGATGTTGTAAGTAGTAATTTTATTTTATTGTAGAAAAAGTATTAGGGGAAAGTATTATTACAAATCCGATTCAAACAGGGAAGTAATATTTTTAAAACAATTTCAGGCGGACGAAGATCACAGGCAGTGAGATATAAAATCATGATAAATCTCGGCCACAATTCCGGGCGCAGCCCTACCGCGTAGTTACCGCTGACATCGTTAAGTTTCTATTCTGTCGGAGGCCTAGATTGCGCCCGGCTACGGGCGACGCTGCCAAACGCTAGTTATTGTTGTTCGAATCTCATTGAATGTCTATTTATATCTAAGTATATTATTTATTATACCCATTGTGTCATAGGCACAGTATATCAGGTTTAGCCAAGACTTCATACGTAAGTAAAGGATTGTAATCAGGGCATATAAACTTAATGCTATCGTAACGACTAATAGGGACTCTTTGTGTAGCAGGTAGGTACTAGAAAGGACCACGTATTTATCTATGGTACAATCTGGCTAGCTTTTCTCTATGAAAGAAGCTCCCAAATAAGATAAGAAAAGTACCTGGGCTCTCTCGATACGTCTGAATATCAGTATTCGTTTGCGAAGCCAACTACCTTCTGAAATCCGACTAGAAATTCCATAATTATATCGGTTTACCTAATAGGTACTATTTATAACTATTAAGTTATAGTTTTGGGGATCGTTACTTGTCATCATCTGCCTAGCCTCTTCCCAACTATGTTGGGGTCGGCTTCGATACCCTTGGTAAGACTGGTTGTCAGACTTATGGGTCTCTGCCCGAGGCCGGGCCCTGTAACGACTGTCAATGATCTACAAATGACAGCCGGGACAAACGGCTTAACGTGCTTTCCGGAGGAAACTCGTACCCAGCCACAGCCCAACATAGGCAAGCGTGGCTTAACCTGACGAGCTCTTCATGGGGATCATAACCTTCTTTCCGCAGTCACTTGGTCTTTTGGTCCATCAGGCACGTTTTCTTCACCTTCAAGTCGCAACATGGCGAGTTCTATTCAATATAATAAAACAATATTAATACAATTTCGTAAAATAATATCGACCTGCTTGCCAGACATAATAAATTGCCCATTCTTTGTCTGTGGAACTATAAATTCATTTATCATACATTAATTTATCATCGGTCATGTCAGCGAGAAATCCGTCTGCTTCATTATATGTACATAATGGTATTATTGTGAGCTTTATTGCGTTGTAATAAAGGCTCGTTTACTTTGTAGTATTTGGATAGAAGGCAGTTAGATATCCTTGCGTTTTGTGGAACAGATGCGTACATAAGTTGCAAATAAGTAGGTTTTGTTTCTAAGGACCGAAACTGAAGCAACATGTAAAATTATAACTCCATAAGACAAGAGGAAGTGATTCTAATTCAGCTTGCAAAATTTGACCCACACACTGCAACTTAAATATAATCTTTTAAACACATGACGGTGTTAGTTCCAATTTTGGCCACAGCCTAAAAGATCCTTGTACAACTATATCTTTTATAAATAATAAATAATAATACCAGCCTGTTACTGTCCCACTGCTGGGCAAAGGCCTCTTCTCATACAGAGAAGGCACGAGCATTGATCACCACGCTTGCTCAAGACGGGTTGGCGATTTCAGACTCATATTAATTATAAGTCCAGGTTTCCTCACGATGTTTTCCTTCACCGATGTCTGTGATGTCCAAGATAAATTTAGAAAGTACATATGAATTGAAAAAGTCACATTGGTACTTGCCCGGATTTGAACCCACAACCTCATGCATGAGAGGCGAGGCCTTAACCTCTGGGCCATCACAACTGTATCTTTTAAATATCGTAAAATGAAAGACCTAAGAACCTTTTACCTGCTCAACAGAAATAGTAAAACTGCTGTAATTAAGGAAAATAATGGAAAGAAAATGACGCTAAATGAGTAACGGAAAGCGCAATTAACCACTGAAAGAAGTTTCTTAAGTTTTTAATTCTGACTAAGATCTGCATTTTTGTGCGCGCTATGCATTTTAAACAGTTCATTATCCTTACAATTTGGACGGTAATAGAAAATGAAGGGGCTCGTGTTAAAATAACCTTAACGAAGCCGAAAGGCACTTGTCCTCCCCGTCATTGCGATAATTTTTTGTTCTAGACCATACCTGGGAACCTTCTAATTACGGAGATTTTGGAGGTCAAAGTTCCAATTATTTCACGAGTTTTCTTTTATTATAAGTTTTTAATATTATTGCTTTAATTTAAAAAAGCTCACGACCATCCATCCACCGGCACAATGTTTTGACGGCTTCGTGAAGAGTCCGTTTACACCATGTATAAGTAGCATAATTATAGTCTTCACAGGTGACAAGCCTGTAGGATTATATCAGTTTACTCAATATTTCCTGAGCAAATCATCTTGTTTCTGATGATAGTAAGCAGTAGCATTTGACTGAAACCTAGACCGTTTAGATTTAAAAGTACAACCGCAACCCACAGTGGCAGAGCCACCCTGACAGACCATAGCGACTGTTATCTATGACTTGACATACCATAGCGACAGTTTTCTATGACTTGACATACCATAGCGACTGTTTTCTATGATTTGACATACCATAGCGACAGTTTTCTATGACTTGACATACCATAGCGACAGTTTTCGATATACTACCGCGCTCACGGACGGTTGACCACTTTTGAACCTTATTACTCACAGCAAGGGTGATAACTGAGCGCGGTATTATCTCTATGCAGACGCTGCCGTAGACTGCGAAATTGCCGCCTGTTACCGTTTTCATACAGATACATACAAACCAGTCTTGTTATCAAACAGAGTATGTAACATTTTCTACCTAACCTACTAACACAAAATTCATTTTAAACATGAATTTCTGCATGTTTTGTTGCACGTTCACCGTCTTATAATTTAATCAGCATTTATCATCGTTTACTAGCGAAGCATGTTCCTTACTAAATAAGGTTGGACTTCGATTACCGATACATTGTAGGCTAGCGAAGAAAGATTAAATCGATTAAAGCAATTACTTATTAATGCACTGAATGAGGACTTTGACATCTTGGAGAGACTTTTGATGGACAACTGTTATCTCTGTGGGTAGATTGATCTTTAAAGCGGGTCTTGATAATACACCATGTTAGGCTATGTTTGGATAGTACAGTCGCCAGCACATCAAGCTACCCGAAACTGTCAAATTTTCCCAATCAACCTTGAACCGATATGCTTTGGCGATAAAGTTGAAAATCTATTAAAGTTTGCTGTGTATGTGCTGGCGTCTGTACGTTTTCAGTAGTCGCCATTTACTCGACGCAGTTTTACAAAAAAGTTCGTAAGTATTACTTTATCTTACAAGTATTCTACTAGTTAATCATTTCTTTACAACCCGAATACCAAATATAAACTCACAATATTATAAGAACTACATATGAACGCACAATAAGTAGTGAATGGAGTGTTAACAATAGATAGGTGGTGCATGTTCGTCTAAGAAAAGTTACAATCTGGGAGTTCTCGACGCAACAATTATTCTTTGAGAACACTATTCCCGACTACATTATCACTTACCTTCAGTTGAAATAGGCGCCATAAAAGAGCTTATGAAAAATAAAAATAATCTTGTAAAAAATAAAACAAAATATCATCTGTGTAGATCGCCAAAGAATTGTCGTATCAGGGTGGACATCGTATAATACCATATAGGTATATTTAGTATCCACCCCTACTTATTTTATTTGGAAAGAGATTCAATCGAACGCTCAGCCAGCTCTAAAATACGTTCGCAAGATTTCAACTTCTTCTTTTTCGAGTGCTTAATCTGGTGTCAAAGTTTATATTTCGCCCTTGCGCGTCGATAAATATCTCTCAGACATGCTGGTTTGGTTCCTTCACGATGTTTTCCTTCTCCGGGGCAAGTAATAATAATTATACAATGCGAACATGAATTCGAAAAATCAGAAGTAACTAAGAGAAAAGAGGGAGAGAGAGAGAGAAATAAATATTATCCGAACAAACGCGCAGTAAGGCTGCGAAACACAACACTCCATTCCTTCATACTCCAAGTTTAAAACTCACTCGTCTATAAGGGTCAGCACTAATTGAAAAGAACCGACTTATGGCATAAGTGGCTTGTTTGTTCGAACTGCGCGTAATGATGTAATGGCGTGCAGAATTCGAATTAACCCATAAATACGTAAGTATTAAAGGTTTCTCCTTAATGGTACAGTGTGAGAATTTATTTAGCTTGAAAAAAGTTTTAAATGTTCTTGGTTTGGCTTCAAGCGAAGTACTCGACAGATCTCAGGCTCTATTTTCTATTCAATTATGTTGTAAGATATGGTATTGACTGTCTCGTTGGTCTAGTGGTCGCAAGCGCGACTGCTGAGCATGAGGTCCTGGGTGCGATTCCTAGATCAGACAAAGTGTTATCGAAAGGGGTCCGCAAGGGCCGATGCCTGCCGGGACTGCGCGACTGTTCGAAAGAGATACCGCGGCACTGGAACACAGAGGACTAAGAAGGAACATGGATAGGTTGAGTCAGTACAAGTCTGATACTCCCTTCCACTCCGTCCAGAGCGGAAGGGGTCATTTGATTATTTCGCATCCGAAAAAAATGACAAAGTGTTTTTGGGTTTGCTGGATTTGTGCCTCAATTATGGTAATAGGCACGCCCCATATAACATGGGACTTAATATAACTGGCGAAATGTCGGGGCCTATTAGATCCACCTCTGCACATATAATATCTCAAACAATTTTATCGATTCCAGAGAAGGCATTCGATATGCTTCACATAAAGCTTACTTGCAAACATACATTACATATGCATATGTCGTATATTGTATGATCTTACTGCCATATTGTGACCTGTAACCCCGACACGGAACCCAGCATAATATCTCATTAGTCTTAGGGGGACCTCTGTCACGGATCATATATTTCTACCGTAAAGGACCTTTATGCGTTTGATTTATACCAGCTTGGTTTAGACAGGTACATCTAAAGGTAATGTTGGAATCATAATGTCTCTTTAGTGGCTCGTTCTTCGTCAAAAACTGTTTGATATGATGGCCAGGAGATGGCGGGACGAACTGGCCTCCTTTCACAAGGATTGGCGTATAACAGCACTGGATAGTGGAAGGAGGGAAGGGAGGCCTTTGCCTTGCTGTGGGACACAAATGGCTGATGATGATGGCCAGCGATGGATCTTTGGTTTAATATCGCCACTAGAGGCCTGCCCTTGGTTTGCACGCGTACTATCTGCAAAATTAACAGGTTAACCCGTTTTATAGGGTGAAGCAACCTGTCATAACCGGTTCAGTTGGTTTTTGAACATAAAAAATGCATGAAAGTGACGGAGTTAGCCCGTGCTCGGTGATTTCGTTCTGGTTAATCAGAATTTTTTTAAGGTTAACACATATATAGGGTAACTGGTAATTAGTGACCGATACTTATACACGTGATGTAGTTATGATAACAAATAACTTTCCCAAAGCAACATTTTTTTATCATAATAACACAACAGCCGTATGAAATTTGCAAGCCCGCGCCTGGAACCTATCAGCTGTTAGACGTTTAAAAAAATGTTTCATATCATGAGTACAATCACGTGTTTAAGAATCAGTCACTAATTACCAGTAACCCTATTTTATAAGGGTTAACCCATATAATGGTTAATTAAACACATGTGATCTATCACATATGTTTAATTAACCATTATGGTCTAACCGATTAACCTTTTAAACCGATTTAATCGGTCCCTGATATTCTCTGTTACCCGGACAGTCAGCCAGAGAGTACACTGTTCACTGATCCACCTCACCGCAGTGAATATAGTATCAGCTACCTGTACCATGTTGCTGAGCTAAGACTCACTTACAGCTTTTTTATGAAAGCCCCTGACGATCATGGAATGCCGATAATACTCGAACGGTACCCGATTTTACCCGAAGTCCCGAGTCATCAATTAGCTGGCATGACGCAGGCCGGTTTACCCTCGACGCTGCGCCTCCTAAAGGGTTATTAAGTGATGACAGGATACCTTGGTCAGTTGAGGGTTGAATGCGATGGTAATAAGATGTGAAAGGGTTTGGAATTATAGGTAAACAGAAAACATGATTTTATTTTAAAGTTTGTGCTAGTAGCATAACATCACCCCTGTAATTCCCTAAGGGTTAGGCAGAGTACCTAAAAGTACACCCACTTTTCGCCAGTGAAGTGGAGTCATGCAAGGGTTAAACATTATGTAGGTAGCAACCGATAAAATCGTAGTTTTTCAGGATAAAACCTTCGCATCCTAAGCTTATAACTCCGTGCCCAAATTTCATCTGCCGATTTGGCTGAATTAGGCAGTAAAGCTCAAATACACCAGTCTGTAGATACATAACGCAAGAAACCCAAATATTTTCGTTATCATAATAAAACCCACCAGACTCCGTACCCTCATTTAAGGCCCCAACGTATCTTCCCGAGGCTCTAGAAAGTACCCAATTTGCACTGCGAAGAAACACCATATAAGACCGGCATTCAGATTTACAGCAACGATTTAAGGTCTATCTGCACTTACACGGAGTAATTTATAGTAGTGTGTAGTGTACCGTATCTCGGTGAGACGCTAACATTTATACCGCGGGTGTGCTCGCGATAACGCGTTACTTGAGATAGGGTTGACAGATCGGCTATTAGAGGAAGTCGATAAAACTGTTGATTTTGTTCTACTTTTGCATTTTTTAAGGGGTGGGACTGCACTACACCTTATTTCAATAATAACCTGCTAGGGTTCTGGCTAAATCTAGATAAAATTTTGTTTTCAAATGTATGTTGTGCTTCCAGAACCCTCTTTCTATGCACACCCATCATACAGAGGCCGACAAAACGGTTTTCTGTCAATGTTGACCTTAAGCAAGTTTTTATTTTAATGTGAAAAATGTTTAAGTACCCAAATGAATATAATTTTGTAATTATATTAATTTTGCCTAAAAATTCTTAGCTTCGGGTCAGAGAGCAGGGTGGGGCAAGTGCCCCATCCTGCCCCACCGTGGGTACGCCCATGACTGTTACTATCATTGTTTTGAAATTTTGATTCTGAAAGAAATTCTAAAGACTTCAATTAGCCGAATTCTTTTGTATTCCAAGGTGTCCTCTGCTGAGCTGACGAGTAATAGAGAATATGGAAGAAGAAGACATGCTGCGACCCCAAATAAATTGGGATAAGGGCAGGAGAACCATAAAACGAGTTCCCTGGCTTCTGAAAAATTCTATATCGAAAAGGCGAAAATGCTGACAAATTCTCAGATTAACCACAGAAGCAATGAATAAGAAAAAAACGGTTTGTCGGCCGAGACATTCTATCTACGAATCACGATATCTTTGTCAACCCTAATCGGAATAAAATCCGTATAATTCGAGCACGAATAACGAGACTCGAGCAATCGTGTTCGCACTCGGATTCTATTTAATTTAGGGCTTAAACACACAAACACACACGCTGGTTTTGGCGTTGAGCGGCGTTCACGATTCTGTCTAGTTATTAGTGTTACACATTTGTTTTGCGGTCACACGACATTGTGACTAGGGTGACCAAAATTTATGCCATTTATAAAGTTATTATTGTTCCATTTTGGTCCTTGACTTTTGAAAACTCTTGACGAAAAGCCCGACATTTCTAAAAAGTTCAGAAATTTAAGTTCTGAATCTTCCTTTTTAAGGGGTCGGTTCGTTCAGCTGAAAAAGGAACCATTACAGGATAATATGCCGTGTGTCTGACTATCTGTCTATCCCAAGCAATTTGCTCCAAATCTACTGGACCGATTAAGTTGTGTTCAGTAATATTTTTTTTGTTTTTACATTTTTTTTATCTACTATTGTCATGAGTCAAACAATCAGGCCTGATAAAGTCTGGCTGGAGGGCCAAAAACTCGAACATGTCCGGACGAATTCGAATGAATAGTAACCCTAGTTGTGACTGACTAGTAACGTTTGCGTGAATCCATTGTCACGGATTTTACACCTTATATGGTAGCTAGGACATTTGTTGTGTTGTGTTGTGTGGTCTGGGCTTTAGAACTGGCACATCGTAAAAGCTTAGGCTTTTGTGAGAAGAGAATAGGTGCTACAGTACTCCCCTGAGAGCACTGCAAACTAATCTCTTTTTTTTTTTCTTTTTTTAGAAAAACCTAGGAACCCACACTAGGAATTTCTCCTGTATCGTGGGTGCGTTTACAAACATTTAAACTCACATACACAAACAGCCAGACCCGAAACAACTACCTGTAGGCCATACAAATATTTGTTCCGTGCTGGAATCGAACCCGCGACACGCAGCGCAGCAGTCAATCGCTCAGCCACTGCGCCAACCGCGCGCTGTCTCTATTCTTAGTCTAGCGATTATGACATTGTTCTTCTCAAGCAGTACCTTAGTACCTTGCTATTAGATCTTCCATAGTGTAATTATGCACTGTGAGACAGTGAAGATCTAAAGAAGGGTCGCGGCCCGTTCATAGCATATCTAGAAAAAAAACGCAACAAAATATGTTCTTTAAAAGATACTCATCTACGTTACAATTTAAGAAATAGAAACTGGTAGATGATGATATTCCTATCACCCTTTAAAAATAGAGAGTATCTAACTAAAGCATTTACATAACATCACGCTTATAATCCCCGAAGTGTTAGGCAGAGGTGTACCTAATAGTACACCCACTTTTCGCCAGTTATTTCAAGCCCCATGTAATAGCTCATCGAGCCTATTGCCATCAACCGGGCACAGATCCAGACGCCGTGACTGCTACTGAGTAATCCTTGATGTAAAAACCCAATAACAACTGCTGTATTTAATGTGTACATAAATTGTTAAATAAATAAACAATTTGCCCGACCCAGGAATCGAATCCAGGACTTCTTGCTCAGCAGTCGTGCTTGCGACTACTAGACCAACGAGACAGTCAAAGCATTTAATGGAATCCATTTTATTTCATGTCAGTTTCACAAACATAAATACTAGAAACAGCTTATAAAACAGCTCATAATTTGTAAAAAAACATAAGGATACGATAAAAATGCTCTAACAAACGAGAAAATTACGTTCGGTCTAGTCTAATAATACAGACAACAAACCTTAGTACCTACTAAACGATACCGATACCAAGAGAAAATCACACCAAGACAGCCTTATAAGCTATATTAAACTCTATTTCTGCCTAACAAAAGGTCCGTATTCCGTTTAAAGACACAGTAGGGTTATATCGTGTATGTAGACATAGGTAAATAAGTAGTGTGAACAGTTTCGACAAACTGACAAATGTGTGTGAGGACGAGTTAGACGTTAAGACGTCCTCTTGGGTGATATTGTACGGAACCTGTTCGAGTAGCAGAGACAATTAGTACTGTACTATTCCCTGACATTATGTCCCTAAATGGAATTAACACCAGGTCCATCCTCATTCAGGCGCGCTTTCCTAGATTGGTTCGTGTATGGTTGACCACCTATTACATACCGAGTTTCCTCCGTGCCTCGGAAAACATGTTAAGCCGATGGTCCACGCTGTCATTTGTAGATCTTTGATAGTCGTCACTAGTCCGAAAGTATGACAACCAGTCTTACCAAGGGGTATCGTAGGACCCAGTACTAATTGGGTTGTGGAGGTCAGATAGGCAGTGTAGAATACTAGTATTCAGCTGCATCCCGTTAGACAAAACCGGCGACCCCAACATAATTGGGAAAAAGGTTAGGCACATATATATATAACACCAGTAAGCGCCTGTTGCACAATGTCTGGACAGACACTATCTGTTAAATAATATACAAAAATCTGCTGGATAAGTTATACGGAACTCAACAGGAGGAAGTGAAGTAGGCCATACATCATATTAATCTAGGTAAGTATGCATGTCCTAATAAGAAAATGTTTTGGCCAAAAAATCTTGAAATGAAGAAAATTCTGTGCGAGTAGAACATAGTTTTCTCCACTTCATTCAACGTTTTTTTCTAGTACCTAGGAACAGGCTACTAGGCATTCTTCAGTCGTGAACATCTATTGACTAATAATTCTACTATATGTAATATTATAAATGCGAAAGTTTGTGAGGATGAATGGATGGATGTTTATTACTCTTTCACGCGAAATCTACTGAAAGGATTTGGATGAAATTATGCACACAGATAGTTTGTAAACTGGATTAACATACTTATAGGATACTTTTTATCCCGGTAGTACGTTCCTGTGGGACAACTACCGAACTCCGCGTGGGCGAAGCCGCGGGCATTAACTATTTATACTACACAATAGTCTAGTCTCGTTGGTAGAGTACCTACATGATATATGAGCAAGAATAAAGATAAGTGAGTCTAATATGGCTAAGCATGTTGACATTTACAAAATGATATTTTAATCCTAAGCTACTTTTGCAGTAACAAATTCTCAAGGAGACCTAATATTACCTCACCATCGTGACATCATACCTCAATAGTCGTTTGAATCAAATAAACAATTGAATACCTACCTTTATACCTACTTCTCGAATGAGTCATCTGATTTAGGTCTTAGCACTCAAGCAATCAGGATTAGAACAACTTTGTTTTTGGTATTTTTATAACACATATAAAACCCGTTTAAATCAACATTTAAGTGTTGCCGACTAAACCGATAAGAGCTGCGGATAAGAGCAAACTTTGTATCAAGAAATCATTTTTATACACCACTAGCGTTTGCCCGCTGCTTCGCTCGCGTTAATTTAGAATTTGTCAATACTCTGCTTGTAATAATATAATTCAATCATGATTCGAAAGACACGTGGCGCTATCTATTATCATAAGAAGGTTTTTTGTTGTTTTCCTCGGGAACAGTACTTTTTTACGGGATGAAAGGTTCCCTATGTCCGTTTCTGTACACCTGACAACGTATGTGCAAAACAGGATGATCGGTTCAGAGGTTTAGGCGTGAAAAGGTAACAAACAAACAAACTTACTTTCGCATTTATAATATTAGTTAGGATTAGGATAGGATAGTTAGGATTAAAAAATCTAGTTTAATGTCACGAACTTTTTTGCTCATGTCAGCAAAAATGTTTTACTTGCAATTCCAGTTTACAGATTAATGAAAATCGTCAATCAACTGAAAACTAACATCTTCTTAAGAAAAATATCAGAAGTCAGAAATAATTTTGACAAAATTCAGGCTATGTTTAGTTTCCGCTTTGCTTCGATTTTGGCAAAACATTTGGTTAATTTTAAGAAAAGCCAAAATTTGACACATTTTAGACAAGTTAAATATACTTTATTGTATACCAAAATTGGCACACAGTTCTTTTACAATTTTGCTCTTAGTGTTTTTTCTTAAGAAGACTATTTAGTCAGTACAATTTGGTAATTTAAAACCAAGTTAAATTGAAACATTTAAATCTACTAAAATCCAAATTAAATCCTGAACTCCTTAGTAGGAGTATCAAATCAATCTTTTTAAGCTAAACTCAGTAGGTTCGTGGCTAGTTAAGCAAATGCTAGATATTTCGTGAATGCGACGCGATAGCTGCGCCTGCGCCTCCCGTCGTTCAGTCACGACGCAGACCTGGCCTGTGACGTCATGCATAACTTAGACTGGTTTTTTTTTTACTTTTTGGAATATTTGAACTTAAGGTAGTCTGTAATTCTGCAAGAGTAGCGGGTGCTTCGCTTTTGTTCGGATCGACCTGATTTCACATGATTTATATATAGATTTCTGTATATTGGCTGTGCCGAGTCGTGCCAAATCAACAATTGTATAAGGACGTCTAAGACCTAAAATAAAGATTAAAGCATGAGTTTTTTTCAGTGAAATCAAAACACCAGCATCATCATCATTCTGTTGCTTGGGTTCGACGCGACACGTGTTTTTCTTCCATTTTCCTCTGTCAACAGGCACGCTATTATTTTCTTTCATGTCATTCCTCACACAAGCTATTATCTTTTCTTTGGTCTTCTTCTCTATCCATCAGCACACTTCATCACATATCTATACCAAGACAGACAGATACCCTTTTAACTTTTCTTTAACTGGAGCTAATGTACTAATTTCTTACTTTAAGTACCCATTGTTCACTCAACAAAACACCAGCAATTTTCATTTTTGTGAAAACCTTCCCGAACTAAAAGCAGCAATTATCGAGACCATCATCCATCATTTCAGCCAAAAGACGTCCACTGCTGGACATAGGCCTCCCCCAAAGACGGGGTTTTGTCATAATCGCCACGCTTGGCAGGCGGGTTGGCGATCGCAGTACGGTTGTTACAAAAGCACAGAGAACGCTGCTCCCAATCTATGGTAGCTCCCTTAGAACATCCACGGGAAGATTAGGGAGAGAGATCAAGACGAGGCATAATCGAATGAGGTAATGAGTAGGTAGTACTATTTCCCTAATATATTATTACTAAGAGACTTGGCTAAATTTTTACTTTATAATCAGGGAATCATGGCACAAAGGACGCCTATACAGATGTAACAAGACAGAGCTATTGACGGTGATAGCCACTCTTATAATATTATAGATTTCTGAAAAAAGATTTCTGTATTTTACAGTGTCAAACTAGAGAACAATGTAGTTTTTATCACCCAAACACCTCAATCGCGCAGAAACCTGAACAAAAAAAGATGATACAGTATTTCGCGACACGAGTACAACACATTAACTCTGAAACGCGAAGGCATCATTAAAAATATTCTCAAGACATAAATTACGGTGGGCAATTGTTTCAAGCGGGTCATCGACCCCTCGAAATGGGCCGACCGGCCAAAAAACCACCCAGTGGTTGCCGCAGGCTTTCTTTTACTACTTGGGTGGACAGTTCGCGTATGTACACAAGAGACTTGGGCAAATATTGAGGTTTTTTGTTTGTTTGTTCGTCTGCGTGTGTTGGACATGAGATCTTGCCTCTCCTAATCTTACATTATGTTTTTGAGAGGCCACTAGTGGATGATTTACTGTTACTTTTCGAGTATAGATTTTATTATCCTACTAATATTATAAATGCGAAAGTTTGTGAGGATGGATGGATGTTTGTTACTGTTTCACTCAAAAACTACTGAACGGATTTGGTTGAAATTTTGCACACAGATTGCTTATATCCTGAATAATGCTTAAATCCTAACACATAGAATACTTTTTACTCCGGTAGTTAGATCCCGTAGGACAATTACCGAACGTCACGCGGGCGGAGCAGCAGGTATAAGCTATCTTTAATATAAAAAATCAGAACTATCTATCTGATTAATTTCCAAATTAAGCTACTAATTCCAGCTTCCAGTTAACTCTTCACCTGTTTACAGAGAATATATTTAAATAGCTCTTGAGAAAACTGAGGACGTTGAGGAGTTGGGGGTTGTTTATCCGTGATCATGGTGCTTGCAACAGCGCCGAAATATCGGGAACTCAAAAGAAACAGTAAACATGGTACCCGTTTCTAGTGTTAATAACAATTTCAATATGACTTTACCAAAACGCAAAACATTACATCAACAAGGAAATCACCAGCAAAACCTCACGCTATCTAAAATAATAAGTATCAATTAACTCTCCCTCTCTCTACACCTCATTCAAATCCTAAAGTCCACCGTCACCTGCCTAACCTTTTCCCAACTATGTTGAGGTCGGCTTCCAATCTAACCGGATGCAACTGCGTACCAGTATTTTAAATAAAACGACAGCATCAGCATATCTGACCTCCACAACCCAATTAAATAACCAATTATCATAATATCCATTGTCCAGTCCAAAGTTTTCCCAGTCGCCGGCACCTATATAAAACGTACATCTATCAATAGTGTATAAGCTATAGTATAGGGTATCTCAGAAGACCGCATTCCTGTGCCCCACGGTACACCCTCCCCCCCTCCCCTGCCCCGCAGACGTTACATGTTACAATACACACACATACATACACCATACATAGAACCTTCATATACATCTTAAACTTGAGACAGTAAGGTTTAATGTCGTGTGTTGTTTGGTTTTCGAGCTCTGAAGTTGTCGTGGTATTTCTCCGGCCGATCGGTGTCGTTTTTTTATCCAGCAGCGAAACCACGGAAAGGATTAATTCGAGGCAAATAAAGTGTTATGTGAAATGTCGGTGCCAATGGTTTGGTTGTGTTAGGAGTATGTTGGGAGAAGTTGCTGTTAAATGATAAAAAAGTGCTAAGAAAAACAGCTTTTATCTGGCGATGAAACATATATTTATCCCAAAATTGAGTGGCCCTCGCACGAGCGCGCAAAAATACAAGCATCCTATAGAAATTTAGTTAAATTATTTGCAACAAGCACAATCAGTATTCATAGATATGAATAAAATAAAATAGAATCGACGTATTTCTTTACGTTTACACCGCGCACTTGTGCTAGGTCCTACCAGCACTAAAAGATCACTTATCCCGTCATTTCAAGGAAATTAGCAAACACTAAACCAAAAACTTAACATGTAAGGAGCTTTTGTACATCTTTATAAAAATCTACTGCGATTAAATGTTTAACACAAAGAATGAAAGAGCGAAGAAAGCGCATGAAAAATAATGGTCCCAGACAGTACAGAATCTTTTAACATCCCACGTTTAGCCAGACACATCAGATTTAATGCATTTCCCTTAGCGAAATCGTAAAGTTTTCGTCTCAATTTCGCCCTGAAGCAATGGTGAGCTGAACTATAAACTCCCTCTTGACCATAAAATATAATCTATAAACTTATCAGTATCACTTTAATATAGATTCTGTCTATTCGCACTATAATCTGAAATGGGATTTCAATAATATTTTATGTGAAACCACATATTATTTTACATAACTATTTAAAGGCCTATTGAAACATTTAAATAAATGTTTCAATAGGCCGATGGGGCCGATGGGCCGGTGGGATTACGATAATTTCCATTTCATAATCGTTTGCAAAATTCAGCAAAATGCGAATTCTAAGTTGCAAAATGCGAATTTAAGTGCAAATTGAAATTTAAAACCGATTTTTGATAAATATTGAAGGTCTGATGTATTTAGGGTGGATAGAACACTTGATAAGTTCCTGAAAAATACAAGGAAATGTAGAGCATTTAGGAGAATAATTTATTTGCTTAGACGTTTTAGGTCTCTCTCGTAACCAAGATACTTTCCGAATGTATAACCTCCACTTTTTTTAAAGTCAGTACATACAGCAGGAATTGGGGGGGCCTTTGCCCAGCAGTGGGACACAACAGACAACTAAAAAAAAACAGCCAGCAACTTACAAATCCTCGTAGTAATATCAAGTACCACTACGCATATTTGACCCACCGCCAGTTACACAAAATCCGATTCATGTTAGGCCGAAACTACACTCAAAACTAGCTTCGCTAATAGTCATTATGAAACAAATTAGTTTAAACACAAACCTGTTCGGAACTAACTAAGACCAGTATTTGGTTAAGCTATCTCGGAAATAACATTCCAGTGTGAGCTGAACAGGAATTCAGAGTAAAGACAAAGCCAGCTAAGTACTGAAACTAATGCGATTTAGTTCGAGTGCTTAAACCGACGACTATAGAGTAGTTGTCTATGGGAGATGGGTTTTGGTTAAGAATTTGTCATGGTGGGTCATGCCATGTTTTGGTCATCTTTTGCGACTTGAAATATTCTGAAAAAGTTTTAGGTGTAAAGATCAGGCAAGTAGTTTCTTCGCAGACGCGGACGATCTTCGCAGGGTGGCTGGTAGCAACTGGATGAGAGTTGCTGAGAATCGAGTTGAGTGGCGTGCGATTGAGGAGGCCTATGTCCAGCAGTGGACTGATATGGGCTGATGATGATGATGATGAAGTAGTTTCTACCTAGAGATTTTCTTGAAGGTCAGAATGATAGGCAGTTGCTCAATGTAAAAAACTGTTTTTCAGCTGCACCCGGTTAGATTTGAATCCTTTCCTAATATTGTTAGGCTAGGCAGATGCTGATGAGGTTACGTTAGGTTATATTTATTGTACGAATAAATAAGGTAATTAAGTTGAATGTCTCTCTAATGATCCCGTTTTCACAAATCATACTTTATAAATAAGTTTTGTCGTCTCTCAATTTACTTCACAACTGACCATGATGCAGACGGAGTCATATACACAGTTGGTACAGAACAAGACTTGCATCCATAACTTTCTTATCAACTATATTGTTACTCACAATTGCGTCTATTCATCTTCACACCTCTGTAACAAGATGAGCAATTTCCGAGCAATATCTCGAGCAATAGGATCGTTAGCTTCGAGCCACATACTGTGAGACAGATAGCCGGCCTCTTCAAACCTATGAATGCCTTGATGACCTGTTTCATCGATAGGATTTCTAAGGATGTTTCCCATTCAATGTCTTGACACCTATTGAGGAGATAGGAGTTGCTATTACGAGGGCAAATATTCTTTGTATCATTCGTAGAGGACTAGAGATTTGCAGTAAAGAGAACAAGGGTTGTATTTGTATAAGAAAAAGCCTTTGCATAGCAGTCATGGGACAATTATAAGATGATATTGCAGAAAAATACGGATTGTGAACTGGTAGAGCTTCAGTTGTACGTCACACCAAATCATTATCAATCGTATTCATTCATGCAAAATGCATTAAAAAAAATGATTTTAATTCTAAATTGAATAATAGACGTTACCTGACAGTTGAGCAATTAATCGATATTGACTCAACGTTTTTGTGTAAAGAACAAAAACTCAAGGTCAAAAACATTAGCTGAGCGCTTGAATGTAGGAAGGAAAATGGTTATTATTGGTAGGTTGCTAGACGGCTAGATTATCTGGCCAATGACCCGAGAGCCGCGCCAATTTGATACACACGTTCCCTCCGCTTTACATCAACTTTATGTGCAAACTTTTGTAATTGAAAACACGTTGAACTCGCTTTTTGACACTTTCTGCAAGTTCTGATCGCCTGGTAGTTTTGGAAAAACGTTAGGTTAAGTTAGAGGGTTTTTTTAACTGTTTCCATATTTTCATTGAAGTAAGTTAGTAAGTGCGTATTGTTTGCTGGAAAATACAATAAAATAGTAGTAATATACGACTGTCTACTTGATCATACAACTTTTTACCTCACTTAGGATTCGGTCGAACCGGTGCGGACAAATGGCAAATGCGGCTCCGGACACCGGACTCTTATAAACGATGTACTGTGTACCTGTGCTTGTCCAGAGTCCACACCCGGTTCGCAATTTGTCCATACCAGTTTGAGTGATTCTCCAAAAACAAAAAAAAAACTGAAGTCGATCGTATGCTTTCTACGAGAATATTACCACCAGGCAAAAGAACGAACGTGTTTGTATAACGTAAAAAATATGCTCATAATATCACCAAAGACATAATAAAGATATTGGCAGACAAATAAATAGCTCTGGCTTTATCGTGACCTTTCAATAAGCTCTTAACATGATATATTACAGATGTTGTAATCAATATTGAGGACGGCACGAGACACGAGACACGAAGACTTGACGCAGACCGTGTGAACAGACATCATTTGCAATATTTGCAAAACACATAAATAATTAGTTACTTTGAAACTATGCTGCCATTACTGAATCATGATACTCTGCTGTACTTGTTTAGATGATATTATACCAATCATCATAGCGGCAAATCAAGAGCGATGATAACGTGAAAAATGACTCACGTGAACCTCCGGATAGACTGGTGAGATGACCAGTCCGGATGCTGTCCTGATCACAAGTGCCTGATTTTTGTTCTCAATCCAAACAAAAATTAGGAGATGGTGATCCTGACGATTTTTGACACGAGTTTGTACGAGCTTGTTTGCAAACCACTAAGCTAGCAAGAGTTGATAACTACAAGATATAATATAGACCTTTTAAAATAACTCTTAAATTTTTCCTACCTACCTTTTAAATTTACTCTACATCGATTGAAAACACACTTGCATACAAAAGACATCAACGAGCTCAATGCTCTTGCGCAGGCACTTCAGATAAAATTAGTTTACAAAAAAGTTACCTTTATCCATCACTCCCTTACATTTCAACCAAAAATGGACTAAGCTCTTTAAACGTAATTTACATTAACCACTTATATAAATAAAATATTCCATTGATCTAAATAAATAAACAGTGTGATGTGATAGAACGCGTGACTGCATACAAAAGACATCAACGCGCTCCCTGCGTTTGCGCAAGTCGACTACTTTCCTCAAGTTGTTATCAAACACTACATGGTAATTTTTAACTTGACTTATTGAACGGTCAATTTAATATGTAAATAAAGTACAGTGCTTAGTCGTTAGTATGGTATACATAGCATTAGAAAAAGATGACTCGTTTTCACCAACACCGAGCGAAACTGAAATCAAAGCGGGTCTTTCATAATTCGAGTCAGTGCCGAGATTTGCAGAGATTTGAAGCCTAAGTGTTCGTAAAAATAAACTTAAAACAGAGATATAGTAACAAAGACGACGACGATGCTGCAAAGCCATTTTTAGGGTTCCGTAGCCGAATGGCAAAAAACGGAACCCGTATAGATTCGCATGTCTGTCTGTCTGTCAGTCTGTCCTTCTGTATGTCACAGCCACTTTATTCCAAAACTATTAGGAGTACATGGTTGAAACTTGGTAGGTAGATTTCTTAATATTCTGTGAATTGGTTTACGATTTTTAAGCTGAAAAAAAAAAATGTTTTTCATCATATCACCTATACATGCGGTGTAGGTCTTTAAAAATGACATTGAGGTTCCTCAAACCATTTTTTCTCAAAGTCAATCGTTTGAAAGATAGACACTTCTAAACTGGTAAAATGGGTCCCCCCGCCCCCGTCTAATTTCTAAGGTAAAAGGAAAAAAAATCTAGATTCTCGAAGATTGTAAGTAGATGTTTAGTTTTTGAGATATGAGACTTTTTCATCAAACTGCAGCAGTAACTTTGTTTTTCATTAAAAACTACGAAAAACCAATTTAATTTTGCTGTTGAATGTACTATACAACATATGAATGAGTCTTCAAAATATTTTTATTATATTGTTTGGTGCTACGGAACCCTGTGTGCGTGTGAGTACGACTCGCACTTGTTTTTCTTTGTGTTTTAGAAAAATCGTGGCTTTCCTAAAAATGTTGCATGTATACATTTTTTACGGCAGGTGAACTGTGAAAATAACACCACTAAACTTGAAATATGACACTAAACACGGGCTTTAGTTTTACACTCATGAACATCTAACAAGCAGGAACCTAAGACTGGCTACGTTTTCTCATTAACATCATCATTTTAAACCTATAAAAGTCCAGTACCTAACATAGTTTTAAAAGCTAAATCTAGCCGATAATTTTATAGTCAAACGAAATTATCTTAAACGTTCAGTTTATGCTCAACATTGTAACACAACTTAGCACACCTGTATTACATAAAAATACCGATAAAGTTTGTGGTGATTTCCGTAGACTTTACTGGTATTTTCTTTGAAGGTCGTAAAATTGGTAGGCTACTAAAATCAGCCTACACATGAGGTACTAGCTTATACCCGCGGCTTCGACTGCGTGGAGGAATTGTACTACCGGGATAAAAACTATTCGATTGGTTAATCCAAGTTATAAACTATACGTGTGCTAAATACCATCCAAATCCATCCTGTACTTTTTGCGTGAAAGAATAACAAACATCTATCCAGCCTCGCATTTATTAAGGCTTGTCGTACATCTCATAGAGCTCATGATTGTACCTCGTTCCTCATTGGTCGTTTTGATTAAGATTTCTAAAGTAAAGTTATTATAATTTATGTGGCATAAAATGTAACATTATACCTGTGCTTATTAGAACCTCTAAACATTGTTCAAAAGTGAGTTAGATAATCCAAATCATAATCAATTCGGCAGCTTCGAATTATTATGGAAAATCGAGACTAATAAAAAGTTAAACAGAATTAAATAAAACAAGCAGAACCCAAGAGCTAAACAGCTTTACCTCTACCACTTGTCTTTGGTTTTTAACCGGAGCAGAAATGGAACTTTCTATTTAAATATTAAGGAAGCTTTACCAATCACAGTATATTGTGTTACCCAGTAATTAGGTTGTGGAGGTCGGATAGGCAGTCGTTCCATGTAAAGTACTGGAGGCTAGGCAGATATGATGAAGAGTAGGTTTACCAACCTAACATGTAAATAAAATTATGTCTACAATATCTTTCAGTGATATATTTTTAAGAATGCATGGCTGAGCTAAAAAAGTAGTTCTTATGGATGTAATGGATGGCCTTTACGAATATAACAATGACAGTTCTTGAACGCAGTTTAAATGCGCTAATTACATTGACTTTCGTTAGAGAAATTCGCCCCAAGTTTGTCCTTCTCCAAACCAAAACAATACCGACTGTCACCCTTTTCTAAAAACAATAGGCGTGAAAATACATTCCAGTCGATGTAGATGGACAAACAGTGTCCACCGGAAGGGCCAGTCCTGAGTCACTGTTGTTGGCTCAGCACTCCAGTCTGTTTGTCTGTCGTAAAGTGTCGTACTCTCGAGAGCGCACTAACACACCAAACTGTACGCGTCATCTGTGACGGGGGAGACCAACAACCTGATGGTCCGTTCCCGAGGATACCGTGGACTAGCTATTCTAGGTAAAAAACTAACCAATCGGTTAAACTTATGCTATACAAAGGACGTGTACTCATGAAAATGCACAACTTTTACAATGGGACCTTGAAATCGCGAAAAAACAGCTGCTCCATACATTAAGGTCGCATAACTTGAAAAGATGTTGATGAATGCTGTTTTTTTGGCCTTACAGTCTGTTAATCGTGTTTTCAGAGCAATTGGGGTTGAAGATTTGGTTGAGCGTTTACCACTACGCCACCCCTGCTCTCAAAACGGTGAAATAAAACAACGTGACGTGGTGGATTCTGTCCCAGACCATCTCGCAGAGACGCCTGTGTCCCAGCAGCAACATGACAGGCTAAATTATTAAGTGATGATAGCGGTCTCATTAAGATCATAATATGTCATCAATCGATCGACACTTTATTTTAAAATTCCATGGAAGAGACTTCCTTAAGAAATGCATGCAATTTCAAACACGATAACATCACAAAAGCCCTTTTCCTCACACAACAAAGTTTATTCAACTACGTTCTTTAAATAATTTACATATCACACATTATAAACAGTTCTATTAATAGGTATAATTACTGTCTACAAAGCAAGTAAAGCAACGAGGATATTTTATGTAATTAGAAACAACATTCATTATAAACCTGATTAAGCTGCCGGGGCTACAGGTCACTCGATGTCGCACATGCCTTTGAGCTTTACTATTAAGGCTTTGTTCGGACAACACGACTTTTAGTCGAGGTTACGACTTATTTTAGTGTTGAGAGTATAATTCAATTATTGGTTGGTTTGAATACGTTTAACCTTTGATTCTGATTTATATATTAGCTGACGAACTTTCTTATTTATATTTGCATTTAGATAATAATTAATTATAACAAAAAAACAATCTCTACGCGTTCACTTTGTGAACCTCCTTCCTTTTATCGTTGGTTCCAAGAAAATCACATTATAAGTATGGAGCTCGAAATTCATCACCAAGTCTTAATGGAAACCTTATAAATAAAACACGACCCGCGAAACTAAAAAGAACTTTGAAAGTAGAAAGTCCAAGTTTAGTGTAATGAGCAGTAACTTTTGTACCCCACAAAGCGTTAGGCCTTAAAACATGTGCGGCCGGCAAAAGATAAAGCTCAAAGAAATTCCGCGAAAGTTAAACACATTAAAATTCTCAAAGAACAAAGAGGAGTTACTGTGTTGTTCATAAAATTCCCCGACACATAACCCCTTACATATTATTCATGCGATTTCTTGTAAGAACGCATAATCGTTGAATCTGTTTAAAGCCTTACAGATTATCCGCGGAGTTAAGTGTGTAATTACACACTGAGATGTTTCTCTAGATAATTATCTGAGAAACACCTTTTTTATGTTTGTTTGTTTATATTTTACGCTCTTGACAGGGTTAGAAAATATGTAGGGTGACCGTTACCATATGTGGAGGGGTCAAAATGTCTGCACTTTGCATACGTAGGGTAACCATTCGTCTGCCAATTATGAGGTATGTAACTATTGGGTGGCGTATTTAGTTAGGTTTATAAAATTATACAGCTGTCAGCTGTAAAAAAATACTTTCACTAATGTAGGTAAGTATTTTTTCTCTCGTTTCTATCGAGGTTTCATAATTACATATTATACTGTATTTATTTGCAGCTCGAGTTTTCAGAATAAAGCAGACTCTATTAATGTGTAACACGCCTTATTGTAATAAACGAACCTTCTTCGGAAGTCTTCATGTGTGTATAAAATAAAATATTCATACACATATAAAATATTGATAATAGTCCAAGAACCAGACGATGACGATGGATGGATAAAATAAGGAATGAGTAGGTACATATGAGGAAGTCTGAAAGTGGCGCCGGTGACTGAGAAGCTGCGTGGTAATCGGTTATTGCGGTATGGAGATGTGATGCAGAGGAATGAAGAAAATGTTGAGTGAGGCTATAAGAGTAGAGGACGGAAGACAGAAGACCAAAAAAACGATGGGACTGTATGAAGGATGATGTGGCTAGAAAGGACGTGACTACTGAGATGACGAGTAATAGAGCAGTATGGAAGAAGAAGACATGCTTCGCCGGCCCCAAATAAATTGGGATAAGAGCAGGAGAATAATGACGCTGATGAGTCCAAAAACCAGACGAATTCTGAACAAAATCTACCTGCATTTTCCTTAAACAAACTGCAGAATTTCTCAAGTAGCATTAGGCAAAAATTCAAATTGCAACTGTTTTAATAATAAAATGGTGAACATTTTCCGAGTGCGGCGGCGACCGCAAGCTAATCGCGACCTCAACCGCACATTACGCTTTACGTAATTAAGACGAGGATTACAACGCATGTCATTATAAGGCGCTTCCATTGCTTGAATCTTACTACAGTTTTGTTTTTGTGGGATATGGTAATCTAGGAGTTTACTGTTGTTTTCGACATGGGGTCATCATCTGCCTAGCCTTTTCCCAAGTTGGGATCGGTTTTCAATCTTACCGGTTGTAGCTGAATACCAGTATTTTACATGGAAGGACTGCCTATCTAACCTCCACAACCCAGCTACTGGGTAATACGATACCCCATCATCTGAATAGAATCTTAAGATTTTTCTCATTTTTTTTTAAATTTTATAATATCATTTTTGCAACAAGACAATCAGTATATAATATTTCCGCTGCTGGAACTCAAGCCGTCCTCTCTTTGGGAGGGAGTGGAAAGTGACCCTCCACGCGTGGGCCAAGTGCGGTTAGATAAATGTCCAATTTTCTCTGAAATTTTGGTTTTTTAACAAGCAGGTTCAAGGTTATCAAAAGTTTGATAAACTTGTAATGCCACTTAGGGGATATATTCCGTAATTGTTAATTATTTTGAGCTCCCAAAACCTCAATTTTTTTTTTTTTTTTAATTTCTGGAGCTCAAAATAATGAATAATCACGGATGATATCCCGTAAGTGACAGTATAAGTTTAGTTGTAAACCGTGAAAGCTTACCGTGTTAAAAAGTTTGATAGTTTTAATAAAAATAGAGTTGCATTAACATCAAAAAACATTTTTCCTATTCTATAAATATGTATCCATGATTCACAATCCAGTTTCTGTAAAATATACTAAAGAAACTTTTCTACTATTTCATATCAGCAAGTTGTATCATCGAGGCACATTTATTTTCTTCTCTTTACATAGCACTCTAAATAACACTGGCCATAATTTATGCCAAGAAAGTCTCTATAGATATGGATAAACAAAAGTGCGGATCAATTAGTTGAAACAAATTAAAGCGATGCGCACGCGCTTGATAAGCGACATAAATCCTTGCAGCGCTGGAAGATAGAAAGCTATCGCTGCTGCCAGTAACTTATACTTGGAGGGATCGACCATAGAATATGTTGAAAAACCTTTAAAGAGATGCGTACATTACAGCCGCGATGGGGGGCGTAGCATTTCAGCACAAAAAAAAAACATATTTTTTTCATACAATATGTACGAAAGTCGAAAGTGATGATCATCATCTGCCTAGCAATTTCCCATGTTCTGAATGTGTGGTTTGTGTGTGTTCTGCTTCCTGTCTAACCAGATGCAGCTGTATACCAGTATTTTACATGGACCGACTGCCTATTTGACCAGTTGGTATTGCGTAATACGATACCCATTAGTAAGACTAGTTGTCAGATTTTCAGGCAACTGACTACCTGTAACGACTGCAAAGGATCTTCAAATTACAGTCGAGATCAACGGTTTAACATGTTTTCCGATGCCCAGGTGAAACTCGTTATGTTATGGGTGGTCACTAGCTACTCAAAATTATGCTAATTTGAACTGTGTTAGTTTTTCAGGAGCAGAAGTGCACTACAATAAGACTGAGTAGCGAAAAAATGCTGGGTGAATTTATACCAATTACCGTTCTCTTCCATATTTATATCCATCTACTTGAAACTTACTTACTTGAAAATCACTATGTAAGCCAACTTATTTTTTTTAGATTTGAACATAAAATTACATCACGTTAGGCAGAGCTGTACTTTAAGTACACCCACATTTCGCCAGTTACGTTTTAACTCACATGTAATAGGGGGCGAGCCTATTGCCCTCAACTGGGCATAAATCTAGACTCCGTGGCTATTACTGATAAATTCGTGATGGAAAAACCCAATAACACTTTGCCCGACTCGGGAATCGAACCCAGGACCTCATGCTCAGCAGTCTCGCTTGCGATCACTGGGTGAGCTTATTGCATTTGTACAGATGCAATAAGCTCGCTCCGACCGATTAGAAATAAATAATCTACACAGGAAAGCTACTAGATTTTTGATCATTAAAAACCCTTTAAACGCAAAAAGTATCTCATATGATATGGCGGCCCCCTCATCACACCTAGCACAGAAGCGCGGCATTTGATAAATGAGCGAAGACGGTCCATACCTCTCGCCGACCATAAATTGTGAGGCTACCCACGGGAACGATGTGCACCGACTTATCGAGCTTAATAACTTAGTGCCTGTCCAAACTTAAAGGAAATACACCGCTTTTAAATAGTAATATCTTGGAATTTGTAGATGTTGTAGTCGATATCAAGACAGAGTCTTGCTAAGTATGCAGCATTTATAAGTTGGCACTGATGAGAACAAAGTTCAATGAAATACACAATTTTTCCCCGATTTCGATCCTAAAAATCGGCCAGTATCTGGTGTATAAAACTGCAAAAGGAACATCCTTTTTATGTCTCTTATAAATAAAGACTGGTATCTGCCGAGAACATTTTATCTAGACACCTATACAAGCAGCCTCTGAAAAGTAAAACATTAACAGATACTGACCTACCTTTAACTCAACAAGATCTATTCATCTATTCACAAAATAATAATACCACAATCTAACCACACAATTTATGTAAAATCCAATCACGTTTACCATAAATATCAGACACCAATGACCCTTTTTCAAATTCTGTAGATATACACTTCTGGCAAAGACCCTTCGTTCATTAGTCCCCGGTCAACGCATCTTAAAGTCAGGGGTAACCAATAAATGTATGATTTAAACACACGATGCACACAATTCCTCTTAATAATGCGAATATAATCCGTTGAATGGTCCATGTTTTCTTTGGTATTGCTGTTTACGGCAACATGCATTGGCGTGTTGTATAATATAATGATAGATTGCAAAGGTGAATGATAAATGAATGAATGTAGCTCTAGCTCAATAAAGTGTCAATAAACTTTATTTTTGGTTGTGCTAAGATATTTCTTATTGTTTCAAGTTCTTTTTGAAGATATTTGGTAATAGGTACCTAGACATTGATCAAAACCCGTATTAATAAACTTGGCTTTTGTTGTTTAACACCATAACTAATTTAGATTGCCGCCAAAATTAAATCAGCAAATTCAAAACTCACCATAGACAATTTCACACCGATGGTGACTTTTGAGTTGCGAGACTACTTGAGCGCACTAAATTGTCTGGCTTCAAAACTTTTTCGACGTCGAATAAATAAAACGTTTCTACAAAAGTCGTCCACCCCTGGTGCGAAAGACGTTACAATCTTTATGGTCCCATTTACGCGTCTTATTTTATACGTAATCCATTAATTGCCGGGATTGGGACCTCTTTTTCAAAAGATTTTTTGCCTTTTTTATCCAACAAGCACCTGTGTCTAAAAGCAGACCCGTCGATGATTTCAATGACTGGTTATTTTTGTACAAATAGTATTTATAAGGTCGACAGAATTTGAACTTTATCTCACCTCCCCTTAGGTTAAAAATATATCAAAATACTGGTGTTCTTAGTAAATCTTCTCTGAACGCGGGGTGAGAAGATGCGACCACTGACAGGGCAAAGTCGTGCAGGTAGAAAATCGATTGTTATTAGACGTCAGGGCTCCTCATAATAACATAAATGTATTGTAAAGAATCGATTCTGAAGAGAATAAGGTGATCGAACGGCCAAGAAGAATTCCACGACAAATTAGCTTTTTCATTTAATAAATTGTGCAGACGTTGATACATTTTTTCATCTTTCGTTATATCAAACAAAGATTTATTAGAAAGTGTCTGGCTGAAAATTCAGCTTATAATTACAATGGTTTTTGCAACGTTATTCGATAAACGAAAAAAAATACATTTAAGATGGCATAAAAGCGCGCGAAAACACCAAAATGATAGAGTCGTTCTATTTCGGTTTTTCGAGCCTTTAGTTTTTACTTTTTTTGTACTTTTGTAACATATTTTTGAAATGTTCATTTACCTTATAGGTACCTCGACTTTTTCTATCCACAATCAATCAATGTTTATACGAGTAAGTTACACTTTGTTTATTTTTTTACTTATAGGTAGTAAAGTAGGTACCTTTTACAGTATTTCCATAAGGAGTTACCTTCTACAAAAGGAAGCTATCCTTTTAGTGTTTTCTTAATGAAAGCTTACAAGTTTTCCCTAGCGTGTAGGTACATTACTCAAAGCCTGGGAGGTATCACACGGCTCCCCGAAGCGCATAAATTGCAATTAAGCTGTATGTCAGCTTGTCGCGTTGAACGACGTCTCACCTGCGCCTTGTACACTCCGCTTTATTATAAACGTAATTATGAATTAAGGACTGCAGGCAAAAGAGATAAGATACAAGAATTGGTAGTAGGAACCAGGGATTTAAATCGTCAGATTCGCCCTACTGTTCGAATAATGAAAACGATTCAGATTCGTTGACAATTAAATTTAAATAGTATTGTCTGGTCGATGGGTCGTCTTAAGCCTCGGTCACACTCGCTGCGAGTGCATTCGCTGCAAATAATGATCGCAGCGACAATCCGCTGCCTGCCTGTCACACACAGCGAGTTCTACACGAGAATTTCGACAGTCTGTTTGTGTGCAAATTGAAAAGGTCGTCTGCTCGTCGCACACGTCAGTGTATTCGGTTGGCATGTGCAGAGTTAGCAAACCAAATGCTGATTAAGCTCACAATTCACAAAAAGAAGAAGAAGACAACTTTATGAAGGCGTTATCCTTTGCGTTTTTCTTTAAAAAATTGTTGTTATTTGTATCCCACAGCTCCTCGTATTTTCTATACACACCCAAGAAATGAATTATATCCCACTTTAGAGAATAATTTTTTGGTTGACTCATCTTTATATACTCGTAGGTATATATGCAGCGACGAAACGACGTGTAGCACAGACGTATCTAGTCTAGTCTAGAGCGGCGCGCTGAGCGGAATGGCTTATCGCAGCGAGTACCCTGTCACACAGCGAATACTCGCGGCGAATGCGCATTCGCTGAGAGTAAAATTGGACGTGCTCAATTCAGCTCGCGGTGACTGAATCTATTCGCAGCGAATAGCCTGTCACATACAGCGAATACTCACGGTGAGTAGGCATTCGCAGCGAATAGCCTGTCACATACAGCGAATACTCGCGGCGAGTAGGCATTCGCAGCGATTAGTCGCTGTGTGTGACCGAGGCTTTAGGGGCAAAGTTCTCGCTCTGTCGTACTAAAATCGTAACTAGTTCTCCATGCGGGATGTACTAACTCTTCTTAGTATAACATTCCCGTGACTTAAGCATAGTGAGAGCATATCTAACGATCTCAATATTTGGCGGGAACTAGTCTGGATGTTTGAAAAGTTTGATATGAACGAGATTGGTAGGCGCCTCCGCCATGTTAGAAGTTACGCCTGTACAGACAGATGAGTATATTTCTGGAACATGGCAGGACGTCTAGATTGGAAGATAAGCCTGGGTTTATTTCATATTTTAGTTAACGACAGAGTTTTAATTTATAATGATTCTACTCAATTAAGTGTATGAACGTGGATGAAGCAAAAGGATAAGTAATGAAGAAATGTAATGAGAAAAACTCGTGAGATTTTGTAAATGTACTGCTGCATTATGTCGATAACTAAGAAATTTTAGCTTAGCTCCTGATTAAAGCTTTGCATAGGCACAGCTTTTCTACTTCTAAATAGGAATTTATGAACTCATAGACAAAACTAGCTCCTGAAAACACGTTCTATAAAGGGCCATTTCGGTCGTAGCTTACTTATTGATAATTAAATACCAATGATAATACATATTCATCGCATGGCAACAGGACACGCCTAAGGAATGCTTAGCAAAGCCATCAATCTGAAATATCATAAACTAATAAGTTATCAAATCCGCCTTGCTTGTGACAGAGCGTGGGCCTTGCCATAGACAATGTATGGTAATTAATCGTCTATGTGTGACAGTTGTGTAAGTTACACTGATTTATAGAACGCGGTGTTTATGGTCCGCATAAACGGCGCAGGCGACGGTGTAGGAAAGAGCGACGCGAGAGACGGCGGACACCGCGATCAGGCTTGCAGTTGATAAAAGAGGTCTTGGTTTAGTTCTGTGTTTAAAAAAGAAAAAAGAAAGTTTTTTAAGATGTCTCGTTTTTGTACTTCTCTATGAAGTATTAATGACTTGACATAGTCTGATTTCGCGAAAAGTATTTTTTTTAACTACCTAGATAGAGTAACTGTAACGAATTTTGATTTATAAATCCCTACTTACCATTTCTCTTAGAGCAATAGAATAGGGGCCTGCCAAGAAAAAAATAAAATATGTCATCAACTTTGCTGTAAGATGTACCTACCTACCACCTAAGCTACTGTTTGTACAGACAGCCAGCACATCAGGCTTCTACAATGTCAAATTTCTTTAATGGATTTTCGAAATTATGTATATAAAACTGTTGTCTATAAAACAGTGTTCAGCCTTATTAATGATAAACTTAGGTCTGGTGATCGTAAGTATGACTGCTGAGTGATACCTACTTACTGCATACGCAACCTAAGTCGGACGAGGTGTTACCTAGTGGATTTTTACGACAGAGATTTTTCAATAGAAAAGAAACCCGCACCAATTAGTCCGGTCATTTTAGACAATTGAAATAAAGAAAATTCCGACAGAGCCAAATCTTCGTAGAGACCTTAGGTTTACCAAAAGGAATAAAGTGTCAAAAGTCCCCATTAGTCCCATGTGAGCTTAGGGACTTATTCGGGGCCCAAGGTCAAAATTTTAGGTTTTTTGGATTTTTCTCGTAAACGGTAAGTTTTATCGAAAAAGTACCTTTGAGCAAAGTTGTAGATCTTAAAATTCTCTATAAAAATGGTCCCTATGATTTTTTCTCTAAGACCCACTATTTCCCAGATATTGCGCTTGTAAGAATCATGTTCTACATAGTATGCACACATATGCCACGTATATACATATTTAGGTACTCAAGCAAGCAAAAATGCCTACTCTTGTCTCTTTTATGTATACATTATACTATTCTAAGAAAGTAAATTTTCTTAGAATAGTATAATGTATACATAAAAGAGAAAATCTAAAATGACCGCCGGTCCCTTACCCTAACTTGAATAACATCTGGCCTTGAAAAACATCTGCCTATTCTTTTGTCCATGTGGTGTCGTTCACGTATACCTGCTTCTTTTAGTGTTGAATGAGCAGTTCGAGTGACTATATGTATTTATTACAATTGTCTACTATTGAAGTTAGTGCTGATTAATATTTAAAAACAAATGTCACAATTTTGCTTTATTTGTAATAAACTTTTGACTGAAGATGAAACTGTTGTGGTCAGTCGTGGAATGCCAACTTTAATCGATGCAAGTGTCGCGAGAAGTGATGAGTTTGCTGATTATTTAAGAAGCCAAAAGTCCGTTACAATTCACGTGGATTGCAGAAAATCATACACCCGGAAAACTTCAATCTCTGCATCAAAAAGACAACGTGAGGAAGAACAGGCCAGTACTTCAAAAGTAAGTCCACCTCATACTAGAGCGCGAATAAGTGAATCCAGCTTTTGTTTTAAAAACCACTGCTTATTTTGTGGCGATGAAGCGGATGAAGAAGCAGAAAAGAAGAAAGTGAAGATTTATCGCCGAAAAATTCATAAAGTTTCTACACTTACATTCAAAGATTCCATTTTAAAATTAGCTAAAGATCGTTCTGATGATGTGTCAAAAGCTGTCTTTGCGCGTATTAATTTTCAGTATGATTTAGTTGCTGCTGACGCTAAATACCATGACAGTTGTTACAAATTCTTCCTGAGACCTAATACTGGCGGTAAAATTGGCCGTCCTCAAAGTGAGGCTATAAACTCTGCAATGGAGGAAATTTTCAATTTCATTGAAAGTAGCGATGACTGCCAGTTTTTGTTAGATGAACTGAAGAATGTTTGCCAAAATGTAGCTTTAGAAAACGGGATTATAAAAATACGATTGAAATTAAAGTATGAGACATTTTAAGTCAAGCCTGGTCTGATAACAAAAACTTGAATGAAAAGGAAAAACGGTGGAAAACTTTAAAAGCTGCGGCAGAAATTATTCGAGAAGATATTCAATCTTGTGTGTTTGATAATACTATGTACCCGCCACCGGTAGAATGTTTGAAGATATAAATAACGATATTCCCGAATCATTATCTTTTTTTTGGGACAAATCATTCTTAAAAATAAGCGTCATAATTTGGATCATTTAAAGTTAGTTTGCACAAATATTAGTCATAGCATAATGACTGCTGTTCGGCCTAGATCCTTCAAGTCTAAATTACAGCTGGTTTTTCAGTTTTTGTGATTCTTACAAGCGCAATATCTGGGAAATAGTGGGTCTTAGAGAAAAAATCATAGGGACCATTTTTATAGAGAATTTTAAGATCTACAACTTTGCTCAAAGGTACTTTTTCGATAAAACTTACCGTTTTCGAGAAAAATCCAAAAAACCTAAAATTTTGACCTTGGGCCCCGAATAAGTCCCTAAGCTCACATGGGACTGATGGGGACTTTTGACACTTTATTCCTTGTGGTAAACCTAAGGTCTCTACGAAGATTTGGCTCTGTCGGAATTTTCTTTATTTGATCACAATTTTTATGTCTAAAATGACCGGACTAAATTGTCAATAAGTAATTGGCTTACCCATATTACAAGGAACTTCAAAATTACTGGTGAAATGTGAGTGTGCCATTAAACCTGCCACTTTACAAAATACAGGCGCGCGTAATGTAAGTTAGTAAAACATTTTATTTTATCAACCTGTATTGTCCCACAGTTCGGCAAAAATCTCTCCCATTACTAAATGAAAACCAAATATTTACTACTAATAACCTTGTACCTAAACTATAACGATCTTATAAAAAAACAAAGAACGTGGCAAGCCGTATCGCGTTCCGATCAGACAGAAGAAAGTACGTCGGAGGCGGGATGATAGCGTCGGAGGCTGCAACCGGCCAGACCGGTCCCCATTGTGGTCAGTTTTTGTAGCGCACCCCGCCCCGCGTCCTCCGCACGTTTCCTTCGCCAAAATGTTCTTGATCCTCTGTGGTCAATCGATTTAATTGCTGTATTTCAATTTCAAGTCACTAATTAAGAGTTTTTCTATAGAACTAAGCATGTTCAGCGATAGAAGATGGAGTAGTTTGTACAAAAATATATAAAAATGAAAAACTGTTGAAAGACTACCAACCATCTACCAATCCACATTGGGCGCACGTGGAGGAGTATGGCCCACTCCTTCTCAGGGATAGAACGCCTGTATCGGCGTATGCTAGCAGTGCGCATAGGCTGATTACTTATAAGTATAAGACTACATTGTACAGATGCCAAATTTCTTTAATAGCTTTTCAACTTTATCGTTATAGCATTAGATTCAAGGTTGATTGGGAAAATTAGACAATTTTGGGTAACTTGATGTGTTGGCGTCAGTACATTCATATACTCTATTGGACTGGAGTTAAGTGACTGAGGCATCAGCGAGCAGTAGGAGCTAGCCTTCTTTCCAGAGGAATAGCCAGTCAATCAACTTTGTATCATTGTTCGAGGAGGCCCTCCCAATTAACTCCAGACACATAATATAAAGGGTGTCAAAAGACCCTTAACGAAGCCGAAGGGCACTTGCTCTCCCCGTCATTGCGATCATTTTTTTGTTCTAGACCATACCTGGGAACCTTCTAGTTACGGAGATATTGGGGGTCAAAGTTCCAATTTTTCCACAAGTTTTTTTTTTTTAAATCGCTTTTATGGTTTTAACTATACTTTAATGTACTCCATGACCGTTTACTATTCAATGCACCCATCAGCACTAAGTTTTGAGTGCGTAAAATTGAGTGTGACCGTAAAACGTGATTTTTCACCCCAAAAAAAAGTCGTTTCCCAGCAATAATTTTTGCGTAGAGTTACTTAGATGACTTGATGTACAAATGCTTAGTTGACGGCTTCGTGAAGGGTCCGTTTACACCCTGTAGGTATTGATACTAAATTCCTGATATTTTTTTAATGAGAGACCAATAAGCACCAGCTAGTTAACTATAGGCACATGATATCGAATCTGAAAAATAAAAAGGCCGTGGTCCAGTCTTGTCATTTGACCCCTTGATAGTTGATTATGGGTTGTAGCTCGACAAGGAGCAAGATGAGGATCATTAAGACACTGAAGTAATTGAGGTTGGCGCAACACGTTTTTTCTTCCATTCTTCCCTGTCAGTCGTCCAAGCTATCATTAAACTCCTTTCTCTATCATAATATAATTCCCTCGCACAATCGAACCTCTCCGTTTCCATTCATATCCATCAAGCTTTTGGTCACATGCGTTAGCTACTTCCAAGAAAAACGACCGTTTATTTTCATCTGTAACAGAATCTTCTTTCGAACTTCCTCTAATATACATATCTTGCGTTATACCTATTCATTCCTTGCGTTAGCAATTCTTATCACTTCACAATTTCAACAAGCAATCTTTTCCGTCCATTTCCCTTCTTCGTTGACGGGATATACCCACATACCTACCGATATTTTCAGGTGAAAACATTAGACTTTCAAAGTCGATACAAGGTAATAATACAATACAAATACCTAGGTAACTACATAGATTTATCTAGGTCGTGAACGGAGACTCAGTGCGTTGATTACGCGTCTCGAGTACAGTGGAAAAACAGTACGATGATAGAACTCGGACTAGTGTTGGGGAAATGCACTCGTACAAGTAGTAGTAATATTGTTTCTGCTCTTTCTTGGAACTATGTCTGATAGGCTATATTATAGCCGCTATAATAATAGTAGTTGGATTGCAAGTAGTGATTCCAACACAAGTAACGCCATCTGTTGTTGGGTTGCTTAATGAAGCAAGGACTATTTTTGTTACGAGACAGTCACACAATAAGGTACATTATAAATCATAATATGAGTGGAAATCCAGAAAATTTGTCCAGGATGGTTTTATTCATTCCTTGCCAATACATAGCTTTATTGTTTTTTTTTTACTACACTGCATCTACCATAAACAATGGATCAATGAAATGACAAGACGTGATTCTAGAATTGAATTCTTTAGTTTTTGGTTGGTATTATGTCTGATCTGTCAAAAAATGTCTTTTTGACGTGATTTGCCGATAAAATTATTTGGATAGTACACTTTTATAAATATGGGAGGTTCTCAAAGTACCAGAAAAGTAACTGTGGATAACGAAAATGCCATCCAAGTGTCCCAGGAGGCTTTAGACCGGATACAAGCTCAGCTCAGCGCAAAAGTAAATATGATGTTACATTACATAATTTTGATCAATGTCATTGCTTGTTAAGACATAATAAAAGGGTGTTGTTGTTATAAAAATCCTCAAATTCATTTCATGTGAATTTTAGACTATACAGTCTAATTCATGAGCATAGCAAGTTCATGACGACAAAGCAATATTGTAGGTTAACTCGGCTGTTTCTGAGAACAACCTGATTGATGACAACATAACTATCTTGAATCGTATATGTTCATTTGTCTGTACTACTTTCTACAGTACCTAAATAGATAAACTAACAAGCAGCTATACATAAAATAGATTCAGTAATTAAAGCCAGCTTTCATTTCACTATTTCCAAATAGAAAATACATGAGTGGAAGTACCTATAATATAATATATAGAAGCTAAGCAAAACTAAAGTGTAACAACTATTGCAACCGGTTAAACTTGGAAGTACACAAAGAGCACAACAACAGAGTTCTAAACATGAACTTGATAACTTTTAACCCTTAATCGAGGAAAAATATTGAATTCTGTGTATATCTTTTTTGTATTGTTAGATGTTCCTAAAACCAGGAAAAATAATCAAAAAAATCTAGTATATTTAGATTTTTAGAAATTGCATGTCTTGTATACAGGACATTGCCAAGTTCTCCAGAAAATAATGGAAAATATTGATGTACAGTATAATGGACATTGTTGAATTCAGGGTTAACATACTTCTCATCACTAATTTCAGCAAGCTGACCAGAGAAATGAGTCTGCACAAAATTACGTACCACCGCCATACGAGCATAAACGCCTCCGCGAATACGCAGCTGAGGAGGCCTACTGGGCGAACCGCATTGAAAGCCTGAAGAGGGCATACGACAAGATAAACAGCGGAATGCATTTGGAATACCAGAAGACATTGAAGGAGGCTAATGATTTATTTAATGTGGTCCAGGCAGACAAAGTATCTGCGAAGGTGACGCCATGCCAGGAGGAGAAGGCAAAGGTAAATAATACATACTAATTTTATAAATGACAAAGTGTCTGTCAGTCCATCTGTTAAGTTATTATGCCTAAACCGCTGATAGATTTGAATAAAATTTGACATACTGATAGAAAATGACATAGAATACTTTGATCCCAGAAGTACATTCCCGTGAGGCAATATGTGGCCTTCATGCTTCATTGTGAAGCTGTAGGCAATTGCCAGGTGGATACATTTCAAGATAATATCAGTTTCTGAATGAAAAGTTTTATAACTTAATTTAAATACAACATTAAGTGATGATTTATTTTCTTGTGTGATAAGATAAGCCAATCAGAATGATTGTTGTAGAGATTGGCAAAGTGCAGTCACTTGGATGTTCCTTGTGGACGGTTTTGTAATGAACATACAGATACTCCCTAAACGTTTTGCTTATGATCAGTCAAATTGTGAGAGTAACTACAGCAACTACAAGCTGATCTTAAAATACAGGACAAGAAACCTAGTTCACACATCTATAAAAGTCGAAAAAATTTCAAAAAATAATAATTTGCCTAAAGACAGGTTGTTGACATTATTGTCTTGTTCATAATACTGTCTAGATAATCATGTCTAACTCAAACAAGTGGCTTGAAATTATTCACCATTTTATGTTTCGTCTTTTGTCAGCTTCAGATTTCTTCGGGATTTAAGCTAGAGTATGATGTAAGCACTATTTTGGTAATTATATCCTGATATAATAAAGGTTATTTAGCCCCCGGGGCTAAAGTGTAAAAATATTATTAGCTTTATAATTTAATTACCGATTAAAGGAAAAATACTCAGCAAAACTAAAATAATTAGTCAAGTTATGTAAATTGTTATAACTCAAACTCAAAGCATTTATTTCAAACTAGCTGTTCCCGGCATGCGTTGCAATGCACCTTTTTCCTATCCTACCTACCTATCCTACCTACCCTACCTACCTACTTACCTACCCTACCTACCCTACCTACCCTACCTACCCTACCTACCTACCCTACCTACCCTACCTTGGCTGTACCTTGGTTGGCTGTTTTTCTCGCCGTAAAAACCATCCATGAACTCCAACGAAAATTAAAAAAAAAAAATTGGCCAAATTGGTCCAGGCGTTGTTGAGTTATGCGCTTACCAACACATTTTGCGATTCATTTTTATATTATAGACTAGCTGTTCCCGGCATGCGTTGCAATGCACCTTTTTCCTATCCTACCTACCTATCCTACCTACCCTACCTACCTACTTACCTACCCTTCTCTACCTACCTACCTACTTACCTACCTACCTACTTACCTACTTACCTACCCTACCTACCCTATCTACCCTACCTACCCTACCTACCCTACCTACCCTACCTACCCTACCTACCTACCCTACCTACCCTAACTATCCTACCTACCCTACCTACCCTACCTACCCTACCTACCCTACCTACCCTACCTACCCTACCTACCCTACCTTGGCTGTAACTTGGTTGGCTGTTTTAAGGGTTTTTCCGGCAATTATTCGAATTTTTCTCGCCATAAAAACCATCCTTGAACTCCAACGAACATTTAAAAAAAAAATTGGCCAAATTGGTCCAGGCGTTGTTGAGTTATGCGCTTACCAACACATTTTGCGATTCATTTTTATATTATAGATAGACCCATGACAGGCACTTTGGCATAGTCAAAAATACCTACAGTCCGCCACAGGCATAATAACTGTGAATGGACTGTAGTTGCCCATTCGAAAATAGTAGATCTCATGGAGAAGAATGGGCAAGAAACTCCATGGACACTCTTTTCAAATCAAGTTATATATATTACACAGTCCTGGGTACAATATTGTTGCTTCTATATGTGAGCACAATGTAGAGATAGGAAAATAAAGCAAAACTACAGTTAAACCATAAAGATTAGGATAAGCCCTACTAACCATAATAGAAAGTCCACATGGAATATAATGATTCAGTATTAAAAAAATATAGTAATCTAGTGGGTGTGTCAGTCCAGTGCTGCGCGTGCTCTCTCTAATCGCAGGAAGTTAGATTAGATTCATTTCTTAGCCTGAGGCCGTCTTACATTAGATATTGTGAATAGTGTCGATATTGTTATCTGGATATTCATCAAAACTTTCGTTCTAATTTCAGGTCCTTCAGTGCTACAACTCAAATCCGAACGAATCCCTACTGTGTTCAGTGTTAGTGAATGAATTCAATGACTGTGTGTGCAAGAGCAGAGTAGCAGCTGTCGCGGCTTCATCTTAACAAGCGGAGTTGTGTAAATAATCGTTATAGAAAATGTTCACGTCATCACCAAGCAATACTGACCTCAGAGGTTGCATTCGGCCGCGGAGTAGATTTAATATTAATGCTGTATCAATAAACTGTTATTAATTTATATTATGTGGTTTATTTGGTCTTTTTCGTGTTGCTTATTTGTGAACCTTATCAAAATGCAGATGCTTTGAAAATAATTGATCAAGTTGATTATTTGAAACTAATTAAGTTTTGCTGTAGGGGTCGTTTAATCACGTGAGATTGAAACAGGAGGGGAGAGGATCAGAAAAAAGTAAACACGGTTAATCACGCTGGGAGAGGATTTAGTGAAAATCACGTTTTTTTCGTGCCACAAAAAAAGAGGAAAACGTGTGACGTATGGTGAAGGGGACACCGACGTTCAAACGCTTACCACGTAGGTACTCAGTACCTACATCATTCCGAACACACGAAAAATTTCTATGTGGGGGAGTTCCGCCCTGTAAATAAAAAATACACATGATGCTGGGAGGGCCGAGGAGTGGCCTATAACCTCACGCGAGGTATCACCAAGGGGTAGGGAGGGGTATAAAAGTGGCCTAAAAACCTCACGTGATTAGAACCCAATTCAGTCAATTTAAAAAAATGTTTTCTATAATATCCATCCACCAGCATCTTCCATACCTCTGTGACTAATTTACTTACCAATGATGTTTATTAGATATTTTAGTTATGATGCGGTTGTTATTAACTAGATTGTAGGCTATAGTTTGTAAATCATATAAATCATATTCATGTACCTCAATCATATACAACCTTATCAGAAAATAAATACCCATTATTTACAGTACAACCTCATTTTGTTTATTTACGAAATTCCAGCAGTCACTTTGACAAAGAGTTACCAAACGGAATTATTGACCAAACAGCTGGTTCAAGTTGGTTTTAGTTGCCAAAGCAACAATGCTTTAAAGCTGCAACATAATAAATTACTGTTAAAACGCGTTTAGAAGCAATCTTTAACAATGGAGCAACCAGAAGGCGAAAAACCTCCAGAGAAAATTCGACGGGTACCCCTGTACCCTGGGTTCCCAGAGTTGGCGCGGTCTGATGTCAGTATACACCCAGCTTACTCTAAACTGGCATTGGCATAGTAAGTATTACATAAAACAATTAGGCGATACAGAAGTGCAGCTGCTAGTGGAGTGTGCCAGTACATTGAATCTAGAGACATCATATTTGTAACTTATCAAATGAGCTATTTTAATAATCAAATTTCAGCCGAGTAGTATGCCGCCACCGCTATCACTACGCCAAAGCAGCCCAACGCAAACAATTTATGATGGAACTGCACAGCTTCGAGAAACTACAATCCAATGCCCTGGACGGAGTGCGGGTGCATCGAGAATTCTCGCAAGGAATCCTGTCGCACCATATACCACCGCGACGGTACATGCAGAAGTTGACACCGGATCCTCTCAACTCGAAACAAAGAATGCGGGTGGAGGAAATAATCAGTGGAAGGGTGGACTTTAGTCAAAAATAATGCAACCATAATTGTGAGGCTTCAACGCAGCACAATATAGAAGTTAGTTGATATAACTGTGGGTTCACTTGCAGACCATTCATATAAAACATGTTGCCTACTAAAAATAATAATTTCAACTCTCTTAGTTAAATCAACTCTATTAAGAGAGTGAGAGAATAAATAAAGTATTTAACATGTTTTTAACCGACTTCTAAAAAAGTAGGTTATGTGTTCCACTGGAATCAATTTTTTTATTTGTTGTATTTACACCTATTACTCCTTTTTTCATTTGGTCTCATATAGATTTTATTAACTTTGCTTGAGTAGTTTATGAGTTAGCAACATATTTATTCTTGATGAGGTCCTGGGTTCGATTCCCAGGTCGGGCCAAGTGAAATTCGGTTTTTATCAGGAATTTCTCAGTAGCAACCACAGAGTCTGGATTTGTGCCCAGTTGATGGCAATAGGCTCACCTTATATTACATGGGACTTAACATAATTGGCGATATGTGGGTGTACTATTAGATACACCTCTGCCTAAACCCTCCAGGGATTACAGGTGTGATATTATGTTTTTCTTCTTGGCCTAGTTGACTATACGACGACCTCTACCACTACGACTTTATGATGACCTCTTAATAACTTCTAGTAACTATGAAGGGCAAAATAAAAATCTTTTTTGCAAAAAGTCAGTATTATGTGAATGTTTTGCCACTGTGAACACAGGTCCATAATTAGAAATACAGGGGTGAATCGAGACAAAACTTTAAGAGGGATTTTAACTTTGCATTAATATGGTATGTTGCCAAAAAGGTCTCTGAATAATAAATTAAAATTAAGCAAATAAAATAGATTACTTATTGGTAACATATCATAATTATTAATTCAACATTAAAATCCATCTCAAAGTTTTGTCTCGATTCATCCCTGCATTTCTAAACACCCCGTTTTACCGTTAATGAATGTGTATAATAGCAAAGTAGACAAATAAAAAACTCGCAATCAACTTAAAATTGTTATTTTATTCAACTGATTCCATAGCTTTCCTCTTCTTCATTCTCTTACTTTTTTCCACGTTAGTCTGTAGGTAGAGGGCCTCCTTTTTAGCCTGTGATATCTCAGCCCTTAACCTCTGTTTGAGAGCAGCCCTTTCATATGCCAGTCTCTCACTCAAATGGATCCACTTGAACCTTGGGATGTATTTCACATTCCATATCATGTCATAATATCGTGATTTCTTTCTAGTGCCAATCTTTGTGTTGTTAAGTTTGTTTGCAACCATTTTGGCTACTTTTTTCTTCTGGAATTCTACCCAGCCTTCTGTAAATTGGTTTGGTACTCGCTTGCGTTTTTCGCCTGGCTCTGAAAGAGGCAATTGAAAAGTGTGATTAGCTGTTTCATGAAAAACAATAACCACTACGCATTGTAATGATTGGTCAACGTAAAATACAATTACCTAAAGGAGCCTAGATTTTGACATTAAAAACAACAACATAACCTCGAAAACTTACTGGCACTCGACTGCAAGTATATCCTCCCAACTTCACCGAATTCACTGAATATTTCACGTATCTTAGCCACATTCATGTAAGGAGGGATAGTTGACAAATACACGATCCCGCGCTTTCTAGTCTTTTTCTTTTTTATCCCATTACCAGACTCTGAAATATTGTCTTCATCTGAAGCATTCTGTGAGCTACCTTCGAAGTCCGAACCATTTTCCGGTACTCTGTCCATTTCAACATCACGCATTGTATCACAAGATGATGTCTTTTTTCAAATAATTACTACTTTTGATGAAAAAGTAAACGATTCAAATCCATGCAAAATACATGTGATACTGACACTGACAGTTACAGCACTTACAGCATAACTGTAGTGACAGGTAGTGTAGTGCTGTTGCAGTCTAAAGGTGTCTGCCTACACATTCGGTGTTTTTTTTTATCAGTTCTCTAACTGATAAAAAAAAGACACCGAGAATATTCAACTTTTGTTCATGGACAAGAACCGGAAATGGATTGTCAAGTGTCATTACGGGAAAATATTTCCAATGCAATACGTCACTCGCTACTTACTAATTTACGAAAACATAAATATTCTGTTTTAAACAGTTTAATTCTTAAATTTTCACCATGGGTTGTGATGGTGGTACTATCCCACGTCGAGATGAACTTGTGCGGATGAAAAAGAAGCCAGAACAGGTAAATGTCTTATGAAAACTTTTGTTTTACTAAATGTAAACATTTATTTTCCCATGTGTTAATTTTGTTATTTTCTTGTAGAAAGACAAAGATGCTGAGCGATCATTCAAGTGGCGCAACTGCGCTTTATCCCAGCAACCTCTGCAGGCTCCCGTGGTGGCCTGCGGCGTCGGTAGGCTGTACAGCAAGAGCTCCGTCCTTGAGTCCTTGCTTGACAAAGATACTAAGCCTGAGTCCATCAACCACATCAAGAATCTTAAGGTAATGGAATAGAATGTAATTTATTGTACACCAAAATAGAAACGCAATGGTTTTACAATATTGGTAATGCTCATAATATTGTTTTAAACACCAGTATCTATAGTTTATGATTAAGGGTTGTAAGTGATGAGTGTGGCGTTCGCCCCCTATTGGTACATTGGACTTATGACGATAATTATTGTCATGTGGATGTACTACAGATACACCCCTATGTAAGGCCAAGTTGTGCACATAGTACACCTTCATCAAGCATAATGTTATGTTGATAAAATGACCAATAGCCTCTGAAGAATAGAGATGAGACGTATATACTGGTAGAGGTATATATACCAAGTATGTGCTTCCCAGTACATAGACCGGGTACGGACCGAAATACTGGGTAAATACCTTGAAGGTATGACGTCAGACGCATAGTACGATACGAACCGCTACCACAAGGTAGCGCCCAGTTTTATCGGTAGTTCGGTACGCCGAAGCAACCCGAAGCAACCCGAAGCTACCCGACAGCTTACGAAGGGACCCGAAACGTCATTCGTGCTTTATGAACATTCGGTTGATTTAATTTAGTTAGACAAAATGGGTACTTATTTTTACGTGCATAAGGAACATAATAGCATAATTACATTTTTTGTCACGACGTGAAAGAGTTCCTTTGTTTGTTTATGTTAGGGAATATTATTACGTGTTTGAATGTTTACGTTGTCTAGTGGTACTTCCTAAGCCTGGTAAAGTAGGAAGGAAAGATTTCATATCTCATAATGCATTATTACGTATAGGTACTTGAAACATCGTACCTACATTATATTGGAGGCATACCATACTTATCGTATACGTTTACTTATCGAAATCCTACCACACCCAAATACTTAGAAGTATTTTGATACCTGGTATTTGTACCAGGTATTTAGTGATACCCATACCTTAAAGGCCGGGTATGGAGAATGGCAGGTATTTCTCATCTCTACTGAAGAACATACAACTTGCACCATTTTCTAGATATTTCGGCATAGACAATGTGATTACCCTGAATCATCTTTTGTAAGTTGCTCCACTAAGACTACCTTAGAATAGAGCTAACTTTGTAAAAGGGGTTGCTTGTAATCAAAATCATTTCATCATGTGTTGTAAAAGTTAGTTTTGTGCAATAAATTGGATGTATGTCATAATAGTTTGTGTTTCAAGATAAAGTTCATCATAACTAGAAGTCACTTGACTGGTAGTGGTCTCTAACCACTACCAGTCAAGTGACTTCTAGTTATTTGCTCAAAGATTGTTAATTTGAACTTTAGAAACATACTACAATCTACCTTTTGCACATCAAAAAACCTCAAAAAAAACTTTTTAACTCAGAAATAGCAGTTTTGAGAGATACACATTAAAAGTTTGTTGTGTGCTTACTGTAAAAAACTGTCACTTGTGCATTTCGGTGACTTATTTTTGCAGTACACTTTTTTTCTGCAGCGGTTTTTTACAATTACAGAGCCAGGATAATTGAAGTTGAGTGGAGTATTATTTAAAAACCTAATATTTTTATGTTGTTCGTTTTTTAGAGAGAACTACAAGGTTTTAATGCACTATAAGTTTGGTTAGAGTTTCAAAGGTGCCGTACATACATAAAATTCAATTTTTATTTGTAACAAATGACCCACCACCATCACCTTGGCATCATATGGGTGTTTACTAACTACAATGCCACCTATCGGGTCCAAAACTATCCTATCTTTGAAGCTGGAACCAACAATACACATTTACAATTTACATTGAAATTGGTTGGTTGGTTTTGAAGATTATCATGTGAGAACATAGTGACACATGTACATATATTAAGAAGATATCATCCCAAACCAAAGTGCTAAATCTCAAACTTAAATTTACAGGACATCAAAGACTTGAATCTGGTCAAGAACCCAGCATATACTGCTGCTGACCATACAGAGGGTAACGTAGGTGAGGGCAATGCGCCCTACATCTGCCCCATCAGCGGCTTGGAGATGTCCGGCAAGTTCCGCTTTGTGTTCCTATGGAGCTGTGGATGTGTGCTCGCTGAGAGGGCACTCAAGGAAGTCAAGCAGAATCTCTGTCATATGGTGAGCTTACTACTTCATAATATTTTTTTGTTATTTTTACTATTCAAGAATCAACAACACTAAGAAAGCTACAAACAATTGTAAATTAATTGTGAATCATTTGATGAGTCATGAAAGGCAAAAATAAATGATTCAACAATTTCAAGCTCAGCTTCAAAGTCCAAACATTTTTTATAAGGTACTACATACTTTTACGTATTCTTAATAAAACGACTAACTTCTATTGTGTGGTACTCTAATATAGAATGCAATCTTTGTATCTATGACTAGCTGTTGCCCGCGACCTTCGTCTGCGTGAAATTATTATAAAAATACTATTTTCCCAGTTTTTGCAACATTTTTCATTGATGCTCCGCTCCTATTGGTCGTAGCGTAATGTTAATACCCTATAGCCTTCCTCGATAATGGGCTATCCAACACTAAAATATTTTTCAATTCGAACCAGTAGTTCCTGAGATTAGCGCGTTCAACCAAACAAACTCTTCAGCTTTATAATATTAAAAAGTATAGATATGATAGTATTCACCTTCAGTAACCTTTTCAATTATTTTTTAAAGGGATATTTTTAAATGCACATCTTTATAATTTTTCAGCACATAGGTAACTCCACTAATTAACTAAATGCATACCAGAAAAATGAATGCTGTGCAAAAAAACCAATTGATTACCAAAAAGTGTCCTACAAAAAAAACTAAAAAAATCACACAAAACGAGATGACCTTTTTTATCGAATTCACACCAAAAATACGAATTGTTTATCAAAAATACTAACTTGCACTCTAAATTGTACAATCTTACTACATAATTTCTAAAACTGATATCTAAAGGTACAATGTCACAATAAAGTAAGTTTCCATTATCAATAAAAACGCTTTTGAGTTAGTTTTACGTATTTATTTTGAAATTTCATGAAATTAAAATATTCTCCTAAAAAGTCAATATGTTGTGCTACAAAAGTTAGTGACAGAAACGAATCGCTGCAAAACCGACTCCACGTAGTCTTGTCTGCCCTACCCCTAGAGTGTAATTTAAGCCTGCGAAGGCGCGGAGGGGCGAGGCGGCCCGCGAGCTGAAGAGCAGGTGGTCTTAACGCTCGCCGCCGCGGCTGAGGCTGCAAGCCGAAGCTGCGGTGGTGAACGTAAAACCCATCTGCGACGATAAGCTCGCGTGGGACCGTCAGAGCCCCGCAGCATCGGAGCCGTGACAGAAACCAAACGTGTTTTGTGTACTTAATTACTGATTAAATTGGTTTTTATTTAGAATAAACGATGTTCCTAAAAGTAAATTAGGTGATGGTTTTCCTTAAAAAAGTTTTAATATGTTTGTTGAGCTAAGGAATTGTTAGATATACTATTTTGATAATAGTTATTCGTTTAGTAAAACAGTTCTGCAAATACCATTAATCAATATATTTAATTTGATTTATTTAGTGTGCATAATTTGTGTGCAAGTCAGTATCTTTGGTTTAACTTTGAAATATTTTGTTCGAAAAAAGGGAATATTCAGATATCGATTTAAATACATGCCTTTTTTAAATGATATATTAGTGTTCGAGGTAATTCTAGTTGTGGCCAAACAGTTTATAATCTACTGTGAAATAGGGTACCATGCCACCAGTGATAAACTTGTTCCCGTTTTCTTCCACAAATATTATCAACTTCAATTGAAATTTAGGCCGATTTTACGTGATTTATTAACAAACTATAACTTTTGCCCCCAGTGTCAGCAACCATTTGTAGATAACGACGTCGTTGTACTCAATGGAACCGAAGAGGACATTGAAAAAATGAAAGAAAAGATGGCTGTGCGTGTTGCTAGCAGAAAAACTGGCAAGAAATCAAAAGCAGATAAAAAAGTTGAAATTAAGGTTGAGCCATCCACTCCTGTGGCAACCACGTCTACTGAAATTGTAACGAATACAGACGAAATTATACCACAGAATGGAGTAAAGGAGGATCCAGAGGCAGGACCAAGCACGAGTAATGCAGTAAAGAAAGAAATTGAGACAATACCATTATCGTTACCTAAATACAATCCTAACAAGCAGGCGAGGGGTCATTTCGGGTCGTCGAAGCGCGTCCACCCCACAGAACTGGCTCAGGACCCATCTTACAAGAAAACTAAGAAGGATTACAGCGTCGCCAACGACCCACAGACTAGTGAGGTGTACAAATCACTGTTTACATCACATAAAACTGAAAGAGACCAGAACCGAGCTCACTGGGTGACTTATAACCCATTCTACAACTAATGTGGCCTGTGTACCTGACCCACAGAACGTGTGGGTCCTTTGGTAGATTTTTGCAGCACATTCTTCAAACGGGTTTGACGCAGAATGTGCACTTTGCAAAATGTGCACTTGACGCAAAATGTGCACTTGACGCAAAATGTGCAATTCGTAAAATGTGCACTTCGCAAAATGTGCACGTCCCAAAATAGCACTTCTCAAAACGAGCACTACTCAAAATGAGTGTGAATTTTATCAAAATGGGTCAAAATAATAAATGTTTGCTTACTATTTTTTTTTAATTATTTTGCACGATTTTTAGCACGATAACAGTAGTTTCTTTGTGCACATTTTGAGAAGTGCACATTTTGCGAAGTGCACATTCTGCGTCAAACCCCTTCAAACTTCAAACGCGCGACTAATCGTTGTGTATACAGACCTCTCTCAATACTGTTACAAATACTAGGATAAATTTATTTAATAAATAAAATACATTTTCATGATTTTAATAATTTTATTTCAATACGAATCGTTATAAATATTGCACTAGAAAATTGCACATCAAGACTATTTTAATTTAAGTAAATTTTTCACAGTTAAAATCTTTGTGCTTTCACTTTGGTTACATGAACTTACAGCTAGGTGTGATATAAATAATTATAAGATAGTGGAATGTCAAAATATCACTACAAAACACCAGAAAGTAACACCACTAGACCTACTACATTATTTTTGGTATTTATTTGGTTGGAATTATACAGTAAAGTGATAAGCGAAACAAGATTCGATCCCTATAAAATGTTACCTTTAAATACATACGAAATCTTAAGCTTGATCAAACGAAAGACGATCTTTAATGGTAATAAATAACTAACCATAATAATATCAAGTGCTGGCTGAAGCAGAAGAAAAAAAAAGTAACGACCAGTGGTCCATATTAGCCCTAGATCGAAAGATTTGGAAGTCATGGGGAGAGGCCTTTGCCCAGCAGTGGGATGACACGGGCTAACAGTAAGTACAGTGAGACAAAAAAGACAGTATTTTAACTATCTTTGGGGCAATCGTGTAACTATCCTATTTAGAAACTTTTTGGTAAATACCTTGCTCTTTGGTAAATTCCTTACACTAAATTCGACTACAAAACCTTACATTTATAGTGCATCATGATTATTTTGTCATTTGAATAATTCTAATAGAGTAAGATCCCAGAGCAATCAGACATAACTTATTTTCACACGGATGAAACCTGAAGTTTTCAGTAGCGTCTCGTGTGCCTTGAATACCTACGCGCTTTGTGGAACTTGCCGAGTGACACCTGGGCAGGTAACAGGTGAGAAAGGTAACTAAAAATAAGAATTATTTAACTTAAATTCACATGGCTGATTTTTATATATGTCATGTAGAATATTATTTTAAAGTAATATCATAAGTGTCAGACACTTTTGATGGACCAGAGCTTTTGTCAGACCCTTTTAAGCTACCCAAAAAATACATGAACTTTACTTATTTTTACATGTCTGATTTTTTAATATGTTATTGAAGTATTTATTTAAAAGTTATATTCAATCAGTCAGACAAATTAGAGTGACCAAACATCCCCTAAGACAAAAATTATTCAGCCAGAAGTATGGGGGCGAGAGCACTATGCATGCGCTTCAGAGTGAGTGAGACGTCCATAATAACTCGGTTCCCCTTCTTAAACTCACCATCTGTTTCAATCTACTGTGTATGTGCTGTTTGCGTGTAATATAACTTATAGTATACAGTATAGTTCGAGCCTGCGAGAGCACATGTTTTTGTTGTTTACATCAGGTTATTTGTGAGTGTTTTATTAAGTTGTTTGTAATAGTGATAACCATGGAAGAGAGAAATTGAAATGTACATTTTGTAAAAAATCTCATGATAAACTTATATTATTCTCCGAAGAAATATTGAAAAAGTGCAAAAACATTTTAAAACAGCGAATAATCCATAACCTCAAATTCAAAGATGTAGTTTTACCGGATGACTTGTATGACAGTGGTTACCATCGAGAATGTTATAAAAATTTTACTGCTCTGCCAAAAAAATATTTTTCCGCCATACCAGAAAAACCAAAAAATGCTGAAAAAAAATCATCGAGTATTGTTGAAAATTCATTAGATGCATCGACATCAAGCCAACCTTGTAATCTTAGTACTAACGATGATCTATGCAGCGTCTACCTCAAGTCAACAAAATAATTCAACAGTTCCAGATTTAGATGTAGTGTCAAACTCAAGTCCAGCTAATTCAATGCCTGAACCAAGTGTTGAGCCAAATGTGAAGTCAAGTGTTGACTTAGAATCAGTTGAACCGGTGTCATGTGATGGTGAAGAACCTTCTGAACGCGATGATAATTTCTGATGATAATGATGATTTTTGCTGTTTTAAAATGTTTTTGCACTTTTTCAATATTTCTTCGGAGAATAATATAAGTTTATCATGAGATTTTTTACAAAATGTACATTTCAATTTCTCTCTTCCATGATTATCACTATTACAAACAACTTAATAAAACACTCACAAATAACCTGATGTAAACAACAAAAACATGTGCTCTCGCAGGCTCGAACTATACTGTATACTATAAGTTATATTACACGCAAACAGCACATACACAGTAGATTGAAACAGATGGTGAGTTTAAGAAGGGGAACCGAGTTATTATGGACGTCTCACTCACTCTGAAGCGCATGCATAGTGCTCTCGCCCCCATACTTCTGGCTGAATAATTTTTGTCTTAGGGGATGTTTGGTCACTCTAATTTGTCTGACTGACTGAATATAACTTTTAAATAAATACTTCAATAACATATTAAAAAATCAGACATGTAAAAATAAGTAAAGTTCATGTATTTTTTGGGTAGCTTAAAAGGGTCTGACAAAAGCTCTGGTCCATCAAAAGTGTCTGACACTTATGATATTACTTTAAAATAATATTCTACATGACATATATAAAAATCAGCCATGTGAATTTAAGTTAAATAATTCTTATTTTTAGTTACCTTTCTCACCTGTTACCTGCCCAGGTGTCACTCGGCAAGTTTCACAAAGCGCGTAGGTATTCAAGGCACACGAGACGCTACTGAAAACTTCAGGTTTCATCCGTGTGAAAATAAGTTATGTCTGATTGCTCTGGGATCTTGGACTATAAGGAATGCCCTCATACTGTTGGTAAACATTTGTAAATTGTATTAAAAAGACAAGATGTTATCATTAGTTCCAACTATGATCACGTGCCCAAAAAACGATTCAGCACTTAAGAGGGAACCGGGCCTGCGAGGAATTTGAAACATAGGTATTGAACAAACTATTGCCGTCACGCTGCATCAATCCTGCCCCCGTAGAGTGCGATATATATCACAAAAATTTTGACGAGATCGACATTTCGTATTTCCCTTTTTTCTCCTCGAAAACTGAGCCGATTCGATTATTTTTGACATTAAAATTTTAAGAAAATCTATTTCTTTTATGTTAAAAACTTTTCGAATTTGTCTGCTAGTCCTCTAGCTACGGCCGTAAAAATTGATTTTATGAAAAAAATATTGTTCTATAATGATGCCTATCATTCAGGTAGAAAAAGGGGAATACGAAATGTCGATCTCGTCACAATTTGTATGGATGGAGAATCGCAGCCCCTGTCCCTCTTAACTAAAGAAATATTTTAAGCGGCAGCGTCTTGCTGTACCGAGGCTAATGTGGCCTCAATGATGAGGTTGAAGTCTAATTCGTTGAGGCTGGCCTTAGCTGTCAATAAATCCAGGAATGTGTCCAGTGGAGACAGACGCTCCCCTGAAGGCAATGCTGCTATACCTAGAACCAAAAGATATGTAAGCATTAGTTATTTAACCTAGTTTATTTAGTCTAGAGCTGAACTAAAGTAGACCTAGACTTTAGTTCAGTTCTAGACTGAAATGGATGTAAGTCTTGTCTTGGGGGAGGTCTTGCCCAGCCCAGCAGTCTGATGCTGGTGTTGCAGCTAACAGTAACCTATAAAGGGTGTAACAAGACCCTTAACGAAGCCGAAAGGAACAAGTGCCTTTCAGCTTCGTTAAGTCTAGTTATTGGCGGTTAAAGTTTTTCACAAGTTTTTTTGAATAAATGATTTTAATGTAAGATTTTTATTTTAAACACCTTCACGACCCCCGTACTATTCAATCCATCCATCAGCACAATGTTTCGATTTTTACCTTGAGTCCTACCGTAAAACGTGATTATTCACACCAAAAAAAAAGTCGTTTACAAGCAATATTTTTTGCATAAAGTTACTTAGTTTGATGTACATATTGCTTGGTTGACGGCTTCGTGAAGGGTCCGTTTACACCTTGTATTATGGACAAAGGCTAGGGAGTTAAGAGCCCCCCTATAAAGGCACTGAGAATACCGATAAGTGTCCTAGATGGACAAGACAGTTGAATCGTTGCTCCGGGACTCGTCGACCTTCAATGCCTCGGCGCTTTTCTGATGGTCGACTCTGTTGATTCAGTCTTTCAGGAGTTGCAGTGGTTGGGGCTTACCTGTGTCTTTGACAGGTCGATGTCGGCTCGCTTCGTGGTGCGACGCGGCCCCTCCACTCAGCAGAGTGTGTGCGTGGTCCCTCGCGCGCAGCACTAGTGCGGCCCTGTTCGGCCACCCGGCCAGCGCTCGCCGTGCCCGACCTTCGCCCACCAGTTGTATGAGACGAAGCTTGTTGTTCACTGTCGTTTTGTTCTCGTCATCTTTGGCTGAAAATTTAATTTAACTTTGATAAATATCTGGTATCTGGATCTTATATTTTTTCTGGAACGAAAATTATAGACGCGGCAAAATAAAACCCTAATCACATGATCTGACTGGCTGTTGACAATTTAGGTCAAATATTAACAACAGTTTGTTGTCTAATGCTTGTGTTGATATTCAGTCCAGAATATAATAATAGTACTGATACTGCTAGCCTGTGTCATCCCACTGCTGGGCAAAGGCCTCTTCCCATGACTTTCAGTTGTTTCGTTCCAGGGCTAATGTGGGCCACTGGTCGTTGGTTCTGTCCAGCTCGTCCCACCATCTTCTACGAGGTCTGCCGCGACGCCTTCTGACTGTGGCAGGGCTCCACCAAGTGGTTAATTTGGCCCACAGCTCATTGGGCATGCGGCAGACGTGGCCAGTCCAGTCCCACTTAAGGTTAGGTTAGCTCATAATAATAGTAAGTTTTTGAAAATCATATTACAAAACATGAAATTGATTTTAAAACGATTTAATTTGTATTTAACACGGTAAGATTTTAATGTTTGGAAGAGATGCTCCCCCTTTAGTTCTTTCATCATTTCTTTTATTTTTTTTCTCGTTTGGAAACTTAGTTACTTTGATAACTATTGTTTTATATAAATTAGAAGCATTATTTGAGTTTTTGTAAGTGTGAGTACCATGTAGACTTTCTATTATGGTTAGTAGGGCTTATCCTAATCTTTATGGTTTTAACTGTAGCTTTGTTTTATTTTCCTATCTCTACACTGTGCTCACATATAGAAGCAACAATATTGTACCCAGGACTATGTAATATATAACTTGATTTGAAAAGAGTGTCCATGGAGTTTCTTGCCCATTCTTCTCCATGAGATCTACTATTTTCGAATGGGCAACTACAGTCCATTCACAGTTATTATGCCTGTGGCGGGACTGTAGGTAGCTTATTTTTGACTATGCAAAAGTGCCTGTCATGGGTCTATTTGAAATAAATGCTTTGAGTTTGAGTTTGAGAGTTTGAGTTCACAAAAATATACGACATAGGTAAGTAGTCGGAGAGCCAGCGCACTTTTATAACATTGTTTAACAATAAAATAATGTAAATTAGTTGTTTTATTTATTTATAAACTATTTTTTCTCAGTGAAAAATCAAAAGGTCACTTACACGCAATAATAGCCTTCATGACATCAATCTGCAACTCGAACACGTTCCGGTGAACGTATTGAACGAATGAATGGAAGGGCAGCGTGCGGTACCCGAGGTACGTGAAGAATGAACTGAATCCTTGCGGCAGCGGGAAGGCGATGGAGTCTGTTGCCAAGTAGTACTGCTCCAGAACTTTAAATACTATGAACGCGTGTGTCGGGTCCATCTCATCGCTGGAAATAATTAAAATTATTGTCAGTTTATAATCAAATCATTTATACGCGTAAAACATGAGGTAAAACATTTAACAAATACTATTTCAACCATGTTCTTATTTCGGATTGGATATTTAATATCTACTAGATAAATGAAAAAAGTAAAACAGAATTTGAATAATAATTATCCGGTGGTGAAACCGGCCAAACATATTGTACGTGTAACATTTGAGATTAGAATTTACAAAACCATAAACATATATAAACCGAATATGTATGGATTGATGAGTCCCGTTGCCATTACGTTTGACTTGATCATGGTTAAATTGGACAAACACCAATTATTTAATTTCCCGAATGATATGATTTATTGCCAAGATGTAGTTACGACAAAAACTTAGCCGATACCACAAAAACATCGCAAAACAAAGAAAACCAACACAAATGAAACCAACTGAACGAACGAAATACTTTAAAATGGCTTCCCATACTTATTGAGACGGTTTCGGCTTCGATGTTCATCATCATCATTTAGGTTTAAAAATAGACTATAGCTTAAATAGGAAAGCACATCTAGAAAAAACTGAGTTCATCTGCGTATGTTTTATTTACAGAGTGTAAACGGACCCTTCACGCAGCCGGCAACCAAGCATTATGTGCATCAAACTAAGTCACCCTACGCAAAAATGATTGCTGGGAAACTACTTTTTTTTTTGGGGTAAAAAATCACGTTTTACGGTAAAACTCAATGTAACGCACTCAAAACTTGGTGCTGATGGATGCTTTGAATAGTAAACGGGTCATGGAGTTAGATTATCAGCCATAATAGATACTAAAACACTTCTTACGGCTAACTACGGCATAGTTGGCTCATCTGATAGAGATACAGCATTTAAGGCCCAAAAAAGATTTCTCCGAACATTGCTTAAATTTAAAACTACAGATAGTTGCAAGGCCTATTTTAAGCAATACAATACTTGACACTTCCTTGTATTTATATATTTGAAGTAACTATGTTTGTAAAGCAAAATCCAAGTCGTTTTGAACGCCTAGCTGATGCATTCCCAAGGAATAGGCGTGATAATAGCAAACTTTGTCAAGTATCATGTCAAACCACTTTGATGCGCAAAAGTATTTATTGCATGGCCCCAATTATTTTCAATAAATTACCAAGTTGTTGGAAAGATTTAAATACGGTGATGATTAGGAGTAACTACATACTTTAATTATTCTTTTTTTTAATTTTTAGTAGATAAAGCGTACTGTAGTATAAATGAGTTTCTAACAGAGAAAAATATATTTGTTGACTAATTTTAATGATAAGGATAATTTGTTAATTGAATGATAATTGTAATGAAAATGAGAATTCATTAATTGATCTACTGAATGATAATTGTAATATAATAATATAATCGATCTTTAAAATGTAAGTACATGATTCATAAATAATGTAAATGTTTGCTTGTCGAATGGTAAAATATGGCTGAGCTTTGATATTTCATAACCACTATGGTGTATTACCCATATTTGCAAAATAAAATTTTATTCTATTCTATCATTCTCCTGCCCTTATCCCAATTTATTTCGGGTCGGCGCAGCATGTCTTCTTCTTCCATGCTTCTCTATTACCCGTCATCTCAGAAATCACCTCCTTTCTAGCCTTTCACACAGTCCATCCATCGTTTCTTTGGTCTTCCTCTACTCTTATAGACATCTACACTCATATTTAACATTTTCCTCATTCCTCCGCATCACATGTCCATACCACGATAACCGATTACCACACAACGTCAGTCACCGGCGCCACTTTCAAACTTCCTCTTATGTACTCATTCCTTATTTTATCCATTCGCGTAACAACACATCATCATCCCCTTAGCATTCTCATCTCAGCCACATGCAAATGCCTTTCATTCATCCCTTTTGTGGCCCAACATTCTGATCCATACAAGACAGCAAGTCTAACCATGGTTTTATAAATCGATGTTACTGGGGCAAAAAAACTTTAATGCCAAATAGAATAAGCGTAATTGTATATAAGTACCGTCGATTCACCGTATGCCGATAGCACCAATAAATATGAGTAGCTATAGCCTAAAGCAAAAACAAAAAAAAAACAAAACCGACACGAAACACCAAAATATAAAACAGAACCACAAAAAAAGCAGAAAACTTCGAGTAGGAGCCATAAAGGGTCGCATAGGTCGTACATAAAGGTGAAGCCCCTCTGCTGGTTGTTCTGCGGCGTGGCGGCGAGCGGTCGCGTGAGCGCGCGGCACAGGGCGCGCGCCGCGTCCAGCTGCGCCGCCGCCCAGCGCGTGGCCACCGCGTGCACGCCGCTCTCCACGCGCGCGCCGCCCGCGCACGAGCGCATCAGGTGCACGCTCACCTCGCGCAGGTTCTGTTCGCGTGTGACGAGTGTGCCCACGAGTTAAAGTATTAGTTGCATGCTTTAGGTACGCAAGATTAGGTTAGGTTAAGTCATGCATGAAATAGATTTTCATTGGATTCGAATATAGTTTCAGTCTAAGAGTGATAGTTTCATTTGTAGGGTATATACCTAATATTTAGTTTATATATTTGTATTAAGATATAGTTACACAGAACAACACATTTACATAAAAACAGATTTATTTACATGTACATATTTATATCTAATAATCTCTTACACATCGACATTGATTACATCAATATAATATCGGATGATGCCGGGACATTTTAGACTAATAATATGTAGTATACTGGAATCGCTCCGCGGCCGAGCTACGTCATCGTGACATGTAGCGAGCGAGTGAGGTGGGTGGCAGCGCGCGGTCGTTGACTGCCCTTCCCATGGCCTTCAATCGGTACGAGCCTCATAACGCCGCGTGCGCGCATGTTCTCTGCGATACCTCGAAAACACATTTTAAACACAGTTCCGTGTTTACCGTGTATCAATAAACTGTTACTCATGTTCTGTGACTATTATGACTGTTCCCTATCTTCCTATCTATCTGTGCTCCTTCTTCGGATTCGTGTTGTGCGTGTGATCTCCAATAGAACTGTGAGTACAGGGTAGTGACTTTTATTTACACTCCTGCTTACCCAACACACACGACAACACCTGTATACATTCAAAAATTCCGTTCAACGTCGAAGCAACAACACAACGAACGGCAAGTAATTTCGTTCGCCGACACACACACAAGCCCACGAGTACCTAACATGTACGCACGAGTCGTACGTAGCCTTAAAAGGCTATTAAAATTCTTCACTTTGCATGCGACTGCTGCGGTTCCAAGCCTAATAATTATATGGTTTCAGTTTGGTTACATGCTTTTGTTTTGCAAGAAATATATTTTGCTGGCAACACAAAAACTTACAGTGTTGACAGCAACATAACGTTTGTCATCTGTCTAGCGTTTTCCCAACCATATTGGGATTGGGCTTGGTTTCCAGTGTAACCGGATGCCGCTGAATATCAGTATTTTACATGGTGCGACAACGTACAGCGTACCTTGGTAAGACTGGTTGTAGACTTTTGAGCTTCTAACTACCCGTAATATACGTATGCGTCATAACTTTTATACACACACAATAATTAGTAAGCATTTCATTAGAATGTGAGTCATCAACAAGAATTATGACCTACATAAATCATAGACTTACCGCAGCAATGATATGCTCCTGCTTGCTAGCCGTGCATACGTCGAGCTCGAAGAATGGCAACAAGTCCTGCCCGCTGCCGATGGACGAGCGTCGCTGCGGAGCGCTCAGCGGAGGGGGCGGGGCTCCCGGGGACAGCGGGGTGCTGCAGCGAGACAGGGCCTCGGGCTGCGGGGGAACCACTACTTATGAACTCAAAGCCTAACATATTTTGAAAGTATAGTAGAGGTCTTTGGAAAGAGATCGTTCGGAAAAGTAAAGTTCTGCCGCCAAGCAGTGTTATTGTGTTTGGGGTTGAAGGGTGGCGGACACTGGTGTAATTACGGTCACATGATACATTTCAGCTGCCTTATAGGGTTTTGCAGAAGTCCTAAGGTTGCCGAGACAACTGACCATCAGGTGGATCGCCTGATTGTTTACCACACAATTCCGTTGGTATCTGAGAAACGCAATATCAGAATAAAAGCAGCACTCCCCCCTTTTCCTGGGAAAGTTAGAAAGAGATAAAGGTCGCTTTTGCCCTGCAGTGGGACATAATAGGTTTTTAGTAGGAGACATACCTGATAACAATGCAAGCTAACACGCAGTTTGTCTATGACCGCTTGCGGCTGCAGCCTCTTCTGCGCCTGATCGTTGAGCGCCACCCACAGGCGCGTCCACACGTCCTCCGCGAACTGACACACGCGCTGCCGCGGAGCCAGCACTACCACCGAACTGTTCCACAGCTTCTCCTGACTCACTGACACGCACATGTCGCGAACCTACACCATGAAGAAGGCAATGTTAGAAAACCTCCTCAACTGCGTTGGCCAATGCAGGTGGATTTTGAGTATCTGCTCAGCGTTACAGTAGCCAATAGATTACAAGCTTAAGTTGGCTGCTGCAGTCCCAATTTATACCAATTTTGCTTTCCTTCTGATCTCTTCAGGATTTTAATGAAACCATCGACTAAACTATCCAGTTCACTACGTATCAATTTACAGTTACACGAAGTGAAGAACTCTGAACAAGCTTCAAACCGCCAGAAATATCGTTACTGTGAAAAAAAAATGCTTAAACTCAGACAAATAGTTGAAACATCTCACCTTAACATCAGCGAACTTAAGATGTTGTGTGAAGGGCAGCATCTTCATGAGATTGAGCGCAGACGCAGGCAGCGAGCGTCGTGTCACCGCGTAAGTGGTGCCAACCAGGAACTCTTGCATCACGCGCTGGAACGCCCCGAAGCCGTCACGTTGGTTCAAGCACATCCACGATATGAGCTGAAATAGAAATAAAAAACAGGGACCGATCAATCGGGTTAATGATTAACCGGTTAGACTCATAATATGTTAAACCCTTATAATATACGGGTTAACCATTAAAATTATCTCAATGGATTAGATTATCGCTTTTTTTGATTGGCTCGTTGGCATTTTCTACCCCCACCCTTCGTACGAGCGAGAGGGAATGAGCTTCGCCTGCGCGCCTTAACGAGGGCTTTGCGAATCAAATTTTAATTGTTGACACGACGTGCTCTGGAACCATACGTGCTCTCAAGAAGAAATCGAAATTAAGTGAAAATTGGCGTGTTTGTGGTGTTCAACGCTCAAGGAGACAGTGACGAGGAAATTAAGGTATTGTGCACCCTTCCTTTCAAGCGTATTATTCTTTCTGATGACCCTGACGATACTCCACGTTCATCCTTTTTCGCAACGTGCCAATTCAAAAAAACAAAATCGTTCGCAATTATTTCGCTTAATCCGCTTAAACACAGTAGTCCAGTCATATCAGGGGTTTCACCTCGGAATGAGAGATAATAAGCTGTAAACTCGTATAGGTATATATACCTTCATTTTGGTGTTCTAAAAGTTGTCTCAAAAGTCTCATAAAATCTCGTGCCTGCGACGTAAGTTATGTAAGGTCAAACGTCACAAAAATCAAAAAAGTTTTGCGCGATTAAATAGCGATCTCTGATTGTATAAGAAATCTATACAAAGCGAGGCCAAGTTATACTGGAAATGTACAGCTTCAATTTGCCGCCGTGTGTACAATTTTAAAAATTATGGCTGATTTGTGTTTTATTTGTGAGAAGCCACTATCAGAAGGTGATTCTGTTAATGTAGTGCGTGGCTTGAAAACTTTAAAAACTGCAAATATCGAAAGAAATGATGGTGACATAGACTTCTTAAATACTTTAACCTCTGTGAATATGCATGAAACAATGAAACAGACATTTTCACATGCCCGGAAGGTGAGGACGATGAAGAAGAAGAAAATTAATACTTTTGTTCTTTAAATAATTAAAGAAAGATAAGAAATATAAAGCTACTGAATAAAGATTAAATTATATTGGATTTGCTCGTTTTATTTATTTTTTAAAATCTACTTTAAATAAATTAATATAAAATTAGGATATACAATAAGTATTTCATCTAATTATTTTTTAATTACACAAAGTAGGCAAGTATTATTAAATGATTAGTAGTAATGAGTAGTATTAGATAGGTACATGCAAAATGTTACTAAAAATGTAATGTATTAACTAATAAATAATACAAATTATTTATTGTTATAAATGATATTTCATGGATTAAATAACTTTATACAAGGTATTATTCACTGAGATTCACGGTTGAGCTTGCATTACAGTGACTATGGCTGAGCGCTGCGGGCTATCTGCCCTCTATCTCAAAAACGGTTGGGTGTATGAAAAATTTTTCAAAAGAAAACTTTTCGCAAATTTTATGCTCTACAATTTTGATAATAAATGTTAACATCATTGGAGCTATAGCATCCGAGATGATCGCGAAAAACTGATTTTGTGACTTGAATAACTTACGTCGCAGACACGAGATTTTATGAGACTTTTGAGACAACTTTTAGAACACCAAAAAGCAAGTGTTTACGAGTTTACAGCTTATTATCTCTCATTTCGAGTTTGAGCCCTTTTTTTTTGTTTAAGTGACTGGACTACAGTAAAAGTTTACGGTTAAGTTTCGCAGTTCTGCTGGAAAAGATTTCTTAATGAAATAAGCAGTACCTTTGTGCTCTTTTGTCTGTATGTTATTTCATGTTTATGTGTTTTGTGTGTACATAAATAACTAAGTTTTTGCTAAAAAATTTCGGGGAATACGTTTCTATGGGCCGCTAGCTAGACCTCTGAAGATTCTAGTCTTTTGGCAATGTCGGTCTTGCAATACAGACGTGGGTAGAAATCGTTATCTGTTCGGTAGTAGTGCTGGCTCCGCGTCAGCGCGTGAGCCAGTTCGCGGTGGCCGTGTGGACGCACCTGTGGGTCCCGATCAACGATCAGGCGCAGAACAGGCTGCAGCCGCAAGCAGTCATAGACGAAGTGCGTGTTAGCTCGCATTGTTATCGGATATCTTTGATTTTTGTATTTCCCTCACATTATTCTATAATGCTCGAAATTTCACCAAGTATTTATTAACTTTAAGGTGAAGCATGCTGAAAGTTGGCAACGTCGCAAAAACTCAAATATTTTGATTATTTCATCAATATTACTGAATGAAAATATTGATCTGTGTTGCACTAAAATATTGCAATAATAATACTTGTGTTTTAACAAAACAGATCGATATACCATTTTTGTTAAGTAATACTAAAGATAATCATCATAACAGCGATTTACTAATTTGGCAGCTATTAACGACGTTGCCAATTAGGACGGTTAAAAACAAATGACAATAGTTTAAAAAAAAACTGTTGTTTTCACTATCCCTAAGTCGATCGTGTATTTATGTTGTTGGCTAGCAAACAATCAAGCGGCCATAATGATGGTAAATGGGTCGACGCTACTTGTGTATCACTGCCCCAAGTAGCATCGATCATTTACCAAAACCTTGGTATGTGTATGTAATTAGAAGTCGCTCCCACTACAATTAGAAAGTCTCATTAATTAATTTAAAAGGGTAAGCCTATTGTTAAGGAAGCAGAGTTTAAGCTTATGAGGTTATTGTTATTTTTTACCCATAATACAAAAACAAGATAACAACAATTGATAAATAAACTATTGGATCGTGGTGTGTAATCTTTTATGATGCTCAAAATCCAAAAAAAAACACGTTATTTCTAGATAACAAGTAAATCTAAAAAACAGGATAAATAATTTTGAAATCCACTTACCTCTTCAGCCAAATCCATATTGCCATCATGTTGAATCAAATAATGTAAAATGGCCAACTTATTTTCGACTGCCGTGTTGCTCTTGAAGGTGGCCGTCAAGTCTTTATCTGCTACGATCATGGTAACAACGTCAAGCGTGTTCAGGTCGACCATTGCATGGGCCCCCCAGCCCAGCACTGGGGCCAGGCTCGGCCCACTGTCACACTCGTCCATAGGAATCACGATGTGACAACACGGCTCGTGGTACAGACTGATGTCAATCATTTGGGTGTACAGCATCGGGATGTTTACTAAGAGATGGTTGTCTGTAAAAAAATCATAAGATGTAAGATACTGTATGCATTTCCGGGATTGTCCCACTAGTTTTAAATGCGAATGGAATTTTATCATGAGCTCATCCAGCGAAGTCACAAAAATCTACGTCTTCGTTGTTAGTCAAGCAAAATCCTAAATAGAGCAAAAATCGTTTCATCGATTACAAAATGAATGGTTGATTTTACCAACCAAGTAGAATTTCAGAAGAAGAAAATTTTATCAGTAGAATAAAATCGATCACTGACAGTTTTTGTATGGATATTCTTTAAAAAAAAACTTTTATCTAATACGTATAAAAGTAGGGTCTGATTCGCCCTAAGACTTGACAAAATATGACCAATGATAGAAACTATGTCTATTCTTACCAGCATAAAGAGTGTAGGAAGGTCTCAGAGACTTGGCCAGCGACCACGGCAGGTCAGGAACCACGGTATGCACCACACAACCATGCTGTAGCAGAGTTATGGAGTACGCAAAGTTCACGCCCGAGTCCTTCAGGTCAGCGCTGTCTTCTAGCACCAAGGAGGTTGTAGAGTCATCGAGAGGCTGTCAAAGAAATGAAAGTTCTTTTCTATTTCTGCATTGTTTATGATAATTTAATGGCATAATGGCCCCGACTTGGTCTGTAGATGGTTGCAGAATTGGTTTGAACCCAGGCAAGCGCACACTTCGGGCATGTTTCATCGTCACTGTTCTTTGAGAGCTAAGAGAGAGAACATAAATATTCTAGGCCAGTTAATTCTAAGACAAGTTACAACCATCAGGAGTCCACATAGGGCTCGAGTGGACTACCTTTTTCGTTTTAATTTGGACAAGCCCGCCACACTATTCCCAAACCACTGCAACTCCTGAAAGCCAGAATCAACAGTGGCGACCACCAGAAAAGCGCCGAGACAATGAAGCTCGACGAAGTTCCAGAGAAACGATTTAACGGTCTTGACTGGAAGCCGACCCCAACATAGTTGGGAAAAGGCTAGGCAGATGATGATGGTATAGAAAATCCACTCACTTTGTAGAGATAATGATGGCAGATACACAAGACTCCTTTCTGGTCGCAGACGATCTGCAGGTCGAGACTGCAGTCATGCACCCGCAGGGGTATGGGATCGTCCTCGTACGCCCCGCAAGCGGCGCCCTCGCCTGAGCCCGACACGTGCGGCAGGCTCAATGGGATGTTCAGCTGTTTTATAGAAATAAGACATCATTACATCACGCCTGTAATCCCCGAAAGGAAAAGTAGAACTGTATCAATAACACAACCATATTTCGCCAGTTATGTTTAAGTCCCATATACTACGGGGCGAGCCGATTGCCATCAGCCGGTCACATTATAGGCCGATTATGCTTATGTTATACGGGGTGTAAATGGACCCTTCACGAAGCCGTCAACCAAGCATTCTGTACATCAAACTAAGTAACTTTACGCAAAATTTTTTGCTGGGAAATGACTTTTTGTTTTGGGGTGAAAAATCACGTGTTACGGTAGAACTCAATGTATATCACTCAGAACATTGTGCTGATAGATGGATTGAATAGTAGGGGGGTCGTGGAGGTGATTAAAGTTAAAATCTTACTTTAAAAACATGTATTTTTTTAAAAAACTTGTGAAAAAGTCGGGACTTTGACCCCCAATATCTCCGTAACTAGAAGGTTCCCAGGTATGGTCTAGAACAAAAAAATGATCGCATTGACGGGGAGAATAAGTGCCTTTCGGCTTCGTTAAGGGTCTTTTTACACCCTTTATGCTTATGGTTTAACAAGAACTGTTAACATTACTGGCAGACTGGTCTTGCTGCTGAGTATCGGGTCCTGCATTCGATTCCCAGGTCGGGTAAAAATATTACTAGGTTCTTCTCAATAGCTGTCTGTGCACTATAATAATATCCCCCGCGTCTGAGATTAAACAGTCGGGAGGACTATCTATTAGACTATTTATAAGAATTCCGGTATCATATTTTTATATAGTCGCCAGCGCATGAAGTTACTACAAGCTGTCAAATTTTCTCATTCGATTTTGAAATTAACCTACAACATGTTATGATTCAAAATCATTTGAGTAAATTTGACAGTTTGTGGTAACTTGATGTGCTTGCGACTGAACATGTCTGCCGGATACAGAGACTGTGTAACAGGTCTTTTGTAAATATTTATTGGAACTATTCCTAAATATGCTCTCATAGTTGGTATAACGCACTTAAATATTTTGGGCATGGATTTTGTTTCATTGGTGGGTCGCGCCCGTTTGGTAACGTTCCCGTTTGGCAACGCTACATATACATCGGTTATGTTTGTAGATATTACGTACCTGAGCACACCATACACTTAGTAAAAAGTTCTGGTGAGCCGAATTTATTTAATGTTCATTTTATTTTCTACATTTTAAAACTACCATTTAAGTGACTAAGTACCTACTGCATAGAATACAATTTAACTAATCTATCTTAATGACAATATTTTTATGAATCACAGGTAAAACATTCTAACGAAAGAAGTGCAGGTACAAAACGGTTCGGAGTACGCCATTATCCTTAGTGATTGTTATTGAGCTGTAAATGAAATCCGGTTTCAAGACAATACTGTTAGACAGCTACAGACATAATTAATGTGCTTTCACGTTAACTCTATCTCTGTCTTACAGTTTGAACGAAAAGATTAAGAATGTAACTACCTTTAAGTTCAAAATGCGTTCAATTTACTACAATATTCAATTTCGTTACTCGCTTGGCTACCATGGCGGGAGCAGGAGGTAGTAGTGGCCCTTCCGTATTAAAACAAAAAAGTAAAAGGGGTGAACAATTGCTGTGGAATGAATAAACGAAGTTTACCTATTGTTTATTGTACTAACGTATGTTCTTGATTTTTTTTTTTGCTTAGTTTAAATACTACAAAAATCTTAAATTACTTATTTCATTTCAAACAAAGAAATACATTCCTTATTTGACTTGACATACTGATTGTACCTGGTCCAAGCAATACACCGCTATAGGTAAGTAGGTATATGTAGCGTTACCAAACGGGAACGTTACCTAACGGGCGCGACCCTCATTGGTCACTTGGGGGGTTATGTAGGAACAAAAACAGATTCTGGACATTCTGTTTTCATTAGAAAGCTATTGTATTTCAAATGATTCATGTAGTTTTGTCAACATACACTACTGCGACTTCATCCGCAAAAATTGTAATAGCTCGGTTAATATACATGATATAAATATAATGTATAGCCTGTAGCACCGACGAATAATGTAGCTATCTGCCAGTGATAGAATTTTTAGAATTGGTTCATTCGTTCCGCAGATTACCCCCTACAAACAAACTTACAAACAAATTTTACCGTTTTATAATATTAGTATAGATTAGTATCGAGAATAGTCGACATAATAACCGCCTCTTGGGTTTTAAATAAATCACGCTACAGAAAGTATTTACTTTCCTTCTACTCGATTGTTTTGCATAGTAAACCATTTGCATAGTTAACGATGCTTACAATAAAAGAAACTTAATTAAATATCAAAGAACAAATACACAATTGTTTTAATCTCCGATTACTGGAATGACTTAGGCTAATTACCGTTGGCATACTTGGCATTCATTCAGTTTTGTACGTTCTCAGTTATTCCAAGTGTTCGACGACAGTTACTGTATAAATAGTATTTTGTAAAAAGAATAAATAGTCACGTTCGGGCCCAGCGAGTAACACATTTATGAATGTGTACGAATTTAGACTAGATTGGCGAGAACCGTATTATTAATAGGTAGGTGAAAGTACTATGCTACCATTGTGCAACTGAGCACTTGATACTGAACGAAATGTTTACTTTTTCCAATATTTCTTGGGGGTTTTTGTATTTTTGTAACCGGATGTGATTATTTATTTATCACTAGCTGTTGCCCGCGACCTTCGTTAGAGTGAAATTATTATAAAAAATATTACTTCCTTTTTTAATCGGATTTTGTTAACAATTTCAAGGGTTTTAATTTTTTTGCGCAAAAGCCTAATTATTTTTCTAAAACAAAAGTAATCTACGTTACACTTTATAACATCAGCTATCTGCCAGTAAAAGTCCCGTCTAAATCCGTCCAGTCGTTTCGGAAATTAGCCGGAACAAACAGACAGACAAAAATTGAAAAAAAAAAGTGTTTTTGTAATAAGTGCCATAACCCGTATGTATATATTTTCACATGCATTCAGTAAAAACCTTTTATTTTGATATTACAAACAGACACTTCAATTCAATTTTTTTGTATAAATGTATAGATTTTTAGTTACGCAAATATTGATGTAGTTTGTATGTAGACATTCTTGTGGAGTGTTTAATCTTTTTTATTCGGTAGTCATTTAACGTTTTTATTTCTTCAAATATACGTTGCAAAGTTCGGACAAATGCCAACGCCGGACAAAGTCCAGACAGTGGTTCACTAAGCCAAACATGTCCGGATAAATCTTTGTGGGCCACAATTTGTCTAAGCTATAATAAAAATAATAGGCATAGTATTAAATACATACAACGGTCTCATGCGGCAGATCGGCGTGAAACTGCAAAGCGGATAAGGTTGGCGTCATTTCCGACGGCGATTTCACCTCTTCACCTTCAGCAAAACTCTGGGTCGGCAGTCGGTAGTGGATGTAGTATAACACCTGAACAAAGTGCACAATATTCATCTAAATAGTAGTACAATAATTACCTGGATGAGGTTAGAACAGGTCAGGGAAGCATGGCTCCCAATGGACGAGGCCTAGGAAAGGCAATCTCGATCTCATTCTTTCTTAGGGTTCCGTACCCGTAGGGTAACTAACGGGACCCTACCCGTTCTTCGTCCGTCCGTCTTTCTGAATGTGAGAGTGAGAGAATGTGTATTTCTGTTGCCGCAATAACAACCGTTAGGGTGCTCCCTACTACGATGGATGGTTCATGCGCGAGTCCGACTCTCACTTGGCCGGTTTTTTTAAAGTAGGCGAAACTTCAATGTCACAATTGTCAAACACGGTTGTCAATGTCGACTCTAAGATGGCATTCTCTAGCCTGCACTTAATAGGGTGTGTAAACTTGCCCGTATGATATTTGTATAATTTAGAGCAAAGTTTACATGAGAATAAATAAAATTATGAAACATAATATCTGGTTAAAAATTTAACGAATTTTCCCAGCTCCCTGACTAAAGGTACATATTCGTAATTCTAATTTTACAAGACACAAAATTAGGTTTCCGCGCCGGTAGAAATCGGCAGACAACTACAAGATGAGACATTGTAAAAAGATCTCGACTCGGACTTAATAATAGCATTTATTGTATATTTGATCCTCTCTCATTGAACGATGTCGTTATTTTCATGGGAAGTTTGGAAGTTGCGGTAGCCCTGCGGTTTGCGGTGTTCGATCGTGATAGCGTGTCGTCGCGAGTTCGAATCCGGGAGTAGGCCACGGTGTTTTTCTATCATTTATACCAACATTTTTTCTGTGGTTTTAGGCCGAGATAAACAAAAAAACATTATTCGAGTAAAACAAAAGATATAATTGGAGCAAAATAGTGCTGAAATGCAGTGCCAAGATGAGGTCAATTAAGCAAGGCTTCATTATGCCAAAGTTTGCACATTCTTAATTCTTTTAAGTTTTTCTATAACTTACCTGCATTCAATCTATTTTTCTGCTGTTATAGCAATTATTTTTAACTGAAATGTTGTTTAGAAATCTGGCTGACTGAGTTATCCACATGAGTGAATATTGTGTCGAAAATTACATTTAAACATACATACTTAGCAATAACGTACATACTACTCTTTTGTGCCAGGTGTTACTGCTGGTATTTTAGTAACAGTTAATTTTTCATTTGTGATGTGATAGAGGGGTGATGCATTTAAATGTTGATCGATGGGGAGGGAGATTCCACTAGTTGTTTTATTATTGATTGGAAGGCCAAAGAAGAGTCGGATGGATTTTGTGATATGAAAGAAAACACACAAATAGTGTGTTACTGAAGAAAGGATTGTGCGGCCACAACTCCAAGTAACATGGGACAAGGGTAGGAAGATCATGGTGATTACAATATTAATTTCTTGATTATATTTAGTTAAGCGAGATGCCCATAAATAACTTAGTTAGCTTACCTGATTGAAACAGTCCCATTGTGCCCATGAAAATACTTTGACAATCTTCTCAGGTTCTGGGTAAATGCCATCAAAGCCCCACTTGTCGGTGCCATCATCACATTCATTGAGGAACATAGGAGTGCGGTAGATTTTGATACCTAAAATATTGATTCACAAGTTTATGTAGGTACCTATTAAGAATATTTTTTTTATTTCCATTTAACAATTTTTTTATAGTAACAGTTTGGCCCACTGCCCGGGTTGGCAATGGGTCAAAAACTTTGGGGTTTTTATTAGAAAGTTAATGGCTATTTGGTATATTTGTAAAATGACTAGTATCAGATTTAATACTGGGTTCACATCAAAAAATCTTTATGAAATAATCACACACATAAAACATTATGAACTTGAGTTGAATCTTGAAATATCTATTCAGTTAATTTTGAGGCCATTGTTTTAAAAAATAACAACATTGTCAACAAAATAATAAGTATTGGCAATGTAGTTAAAGTCTAATCAATTAAAATTACCAATTTACTTACACTCCAAATGTTTGAAAAGCAAGAATCTATCATTCCGTATTCCGGGACTATATTTAGTGCTCTTTCCATACACATACTGAACCATGATCTGCTTTGTAGACGGCTCCTCCACAGCTGCAGGGGTCCTATCACTCTCAGGCATGAGGCATATCAGGTGAGGACAGTACAGTGAATCCTTAACTTCAGTATTGTCACTCGCAGGACTCTTCACAATGTAAACTAACAAAGTGTGTGTAGCATTCACTGATGCTTGTATTATGTTCAACTTCTCGTCAAACGTGTGCAGAGTAATCAATGTCTTGTTTTTATTGGTATAAGACCCAATGTTGAGAACCTCTTTGCCATCCTTATCTGATACCCAACTCAAGACCTGCGACCCATCTTGTTCTTGGCCTAAGAGGCGCCATTCTCGCGCCGTTACCTCTGCAAATATAATTATAACACAATACTAAACTGGGCTCAAGGAAATTCACGACTGCGTAACGAGATTACTGCGTAATTTATTGCACAGCGGTGTTACAATATACGAGGATAAAAAAAGAGGTTACCATGTCTTTGGATGTTTCAATTAAAGGTTTATGTAAAGCTTTACATCTTTTAGTGCAATATCAGGCTAAATGAACGCGTACGATGGTAATAAACAGTGTTGATGTTACCTTCTTCGCCCTGCGCCTGCAACACCCCACACAATTTCACTGCTATATTTTGAACTGCCATATTGTTACTATGACCGATATTCACTAGAAATTCACCTGCCGTTCACATAATACATAAATATGTCACCGTATCGCCACGTTATCAATACCGAAATAGCGCACCTTTATTGACTTTTCTCGCTCAATTTTCTATCAGCTGGCGCCCAGCTGTGATGCGACGTGAATTTAGCTTTTAGCTGGATGCCAACGACAAGGACAAACAAATTTTATATTAGTGTGGTAGCACTGTGGCGCTGCACGCCTAAATCAGCCAATAGAAAAGAAGCGTTGGTTTTCATTTGAAGTTCCGGTCTACGTAACTTTAAACGGAAGAGTTTTAGTATTTTTTGAGTTTCTCATACCTTTTGATTTAATTTTAGTAGCATCAAAATAGACAGAAATCAAAGAAGTATTGCAATAATCAAAGAAGTAAAAATCTTAGTTAAAACATCTTCTGAATAATATTTTCGATTAAAAATTCTATTTAATGAAAAGTTTTACTATGATTTTGATACAGTTATTCAAAATATGTTTGTCTGTCATTAGATATGTATTTTATATGCAATATTTTGTTATTTCATTTGACGCAAAAAGACGCACATTTACTTCGTGAAATGGATTGCGTTGAACGACTGACGTTTCGTTTTCAGAAGAAACAAACATGAAGTTAGCCGTTATTCAACCCGCTGAGTACCGAAGTTTTACCGCGACATTTTCGCGCGGAAAGCCGGGCGTTATCGAGCCGTGAAAAGCTGAAAAGTATCATGTAAAATTAACAAATACAGTAGTTGTATCGTTTTTACTCATATTCAGTGAATATAGTCCTATATGTGACCAAAATACAGTGTAATCCGTGATATATGTGTTGAAAGTTCATACATCGTATCTAGTTCATGAGCAAAGTACGTTTTGTGTAATTTGGAATAATTTGTGAATGACCAGGTATGTTATGGACTTGCATTTCATTTCTTAATGATATGGCATATCTTGCACAGTAAAATATTTGAAAAGAAATCATTAGCTTGTAGGCATAATTAGGTTATAAACCTTTGGTGGGCGATAAGCCAAGCCAATTATATTGTCAACGGTTGTGTCGAATAAAAAGGATTTATTTCAGTTTAAATCGTAATATTTCAATAATACATTAGTAATGTGATGATATTGAATCGTCCGCATGCTATTTTTATCAATTTCCATAAGTGGATGTGCCGAGAAACCCAAGCTTGCGACGTGTCTAATGGCGCTGACGGGAGAATTTCGCGCGCGATTGTGACGGATTCGTGGCATTTTTTACCGCAGCTGATTCATGTATTTCTATATTTTTATCATCCTAAATCAAAGCTGATGTATTCTAGTGAATGTAAAACACTTAATTGTGCGTTTATCTCGTAATTTACCACCCAAAAACAGCCTCTGAAAAAATTTCTCCCGCCAATCAGCAGGGGGCACGCTGCGGGATCCTCCGCCTACTGAGGGTGTTTTACGGCGAAATACTTAATAATAACGATGTATGAGCTATTCTAGATTGCTCGTTATTAAAATAGAATGCATGCGTTTTATGATAAATTTGGAATTATGCCCTCAATTACGGTTGTCAAGTGACATAACCCTATTTGCAAGTTGAACATGACATGCGGTAATTTTAGGCCTCTTTATCCAAGTTTTGATGACCGATAACGGCATAATCGACAAATGTACTGATTCGTGGTTTTGTTACAGGCTGTGGAAATAGAGTGCCAGTTGATATAGTCCAACTACAATGGCACAAACTGGGTAAGTGCAATGTTGTTGCTCCTACACCCAATACTGACCTTGATGGCTGGGGTTTGTTTACTTACGGTCTCCTACACTTATTTACAGTTCCTTCTGTGAAGCCAGTGACAAACGTTTGACCTTGAAAAGAAAAAGAAATTCCACTGACGATGAGGTTTGTATTATTTCGTTTTCCCCATTGATTTATGTTGAAAATGTAGAGTGTAACTTACCTTATCATGTTGTAGTTAGAGAATATGCCACCGATGAAGATCTCATCGGTTTTAGAAGAGGAACTAAGTGACCAGCCAGCACACAATGTAGTAGTGGAATCATCATCCTGCTCCAGTGATGATGAGGGCTCCCAGTATGGGCCAGTAGACCAGCCAAGGAGTGTTTACACAGACCTAGACTACAACCCTGATAGTTTTTTAAGCCCACCGAGTATATCTGACCTTCCTAATTGTGTGCTGAGCCCATTAGAGAATGTGGCTAGAGGCGAGTCTACACCACACTCCAACAAGAGGCCCAGGTATGTCTGTGCTTACTTTTATACACTTTTACACATTCCAACTTAGGGTGTGAATCTTACTTAGCAATTCAGGCCAAAATAAATTTGCAAGTCAATCGGAATATGAGATTCTGCCTGGCATAGAACTCTACATAAAATGACATGCTGTAAGCATAATACTGACTCGTTTACCTTACTATTGCATTACAATAAGATCTTTGCCTATCATAGTTAAAAGAGCTCAGTCTGCAAAAAGGTAGCTCACAAATAAGTTGACCTTCCTAAAGAGAACTATAAGCACACACATGTGCATACTAAATAGACTATTACAACATAGTGCAGTGTCTCTTAGAATAACCTTCAGATCTGTGTAACAGCCAAATATGTGCTAAATTGGAGCCTTAATTTCAGCACTAGTAAGATACCATGCCCCTCATTGCCCAAACGGAAGTGCCCCCTACCAGGCCTGTCCTGGGCGGACCCAGCAGACGTGTGGAACAGCATGTGTGACTGTGATGCCAGATCTAGTAATAAGAAGAACCCCAATATGTTTGACAATCACCCTAATCTACAACCGAGGATGAGAGCTATTCTGCTAGACTGGCTGAATGAGGTAAGACACATTTTTGCATTAATTACATTCATTCTTGAATGACTTAAATGATTACTAGTAGTCATAGGAAAAACTATTGACAGTGTAAGAGAATGTGGGATATTAATAGATTGGGTGATTTGTAAATTCAGTGCCAAGCACTTCAGTGTAGTGTTAGACATTATCTCATAGGAAATTTTGGGATAAGAACACTAAGTTCCCATGGGAACTAAGATATGGGATTTAGTACTGCAGATGTGATAATGTAGCTGTTTATCTGTAGATCAAGACAGACAGCCAGACAATTTTTTCTGAGACAGACAACATTAGCATAATGTATATTTATACAAAAACTTAAGTTTAGGTGTTATTTGTGAATGAGTGTTCTGCTAATAATACACAACATAAAAACTTATGCATGATTAGATTCTAACACCCTCCATCTTATTTCCATGCGGCATTGCAGTGATTTTTGAACAGGTTAAGGTAAGAAAACTTTTTCAATTACTCATGTATGAAAGTAATGAACTATCGGGGTCATTGACCTCTTTTTTGCGGTGTTCATTGACCTCTTAACCAACGCGTTTTGATGATGCTACTTTCAGCGTCTTCCCCTTCATTTAAAGAACAATTGAAGGGAGATTTTAAGGATTAGGTATTAGACGATTTAATTGCTTTTTACAAGGTCGTTATCGCAGCAGATGGGATGGCGATAAGGGGTATTGACCCCGCGGTATTAGGCAGAAGTTTCGTTTAAATGTTCTTCCTAATTCAGCAGAGAGAATGCCATGAAATTGCGCTTACTCGTTCAGTCAGTTATTTAGCGACAAATTTCAGGTTTTGCGAATTCTCTATTTATAGAGTAGAAGACGTCAAGATGAAGTGACCTTCACGGGAAATATATCACAAAGTGGCCAACGGGCTTTTGCGTATCCCGGCAATAGGTACCAGACAGTACAAACGGCTTTACCGGAATTTAAATCCGGGCTCGCTTAGCGTATTTGCAAAAGTAACGATAACGTATTCAAATCATTGCACATTGTTTTCTTATACTTGGAAGTTGAACGTAACACTTGGCGCAAAGCTTTGCTTCTTTTTAGATAAGACGCGTACTATTTATGTGCCAGTTCAACGCAGGTACTAATTTAATTTGTTGTGAAAGTGGGACACTCCTATTGTACGCATGTATATGATAAGGTTTTAAAGATTATATACATAAATATTTCTTTATATTAATTTCGTATTGTATTGGAGATGTGTTCTGGAGGTCAGATAGGCATCCGCTTAGACTAGTAGCCACTCCTACATAGTTCGGTAGAGGCTAAGCAGATGATGATGATTGTCGATGAGATGGTACGATTGTCAAGGTTGACTCAAAGACGCAAGGTGGACTCTCTCGTCACTCTATCGACTTTCCCGCCACTTTGAAAAACCGTTGTGACCTCATTAGTTATCGCACGATCGGGTTCATACTAGATTCTATGGCCATTTTATTATATGTACCATTTTACCTGGGGTCGGAAAAAACGCTTTCGAGCTTTTTTTCGTCCATTCTCCCCTGTCAACCGTCAAACCATCAGTTACTCCTTTAGTAGAATTATGTACCTATCGCAATTACATAAATCGACTAAATAAATGAACAGTACTTCCGTACTATCTATTATCCTCAATCCCTGTGCGCACCCAGGTACTATGCGCCATTTAATCCGGGGATAGAGATATAAATAATTCTTTATTCAACAAACATCACGCGCACGATGCACTACCGATAACGTTGCATTTATTACTCGAAACAACAATTACAATCTTTCGATCGGATTAAGATAAACATGCCATTGGTATTATTTGACTGCACCGACTGCACGACTCCACCTCTGTATTTCTAAAAACTAACTAGTCACTGATTCTTATCCCTTGAACATTCAAGTCATCATCTACCTAGCCTTTTCCCAACTATGTTGGGGTCGGCTTCCAGTCTAACCGGATGCAGCTAAATAGCTACCAGTATTTTACATGGAAATACTGCCTATCTGACCTCCACAACCCAGGTAGTACTGGGTAATACGATACCCCGTGGTAAGCCTGGTTGTCAGACTTTCGTGCCACTGACTACCTGTAACGACTGTCCAAAGATCTACAATTGACAGCCGGGACCAACGGCTTAACGTGCTTTCCGAGGCACGGAGGAAATTCGGTATGTAATGGGCGGTCACTCATCCGCAGACCAACCTAAGCAAGCACGTCTTTACCTTAAGATCGCTCCCGGTTTTTATTTAGCCGCGAGGTTTGAACATTCAAGTATTTTAACTGTAAGCCTTGTTATTAAAAGCTGTCAAAAACGTCATTAATTAAAGTTGGTCATAGGTCAATGTAAGGGCTAGAAGTACGACGTGATAATTTATGTTAATTAGTCATCTCAATCTTCGAGCAAAGGAATTTTAGGTGTAGAAACTAAATGCGTAGCGAATTCTTAGTTAAAATTCTCCTGCTAAGCAAGGCAATTGAATATGGGATTTAGCACGACATGGCTATAAGCTCAGTCCCTTTCACATGGGAGTTTTATTCAACATAGCTGGATAAGGATGGCACAGGAACGGGTTTGACGCAGAATATGCACTTCGCAAAATGTGCACTTCTCAAAATAGCACTTCTCAAAATGAGCACTTATCAAGATGAGCACTTCTCAAAATAAGCACTACTCAAAGTGAGCATGTATTGAAACTATCAAATAGTTTATTTCAAAATGTTAGGCAAAACCTGCTCATTTCGAGAAGTGCTATTTTGCGACGTGGACATTTTGCGAAGTGTACAATCTGCGTCAAACCCACAGGAAGGTGGAGATTAGCGCAAACAAAGAAGCCTGAACTCAGCGGTGAGTGAAGTCAGGCTGTAGATAATGCTGAAACATAACTGGTGAAATATTGGTGTTCCTTAAATATCAACATCACTACGTAACCCTTCGGGATATGCGGGCGTGATATTATAATACCCAGACAGATAATACGAGACACGTAATTAAACAGTTCAATTTTTCGGTAACGTAACGTCACTGTGGTTAGCAGTTAAGCACCGATCGATGCGAAACTGTAGGTATATAACAGTACATTTAACATTGTGGTTAACAAACTTTTTGCGCGCGTCTCGTCTGCCTCTCGATTAGACTCTACACGTGCGTATTTCGACGGGTTTTCCTCAATCGTATGCGCTAATAGTGGTATTGGTATCACATTATTATCTCGTAGCCTTGCATTTCCGGCGTACGTACTGGGATTTGCGTAACATAATGTGATTCTAGTCTACACATTTCTAAAGGATAGTTGCGACGTTGTGTTTATATTTTGTGCTGCCTTATTTTTTAAAGTTGCGTAGTACAATCACAAAAAAACCTGCAAGTGCGTGTCAGATTCGCGCACAAAGAGTTCCGTAGCACCGAACAATATAATAACAATATTCGAAAGCTCAAAAGCTCATTCATAGGTCATTTACACTCAAGAGCAAATCTATTACTGCTTCCGTTTTATGAAAAAAGCCCCATATCTCCAAAACTTAATTTTAAATTTTCGTTGAAAGTAGTTTTTACGATCTACAAACCCAATTTTTTTTTCAGAATTTTCCTTCTCTTACTTTAAAAAGGAACATATTTTTTACGGCTTTAGAAGCAAATATGTCATCAACAAGAATTTAAGTGTTTCGGGAACCTCGATATCGTTTTTCAAGAGCTTTCGATAGACACCCCATACGTTTAAATATATTTTTTAAACTCTCAGTTACATGTATGGAGAGCCACCCCTTATTTAATCTCGATATTAATAATATTTTAATCCCTCGAAATTTCAACTGTGTGGAGTAACGTAAGTGAAACAGTCTCGGAGTAAAATGGCTGTGACATACAGACGGACAGGGCGAATCTACAAAAGCTCCGTTTTTGCCATTTTACAACGGAACCCTAAAATTGTTTATTCTGTCCGACGACGTAACAGTTGGCGACATAAAAATAATTTATCCCATTCAGTTGTACCGGATTTCTTAGAACATCAATGCGCAAGTTTTTTGTACCGATGTGAACCGTTCAAGTCAGTCGAGTACTGTTTAGGACTCGCCGAACATGTGCCGGGCGGGCCTCTGTTATTGATTTGGACACATTTAGATAACAGTTTGTTGCTTCTTAAGTTTCAAAACAAGGTGCAACAAGTACGATTACATCATTTGTTTACTATCGGTAAGCGGGAATAGTTTTGCAGGTTTTATAGGTCTATCGAATCATTCAAACAAACATTAATAACAGAGCACAGTCTGGATTTGTGCCCGGTTGATGGCAATGAGCCCGCCCCTTACTATATAAAGGGTGTGAAAAGACCCTTAACGAAGCCAATAGGCACTTGTTCTCCCCGTCATTGCGATCATTTTTTTTGTACTGAACCATACCTGGGAACCTTCTACTTACGGAGATATTGGAAGTCAAAGTTCCAATACTTTCACAAGTTTTTTTTTAAATACCACGTTTATAGGTTTTAACTTTACTTTAATTAACTCCATGACCCGTTTACTATTCAAAGCATCTATCAGCACTAAGTTTTAAGTGCGTTACATAAATAGAGTTTTACCGTAAAACGTGATTTTACACCCCAAAAAAAAAGTCGTTTCCCAGCAAAATTTTTTGCGTAAAGTTACTTAGTTTGATGTACAGAATGCTTGGTTGACGGCTTCGTGAAGGGTCTGTTTACACCCTGTATGTACCTACATGGGACTTATGTTTACATAATTTGCCAAATAGGAGTGAATACCTTAGTGTCCTTAACTCTGCCTAACCCTTAAGTGATTACAGGCCTGAAGTTATGTCTATCATTGAAACAGTATTTCTTTCTTAAATACTAGGGCCGTTTATTTCAATATCAATTAAACACCAACTTAAATACAGCTCTAAAAGACCAATGAACTCATATAAAAGCTCCTCTAAGATGCGTCATGTCATAGAAACAGGAACAAAGTGAAGTAGACAATTTACCTAATTTATGTCTTAGCCGAAATTAATCTCGCTTTAACCATTACGACGTCCGGGAGTGTCCGGGCAGATAACTCAAGTGAGAGACGAACAATGAAAGATGACGGACAATAATAACCTTTATACGAGTAATAAACTACTAAAACAGATATGAAATAAGCTCTTGTTACTATCTAAGTACGAAATTCGTATATATTGTGTTTAGGGAATTCGGAATCCGGTTTCGATCCCATAGAAAACCCGGGTTTCCGCACGCCTAATTGTGTTATTCGAGTGTCCAACTTAAAAATCTGACAACAGATCCAGAATGGGTTCCCAGTTCCTGATTAGTCCAGAGATCCAATAGGTCGAGTTTATTAGTCTAAACTTGGATGAAGTAACATGTGGATATACAGGGTGGAAGGACCCACGCACAAACTGAAACCACATAGAAATTTTAATCGCTAATATTAAAAAACTGCCTCGGCCTAGTGGTCGCAACGAGGTCCTGGGTTCGATTCCCAGGTCGAGCAAACTGCTATTAGGTTTTTCCAGCAGGAATTTCTCAGTAGCAGCCACGGAGTCTGGAATTGCCCCCGATTGATGTCTATAGGCTCGCCCCCTATAACTTGGGACTTAAACATAATTGGTGAAATGTGTATGTACTATTAGGTACACCTCTGCCTAACCCTTCGGGATTACAGGCGTGAAGTCATGTAATTTAAAAAAAACAGCTGTTCTATACATTTGACCGTGTAGGTGTTTGTTGCACTTTTTTAGGAAACGGCAGATTTTTTCAGGGTTTCAGAACTATTTACTGAATACTTGGTAACCGTTTGTGTGTCGGTGTCCCTTCCACCCTGTATACTTCCCTACAAAATCCTGGAATGATTTTTAAATTCCGAAATAAAGCTGTTAAATTAGAGGGGATATTATCCTCATGTAAGTTACTTCCTAGAAGTTTATTCAAATAAACTCTACCTATTCCGATATCTACTAATAACGTGACGTAACGTATGAAAAAAAAGTAATGCTAAGTTATGTACGATCCCTAACGTTTATTATATTTTACCCCTTTCCTTCAACAGGTGTGTGAAGTATACAAACTGCACAGAGAAACATTTCATCTCACAGTGGACTATGTGGACCGGTATCTGTCCAACACGGAAGACGTGCAGAAGGGCCGGTTGCAGCTTATAGGTAAAGCTCACTCACACTCAGAACTGATAGTAGTTTAAATGTAGGTTACATTTAAACTACTGTCAATAGACCTCTGTTACAAAAACATTTTCTTCCAGGTATCACGTGTCTGTTCATAGCTGCGAAAGTCGAAGAAGTATACCCACCCAAAATCGGCGAGTTCGCGTATGTCACAGACGGCGCGTGCACCACAGACGAAATACTTCTGGAGGAGCTACTCATCCTCAAGATTCTGTCGTGGAGCATCACGCCCATCACCATCAACAGCTGGCTGAATGTCTACATGCAACTTGCCAGCGAAGGCAGGAGTGCCAAGCGCAGGTTGCTAGGCGAAAGTGACGTAGGCGCGAACGCTCTCAGAGGGTACACATTCGTGTTCCCGCAGTATTCATCGCTAGAATTTGTGATATGTGGACAGTTGATAGACTTAGCAGTGTTACATGTGGACGTGAACCTGTTCCCCTACAGTGCGGTCGCGGCCGCCGCCATAGCACACGCGTTCACCAAAGAACTAGGCATGAGGGTATCAGGTGAGTTCAACATATTGTTGTTAATAATTATATGATGTAAGCTATAAGGAGGATCTCAAAACGTAACATTAGTAGTAGTGTTTTTGGCAGCAGCGCGTGGGTCGCTTGTGAATCAGCAATTTGTCACTTCTGTTGTAAAAATAAAATGTTATTATCAACGCCAGATCTCTAGTAAACAATAGATTCGAACAAATAGAGACATTAAATTAGCGTGTTTAGTCAGTTTTTGAAACGTTTCAATCCAGCACCACTTGACTGCCTCGTTGGTCTAGTTGCCGCATGCGCTACTACTGGACATGAAGTCCTGGGTTCGGTTTCCAGTTTGGGCAGTGTTATTGGGTTATTTGAGGTATTTCTCAGTAGCACTGGAATATGGATTTTATCGACTTAAACATGTGGCAACACAAAGTAGTAACGCAGTGGGGTTACAGGTGCAACGTTATGTTAGCCAAGCTAGTAAATACAACAGAGATGGTAAAGGCGTATATGTTATGCAGGTTACAGTTGGGACGCACTGGAGCCATGCTGGCGATGGTTGGCGCCATGCGTGGAGGTGGTGCGCGAGGCGGGCTCGGTGTGCGTGGTGCGCAACGGCGACGGCGAGTTCATGCAGCGCGGCGGCGGCCTCGACCTCATCTGTCCCGACGTCAACCTGGACGAGAGCCACCGCATACAGTCGCACAACGTCACCCTCGACATGTTTGTGAGTATCCGCTACTTTTTATTTTAGCTCAGGTGCATAATACTCGCAACCGGCCTACGAGTATGCCCGTGAACGAAAAGATTAAGGATCGTAGCAGAAGGCGGTCTGTCTGTCCTCAAGGGGAAGTTACGTGACTTTAAGTATGTATCATACTACTCTTTGTCGTGGATGCTCCTAAGTTGAGCCCAGTTCACTGCAAGTTAAACTAAGTAATTGCTTGCTGTATATTATGTTAAATCATTCTAAGTAGTGTCGCGTAAATAAAGCAGTAATACATTCGATGTGGCCAAGGAACAGGACCAACTAGATGGGTCATGTATTCAAATAAACAGGTACTAAATAGGACTATACTTACAAATACGTACTGCCCATTGTCAGATAATATACCAAAATGTTCTGATCACACAAAATAATACTTAATTCCGAATACCCGGAAGCTAATGGCATATCATTTCTTTACTCTATTATGTTTACCGATACGGTATATTGTGCATTACGAATTCGTTATCTAGAATATACTGTTTCTTGTCTCGATAATTTATCAAAATGACTCCTACAACACAATTGTTATCGATGCTTATAATGACGTTTGTATTTTGTCTGGTAGGATAAAGTTTACCAGATAATGACGGAGCAACAGTCGTCGACGCAGACGGACACGGCGGCGTCGACTTCTCAGGACAGCTCGCACATCTACCCGCCGACGCCGCCGCAGTCCGACCACAAGAGCCCGAAGACGCCCACCAGCAAGACGCCGTCCACGCGGCAGCTGTCGCCCTCGCGGCAGCTGTCGCCTGCGCGGCAACTGTCGCCCGCGCCCGACTCACGAAGGCTCTCCACCGAGTGATTGCACACTTTACATTAAGGTGTGTTTATTGTTGTTTGTTATGTTCCGATACGGACAGTAAGTTGTTTTAAGTGCAGTGGTTTAATACTCTACTGAATTGGTTCATCTAAAGTTGAGCTTACGAGCTTCTAGTTTTATCATTGTACTGTTGGTTGCCTTGAGCACGTAATTCGTCACGTCCGTTTAGGTAAATTGATTCCTTACGATGCTAAAATCTCACTCGGAAGATTATTACGCAAATTGACTATTGGTTAGGATAAGAAGTGAATATTTACAAAGGTGTTGTATTCTGCTATTGTAATAATATGTAGCCTTTTAGAAGAAAAAGAAACTAACTAGAGCGTCACATATTAAATGTCGTATTTTCATCCTGATGAAGTGTAAGACTAATATTTATTTGCATTATTTAGTAAACTACAAATTTGACATCGAGGAATGCGAATGAACGCACATAAGTACATCAATAAGAAGAGGATAAAATACGAATAACTTTATCTATTAAGTACACATTGTCATCACAATGTGGACCACCAAGAATATAGGTTACGGACCAAATAATGTATTTATGTAGAAACTTTGCTGATACACATTGTCATAAAATATTTATCGACTACTCAGGAGTTGCTACTCGCAACGAGCCGATTTGCAATGGTTACTCTCAAATGATCGTTTAGTTTTATCTAGTAACCCGCGAGTTACTAACGCGCGTGCGCATGTGAGCTGCTTATTAACATCACTAGGCACTAACGACGCGACTGCAGTGTGCATGACACTAATATTTCAATTGAGAGACCATCCAGCAATAGAACTTATCTATTTAAATAAAATATTGTTTAAAAAGTATCAATTAACTAGATCTGCAAAGGATATTTAATGCCTTGAATTCCTTCGAATTGGCAAAATAAAAACTAAAGGATAAAAATAATTTCAAGTTACAGATCTACACTTAAAAGTACCAGGAATAAACTGGTACCATTTAGTTTAATAAGAATGTAAGTATTTAAGTCATTATAAAACATAATAAAAAAAAGGCTATAAAAAATTGGTTCTGGAATATAGAGATAATGTTATGTACAGGAACAACGTTTCTCAGACATTTTTATAATGCTATTAAGAACTTGAGCTGTATATTCCAGTATAATTTTAATTAGCCTGAAAAAAATTTGTTCGTACAACAAAAAAACTGTAAATAGTATATTGTTCCTACTTATGAAAAATTATAAATTATATCGATGGTTTTGGACTAACCCTGGCTGTAGGCCAGTTCATACTGCTTGAACATTCCATGCAATTTATGTTGTCACTAACACCATGTTTAAGTAGACACTCCACCGTATTATTTTTAACGCAATTATTATATTGAAAACAAGTCCTCTCAATTCTTGTAACTTCTACCTTATCTAAGGAACCGGTTTCTATGAAAGCCGAGGCGTGCGGAGCAGTGTGGAGACGTGCCGGAATCGACAAATCAATTGGTTGAAATCCACATCGCCTCTCTCGCCTCCTGTACCTAGTCGAATCCCTCACGTCTCCGCAACGCTCCGCGAGTCTCCGCTCTGGTGGGAACCCGGACTAAGGCTGTTTTCGTGTCAGCAAGAAGCAGCTATCATATCTTATAGTATAGATCAACTATTGCTAAGTACACCATAAGAAATTATCAATGTGGGCGCAAAATATAATATTTTTGTGTAAATAAAAATACGAATGCATTACAAAGAATCATTTTTTTTAATCAATACTGTACTCTGTATTTTTATCTAATTCGTTTGCCGCCCTATGGCTTTGCTTGCAGAACGAATTTTTTTTTCGTATTTTTGCAAAATGGCCGTTCAATCGTGCATTACACACTCACGAGTTACCAATCATTTTCTCTTATATCCTAATTATATTCTCGAGCATCCAAATCAAATGTCAAAATTTATATTATAAAAATATATAAATCTTAATAAACTGCTCCTATTTCTTACTACTAAATTAGATGTATGCTTAGTCCTTGATTTTCTCGACATTTTGTATATAAATTGATGAATATTATAATTTATTTCTAATTGATGATAAATGAACGCAGAACGTTCACGAGACTGATAACTAGTGCTTTGAGTCAACAAATTTTTTAAATTGATATAAAATTCTTATAATTATTATAGTAAAAAAATCTTTTGCGGCTTATTTTAACCAAAGACTGCCTCAAGGTTGGAAAAATTGCTGTGTACAATTCCTGTGGACTGTTTTATTCGGCATACTTAGAAATGATAGCGCCTAGACTGGGTTATGAGCTTGTAAAGCACTGTCTAATGAACTGATTGCATGAACTTCTATAACTTGACGCCAATACAACATATTCTTAGGTCTAAGTAGGTAACAGTGTTTTACATAGTTTTTATGTTTGATGCGTCACTTCTAAGTGTACTGAAAGTAACTGATACGGGAGTGACCTTGTCGACCTGGAAACTTATGTCCATGTAATAAACCGAAAGACTGCGGTGACGATATATGTGACCAGTCCCTACAAAAAATTGCATACTTAAAATATCATTGCAACACGTAACACCGTTGCGAATATTTATAACTAAAAATAAGCTGCTTTTTAAGCACTTGTTACACAAAATGCTTTTTTCTTAACTCAGCCCTTGTACTACCTGTTATTTGACTTACATTATTTTGATTTGTACATTGTGAAAGAATGTTTTATTGTCTACCTATAAGAAAATACACTGTCTCAACAATAACAACTTACATTCACCCTAATCTTGCGATCTCTACAGTGGGTTCACTTTGCTTGTCTCCTTTTTTTGCTAAATAAAACCATCAATGTATTGATCACGATAAGGGGACAAGAACGTCGAGTATGAAGAAAAATAATATTAATAATTGTGTTCCACAATGTTCTGTTGGACCTAAGGCATAATAAATTTCTTCTTATGCGCATATGAACTGTGATTTATTTGCAAAAATTAACTAATCAAGACTCCACTTCCATCTAACTGAATCTAACCATTTCACTCGATGACAACTTTAATATGCATAGAAAATATTAAATTAATCTGTTGTACAAATCGTATTCACCATATTTTATGGATGTATTGTATTTTTTTTAAATAATATATAATATTGTACAGTGTACCTAACTCCAATAGAACCGGGTATTGTTCGTTTTTAGTAAAATTCAATGTAGAATTAAGTTCAACGATTACGCTTATCCACTAAGGCAATGCTGGCCTTATAAATAAGACTTAGATGTGTTACTTTATAATAAAATAATTTAAAAATATATCCTTACTAGAAAATGATTAGAATGTTTAGATGTAAGTTATTTTTATATCAATTTATTGAAGTTAATATAAAAGGTACCTAATTGTAAATGAAACAATAATATAGTATCCCGGATTTCATAGCATGCGATCTCATGTCATGGATAATACAAGTAGATCAGATGTAATTTGTGCAATACTGCATCGATCACATTTTTGTATGTACAGTCAATTCACGGCGATAGTATTAAATAAATGGTGTTGATTATTTATTTGAAAATGTTTTTATTTTCCTTTCATTTTGTTTACAAATCAGTAATTTTACTTAAAAAACAGTATAAAAATAATTAACGATGTAACAAGTAGCATCGTGAAAGGTACCTTTACATAAGTTTTGGTAACTCTTTCAATAACAATCACGTCATGATAATATAATCTCTATCTGGATTACGAATTAAAAATGCTTACGTGACTACGTACTACGGATTGGGTCTGCCATTCTGTAACAAAATTGAGATAGACTCGAATCAATGTTTAATAATTTACGATCATTGCTGCTGGCATGGTCTTCTTGCACTAAGGACCTGTTTCCACAACAGATTAGCTGTAAGCGTATAAGGATAATCTTGGACAGTTATTGTAAACTGGTACTATCTAATTTGGTCAGGTAAATAACAACAGTAACTTTTCTATTGCTATTCTCTATCTAGAAACAATTCGTCCGAATATCAATATGAACAAGCATATAAGTCGTAGTATGATGACGGGCTCATGAAAGACAGTAATACACCCGTTTTTAAGGGTGATCCTCCCTTTTCCATGGAGGATGTGGAACCTTATCACACTACTGTTGTTTGTTACTCCTTCACACTGAAACAGCTGAACGGATTTGACACAGACTATGACCTGGAGCAACATTAATGCTCAGTTTAGTTTCAGGAACGAAAATTATCGACTAGTCAAAATCAAACACAAGCCTTGTGCTGTGATGGGTTCAGTGAATTGTCAACAGCTAATCACAGGACTTGACTAGCGTTTGATTTGACAACTGGGCTTTAGGCTGCTATAATTGAATCGGACGCGAGCGCAGCCGCGGGCGGAAGCTAGTTTTCCCAACAACTCACCGATGTATGCTAATGTTTGGTCCAGAGGTGACGGAGGAGATGTCCTGCGGCGTCAGGAACACGAACTGGCGGCGCGTGTTACCCTGTGCGTGGTCGATCAGGAGCTCCATCACTATCTTACGGTTCACTTTGTCCTGTAACAATAAGGCTTTAGGTACATCTGTCTTGTGAGAATACTTGCTGCCACAGAGACAAGAGACGAGTGTATGGGGATCCCACCGGCGCGCGTACGGATCCGCTATTCGGTGGAACGCTTCACATATTATGCTATCCGGAACTTTGCGAACCGGACTCTGCGCAATACCTCTTGTGAGTGGGAAGGTGCCCCCACACTGGAGTTAGCATTTGGCAACATTTTGCCAGTCGATACCAAAAAGTAACTTTCCATAATTTTTGTTGGATGTTGTTCATCACAGCTAGATCGGCGTCGATATTATCGTAATATTGACTGTTTTAAAAAGTTGGGTGTTACTACACGGCAACATAAAATAACTTTTTGTGACCCGTTGTTGACCACTAACATTGGCGTACACACAGCGTCAGTATATGCTAACCCCTCAAGTTTTAAAATGTTACTACTACTACATTGAATTCGTTACTAACAATCATAAGAATACTTTAAAAAAAAGAGTTCATTGTTTCGACTTGGATTCGAACCATCGCATTACTGAACGTCGTCATACTTATAGCGGCAGTTTGCTGAACTAGCCAGCGAGCCCATTTGAATTGCAATGAAATTGTTATCCACTATAGACTATTAGATGTTATAATTGGAGGGTATTCATTAATTTTACTTACTTACGTTTTATTTATAAAATTAATCTATACCCTCAAGTTATAACTACAACGTTCACTTAAAACGACGATGACAGCGATTTACTTACCCATTATTTAAAAAATGATTTCTAATTTTATAAAACAAAAATAGTTGATCTGTTTGAACAAAATGTGAAAATAAAAGGGATTGCGAGATAGCTTGGCATAGCATATTTATTTTTTCTTGATTTTTAAATATTTAAATTCTTTATAAATATTACTAAAACGAAAACGAAAAATACTATACTACTAATTTTATTTTAATTCATGATAAAAAGCACATTTCGTGTCTAGGATTTTAACTTCCAATCCTATGCACGGCAAGCGGTCTAGAAACCTCCGGTCTATTTAGACGTTGATAAACTTCGCAAATGTAAACCCTATTATTGCTTGTCGTTATACGCAATAATAAAAGTATTAAGCTATTGTTGAAAAAAATAAATTAAAACAGATTTAAAAAAATAAATAAATTAAACTTATTTATTCACTAAAACAAATAATTAAGTATAATAAAATGATTTTGAAAAATATAAAAAAAAACAACTTGGGCCTACCACGGATTTGAACGCACATGTCCTTTGGGGGGTAACCACTTAATGGAGCTGTGTGTACGTTACTCTACAATAAAAGTAACTTTGGTGTAGATACATTATAATAGTAAAGAACGGTACCATAAAGACGTCGAACTCGTCCATAAAGCAAAAGGGCAGGTTGACGCACTCCCACAGCGCCATGATGAAGGCCACGGTGGAGTAGGAGCGCTCGCCGCCCGACAGCGACGATGTGCTGGCCGCCACGCGCTGGCTGCTGCCGTCGCGGCCCGAGCACTGGATCTCCAGCGTGCCTACCTTGTGGTCTATGTCCATGTGACCCTGCGGACATACAAGAAGCATAAACTTATATAGTCTAAGAGATAGCTACAGAAATACGGTTGCAATTTATAGAGCAACGAAATCCCTCAAATTAGTTTGCCATCCTAGGAATATTAATTGATCCGATCGATCGCCTGGCAGCTGTTCAGCGATGGGGGTGAGAGTAGTAGCAACAAAGGGGTTTTAAAAGCAATAGAAGGTGTGCAATTAATAGACCTCTGGATTTGGTGTGGTACTATAGCTAACTATGAATTTCATTCCAATATAACATTGCCAGGCGTTTTGGTTGGGGGAAAAGTAGTGCCAGGTGACGTCCAAGAAACACCAAAATCTTGTTTCTATCATTTTTGTACAAATGTGTTGCCATACAAATAAATAAATAAGTATTTAATTTAAAAATAATAGGATTATGTCAGTTGATAATATCTTACCGAGTACCCTCTCAGAGCGAGCACGGCTTGGAAGTGGTACTGCACATGTCTTGCAATCGCAACCTGTATTTTCCAGATATGGTTCAAGTGATTCTGGGTTACGGCCGTCGCCTGAAAATAATATGTATTGAGTCAGAGTCGGAAACAATTTCGCTTTTCAGCAGCGCAGGTGTGGTGAGTCGAAGAAAAGTAAATAATTATGTGGAGCAAATCGGAAAAATGTTATATGTATCGTACATTTGGGCACACAACATTTGGCCGATATGCTCTGGCGCAATGGTTTTTATTTATGACTTTTTTATTACTCCTGGATTGGTCTCATAGAAGTTTTTGATCAGTATTAGAAACAAGGTCGATTGGCATCAATAAAATGTTTTGTGTAAAATGGCCATTTTCTTGCTTACTGTATTTTTTTTTAAATCTGTGAATGGAGATCAAAATTTCACTAAAAATTATGGAAAGTCTCCCGAGTCCATTTTCGTGTAGCTGCAACGGTTAAGATAACTCCCCTTACTGCCCCTCGAAAGTTTCCACCCTGTATACTTATCTAGATTTTATTAATGTTATATTAACTACTAGCTGTTCCCCGCGACCTTCGTCCGCGTAAAATTATTAAAAATACAATTTCCCCCGTTTTTGCAACATTTTTCATTGCTGCTCTGGTCCTATTGGCCATAGCGTGATGTTATATAACCTATAGCCTTCCTCGATAAATGGACTACCCAACACTGAAAGAATCATTCAAATCGGACCAGTAGTTCCAGAGATTAGCGCGTTCAAACAAACAAACACTGCAGCTTTATAATATTAGTATAGATTTGAAGCCAAGAACAGCGAACTCAGCTGGCGATCACGAGCAATGGACACATCTGAAGTTTGCCGAACGACGCACGACAATTCAAGAATACCGAGTTTCGGTGGGGCCGAAGTTTAGGCCAATAATTGGCCGAAACTTAACTTCTTGGGCGAAACCGAACCTTCGGTCGGTCCCTAGTTCAGTTCCATTGGTGAATTTCGTCTTAAGTTGACACGAGTGGACTTACTTCTTCGATGAGTTTCTCGAGCCGCTGCAGCGCTTCTCGCGTGTATCGGTACTTTTTCTCGACGGCCAGCAGTTTCTCCGCGACCTCGGCTACCGTGAGCCCGTCGCTGCGGATCGAGCTCAGCTTCAATGTGATCTTCTTCAGCTCGTTCGTCACTATCGCCTTGTCTCTGTGGAACAATCACTTTGAGAACCAACTCTTTTTTATTTACTTTTATGATGAAATCCGATGGAATGGAACCAGTCACATCAAGGGGTATCGTATTGCCCAGTAGCTGCAGGATTGTGCAGGTCTTAGAGACAGTCGCCCCATTTAAAATACAAGTATTCGTCCGCATCGGGTTAGACTGGAAGCCGACCCCAACAAAGTTGGGAAAAGACTAGGCAGATGATGTGACTTACGAAATTCGAATATACAAATTACATGAATAAGACATATTTTAGGCACACGTGATGACGTCTCACCTAGGATTCTGCACTCTCGGACACTGTAGTTTTTCTGCCTCTTCAATCTTCTGCCGTATGACGGCGCGCTTGTCGTCGAGAATGGTCTGCACTTGCGTCAACTGGATGTTGTCCTCTCGCATACGTTGCTCGTGCGTCTTACGTTCAGTCACGCCTTGGTCCAGCTTGAGCTGCTCTTGGTCGATCTCTTCCTAGATATCCGATTGAGATTACAATGTGAACATCACGACTATTCGCCCGAAAGAGTAGGCAAAAGTGATTGGTACAGACATTTTGTGTTCTACGGTACCTATCTTTTTTTTTAAAGATACCAAATTACGCCGAATGTTAATAGATATGTGTGGTAATTGGTAGACACATATTTTGTTTTATATTTCTTTTTCATTTGAGACGTCAACATTTTCCCCTTGCTTATTCTTTTAGTGCTTTTAATGTTACGCGTCATGTTTTCAAATCAAATCATTTATCTTTGCAAACATGGGTAATTTTTACATAGATGTTTTCTAATATAATATAGTCCTCCATATTCTCCCGTCGCGAGGGCATGCAAATAATATTAAATTCTAAAACCAAAGAGAATGTGTATTGATACCGAATACATTTAGATGTTAAATCATTAGAATTACAAAAAACCAAAAAATGTCAAGACTAACAGTAGCAAAAATTTAACAATGATGTCAAAATGGAATGATAAGTATGTCAATCAGAAGGGAAAAAAAATTCAGAACAGTAACATGTATGTCAATCATAATAATAGTTTGTCAATCAGTACAGCGATTTATCAATATCAATATTAAGGAATTCGTCAATTGTGTAATAATAATAATAACTTTTCCCAATTAATATTTGGTTTAGTGTCCTTTTAAATTTTTGCACAAATAAATGTTTTTTCTTTTAAGGTTTGAGTACAAGACCATTATTTATAGAATTAACTCACCCTCAAGTTCCTACATATAGTTTTAAGTTCTGCTAGTTCCTTTTTATTCTTCTTCATGCTGACGTCATACTCGTCCAGCTTCTGTCGGAACACCGCCTCCTTACTGGCCAGCTCGTCCACTTGCTTCTGCATACTGCTCATCTTCTCTTTGGATATATTCAACTCTTCAACCTGTAGGAAAGGACAAGGCCCGATGAAAATATATGCAAAAGTGGTGAAATAAATTCTTGACATTTTTTTTATCCCATTTTTTATTAAAAAAGAAATTCATCCCCGGTGAATTTCTTTTTTCTCGCCCCATGGTGTGGGGTGGCGTTGGATAGGTCGTCGAAAACTGTTGCGAGTGTCTGAAAATCATTTTTCGATTCGGGGATCCGTTTACGAAATACTTAAACTAGGCAGACACCACAGAACGCCACCTGCTACGGTCCTTACATACTCCTTTTGCCTCGTCCACGTTCATACATCTGGTCATACACGCACGGTTGCGAGTACGAAATATTAAGTCATAAACTGCAAATTTTCACCTCCTTCTAACAAGGAGATGATTCTACCCGTCGTACTAAACAACTTTCGCTATGAAGTAATATCCGATACGTGAAAAATATAATTCTAATTTCTATGCAACAGAAGACGTACTATTTCGATGCATGAGCAGGGAAAAGTATTCTTTTTATTTAACAGGAATAATGTAACCAAGGTTTTTTAACAATATGTTGATGTAAAACATTTTACATGGTGTTTCTTGCCCGTTCTTCTACATTGTAAACTAGTCCTTTACTGTTAGTGGCTGCATCTTTTTATTTTGAAATGGTACTTAGTTAGTTCAACAGTGCCTGCAACGGGTGTATTTGAAATAAATGCTATGAGTTTGAGTTTGTTAGTTCCATACCAGAACAGCATGCTGCGGCGCCTGTTGCTGGTTCAGCGCTTCAGCGGCTTCGCGCGCCGCTTTATCCTTCTTGTGTCGCTCGGCCAGCAGCGCTTGAAGCGCTTGGGACGCGGCGCGCTCGGCCGCGCTAGCCTGCTTCGCTGCCTGGTTCAACTGTTCGGCTCTCGCTTCGATCTCTTGAAGTGCAGCCTCAGCATCTCTTATCTCTGCTACTACTTGCCTGTTTAATGATAATAATATATAGGAGTCGAATGATGACGTGGGATGTTGTGTGTCACTTAGTCCGTGCTGAGTAAAGGCACACATAAGCACAGTAACGGCATCGTCTCGGATCTGAATCAGCTAGAATAAAAATAGGGTGGGGTTTATTTAACCGGTGCACTGCTTATAAGTGTGATACTGTTTATACTGACTTCTTCCTCTCGGCAGTGCTGAGGTGCAGCAGTCGGGAAGGTCGCCCGGCGCCGCCGTAGCTGCGGTAGTTTGGCGCGGGGTAGTACTCCGAAGAGTCCAGGGTCACTATCCTGGAGCAGTTCTCTGGTACGTTCTCTTCGTTGTCCGACAAGCGGACTGCATCCTCTGTAGAATCAATTTGTTGAAATTTACTGGCGATTCAAAACCTATGCTAGAGCTCAGTCCTACGGAGCGTGATTTGACGGAAAGATTACACCGAATAACCTCTCCCATAGAGTTGAAAATTGTCGTGCGTAAGTGATATCAGTTTTGAGATCACGAGGATCTTAAAACACTATTACTATCTATTTCAATTATGATGTTGGCAATATGGTGTGAATTCAGTGGAGAAATCGCGCTCCGTGGCTTTAGTGCTGCAAGGTTACAGACACTCGAATGACATTGCAGAGGAAAGTTGTTGGTTAAAAATGTTTTCTTTTTTGTTTATTATAGTGGCCAGAAATTGCACAGAACAGAGAAGTTTGGAGGGAGAAAGGGGAGGCCTTTGTCCAACAGTGGGACGCAATGTAGGCTATCAAAAAAAAAAAACAAGATAGATGACGATCTTATTGAGCGTCCAACGCCTAGTTTTGTTTTTGGCCGCGCGCTAAATTATCCGGTAAGTTCATTGTATATCCATAAAAAAAAAATGATTTTGTCACAAGTACATAACTTGCATACAAAACAGAAAAACATACAGTGAATACAAATAATTATAAAAATAACAGGACACGTCCGGACGGAACAAAAAGTTGACAGATGCACGTCGTAACTGCGACGCGAAGGTTACCACTCAGCATGTTGCTGTGTGCCCACTACTACAGCGCTGGTTTTGAGTGGTCACCCGAGAACAGACGTACGGAGGCCAAAAAACAGGATATTTTCAGAAATCATAAATAACAAAATTAAATGAAAAGTACTCGTAGCATAATATTATCACTATAAAGCAAGCAATCAAAATAAGGAACCGATACAAACAAAATGACAAAAGTATGTCCGCAGGCCAAACAAAATGAACACAAATACATAGAGAAACTAAATAGTCTTTGCACAAATACGATAAGAAGATATACGTAGGTCACACGTACCATGATCAGGAACGAGCAGCACCCTCTCCATGGCCACGTTGTCGATGAGGAAGTTGGCGACCACGGGGTCGGCCACGTCCAGCGAGTCCAGCGCCGACAGCCAGGCGCCCGCGCGCACGCGCGTGCCCCGCACGTCGTGCGCGCGCGACAGGAACCTGCTGCACGACACGCTGGGCTTGGCGCGGGACCCGTACACCTGCCCCGCACACCGTACACAACTTATACAAAAGATTCCTTGTAACTAGCTGATGCGCTCCGCATGGAGTTCGGTAATTGTCCCAATGGATAATATTACCGGGATAAAAAGTATTCTATGTTTTAATCTAGGTTGAAAACTATCCGTATGGCAAATAACATCCAAATCTGTTCAGCAGTTTGCGTGATAGAATAACAATCATCCATGCATCCCTGAATCCTCACAAGCATTCGCATCTATGTATACTAATATTATAAAGCTGAAGAGTTCGTTTGTTTGATTGAACGCGCTAATCTCAGGAACTACTTCTGTTCGAATTAACAACAAACGAACCTGTATTAAGACTATGTTTAAATAATAAAAAATAAAAAAATTGAAAAATAATTTTAGTGTTGGATGGCCCAGCCATAACCATTTATCCAGGAAGGCGAAGGAAGAACGGAGCATCCATGATACAAAAACTTATTTCTTTTAGAGCTTCCGTTGCGTGCGCTGCGTAAACGGTTAAAGTTACGCAACAATCATGTATGACGGAATTTTTCCTCTTAAAAAGTTTAAAAAAAGTTGTGTGTTAGTGTGTAAGTAATTGAGTTATTTTATTTTAAATGTGTGTCTGTGGTTTCGACACAACTAACTTTATTATTATTATTATGTGTATGCTCTCCAGCAAAATGTAGTGAACGAACCATTTTATTATAACATCCTATTGTAATGAAACCTACATATACGAATGATTTGATTTAGCATATGTCTATCTTTTAAAGTTGACTCACTATAACCTTTTTTATGGTAATTAAATTTGTTCTAAAATAATGCATTATTTGCAGAGGTGGGGGTTTGGTTTTAACTATGTTATTCATCACAAGTATTTAATTTTGAAAAAAATTGCTCTTACTTTAAAATAACTCCGCAGCAAAATAATGATCAAGTACCGCGCGTTATCGCTCTCTCTCTCTCTCTAATGTGGTGCAGACGGAGCTTTTCTAATTAACATATTTCAAAGGTAACAGTCATATTTTAGTTTTTCACCTAAATCGATACTCAATCAAGGTCGATTAAAAAGTTAGTTGACACAGGCCGCACGAGCTAATTTTATGACGAATCCCGCATGCATTCGCTTTATTTTGACCAGAACTTTAAACTTTTGTTTCTTAGACCCTAGATAAGAATGATCTAGCGCGCACACTATCTTACTTCCTACTAATATTATAAATGCGAAAGTTTGTGAGGTGAATGGATGGATGTTTGTTACTCTTTCACGCAAAAACTACTGAACGGATTTGGATGAAATTTTGCACACATACAGGGTGTAAACAGACCCTTCACTAAGCCGTCAACCAAGCATTCTGTACATCAAACTAAGTAACTCTACGCAAAAATGTTTGCTGGGAAACGACTTTTTTTTTTGGGGTGAAAAATCACATTTTACGGTAAAACTCAATGTTACGTATTCAAAACATTGTGCTGATGGATGGATTGAATAGTACGGAGGTCGTGAAGGTGTTTAAAGTAAAAATCTTAAATTAAAAACAAGTATTTTTTTTAAAACTTGTGAAAAAGTTGGAACTTTGACCCCCAATATCTCCGTAACTAGAAGGTTCCCAGGTATGGTCTAGAACAAAAAAATGATCGCAATGACGGGGAGAACAAATGCCTTTCGGCTTCGTTAAGGGTCTTTTTACACTCTTTATAGTTTATAACCTGGATTAACACAGGATACATTTTATCCCGGTAGTATGATCCCGTTGTCAATTATCGAACACCACGCGGGCGAAGCCGCGGGCATAAGCTAGTAAGACTATAACAGATGATTCAGGTTTAATATCTAGGAACCACGTATGGGGCACGGACGTCGCAGTGCAGCCTGCACTAATTCATATGAAATATTCGTGAAGTTTTGAAGACGTGACTCGTCCGCGCCTCGTACAGTCACGAGTAATTAAATGATTTTTTGTTTTTGACTTTTAAAAGTACTTTTCGTCGTTTTCACGAACATAGTATTTTGGAAGCCATACTATTACGAAATAAGTTTTATTTCAAAATAGAAACTATCTTTCACGAAAAAAATCGAATTTCCTTCTAACTTTTGAAAAGTGCATTTCATGATCGTGGCTGTATTTAACACGGCTCGCGCCTGCCACGGTCTAGCAGAAATCATCCTTAACTTGCGAAACTCACCTTATTCATCAACTGGAACAGTTTCCTGGAGTCTTCGGTCGTGTTGACACAAAAGGCCTGGATGTTTCCGCCTATGATGTGCTCCAGCGCGCCGCCCCACTTCTTCTCCTTTACTTTTAGGTAAGCGCCTGGCAAATATTTAATCATTAAACTATTTATAGTGTATACATCATAGAAAGGAACAGAGGCGAACTTAATACCTCATCCTGGGGCAGGCTATATTAGGCAGATGCCCAAAACTAGATTTAAAAAACGAAAGTATTTTAAAAACACCGTGATATAATGGGTGTAAAAGTACGCTTAATGTCTGCGTCGAATTTTTTACTTAAAGGCAATACTGATAGTGTCCTTTATTCAGTGACATCAAAAAAGGGCGCGAGTGTGTTTCCTCTTGGTGGAAACTGACCCTCAGACGTACCGATAGGTCCCCTGGGCTTCTGCGAGAACTGCTTCTTGGCAACGGCCGCGTTGATCTCCTGGCACAGCTCCACCATGCAGTTTCCGTACACGGCCAGAGAGTCGTTGCCGCGCGACTCCAGCTCGCGCAGTGTTTGCTTCAGCTGAGCTGTAACAAAACAGCTTGCTATGTTAGCGTTTACCAGGAATGTATAATGACAATTTGATATTAAAATTTTTAAAATATTTAATTGATGGTCTAAAAACTTATTAACCTTCTAATATATTCGCTTTTTTCAATAAATCTGCATCTCTTTTAACTTTCTTACCTGTTTTCAAATTTAGTCGCAGGAAAGCCAGGGCACATCGACGATATGGGTTACATTAGAAATGAGACCTTTTTATTTTAGAGAGAATTTTTTATTTCAAAAGTTTTGAGTTTATTTTAATGTTGTACTATATTTATAAACTCCAAACTTTCTCGTCTTTCATTTGACACCCCATTCAATAGGAAAACAAAAAAAACCCAGAGAAACCCACTTCTTTGGATCTAAAAACCGTCAAATTGATTATGTTGCCTTAAAATGTAACCTATGTGTGTCACCCAGACACTAATTAATCCCACCTAAACTGCTGCCATGGCCCACCTGGAAGACCCTTAACCGATTGCGAAGCCAGGTGGGGCGCTGCAGATACAACCTGGTCCGGTGGGGGTATTCCGATGAAGCCATGTGTGATTGCGGTGCCTCAAAGCAAACTATGGCTCACCTCCTATCCTGCACTATGTGTGGTGCCACATGTACTTTGAGGGACCTGTCCGAGGCCACCACCAACGCCATCGAGGTGGCAGAGTTTTGGATGAAACATTTTTTTTTTTTTTTAAAGGTGAAATCATCGACTCGACGAAGAGAAGACTAATATAAATCATTTGACATCTCAATTCACCCCATTCATAGACATCGTCTTAGCAATTTAGGCGCTACGGTGAAACATAAAAATCTTACATACATAGTATACATAAACTGCTAAAATCATAATCTTTTTTTTTTGCTTAGCCGTAGTCGGTTTTAAAAAAGCGGGGTAGTCAATGGCGAGGGAGGGTGGGGATTGGCGCAAACAAAGAGGCCCACACCCAGCAGTGGGCGATGATGATGATGTCAAATGCAAAAGAAGAGGTTGAGCTGGTCGGCCTGGGCCTGCGCTTGCGCTGTGTTGTCGTGCGTCTGCGCCTCGTCGTGCTGCGCCGTGTCATAGCGCACGCGCGCACCCTTCAGTGGATGATGATGATGTCAAGGGCAGGAGCACGATGATGATACATACAGAGTTTTCCGCGCTGCTGTTGCGCCTGCTTGTTGAGCTGGTCGGCCTGCGCCTGCGCGTGCGCCGTGTTGTCGCGCGCCTGCCCCGCGTCATGCTGCGCCGTGTCATAGCGCACGCGCGCACCCTTCAGTGGATGATGATGATGTCAAGGGCAGGAGCACGATGATGATACATACAGAGTTTTCCGCGCTGCTGTTGCGCCTGCTTGTTGAGCTGGTCGGCCTGCGCCTGCGCGTGCGCCGTGTTGTCGCGCGCCTGCCCCGCGTCATGCTGCGCCGTGTCGAAGCGCGCGCGTGCCGCCGCCGCCGCCGCCCGCGCGCACTCTTCCCGCGCCTCCAATTCTGCGCGCCGGGACTCCGCCCTGCCCGATCTGACGACAACAATGCTTTTTGTAGCGAGATTATGTTACGTCCACTATTTTACGAGAACTTTCCACTTTTTTCTATTTTTCGAGAATGGTCCACTATGGAACTGTGTTGAAGGTGGTTCGATAAAGTTCCACAAGGATCGGTCGGAACATAAATAGCCGTCGGGTTTGCGGAATAAGTCAGTATGATTTTGGCGATACAATGAAGCGAACTGAAGTAAACTAGAAGTGCGATATCTAAGTGAATAGTGATCACTGTAATCAGTCAGAATCATCTATTGTGTAAAGAACATATTGTGATAAATGAAAATACTTAGTGCACACATATCCAGCAAACAATAACATTATTTGAGCAAAATATTAAAAAAACGGCAACGGCAGTTTACTGCAATGCCAATGTTGCTCTGTATCGCTCCATATGGTGTGAGGTAGTAGTTCAAACTACAATTTCTACTACGTAAGTAAATTTTTTTTTTTTAATTAGCCTATTCTGTCCCACTGCTGGGCAAAGGCCTCCTCCATCCATTCCTTTCCAACTCTCCCGGTGTTTTGCCTCCTCTGACCAATCAGTCAGGAACGAGTCCAAGTCAAAAATGCGTTGTCTTATTCAAGGGACTACTTCCTGTCCGCTCTGAAAGCGGCATTTAGCCATACCAATGACATTACCAAATAAAATACGAAACATAAAATATTCATGATGGTAACATATTAATGAACTAGCTGCGCCCGCGTTGCTACCCGCGGTGAAAAAGTTTGCACATGTACAGACGCCAGCACATCAAGCTACTACAATCAGTCAAATTTCTTCAATAGATTTTCAACTTTATCGTTATAGCATTAGGCCCAAGGTTGATTGGGAAAATTTGACAGTTTCGGGTAGCTTGAAAAAACATGGAAAAAAGAATGACATCAAATTTTCAATAACCTTTTTTTTCATGTTCTTGATAATTTGATGTTAAAAGCTGGTAAAAGTAAGATGATTTATAAGAGAGATTATTAAATTCGTAATATCTATTGATTGGAATAGCCGATTTGAACAATTCAAAAAGTTATCTACATGAATTGAAACAGTCTTGAAAACAATATGATTTATTTGTATAAGGATTTAAACAGAAGTATGAATAACATGGTCTAATTTTGGCCGGTATTTCTATCAACTTTTAAAATGTAAAAAATGGTTATTGTGACATAACGATAATAGTTGGACATATAGTATCGCGAAGTTTTTTGTAGTTATTGATATGTTCTTTAATATTGTAAAACATACTTTTGTTCTATCATCAATAGTTTCCGCAGCGCATGCGACGTAAGATGTTTTATTTAAGGCATTTTTTTACATCTTGGGTTACGTTACTAAAGTTTTAGTAAGGATTTCTTATATTTTCTAGCAATAAATATAGCCCATGTTACTCAGGGTGAATGTAGCTTTCTAACGGTGAAAAAAATTTTGAAATCGGCACAGTAGTTTTTGAGTTTATTCAATACAAACATACACACACACAAAAATACAAATCTTTCCTTTTTATAATATTAGTAAGACTAGCGGACCCGCGTAACTTCGTCTGCGTCACACAAGTAAGAGAGAGAGAGGTTTAGAGAGAGAGAGAAAAAAAAAACTATTTGAACCAGTAGTTCCCGAGATTAGCGCGTTCAACCAAACAAACTCTTCAGCTATATAATATTACTAGCTGTTCCCCGCGACCTTCGTCCGCGTAAAATCCCGTCCCGTTTTTGCAACATTTTTCATTGCTGCTCCGCTCCCTTTAGTCGTAGCGTGATGTTGTATAGCCTATAGCCTTCCTCGATAAATGGACTACCCAACACTGAAAGAATCATTCAAATCGGACCAGTAGTTCCAGAGATTAGCGCGTTCAAACAAACAAACAAACAAACAAACAAACAAACAAACCCTGCAGCTTTATAATATTAGTATAGATTAGTATAGATTATATGTATACTAGCTGTTCCCCGCGACCTTCGTCCGCGTAAAATCCCGTCCCGTTTTTGCAACATTTTTCATTGCTGCTCCGCTCCTTTTAGTCGTAGCGTGATGTTGTATAGCCTATAGCCGTCCTCGATAAATGGACTACCCAACACTGAAAGAATCATTCAAATCGGACCAGTAGTTCCAGAGATTAGCGCGTTCAAACAAACAAACAAACAAACAAACCCTGCAGCTTTATAATATTAGTATAGATTATACTAGCTGTTCCCCGCGACCTTCGTCCGCGTAAAATTATTAAAAATACAATTTTCCCCGTTGTTGCAACATTTTTCATTGCTGCTCCGCTCCTATTAGTTGTAGCGTGATGTTTTATAGCCTATAGCCTTCCTCGATAAATGGGCAATCCAACACTAAAAGATTTATTCAATTCGAACCAGTAGTGCCCGAGTTTACCGCGTTCAACCAAACAAACAAACTCTTCACCTTTATATATTAGTATAGATTATACAGGGTGTAAACGGACCCTTCACGAAGCCGTCAACCAAGCATTGTGAACATCAAACTAAGTCACCCTATGCAAAAATTATTGCTGGGAAACGACTTTTTTTTTTGGGGTGAAAAATCACGTTTTACGGTAAAACTCAATGTCACGCACTCAAAACTTGGTGCTGATGGTTGCTTTGAATAGTAAACGGGTCATGGAGGTAATTAAAGTAAAGTTAAAACCTTAAAAAGTAGTATTTAAAAAAAAACTTGTGAAAAAATTGGAACTTTGACCTCCAATATCTCCAGAACCTGTGGTTTCCCAGGTATTGTCTAGAAGAAAAAAATGATCCCAATGATGGGCAGAATATGTGGTTTTCGTTTTCGTGAAGGGTCTTTTTACACCCTTATTAAACCTATAATTTTAACTATAATTAAAAACACGTTTAAACATGATGACGTAGATATTTGGGGATAGTGTTCCTCCTAATGATATTATAAAGAAAGATACACTACGTTCATACTTAGCGGGGCGTTCAAATATCGTTGCGTTGGTATTAAAAATGTACTACCTATAGGTGTATAGTAATTTCAACTACGACTGCTATAGATAATACGGAACGTATGATACAGAAAGAGGCTATCTGTAGTGTGTTGCGCTTGAACTACACTAGTAGTGAATCTATGAGGCATGCTATTTGTCCTTATCACACTCGAAATTTACTTGTAATTGATAAATAAAATTGTGAAAAATCGCACGTAGCGAGCGGCAAGCGCGACGACGAGTTCAATGAACTCTGTAGCTAGGCAGGAAGTGAACAGCTGATTTCACGCGTCGTTCGTTAGAGTGTTTCAACATCCATTGTTGTTTATTTTAGCCGAATTATTTACATAAATGGAGTGCTGCGTACAGAGAATGTAATTTAACATTGAAATAAAGAAATAGTAACTGAAAAAAAAAGAAAACCGGTGGAATATGATTCAAAATAAGGAGCTGAATGCACCTTGTCTGTTTGTGGAGGGCTGTCCCTTACACCCTGTACAAATTACATTTTTAAATATATAAATCTAAAAATTATATCTAAATTGTAGCCCACCGGCATCTTATTATTTTTATTACTAGTGTATGCTAGCTGACATGTGACAATAATTTAATTTAATGGATTCTTTGTTTATATTAACTTTCACAATCAAATTCAAAGTCCTGACTGACTGACTGATATATCAACGCACAGCCCAAACCGCTGGTCCTAGAGACATGAAATTTGGAGGGTATATTCTTTGTGAAGGGTAGGTATCCACTAAGAAAGGGTTTTTCGAAATTCTACCCCTAAGAGGGTGAAATGGGGTGTTGAATTTTCTATGAAACTTTTTATTCTCGCAGTCGATTGACTTGACAATTTGTGTACATACTCTTCAGATAAAATTATGAGATACGTGTATCACAGTTTTTCCAAAATCATCCCCCAATTTAAAAATTTAATGTCTTGATTGGCTGACTGCTATAACAACGCACAGCCCAAACCGCTGGTTCTAGAGACATGAAATTTGGAGCGTGTATTCTTTGTAAAGAGTAGGTATTCACTAAAAAAGGGTTTTTCGAAATTACACCCCTAAGAGGGTGAAATGGGGTGTTGAATTTTCTATGAAACTTTTTGTTCTCGCAGTCGATTGACTTGACAATTTGTGTACATACTTTTCAGATAAAATTATGACATACATGTATCAGAGTTTTTCCAAAATCATCCCCCAATTTAAAAATTCAATGTCTTAATTGGCTGACTGATATATCAACGCAAAGCCCAATCCGCTGGTTCTAGAGACATGAAATTTGGAGCGTATATTCTTTTGAAAGAGTAGGTATTCACTAAGAAAGGGTTTTTCGAAATTCCACCCCTAAGAGGGTGAAATGGGGTGTTGAATTTTCTATGAATTTTTTTATTCTCGCAGTCGATTGACTTGACAATTTGTGCACATACTCTTCAAATAAAATTATGAGATACATGTATCACAGTTTTTCCAAAATCATCCCCCAATTTAAGAATTCAATGTCGACTGGCTGACTGATACATCAACGCACAGCCCAATCGGCTGGTTCTAGAGACATAAAATTTGGAGGGTGCGTACTTTGTGAAGAGTAAGTATCCGCTAAGAAACAGTTTTTTTTAATTCCGCCCCGAAGAGGATGAAATGGGGTGTTTAATATTCTGTGAAACTTTTTATTCTCTGAGTCGATTGACTTGAAAATTTGTATCCATACTTTTCAATTAAAATTATGAGATACGTGTATCACAGTTTTTTCAAAAATCAAAATCGTCCCCCAACAGAGTCAAATAGGGCTTCGAAGCTCACGTAGACCGGCGCATGGCGCGCAGTGTTGCGCGGGGCGTGCGGGGCGCGGGAGTATTTACCTATTAAGTAAGTAAGTAGGATTTTTCTGAGGTAAACGTCTGTAAATATGGTTTATTCAACCGATTTTCGCGTTGGCTCGTGATACGCGACATTGATATTAAATATTATGTAAAAGTTTAATGTCTGTAAATAGATTCCTAATTAATCATTTGATTTTCGTCACCGGTGTCCAATCTCAAACCAAGGTATCAATATTCACAAAACAATATGTAAAGTACCTAATTGATATTACTATGAACTAATATTTGCAAGTTATAAGCAACTATAGGTATAAAAACCATGTATCTACTATACATACATAGATTACTTATTATCCCAGAAGTAAGATCCCGTGGGCAATTCCCGAACTCCACGCGGGCGAAGCCGCGGGCATAAGCTAGTATTGTATAAAATCTGGTTCTTCTAGCCTAAAACAGATGTGCTGGGGAGTTTCTTCCCCCACTTCTTCTTCCCAGCTAAAACACTAAAAACTGGAGAAGAGCGAGCGTTTTGAGGGACTGTTTTTGGTAAACTTTGACTTGCAAAAAGAGCAGATTATCAGCCTAATTTGAATAAATGAATTTTGATTTTATTTTTGATTTTGATCGAACTGAACAACTTTCTCCAAGGGATCACCATAGTAATCGCGAAGAAATAATCCTCAAAGCCCTAACAGATATTGTACTTAAATTAAAAAGAACAGAGATTAGATTACATAATTATGTGGTAATCAATATAGATAAATACAATCGACAAGATAAGAAGTAGGAGGATTCCCCGTCCAAAGTCTAATGAACGAAACTCTTGCTAATCAACACAACTTACCCAATATTCTGTATCTCTCTCTCCAGGTCTTCGATTTTCCTCTTCTCCCTGTTGAGCGAGTCGGTGAGCTTGCCGGCGTTGTGTTGTGAGCTACGCCACGTGGCCTGCACGTTGTTCACCTCGGTCTCTAGTAAACGGAGGTCTTGCTCCAATGCCGTTTTCTGTAGAGACTTTTCGTCAAGGCTCTTTCGCAGCTCGCTATAAATATTGTTTTGTTAATAAATGGAAGAGGGAAAAACGGCTTGTCCAGAGGTAAAAAGAATATGTTGAGCCCATAATCCGACTGTATACTTTGTATACATATAGATAGATAGGCAGGGATAAAAATAAAGAAGGATAATAATTAACATCTCTTTTTTGGACTTACTCAATCGCGCTGGTATTGCTGCCATAGTTCTGTGCCATCTGACTGAGTTTCGCTTTCAGTTTGTCCATCTTGGCCTTCTGTATGTCACACTGTTGTTGAATCTTATTCGCCTCTCGCTCTAACTCCGCTATCTCACTCCAATAGTATTCATTCTGTAGAGATGTCTTCTTTGCTTTGATCTGATCGTGAGATCGCAACTGTTCGTGACTCGTTTTCCACTTTTTGTACTCTTCTTCTAAGTCTTTACAAGCCTGAAATATGTAAGTAAATATTGTTTAGTTAGATACAGTAAATCTGTAAAGTACTAGTTATATAAAAAGAGTTTTGTTTTGGGTTCTGGCATGCGATAGAAGAATCACTTACGTGCCAGCACATCTAGCTACCCGAAACTGTCAAAAGCTTTAGCGATAAAGTTTTTTTTATTTTTAAATCAGAAACATTGCCCCACACTAGGAATTTCTCCTGTACTGTGGGTGCGTTTACAAACATTTAAACTGACATACACAAAAGTTGAAAATCTATTAAGGTTTGATAGATTATAGTACCTTGATGTGTTGGCTGTACATTGAGTCATGAAATAGTAGGAACAAACATATTAAAATGAAACATTCATATCACCGAAGAACTTACCTCCTTTTTTCTTTTCATTGTTGTGGAAGCTTTGTTATAGTTTTCAATGGCCTTATTATAATTTTTCTCTGTTTTTTCCAAATTGGTCGCCTTACAGAACAAGGCGTATTTCTTCTTGGCATCAGAAGCATGAAAACTCCTAGCGTCGTCCTGGTTTAGTACTGATATAGGGTTGTCTACCTGTATCTCATGCGCAAGAGTTATTGCGTTCACTTCCTCAAACTTTGTTGACGCTATTTCACCTGCGAAATATATAATTGATCAAACTTTGGCTTAAACTTCCGCATATTAAATCATAAAATTATCGATATAGTCCTCTTCGTAAGTATTACTGTAGGTACTCTGTTATCTTATCTCGAAATTGTGCTATACAGGGTGTAAACAGACCCTTCACGAAGCCGGCAACCAGGCATTATGTACATTCTTCTTATCTTCAAAGAGGCATCACAGCGGTAATCTAATTAAACTAGCAAAAATACGCGCTAGATCACAACTTCACAAGTCAACACAATGACAAAGTCTACTCGTTATCGTGTCGCCTTTGTGAAACCGACTAACAAAAACGGGATGTACAGTCTCATCACTGATGATCGTGGGTGATGCATCCGGTTTGCGGTCAGCAGTGTACAAACTCTCCTATCCAACTGTTGCAGGCACCTTGTTCCCGCCTGAAAGAAGGCTACTTTATACCTTCTTCAGGCGACCAAAGAAGTGCTCCCTCAACATTTGCTTCATATCAGTTACGTTAATGCCTAATGCTTCCGACATACCTTATAGCTTTCGGATGAGGAAAGGGATCTTAGGACTATGGAGTCCGACAGCTGAAGTCCCTCGGATTCCATAATCTCTCCTCCCTTTACATACATGACTACGCATTTGTCCACACCAAATTCCATCCTGATGGCGCTACTAAAAGTTTCAGTTACTTTCAGTAGCTCCATTAGTCGCAATTTGTTGGGGGTAAAGAGTTTCAGATCATCCATGTAAAGAAGTTGAGATATTACCTGACCACCTCTCCTCAACCGGTAGCCTACCGGCAGTGGCGAACCTATCTTACAAGCCGGAAAGCCGGGCTTGCCTAAAAATCAAACTCATGAGATAAAAAAAACATTTTTACAAAAACATAATTTTTTGTCAAACAAAAACAAAATTCGCTATCTCCACAACTGTGTCCTCTATGACAGAAATTATTTTAAATTCGCGCGCTTATTCTCCGATGCCGGCCGCGATACTCTGGCTCGCTCTAACACTATACAAAAAAAGAGTTAAACGTAGAATTTTAGTACGCAATCGTACCTACGCGCGCTCGCTAATGCTTTCTCTTTCTCACCCACTGGCTTGCATTTGGCTTCTCTGACCTTTCAGTTTTCCTAACAAAATGTCTCTGTTATTGATAACATTGGTAGGTACTGATTTGAGAATTTGTATAGAGTTTAAAGCTGGGCTTTTCTTTGAATGTGTGCGTGTAAGTCTGTGTAAGTTTGAGAGAGAAGTGTGTTCGCACCGAGGATGCGCGCAATTTATATGCGCTTCGCGCGAATTTTGATAGGTACAAAGTACGATTTCATGATAGTTCGTATTTTAGTTAGTTTTGAGCGATTAGGAACTGGTGCATTTGTTTTTTGTGGTTTTATTTTTTCGATTTATTGGGATTTAAAGTTTTTTGATTAGTTATTGCCGTAATTAACTTTGTTTTGAAGTGAACACTAAAATTAATTCGGAAACGCAATTTTTCCTTGTGAAGGATTAAAGTGTCTGTAATCGGTACCTACTTAGCAAGATAAATACTTTGAGTTTTACAGAAAAATATAATCTCGTTACTTCACCTAAATAAACCTACCCCTGATTTGAATATTCTCAGAAAACTAAAACCCATAATGTGCAAGTAATTACAAACATTTACAATAATGTGTAGTTAGAAACCAATTTATTGTTCGTGCGCCATCTCTAACAAAGCGAGGGAAACAATTACGAATTGACTCGAAGAGTTGAGTTGCTACATTTAAGTCAATAGATGGCTCTTATATCATTTACTTGATACTGACAACTTAATTGAATTAGTTGTTGTAATTTTGTGACGGTATATAAAATATGAAAAGTTAATAACCACTATTTGTATTTTATATTTAGGCATATTTAAATAATAGGAAAATAAAACCGGCGTTATTAAATACCAATGTCAGAACTCGGAACAGATTTTCTCGGTCAATTCCCCCCCCCCCCCCTAAATATTTTCAGTTGTTTATTCAAGGCTTTGACTCGATTTCATGCCGAGCACGCCACTGCCTACCGGTAGCCTAGACCTGAATCCTCCAACAATTCATCATTCATATCATTATTATTTTTTCATTCTACAGGAGTACATGCTAAAGTATCAAATTGCTTCCAATTTAAGTTTTAGAACTTTATGTGGTGTGTTTAATTTACTCTGATGAACTAATACAGCCTCAATACTATGTGATAAAATATAATGTTGACATCATAAACTGACATGAGCTTGAGCCATCCAAGGCCACTACAAGAGATAAAACATGTACATAACAGTGCAAGAAGGAAACATTTTTCAACTAGATAAGCATGAATAAATGTAGGTACATACCAGTAGCAGTTTTAACTTTGTAACTAGAGGCTCCTGAAGCATTGATATGCCTAACAATAGTGATGTAGTCTCCATAAACGTCATGTTTGTATGCTTTTGGACTGCTGTTCTTTATTTTTATTTCAATTGTTGCGGAGTTAGCACCGTTTTTTATAAACGCTGGAAAATAAAACTTGTTATTTTGGAATACAAATTGGAACCAACTAACATGAACTACAATTTTTAAGTTTAACAGCATGATAATAATAGTAAAGTTTCTGTGTATGAAAACTGAGATTATGGTATATAATGAAGTAAAGAGTAATATTATCTACAGAAGTGTAGAGTGTGGTAAATGTATCTTAAAAGATCTATTATTATTTGATTATTTTACTAAAAAAGGATCTATGCCCCAAGTGTTAAGATTTGAACAATTTTTAAGTGATAAACAGAAGATGGAAGAGTAGATGAATGTATGGGTAAAGCAGTCAAGCAATGGGGTTATTCTAGTTTAGGGCAGAGTTATATTACTTTACAGGCAAGAGGTACATTTTACATCGACCCCAAGTAACATAGAATAAGGGCGGGAAGAATAAACTTGAAACTTACAGCGTAGATTATTTGCGCGGTTTGTAGCGGACGCTCTTCCACCTAAGCCGACGACTAAAGCAGTTAGAATTGCACTTTTCCCACTCCCGTTGAGACCAACGATAAAATTAACGTTTCTGTTTAGATTTACTTCCAAATTGTCATGACAAAAAAAGTTGCGAACATGTATTTTGATGATGGAACCATCAATATCCTCTTGATCATCTTCCATCGTATCCATGTCAGGTTCCATTTTGATTTATATTGTAGTACACTTTAATTAAAATTGCGCCAAGCGCCAATAACGATGCCGACAAACATGAATGAATGAAACAAACACAATGCCGAATTCCGAAATGAAAGTGACACTAGTGCCAAAGTGACAGTTAAGGCGACAGTAATGTCAGGTCAGAGCCAGACAAGGAAGCGTTCAATTAGTTTTGACAAACCTTAAAATAATAATCGTTTCATGCGATGTGTTTTGATGAGCAGATCTGATGCTAATAGGTGGTTAGCGCGGTTAGGGTCTTAATCTACAGGTTACTCTAAATGTAAGCATTTCTATTAAATATTGAAGACTTAGTACAAAATTAAAAGTTTTGAAGTACTTCTCAGTCTTGAAGACTATTAAACAACTTTTTGAAATAATCGATGGTAGCGTGCTACCAATAATTTAATTTTAAAAAGTGTGATATAATAATTTAATAAACCCCCGACCCCAAAGCCTCTAAAAATGAAAAAAAACAACTACTGTACTAAGTTAGTGGTCTACTCAGCGGTCTCCCGACTCAACGATACTTCGATATTTTTTCCTTTTTAGAGGTTTTTGTGTCGGGTTATTTTTATTCGTCATTTTCATAATTTTCATTTAAGTTTTTTTTATATAAATGTTCATACATATATTTATTATTACATTTTAAGAAGACTTCAAGACCAATTGTAACAATAATATACAACTAACCGCAAATCATTTTGTTTCAATTTAAAGAATTTACATTTGATCATTGATCCCAGTTGTTCGTGTGGGTTAGATGTGGGCGAAATGAACCAAATTCTTTTCTCCTGTCCTCTTTAATGATTATCTTCCTTTCTCAGTAATCTATTGTCTCTCCGTGTTCCTTTGATAATATTAAATTGTAGTTTTTGTATCAAATCATTCATTATTACTTTAGTTTATTATATACCTACTGATCCTATATCCTAAATTCCATTTTAAATATTTTTTATAAATTTCCGTTTCTCTAGCTTTGTCTCCTACGCTAAAATCTAAATCATTATCTGTCAACCGTACGAAGCCAGAAAAAAAAGAATATATATGAAAGATGGCAACATTTTTGAAAACGCCATTTTTTACGTTACGAAAATCACGAGAAATTGCGATTTGTTGTTAATTTTGTTCTAAATATCAATTGTGCCAGTGAAATCTCATTCTAATTACTGTATTTGTAATTGAATCTTGTAATCACTGCATAGCTGTTTGTTCTAAGATCATTATCAAGGTAAACAACTTTCCTTTGACCGAACGTTATTGAAATACTTTACCAAATTCTTGTTTTTGCGGCAAACCATGTGTTTTACATGTTATTTATGTACCAGGATACGTAAATAGGATAACATTGTTGCTTAGGGTGTCAGAGGGTACCAGACTGAGTCCGATCCGTTTTCATATAAGCAAGTATCTGGTTTTGTTTTTGATTGGAGGGTAAACAAAACAATTCGTTTTAACAGTCATCATCTTGATAAATCTAGTAGGTTAGTTGTACTGATAAAGTTTTAGTTAAATATATTCTAGATGCAATCTTATTTATCTGAGTACCTCCTTTTTGCAGTTGTCAAAATGAGTGATTCACCTGACCAGCCTGAGCCTCCAAAGGATGTAAGTATTCTTTTCTTTTTTCCAAAAACTAAATGGATCACTTAGATCCACTTAGTTCGAAAGTGTACTGTAAAATTGTTTATACACAAGTAACTTAATCTTTCACAGAACAAGACAAGTAGTCTACTAATAAGATTAATTTTGCAGTACCATCATTTATTTCTATTCAAAATGCTCACCATAATAATTATAGTATAAACAACAATTATAAAATCGGTTCATAAAAGATCTAACTTTGTATTGTTATAATCTTCTTAAAAAATTTAACCTCTCTTAACCTTGAGAGTCCCATAAATATGCCTTTTTTTTACAGATGGGAAATCATCAAATGACTAACTATGCCTTTATACCTTAGGAGAGTAAAGGGGTTTGAATTTAATGGCCGGCCTTACCTTTTGCCATTTTTTTTTTTTTTTCAAAGTGGCGGCCATGCATAAGACCTAAATTAATCGTCAGATGGTATCAAAACAAACAAGTTTTGCATGAGACACAAAATTCCAAAGTGTCATGTTTCCGAGATATGAGCTATCAAATCTAAAGTCCATTCACTGATGGCATCTTCAGAACATCTTTGATTTGATTAGCCACGCAGAAAACCTGTATCAATTGATAGCTGGCATCAATACAAACAAGTTTTGTATGAGACAAAAAATTCTGAAGTGTCATGTTTCTGAGATATAAGCTATCAAAGTTGTGCTGAATAGTACATATCTCGGAAATGTGACACTTTAGAACATTTTGTCTCATACAAAACTTGTTTGTTGATCGATGCCACAAGCCCTTGATAAAATAACATTTCTCATGTGGATTTTCTTGAACATTTCCAGCTCACAATTGTTTTAACATCCCATATAATATAGAGACAATTATGATGGTTAAGATCTGATAGTATTGACCAAGTATTATTAAATATCCAAGTTATGTAAACAAAGAAATATCTTTGATTATCATCATCAACACTCTAGAAACATGCTGCTGTATAAACATCTTACCTGACCATTGTATTGTATTGTATAACGGGCTGGTTTCCGCAACTCCATGTCAAACGGTATTTTGCGTGCGGGTGAGGGATCTATTCGATCCACCCTAACTCCTCGATAAAGGCCATCAGCGCCTTGAAAACCTGACTATGGTATTGTACAATCTAGTTTTGCTTCCACTGCCTTAGGATACTTTAAATCTAAAGACCATGGGCAATTTTCTAAGTAACAGGGTTGTAAGACCCAACAGTATTGAGTAGGTATATCTCTCAAATAGTAGCTTATAATTAGGACTTCATTTCATACTCAAACAACAAGTACCTAAGTCACCGGAGAACAGAAATAGAGCCACTTAAAATATATTGCCTTTGTGTATTTTGCCAATGACTAGACCTAAAATTAAACCTATTTGAACAAGGAGGTTCCATTACACAGCCTAAACAGACATCAGTTGATTCTAGGCCTTTGCTGGCCTAGCACAGATTAATTACTGTGTGCTTAATTTTATCACAATGTTTTTGACATGATCTACTTAAAAACAAAATGATTGTTTGGACAAAGCAAATCCTCAACAACATAGAGGTACAATAGGCCGTAGCTCTGGTCTCTGGTGACGTTGGTACTTGTTGCAATGGAATGAATGGAAGTACCTGTTATAGCTTAAATCTTTAGGTTAAGCTCCACTTGCCTGGGTTAGTCCGACAATGGGAGACATGGAAGAAAGTCGGTTTGTAATGGGTGCTCCCATTACATACCGAGTTTCCTCCGTGACTCGCAAAACACGTTAAGCTTTCAATTGTAGATCTTTAACTTTCGTTAAAGAGGCAGTTAGTCAGTGGCCTGAAAGTCTGACATCCAGCCTTACCAAGGGTTATCGTATTACTCTAGTTCTAACTGGGTTGTGGAGGTCAGGTAGGCAGTCATTCCATCTAAAATACTGGTATTCAGCTGCATCCCGTTAGGCTAAAAGCCGTCCCCAACAAAGTTGGGAAAAGGCTAGGCAGTTACATATTTCAATTCTGTTGGACTTACGCCCAGTTTGACCATGACTCTTTGATTGAACATAACAATATTCTATCATTATGAGCACAAAATAATGAAACAATCACTCATGGGGCAATAAACAATTAAGCCAGATATCACAACTGCTGGACTGGACAAATAAAACTAGAGCAAATATTTTTTTTAGGGTTCTGAGTCGAATGGCAAAAAACAGAACCCTTATAGATTCGTCATGTCTGTCTTTCTGTTTGTTTGTCTGTCTGTGACAGCCACTTTATTCCGAATCTATTAAGATTACACAGGTGAAACTTGGTAGGTAGATGTATTCTGTGAACCGCTTTACGATTTTTATACAAAAATAAAAAAAATAAAAGATTAAGCTCCCCATACATGGAACTGCAACTATATTTTTTTTTCACCAAACCTATGCTTGCGGGGTGTCTATAGATAGGTCTTTAAAAATGAAATTGAGGTTCCTAAAACCATTTTTTTCTGAAAGTCAATTGTTTGAAAGATTATAATTATTTTACCACTTTGGAATAAAATTGTGTGTGTGTGACCTCTAATTTCTAAAGAGGAGCAAAATTGTAGGACGTAAAAAAAACTTTCAACGAAAATTGGTTTGAATAAGATTTGATGTTTAGTTTTTGAGATATGGGACTTTTTCATCAATCAACATATGAATGATCCTACAAAATATGAATGATAAAATATTTTTATAATATTGTTTAGTGCTACGGAACCCTGTGTGCGTGTGAGTACTACTCGCACTTGGCCGATTTTTATAGCTTTCTTAAAATATTAACTGTCCGTGTCGGTATCGGTATCGGCGATACTTTTTAAAAAAGTATCTGTATCGTATCGGCTGAAGTGCGTATCGATGCATCCCAAGTTATAATAAGTGATATTATTACAGCCCAAAGAGTTGGAGAAGTTGGAGGAAGCAAAGCTAAAGGCGAAGTTCCCGAATGCAATGCTGGGGCGAGGACCCGGGGGACACTCGGCTTTCCTGCAGAAGAGGCTAGCCAAAGGGGTCAGTATAATTATATTGCTTAAAGCTAATACATAACGATTATATCTTAACATGCATGCATTTTGGTCTACATTCTTATGGTAGCCCAAGAACAGTCCAATCAAGTTGTATAAATCTGGTCAAGAAGAATTGATGCTGCAGTCATGATCGTTTCTGTATGATATAAAATAATAGATCATAGATAGAATTTATTTGATTGTTCACCAAAATTGTAACAGCTATTTAAGGCGCTCCCTCACCGTTACATTAGGTACTATCACAGAGCGCAAGCTATAACAATACAATTTGTAACAATCTTATTTATTTTCATACAAAATAGAATCTTGGATGGCTACATTAGCTCCCTCACCAAAAGCGTCTATTTGTAACTTAATGCCCAATTTCGTCATACATTACAGGCGAAGGCTTCGGTGAGGGAGCGCCTTTACACTTTTGCTAATTCTAGTGATCACGATGACTGGCGGTCTTATCGTTGATAGCATTATCTTCCAAACAACTATTGTATAGAGAATAATACGAGAGTACTAATGGTTACTGTTAAACAGACCTCATGCATAATGATAATTTTAATTACAGCAAAAGTTCTTCGATTCTGGCGACTATCAAATGGCGAAGCAGCGACCGAGCAACCTGTCCCAGCCTTTCAAGGCGCCAGCCGCGCCTGCTAAGCTGCCCACCGGCGACGCCATCCCCACGCCCGAGACCGTCCCGCTGCGCAAGACGTCCATCATCCAGCCGAAGTTCCAGGCCCCCAGCCAGACCTCCTAGCCCACAGTGCCCGTTGTTGACATTAGGCCGTGTCACTAACTAATATTCCACAAGGCCTGTACAATGTCCTCTTCTACAATCGTTAGGGATTTGGCTTCACTATGCAAACAGTACCCCTTAGTTGTTCGCCCGATTTCTTAACTGTTACAACGTAGGCGAATACTTATGCATGTTCCCAGTCTAAGCGCCATTTAAAATGTGGATGCTAATATTTAAATAACATACTAGTTTCTTAATGAAGCTTACAGCCCAGTCATAGAGAATTAAAAAGTATGAGATAGACATCGTTTAATTGCATATCAAATGATGGCTATCTCATACATTTTAATTTATTTTCTCCATAATCGATTGTAGAGTGTCATTGTCTTTTTGGGCACATTTTTATTTTGCTAGTAACGCGTGGTATATAACTTACGCATCACTTTTAATTTTATGAATGTTCACTTACGACATTGTTGCATTCTATCATTTCTATTCACGTAACATTTTTCTTAGCACCTTCACGGTTTAATATCGACATTGTGATTCGTAATTAGTCTGTGTTGAATTAAAAAAAAAACTTTTATAAGGACAACTGTTATTGATGTATAATAAATTAGGTTATAGTGTTGTGTCATGGATGCGTGTGAATTATGTTCTCGTTATACTGTCCTATATTTTTATATGTTGCATCATTAGCCATAGACTGTAGGCTCTATCAGCGTGGGTTAGTTTACATGGGAATCATGGGGTCACATCAAGACATGTCGCCTGAACGCCTTACTTCGCCACACTCACATAAGTATGTCGTAATTTGTCGATTAATTTGTTCATCCCGAGAATGTGAAGTGAAACATCTCGCCATAAGTTCCTCGCAGTGTCTGTTCTCGAGCATTTATAGACACCATTGCCAGCATTCGCCAGTGTCCAAAATTATATCACATGCTGTTAGTTTAGTAGTACAAGTGATGAGCACAGTAACTTTAGTAAAGGTGAAATGGCAACTGAAAGAGCAGTCGTAAATGTGCTTGTGGCGCGAATTGATAGTAGTCACGCCCTCCAGACAACGACGTAACGCCAGCCGGCGTCGTGAACAACAGTGTAATCATTTAATATGAACTTCCAGTGATAATTACAATTATTAAGCCCGTATGAGGCGTTGCGCAACTGGTTACTATTCCTATTTGTAGTTGAATGTTAGGTTAATCGAATCCAGTTTATTCCGCGATTTAACCATCATTGCCGCAACTATTTTATTCAGTATCCTAACACCAGTAATGTAAATAGTATGTGTCACATAATACAAGGAAAAAAATTCCATATGATAGTTTAGAAATAAACGTTAATCATGGTGTATCAATGTATTCTTGTATTCACATAATTGTTTATCCCATAATCTTTCAATGTGGTGGCAGTAGAAAATCTGTATATATGCCATAGTACTGAGTAAATAAGAGGGTAAATAAAAAGTACATGAATAAGGATTAAAATTAGGCAATGGACTTGAGATCTGCTCTCTAGTGCGCTAAACACAAGATATGAGCATAGAAGCCATTTGTGCAAGGTTTTATTTTTATAAATGTAGCTCATTTGTGCAATTTTTATATTATATAATATGTTTAGTACATTTTGGGAGCCTAGAAATTACGTAGTTAACGAATCTAAAGTAAATGCTTTCACTGCTAAGCTCCTAGAATGCGCCTAAACTCATACACGTGACTGTCTCGGACAGTCTGTTTCAACTTTTATCACGTAATATCGATGTTCGTCTATAAAATAGATAGTTAAGCATTCTGTATTGCGTGTCAATAGCCGGGACGTACAAACCACATGGATAACGTTCGCACGAGAGTGATAAGTGTATGGTAAGGATTAAGGGAATGTTGGAAAGATAGCTACTATTGAATATAAAATAAATTCTTGGTAAAAAAAATGTTTTATTTTTATTCAGACTGTGCGTGGTTTATCTAATGGCTATACCGTCATAACATATTCGAGTAAACAATGTTAATAAAATGAGATTAAAGAATACAATAATAAATGGCACTTGTTAAAACAAAAACTTAAATTAACAGCTGAGGGTATACATCATCATAACGTCGTCCGACATCTCCTTTGGAATTCCTTTCACAGTGCGTCCGATCCTGTTAACTTATTTATTTCCCATCTACATGTAGTCATGAGCGTTATATTTGACTGCTCTCTGAAAAACAAAACAAAAAGTTTGGCCAATCTGAGAATTCAAGACAAAAATGGGGTAGACTGTCCTTACCAACCTAGATTTGGACTTTATAAGTGCGCAATAGTAGAAGTCCTTATGGGAGACTAGCCATCGAAGCGGAAGATATCAATCCACAATTGTGTGTGCTAACATAGGAGCACCAACCCCCCCCCCCCCCCACACTCAGTCCGATGACTCCGATGAGGCAGCAAATCTTGTTCAAAATCGTTCATACCTGGATTCCAATGCACATAGTCTGGGGTGGCGGCTGCCTGGTACTCCTGCACGAGGTCGTCGACCACGCCGCGAGATTCGTCGAACTCCTCCAACGAGTCCTTGAACATCGGCTCCTTTCGGAACACCTCCAAGAAAGCCTCGCGTTTGCGCAGCTTGTCAAACTGCTGCAGACATCTGTCGAACAACTGCGCAGAGAAATTAAGTTACGGATAGCTAGCTAACAAACCATGTTCAAAAGACAAAGTTGATGATGACGATAAAGCCGTGTTTGCACTATAGGACAGATTCACAGATCAGCCCTCGTATGTACTGAAAACACGGTAAATAAAACTTACTATTACATTGAAAATACATAGCATAACATGAATTATGGTCTAAAAACTAGCCGCGACGTCGTCGTTGGACTTGGCACGTCATGTGCTGCAACTGGCTGGCAACATTGAAAACGAAAAAAAGTCATGGACTATATTGACTTCGCGTGTCCCATCGTTTGTTCATTACAGGAACTGATGGGCGCTACTGAAGATGCCAAACTCTTAGCCCAGTTCTGGGCCGACTCAATTTAGATTGCCATCGACACGCTTAGAAGGAGAAATTCCACGCAGCATTGTAATTGGACTCACCGATGATATGTTGGTGTGATTAGCAAGCAACAGTCCTGACACTTTGTGCGAGGCGTGCACGTAGGGCGAGCGACGCGACAGGGCCACCTGTATGGACGCCGGGCCCCACGGGATGAACGACGCCAGCTTCCGCTCGCGGATACGCTGCAGGGACTTGTGCACTTGTGATGGGTCTACTTCTCCCTGAAATAATGAATTGTTTAACCTCAAAGGTTTCTTGAAAGTGGCTGAAAGAGGTTATTTTCCTTTAGGTCTCAATTTGTTACAATTTTTCAGGGGGACAAGGCTACGCTACTCGCCTGGAATGGCTATGGACGTGTCAGAAACTACGCGCGCTCAGTTCGCGTACAACACATCCACACCTGCACAATTTAATTGAATGCTCCTAGGGTGCATGCGAACTGTTCGTTTCGGCGAGAGGAAATTACAACTTGCATGTGATCAACTCGCTTTCCGCTCGTAAGCATGACCAAAGGTGTCCATACTATGTTCGTAAGACACACTTGCGCTGATGTGGGATATTCAGAAGATTGCTATCCACATACATATATCAACTCACGCCTTCGCACTGGTCCCACGTGAGGGTAGGCGTAAAAAACAGAACGCCAGTTGCTAAGATCATGAACTACATTCATGATGAAGCGAGAGGAATTTGTATGGATTGTTGCAGGTGCGTTTTTTTTTTGTAGTTTCTGTCTACCCGTAAACATTAAATAATATTATAAACAAAATATGAGTTTGTAAAAGTATTTTACTTACCTGTATGATATTCAATATTGATATGTAACAGTGTTGATTTGTTCTATCGGGACTCAGTGAGACCATCATATTCTTTGGTTGAAGTAGCCTTTGCATCACGTCGAGTACTGTCGTTTTTCGAATTTTCGGTGCCTATAAAAATTAAAAGAACAAATTTGGTGAAGACTCCAATTTCATCTATATCTATACCAGCCTTTTACTGCCCCACTGCTGGGCAAAGGCCTCTTCTCTTACAGAGGAGGCATGAGCATTGATCATTACGCTTAGCTCAAGACGGGTTGGTAATTTCAGACTTCTATTAGTCCAGGTTTCCTCATCATAGATTTTTTCCTACACCGATTTATCTATAATTACTTTTGTTTAAATCAAGTTCTTATTACTTAACAGACAGAGCCGAAGAGTTTGTTCCACCATTTCTTTTCTCCAGCTAAAACTCGAGAAGTGGTGTATGGCGGGCTTTTGGACGGGCTGTCTTAGATAGGTAAAGTTTTGGTCAAAAGGAGCTGATTATCAGACTAATTTGAATAAATGACTTTGGCTTTTGAGGTCCCGATCGAATATTAATGGATGAATGGAGTATTAACTTACGGTATTTAGTTCGTGGTCGGCAGTCAGCGGCGTGTATCCTGTCATGAGGAAGTGTAGTCTTGGTGTCGGTATCAATGGCGCTACGAGACTGATCAGGTCGTTGTTCATGTATGACGGATACCTGAGAATACCAGTGTTACTCATTAACGAACAAGAGTTAAAAAGGAATTTATAGGTAACATATACAAATTAAGGGAAGAGACCATGATCGAGATGCGAGCGCGAGTGTTAGGTAAACAATGAACATTTATTCGTTATTCGATCGTGACCGCAGCTAGAGGAATTTGTATATTGTGGTAAAATTCACGTATTTACCAAACTGTTCGTTTCGCTTATGAATGTTCGTTGTATAGCAAAAACTCAACCAAAGAATGTTTGCAAAAAAAAAGCATGAACTCTATTCGCTGGCAGTGTGTATGATCCTATCAGAAGTTGGACCCTTCCAGCAAGGAACTGGTTCAGTCTAACACTGACAGAGGATATGGACTAGGAAAAAGGCCGGGTTTTTCGAAATTCCCACGGGATAGCGGGCGAAGTCGCTGGAAAAGTGATAGTCTTACATAAAATGGAGGAAACTATTCCAAAATGTAAATGAAAGCAACTTACCGAAGTGTAGCAGTACTGGCACTCATGATAGTAGACACTAGCGTGTTGATCTGTGCGAACGACGGGTTCTGAATGTGCAAGCGGTCGCTGGCGATGCGGTTCAGCGCTGTGTTGTCGAGCACCATGACGCAGTCAGCGCTTTCCGTGAGGCGCTTCAGCGTCAACAGCGAGTTGTATGGCTGGACCACTACGTCACTGGCGGGGAAACACACAGGTTATGAGAAAAAACAATATAAAGGGTGTAAATAGACCCTTCACGAAGCCGAAAGGCACTTGTTCTCCCCATCATTGCGATCATTTTTTTTTCTGAACCTTCTAGTTACGGAGATATTGGAGATCAAAGTTCCAATTTTTTCACAAGTTTTTTTTTAGATACCACTTTTAAAGGTTTTAATTTTACTTCAATTAACTCCATGACCCGTTTACTATTCAAAGCATCCATCAGCACTAAGTTTTGAGTGCGTTACATTGAGTTTTACCGTAAAACGTGATTTTTCACCCCAAAAAAAAAGTCGTTTTCCAGCAATAATTTTTGCGTAGAGTTACTTAGTTTGATGTAGGTACTGAATTCTTGGTTGACGGCTACGTGAAGGGTCTGTTTACACCTTGAATCTTCGAAGTCTCGTTTCATAGCGCCATAATGGTTTAAAATCCAGTGACCGCCAGACCTTACGTCATTTTATAAAAGCTGAAACTTCTTCGTGTGTACCTTACTACAGGTAAGAACGATTGGCTATTTTGGAAAGTCGGTCGTGGTGGCTTTGGCAAGTATCAGCCCTCCATAACTAAGGGTACAGTCCAGCACTTGGACGTTCAAATGACACATTGAGCTTTAAGAGACTGCCGCACAGGTATGCTTATTGCAACCCTACATTTAGCCAGTTATGTTTAGGTCCCATGTAACAGGGAATTATCTTTCGGGTCGTAAGTCCTTCTAGTAGCGCGATTTGCCGTTCCCGTCTAAAAAACCCATTAAATAAATCAAGGCTATTTCAGCTATAATCCAAATTAATGTTTTCCATTGAATACCTCTTTATCTTCAACAGAGTGGTACAGATACGCTTAAACTGTTTTTAATGGCCAATTTGAGATGTAACAATAGTTAAAGACCGTGGCATTGTAATGTCCGTAAATGGATAGTCGTTGACCGCGCATCGCATGACTACATCGCGTTATGTCTTATTTTATGCTACCTATCTATATTAAACTGTAGTCTTTACCTATACACTCTTGTTTTTTTATATCAGGCTAGTGTCCGCAAATCCGAAGTGCGTAACTAACTAATAACTCTATTTTTTCAGTTAATTTTGAAGTCTAACGAAAACTGAGCAGGCTAAGAAACATATAAGATCAACAATGAAGAAAAAGAAGAAGTCAAGCACTTAACATTTTTTCAACACCATGGCCCACACTCTTCAGGCCTTTAAAGGAAACAATCAGTCGAAAATATCAAATATAAAGTACTATTGTTAATGAAAAACTCTCAAAGAGCTTACCTGATTTCATCCAGGTTGGGGAAGACACTATAGGTCTGCACCAGTTTCTTGGGGAACCTGTCAGACAGATGCTCAAGGATATAGGAGCCCATGCCTGACCCGGTTCCTCCAGCAATTGAGTGGCACAGCACAAACCCCTGTAGCAAGGAACACATTAAAGACTGGTTGACACAAAAATACTACATATTTGTTTTTTATTTTTATTACCTACGTCACCAAGACTAGAATTTATTCATTTAAAAAAATGTTTGAGGATTAAGAAGAGAAGCAAAAGGAGTATTTAAGAATTGTAAGAGCCTTCAGTTTCTGTCTATGCCATGGGAGAATTGCATGAGTTTTACTGTAAGTTAAGTCACTGTTTCACTGACATACAATGAGTACCCGAACTACTATCGATGCCCTACTGTTGTAGCCATCCATGTAGCTGCTCACTTTCTAATCACAATATTTTATAATCCTTACTCCGTAGTAGAAGACAGGATGAGTTGTTATGACATGGCCTTCCACAACTTTTATCATCCTAATACTATTGCCTGACCGAGCAGTTTATTCATACATACTTCTAAAGTTGGGGGACATTGTAACATCAAATATGCCATATGCAAAATACAAACTCTGGATGTGGAGTAGCAGACACCAGCCAATTATACATTACAACATCAAATGTGTATGATTTTATTTTTATTAATCAGACATAAATCAGTACTTAACTTTAACCAGCATTTATAAATAAACCCCCTAATTTTCATTATTGAAAATCCTCAGATACAACAATATAAGGAAGCTACTTCGCATACTAAGGTAATAACTATTCTCATTTTATTCAACATCATACAGCCTCTCAAGCATGATTTAGAATAAGAAACATCTTTGCAATAATTTGCATTCAGATTAAAAGAACTTACCTCTAAGTTATCACTGCCATCTGCCTCTCTGTTTATGATATCAAACACTTCTTCATTCAGCTTCTCCCCCTGAGCATATCCTGAAGCCCAGTTGTTACCAGCACCTCCACCATGTTTGGATAAGTAAACATTTTCAGGATTGTACAGCTAAAAATGTTTAGAATGTTAAAACTGGAGGTAAAGAAACGCAAAAGGTTAAACGTATTTAATTGTATTATTGAAATATTTAATTATTATTTAATGCTGCATAATGGTCCTTAAGTACTAAAACAACGTTTTCAATAGCTAAACAAAACAAAAAAAGTAAAATATTGATGTTGACAGCATTGAGATGATGTCATGCTTGATGTGTAAACTGTAAAAATCGGGTAAAAGGATCCCATACCTTTGCATACGGTGAATTCATGATGGTGTGTATGACACGAGGCTCCAAATCCAGCAAGACCGCCCGAGGAATGTAGTGGTCATCATCAGCTTGGTAAAAGAACACATCCTTTCGATCCGACCCCGCCGACGCGTACTCCTCAAGTATACCCTCTGGAGATATCCCATGTTCTATGCACAATTGCTTCCAGAACTCGAATCCAACTGTTACAAATTAACATTAATTACGATAACCGAAACAAATTTAAATTAACTGAACATTTCCGTAATACATATTAGATTACTTACTTTGATTGCCACATTGGCCAAGTTGTAATGTTATCATTTCACTAGGCATTTTGATTAATTTTCTTCACAACTATTAACCTAAAGATATCGTTTATTTTCAAAACAACATAAACAAATCCATGAGCCGCTGTCGCCTATAACTAAGAAAGTTCGTTTTCTATTTCACTGTTTTACAATATTAATAAATTATTCAGTATTTGTATAAGTAGTTTTGATTGGACAATAATGTTAAGATAGTGAGAATCCGCCAATCACACTAGCGAGCAACATACGTCTTAATTCATCTTTGAGAACAGACTACTTACCTTGTTTTTGAATGCGTTCATGATTTGTTGATTGAAAACATGAGCAAAAATGTGACAGCATTGGATAAATTACTACGCAGGCTTGCAGGCTTTATTGAACTCTTTAAGACAATTAAAAATCAAGCTTTTTAAATCACTGAATGCTATTACTTGGCGTAAAAAAAGTTTTTTCAAACATTTTGAAATTAATAAAGAAGTACAATTTATGAACGCAACGTAACTTAAACTTCAGAAATCTCTTCGCAACGAAATGTCAAAGTTTCTAAGTTTCCGTAAAAAGTTTCGTTTCGTGAAATAGAATTCGATTTTTAATAACTTAGTCCAATAAGAGGATTTTAAATATTTAAGAAAGTTGTTAAATAGCGAACACAGTGCTTTTTGATATATTTCGATGTGGATTTCATTCATAATCTTTCTTTAAAATTGTTCAAGGTATGAGCTGTGGTTATAGTTGATGGCCTTCGATTAACATATTACTCAACTTTGTTGTACACAGCCTACGATGTCAGAAGTTTAATGAGATATTGTAGATTCGTCGTAGGCGTGACTTTCATAGCCACAAGGTTTTTAAATCCTCCCATCTGATTGTAATAAAACAAAGTGATCGCTGTTTAATGTGTGAAAAAGTTTTGGAACACCTATTAGAATATACTTCCGGAGTTATAGCTTATATAATACATACGTTACACAGCCATAAATAAATAATAATAACTGCTTCAAAGTGTTGTCAAGCTAGTTCATTAAATAAACTTTTTATTACCTTATTTATTGTTTATTTTATGAAACACAGGTCTTAGGTAATCTAAAAGTGAATTGAGCGCTGACCTGGAGTGCGAGCTGTCAAAATGCCGCGCAAACTACTCAAGTTCCTAATAGTGTTTGATAACACATCATTGTTATATTTTCCCGGTCAATTTTTGTCTGGGAAAGTTCTGATGGAGTTGCAAGATGACACACCTGTGTTAGGTAAGTTCATTGTTAGTAGAACAAATATTATGTGACTGTTGTAAAACATTTTGTAACAATAGCTAACACAGATGTGTAAATACAACTGTATGTAACCATATTGGCTACTTTCCGTTTTAATTCTAGGTCATCATTATTAAAATAAATTAAATACTATTCCTATTTTAGATTAAAAATTCTTATATTATTATGATTCTTTTTTAATCTCTTTGGTAAATAAAGGAAAGAAGGAAGAAGTGGTATTGAGCTTTGAAAGTAATTAAATAAAATACTTATCCCAAAAGGGTTGTAGCTCAACATAATGTCATATGGCATGCAAACATCCATCATGCCTGCATACAAATGATTAAAGTTGTAACTATTGACAACATCATTTTCATCCATTGCTTTAACCAAGTTTAAAAAAAGAGGTTCCTAATTTTGACTGTATTGTTTTAGGTCTGCACTTCCATGTTATTGGTGAGGGTGTGGTGCGAGTAGGATCAGGCAGACACGAGAGACTCTTTGACAAAGAGAATTACATTGACTTCAGGATGAGACTGCTTGGTGAACCAGGTACTGTAATAAATTTTGTTGTGCTGTAAGATGAAAGTCAAAGGATATGTATAGCACTACTACCACTAGTCTAAAATTACACAACGGCCTTATTAATGTGTTATTGTCCCACATCTAGCATAGCTGTCATAGCATTCACCAGTCACTGGCCACTAGTGTAATCATATTGCTGTCATTTAAATGACTCAAGTTGGGACTCAAACTCATTGCCATGGCTACACACAAAGTATACATGAGGTGGTAGTACCACCTCTTATTATGTATGGAGCTATTGTGGTTGTAGTTGTTCTATGTTAAGGGTTTTGGTTTCTGCACGTAGTCCTCAAAGTGGACCATTGTGTCATGAGCCATGGTGGCCGTTACTCCAACCATCCCACCTCCCTGTGGATGTAGTATTTATAGAGCCAAATATAAAATTGGTAATAAATTAATTAATTTACAAATATTTGTTTTGGTAAAACAAACCAGGTAAATGCTGATAGACTAAAACCATCAAGAGGTTAAATATTGACTTTAATTCATAGATGCAAGGTTAAGACAACAAATGTTGTAGAGCCATTCACATTGGTGTGTTGTCGTGGAACATTATGACATCATTAGAAGTGTATGGCAGATTCCCACTATGCGCGATAGAAAAAAAAGGAACATGTCATAAATACCAGGATCTGCATTTTAAGATAGTCTAAATGTGTGTAATAATGTGAATTGTATTTTAACCCTAAATCCAAAAGCCTCACACTATGGTTTGTCTAGTGCATGCACTCACCAGATGTACTTAATCAAATAAAAAAACATGTAAAGCGCAACACATTCCACTGATGGTCGTTCCATACATTAATTTTGTTTTGTGAAGCATTAATACCAGCAAAATGTACCTTACGCATTTACTTCTTATCAAACGCATGCAGTGGGTGTAGGTTGCGTTATAACGGATCGGAATTCGGACGGGACCTATGTCCCAATCACGCTTCTCTTGTTGTCTGTCAAAACAGTGTAATAACCATTTTCAATTTTGCCAGGGCACAGTACATCAATCCTGTCGCCCGGCATACACAGCTTCCCATTCAAGCTGGGCCTCCCCATGGGCTTGCCGTCCACATTCCTCGGCACGCACGGCTGGGTCCAGTACTACTGCAAGGCAGCACTGAGGGAACCCAACGGACTGACTCACAAGAACCAACAGGTCTTCATTGTTATGAACCCGATCGATCTCAATTTGGAGCCGCCGGTTTTGTCTGTGAGTGATTTCTTTAACTTATTTTTAAGTAGCTTTAGTGTTTTATAGGCCCGATACTAGACTGCCTCTGTATGTAGTCTAGTGGTTGCTAGTGCGACTGTGAAGCGAGAGGTCCTCGGTTCGATACGTGATTATTGTCGTAGCTAGGGTAAACAAATGCATAAATAACATGGACGATAAGGGCTGTTTCCTTCTATCGAAAACAGGCTTGTAGATTTTAATGTTAACTAATTTGACAGTAAGGAAAACAATAAAAAAAGGTTGGGAAAAAAGTTCAAGTACTTATGTTTTCTTGACGTTCACTACCTGCTTGATATCCAAAGAGCGGAACTAATAATAACATCATGCTGCATGCAAGTAGGTACTCTGAGTCGCAGTGAGTTACGTGCAGTGAAGCGCAATAAGAAAACATTCATGCAAGTCATGCTGCATGCACTATTACGTAGGTTAATTGATATCGTCACGGTAGTAGCTTGGGCAGTTGGACCCAGCTGTCAAGGTCATAAAACGTAAGACCACGGTCTGGTCACGACCCCAAGAAGCACGGACGTTGTCCTTTAGACAAAGCACATGAGCCCAGAAAATCAAGTCTGTATTTTTCGAAGGCCAACATTTACGTCCGAGGGATCGAGTCTATTGCCATAACCCATTTGCCCAGTCACTTAGTAATCGGCCAGTCGCTCCTCATAAACAGCCATTAATGTTTCCACTGCTGGGACCCAACACACAAGCCTCCTCTCTATGATGGAGAAAGGACCGTAACTCGTCATCTAGATCCAGTGCGGGTTGGTTCTGGATGTCACATATCCTCGAATTTGATTCTAAGACCGATAACCTCAGGATGTTTCCCTTCACCGTTTTGAGCAGTGGTGAACTGGTGATTAAATAAATTATAAAGTACCTAAATCAATATTATCTCTTTTGTTAGATTTAAGTTTTTTTTTTAAATTAATATCTTGTGTACTTGTGGCATGTGCCAAATAAACATGATTTCTTTCTCTCTTTCTTGCTTGTCTGGATTAAGTCGGGGTTTGCCCACTGCACTTCACGTGGCAGTAACTCATGATAATCAACAATTTTGTGTGATGCAGCAACAGTTCGAATGCAGCGTGGAGCACCGGCTGGGCGTGGGCTGCGTGGGCGGCGGCACGGTGACGTGCGGCGTGTCGCTGGACCGCGGCGCGTACGTGCCCGGCGAGAGCATCATGCTGACGGCCACGCTCGTCAACAACTCGCGGACCACCGTCAAGGCGACTAGGGCTGCGCTCACCGAGGTACTTAACAAAGTTACCATGGAGTTTAATCCGTTTTTCCCTAATAGCCCTGGATTTTTGGCATCGGGGTTAGGGACTTTTAGGTAGCTTCAGTATAGTGTTGTATTCGAGTGTGGTTATTTTATTCGGTAGTGCGAGATCTCTGACCAATTTGAAGGTGCTCTCAGATACACTGCTGAGTAAAATCGCTTGTTGTTTAATTTTTGGTTTACTCTCCGCACTTTCTAGATCTAAGCCAAATTTGAGCTTGTTACTAGAGATTTCACATACCTATTCGGCCATTTTTGGTCTACAAATCCTGGGCTCAATTAAGATCTCTTGTAAGATAAGATATATTTATTTCCTCGTTGTCCTCACACGCACCTTTTTGCCATGATACGATTTTCAGGGTGTCCATCTTTAAGCTTCCATAGTAAGATCCAAACATTACAGACGTCCGTAGATTTCGATAGGAATTACATCAGCTCAGCCTGTCGCAGTCCAATGCTGGAAATAGGCTAAATCTGAGTATCGATTAATTTTGGGTCAATTTAGATGATTTTCTAAAAACTACAGTGAATCAACCATTATAAGTATTCCAAAAAACGCTATTTCTCCGAAGATGCAAATGTCCTAGTTGACCTTATCTAATCTTATTCTACATCTACTTTCGTGCATCATTTTATGTACACAAGGTGGAAGTGACACCGACGCTAAAACGGTTACCACGTAGGTATTCAGTACCTAACCTACATCATTCTGAACCCCAAATTAAATAACCGACAATTTTTTTTAACATACTGAATACGTAGTAAGGTAAGGTAACCGTTTTAGTTTTTACTTCCACTTTGTATAGTTTATCTCCTTAGTAATATCGTATTAAGCTACCCGGTAATAATAATGCCCACAATACCTACAAACAGCAGCTATAAATGTTTGGTGGAATAAAACAAAAAAAAGCAATGCTAAACACTTTGATACGAACGGACTTTTACGTGTTTTACCCCGAAGCAAGCACGATGCATCTATATTTCCTTTGTCCGCTTTTTACGCCTGAATGTTTTTGCACTGAAACTTGCTCGCGTAACATCGAAGAGTTATAATTTGAAGTCACGATCATGACCTATCGGTCAGAGGCCTTGTTCATAGCCGTCTTTTTGTACACGCGGAATAAAAGAATGTGATAAACTTTTTTTGTCTGCTCATCCTTTTATCGTTTATTTAGTAGCCGGTATAATTATTGTGTTTCAAGGCTCGTCAATCATTGCAATTTAATCCTTATGTCAATGTTCTGACTGTGTTTTACGAATCTATACTGAACGTTTCCTCTTGGCTTATTGTCAAGCACGCAACTTATTTTCGGACAGGGGTCTTTGCTGGTGCATTTGTTGCACCAATTCTTTTGTAATCGTGAAGAGCGTTTTGAGTGTTGCCATTTGTAACATTTGACGCTCAAAAGCAATTAGCTGATTCTCAGACTAAGGTCTGCTTTTGACGAAAGCGTATACGAGGGGCGTCTCACACCTGAGGTGTGAGACGTGCATGATTTGACCAATCACAGAAAAAAAAGAGACGCTAGTGTGGATTTTCACCACTGTAAATACATTGGCGTCTCGCTCGATTCCCGCACGTCTACCCTTACCTCCGCTTCTGTGGAAACCGGGCTTATTTCAGCGTAACTTTTTTAAATTAGTCAAATCTCTAACTCCACATCCTCTCCAGACAATCCAATACTCGGCCCACGGCAAGGTAGCAGCCAAGGAAGTGCGCGAGCTGGCGTCCCTCTCGCACGGCAAGACGCGGCCGGGCGAGAGCGACGTGTGGCGACACGAGCTGCTGTACGTCCCGCCACTGCCGCCCACCAACCTGCGCGGCTGCCACCTCATCTCCGTGCAGTACGACGTGTTTGTGAGTACTTGTTGCTCTATGAGATGAAACAGTAGATACAAGACAAGGCCGAGCGCGATGGGAGACTTCACTCGGTAAACTCACTAATCCACATTTTTTTCAGTTCATAATCGAGCCGAAGAGCTTAGAGAAGGAAGTAAAGCTGCAGCTACCGATCCTGATCGGCACGTACCCGTTCCGCGAAGAGACGGACGAGCCGCAGCCGCCCACGCACTACCCGAGCACGCTGCCCATCTTCCGCGCCTGGCTGCACGACAAACCCGCTCATTGACACACGCACACCCACTCACACACACTGGGCGTTTGACTTAGAAACATGTTGTCTGAAAGAGATAAAGATATTAACTAAGAGAAGAGAGAGATTGAGAAAGAAGAGATTTCAACATGTTTTTATGTTCATGTTTCACCAGTACGAATGCACAAACACATAAACATATTGACGAACTGACACTAACGGGAACTGACGTAGAATACGCATTTGTATGTCTCCTTTATGATATTGCTCTTACTAAACACTGAGAAAAAGATAAGGTTTTAGGCTCGAATATTGGAAAAGGAATGGAGCTATATTCGTATGGGCGTTTAGCGTCCACCGTTTCCGCCCTAGTGTTCTTCCTCAGTGCTGAAATTAATCTTAGGGGATAGCCTAAGACCTATCGCGTTAGCGTTTACATGGGCTATATTTACTGGCCCTTAAGAAAACAGATCAAACAAAATATCATACAATCTTCTATCTTTATTTTTAAGAAGAGTTAGTTTAAAAGCTAGATTTTATACGTATCAGTTGTTAGTTAGATTGGTCTATATTATGAAAATCATTATTTGCAAAAAGTTTATATCAATGGCTCCTTCGTTAACGAATAAGCCGAACGCGAAGCGAATACGACTATACTGCATAAATCTATATAAAATTATAAAGACTGCCATACTGTCTACAAAAATGAATTCATAAAGGGAATTGATTTAATTATACTAATTTAATTGACGAAAAAAAAGTTACACTGCCGTAATTATAAGATTAAAGGAATAATAATCTCTTTAACAGTCTGATATTATTAGATAAACCAAATTAATTAAGTATCAGACATCTTTATAAAGTCTCTTGAGAAATTATCATTATCTAAGTTTGTCATGTGTTTCAAAAAAATTGAGAAGCCAGTTTGACTCTAATATATTAATCTCTTGTGCCATGTAATGTGTTTAACTCCAAATTAATTAATATGATGGGGATTGCAACTGTGAAACTAATGGCGGTGGCGCTAGCGTAGATTGTTCCAAGCATCGTCATTGGTTTAAATTCTGTTAATGCCAATTTATTTCAAAATTAGCTTGACTTCATTGGTCAGATTGGGACCTAGATATGGTCTAGCCATCTACAATGAACTTTGATGGATGAAAAATTGTTGTGAAGTATTAACTCCTATTGTTAAGATGTTTGTAACGAATGTATATTGTATACGTACTAATGGAAATGTATATAGGTAACTAACCTGTGATATACCGATCCGTCCATTTAATGTAGTTATATACCAATTTTTATTATTATAAATATTTACCTATTACTATATTTCTTGTATTATTTTCTATTGCGACCCTATGTTAAGACCCTGTACATATTAAGTTCCCATACTTTATATTAAAAAAAATTACTTGTGCCTATCAATATGGGGTATTTAAAGGTGTATCCACACCAATGTAAATTTAGTGGAGCATTTGACTCCATGATATAACAAACGTTGCTCTAGTAAATGTAACTTCGGTATAGATGCACCTTAAAGTAATTAACATATTTTCACAGTAATTAGAGGTTAGTGAAGACAAATAAAACACGTGTTTACTTGAAACTATGTATTAGCATAACACACTGCACTGAATTGAGGCGTGTTCATCAGTAGTTGTCCTGCCGAGGTTGTTCCCAATAATTACAAGCTAGGTGACGTCGGGCCTCCGTACGATGTCTTTTATAATTTGTGGAGAAATATTACATTATTCACAAATATATAAACTATCACAACACGCATCCATATACAATATCACATATCCGATTACAACTCCTGTTGATCGTTTCAATTTGAAAAATAATCTGTTCTCTACAAATCAAGTCTCACCGTAGCATCAGTGCATCGAAACTTATAAAACAGTACAAAATTTAACCAGAGTATCAAGTTTTTTGACAGAAGTATCAATATCGGGAACTATAGGCGAAGCTGGGTTGAAAATCTTGGCGGGAACTTATATCCCTAGTTCATTGTCACAAACGTTTTTCACACAAAATCACTTCAATTCAACCCGACTTTTCTTCGATTTTTTTACTACGCCCTTATCGGTATCACTACGTTGCACGAACAAAACTGATTTAGTTTATTGTAAAAAAAAAAGATTTAACCACATCGATGTACTAAAATGAATAATTAAAACTGACAAAGAAAATTAGACCATAATCTATCTATTTGTAATTGCATTGAGCTGCTCAATAAGAATGAGTCCATTGAAGCCATCTGTTCTGGTTCATGAAAGGCTATTTTACAAATTAATATCCAATTGGTTATAGAAACCTAAGTACAATTTAGATTTGAAATAAAAATCGTTATTACACTTCTTTTATAATGCAATAAATGATATTGTTGATGAACTTCACAGTTCGCGCACGATTCGTCACATCAACGAGAGACGTCGAATATTGCGATCTTTCTTGTGTTTCATGGACTGTACATAGCTGTGGTCGGTTCTGTAAATACTTCATACACGTAACGCTAGCCCTCTCGCTCACGCGCAGGATTCTTGTCATACTACATTTTTACTGAACGGTGTTTGGCGGGAGACGTATGTCGTTCGTTTCGTGTAGCGTAGTGCGGGCACGGGCAGCGGTGTGGCTTCGTGCGAGTGCCGCACTGGGCGCGCACTACGCCATCTTGTTGGCGAGCGCCAGGTGCAAGCACGCCAGCTGCGCCGTCCACTTGTCCAGCGCGCCGTACCGCGCCGCGCCGCGCGCGCTGCTCTGCAGCTCCAGCACGGAGTTCACCTGGTCGATGCGCCCGCTGATTGTGCTGCAACGAGATAAGAGGTGCTGTTTTCAAACTACTGAAAAGCATGTATCATGAAAATCTTTAACGAGCCATTAATATAAAGGGTGTAAAAAGACCCTTAACGAAGCCAAAAGATACTTGTTCTCCCCGTCATTGCGATCAGTTTTTTGTTCTAGACCATACCTGGGAACCTTCTAGTTACACAGATATTGAGGGTCAAAGTTCCAACTTTTTCACAAGTTTTTTTTTAAATACAAATGTTTTTAAAGTAAAATTTTTACTTTAAACACCTCCACTACCCCCATAGTATTGAATCCATCCATCAGCACAATGTTCTGAGTGCGTTACATTGAGTCCTGCTGTAAAACGTGATTTTTCACCCCAAAAAAAAAAGTCGTTTCCCAGTAAAAATTTTGGCGTAAAGTTACTTAGTTTGATGTACAGAATGCTTAGTTGACGGCTTCGTTAAGGGTCCGTTTATACCCTGTATAAAGTATTTCAACTTTGCCTTATCATAATAATTCGGATTTGGCGCAGGTAGGAGGAAGTCTGAAAGTGGCACAATGACAGAAAAGTTGTGTGGTTAGCAGTTGTCATGGTGTGGGGGAAATGTGAATATGGTTTTAGAAGTTGAAACCAAAACTGAGATGGTTAGAATGTGTGCAAGATCACAAGATGATAGTGTTAGAAAGGACAACTATGGAAGAAGAGATGCTGCGCCGACCCCAAATAAATTGAGAAAAGTGGGAGAAAACTGACGACATTCACATAACATCACTCCAGTAATCCCTCAAGGGTTAGGCAGACGTGTACCCTACACCCTATGTAGGCATTTCGCCAGTTATGTTTATCTCCCATGTGGGGGCGAGCCTATTGCCATCAACCGGGCACAAATTCAAACTCCGTGGCTGCTACTGCGAAATTCCTGATCGAAAAACCCTATAACACTGCCCGACCTGAGAATCGAACCCAGGACCACATGCTCAACAGTCGCGCATACAACCAGGCACATTTTAATTCATAAAATAAATAACAATCATCTGCTTACTTATCTAAAATACACGTGACCAGTAGATTCTCCACTTCCTTCTCATCAATATTGAGTTCTTTAGATATAAACGGTATATGGATCCTAGTGTAGGGGCCGATCAGCTTGATCAGAACTTGGGTCCTGATGTTCCTGAGCAGGTCTTCTATATGTTCTCTAATGAAGGGATCATCCATGATATTGTTCCTGTTGTGTTTGAGAATGGACTCGAATTCGTTAATGTCGTTGTTTTGGTATGCCATCACGAGGTTTGTCATGGCTAGGATTTCTGGGTCGTTCTTGTATGGCTTCGCTTCTTGAGAGTCGAAAGGATTGATGCCTGATTTCATAAGCCTGTGGAGAATGGAAATGGTTTATTGACAAGTTAATAAAGTAAGCAGGAAACAAAATGAGTACTTTAAAATACTACCTAGTTGGTAACCAAGTATTATTTGCTAGTGAGCTCCAAACTAGACAATTGCGCTGTATCTTGGGCTTGGGCTATGGTATGACCAGAGCAGAGAATCAGACATTATTTAAAGTGAGATTAATGGTATATTGATGTGTAAGTGTGCTAGCTAGAAAAATATTGATAAGTAAATGAAGACAAATTCGCGAAATACTCTTTATGTTCCTATCTCCTCAATATTGTCAACGAGACATATCATCCTCACGATCAAATACTCACATATTAGCTAAAACGAGATATTTCAAGCAAGTCGTCCGTCTCGGACTGCCAGACTCGTCGTAGTTCTTGAACGCCTCGAAGAAGTCTGTGTGAGCCTTCTCGAACTCACCTTCGCGCAAGTGCATCTTACCGCCGCATTCTAAAACAAAGAAGCAGTCATTTTAGATTTACCAAATCTGGAGATGGCAATCACAGTGAGGATTCGAAGGGTACGGAGGAACACTTTGCCCAGCAGTTGGACAAATTGGTAAAATAAAAAAAAACATCAACACAAAACTCTTTTGATTCTTAGGGTACATTTTAAAAGGAGCAAAAAGAGAAAGAATCAAATGAATAATTAGGTAGTTATAATTACCTATAATGGAAATCGCCAGAGCAAATTGAATAAAGCAAATAATTGGTCAATAAATCAAGAATTATGTGAATTATGAGAAATATAATCCAGGACATGAACAAAGAATCTTATTGAAATGTTATATTTAGTGCTTACCTCTAATAACACCCATAATAAGCGGATGTGGTATAGCAGACTTGATGTGCAAAGATTGTTCATATAGCGCCTTGAGTTTCTTGTTGTTCTTCTGTGCGGTATACATCTGAATCTCCAGAGCGTATATCTCAAGCAGCTGAGTGCCTTTCTTCAGATCATCCTCGCCTTCATCAGTCTGAAGTGGAAATATCTATATTATAGGCAACAGATAGTTATCAGGGTGAACCAATTGTTAAACTATATTGCCTTTTTGACCTCCGGTCTCCGGAAGAATAATCAGGGTGCTTTATCAGCTGTATTGGAAAGTTTATAGAACTGTATGTTTGTTTATTACTTATATTGGATATACATGGACTTTAAAGAAGCTTACTTATACAAGAAAATATAATGAATTTAAAAATCCATACACACACCCACATGCTGGTTTTAAATCCCATAATAAAAAGGGTTAGTTAATTTTGTTAAAATATTAGAATTAGTGCATGATAAATTCATTTCTTTTTGGTAAATATTTATAAAAACAAAACTTTGCATGACATTACTAGTTTTCATTTTATTATTAGATTAGTACCCAGATATGCTCTTTCTCATTTAGATAATCAATCTCACCTGACAGCTCTGATGCAGTTGCTTCAGAATCTTGGCAAGTTTATTGAAATCCCCTCGATCATAGTACAGTTTTCCTAGCTTAGTGTTTGTCTTGAACCATAGCCTGTCGTTCTTGGCATCTTTCAGAGCCTCAAGCGTAGTTTCGTAGAAGTCTTGCAACAATTCCATCTGCAAAGAACACTTTTATATACATAATATATGTGAACAAACCAATCAATTATATTGAAATCAGTCAATCAAATTAATATGGTATGATTTTACAATTGCATGGGTTAAACATATTTTCCCTCAATGTTTCTTCTTGTCTTGTGTGCCTTATTTTTCATGCATCACAAGTAAGTGCAAATAAATATATTTCTTTCTTGTTATCAAAGTAATATTTTGATGGGACATCAAAAAGGAAGATCACAGGTTAGACTCGAGTATGAGATAATACCATCATATCAGCCATGATCCACTCACTACTAGGTATTTAGACTTCCTTACTTTTCTACTATTCTTTTTCACATTAATTACTACAGCATAAAAACTATTAATTGTATTGACCAATATAGTTAACTCATCTGACACTTACATTTCTAGAAGTAGAGATGTAATCCAGGATGGAGTTGATGGACTTCTCCGAGTGGTTCCTGGTGACCGCACTCTTGATGTACGTCAGCAGCTGTTTGTACCTCGACATCATTTCTGTGAAGTTGCCCTGTGAATACATGAAGTTCTTATTATCTAACTTTGTAGCGAAGACAGTGGAACAAAGATTTTCTTTTTGAATTTTATTATATCTGGCTGGTGTCTGCACATCCAAAGTGCATTTTTTTTCTTTTTTAATTGTCTTTTTTGTTTCTAGTGTTAGCTGTAAGTTTCTCGAAGAGAATAAAATAATAATATGGTGAAGTGCACCATAACCTGAATAAGTGTTTTCAATGTGCAACATTAGTTTAACGAACTGATATGATTTGTTTTCTTAACAAAAGTCTCATTCTGGTAATGTTTGGACAACAAAGGTATTGAGTGGAGGAATACAGCTTTTAAGGTTACTGCTGGAGCCTTTACTGAAGTTTTTTGCACCAAATTTATATTTTTACTATAATAATGGTTGTTGAAACTAGAATGAAGCATCTTGAAACTGTTTGTTATTTTGGTGCACAGCCATTATTGTGTCAGTAACTCACCAATTTAAAATTAATCTTGATCATTTGCTTAAGTGCCTTGAAGCCCCATTCGCCCTTGTCTCCTCCCTCAAGCTCGAGAACTTTCTGAAAACTAGTGAGAGCAGCTTGGGGCTCATCCTCCTTCAATGCTTTGCTATTATAGTACTGATTCTCCAAATCAACATCCGGTTCTGAATTACTGTCTTCCGAGTATTCCTGGAAAAATTTGCAATCGTAATTATTTAAAAACATTGTCTGGGCAAGATCATCAAGCTGAGACTGTTAAATTCAAGTTATAATAAGAAGGTCAGCTCATTTGTGCAAGATAATTGTCAATTTTGCAAACCTCATGGTGCAGCAATAAAATAATGTCGGCTAAACTGTTAAGTTTTCGGGTAACATACCTCTTTTTCAAAAGCTTCTACAAAAAAGCAAGGTTAAAAGCTAGGAATTTAGGGGATACTCGCAAAAACGTCACACACAATAACATTACCAAATAAATGATGTGCAATCAAATTACATACCAAGCCATAATCTTCCTCTTCCTCGCACATATAATCATCATCGTTATCCGACATATTTGATAAACTTTCCTAGTTATTTATTTTACAATTTCACAAATTACAAAAGCGTATTTTTTAGAGGCTATTATTTTCCCGAAATGACATGACACTGACATGACACGAATGACACACCGGTTTACGTAGTTGGAATTTTATATTCTGTGTACTGGTATTTGCACTAGAGAAAACACATTTTTTGAAGTTACTTACAATAGAGACAGTTTGGTTTCTAAGTTACGCGCCCTTCACATCGCGGTGGTGGGCGCGGCATATGTCCAACAATACACTTCATCCATTACTCATGATTACTCTCATAGTCCGACAGAACGACCAATAAGACCCAGGAGAAATCAGGTGCAGGACTCACGGCTAAATGTTGATTATAAGTTCCTTGTCCAAAGTATTTTCCCTTGATTGTCATAAGTGACAATATAATATATTATGCAATCTTTAAGTCTGGCCCAAAGAGTAGAATACTTTAAATACCAAACGGAATGGCCTGCAGGTGGTAACACTACTGACTGGTGACTGAGGCCCAACCATGGCCCAACAAAATGTCTGTCACAGTGTCACGACACGAGTACTTGGAAAGTTTTACCCGACTACATTACATATAGTCAGTTTCCAGTGACTATAAAAAATTATCGCTATTATCGTTTATACAATGTCGCCCATGCGCATGTGACCGCCCGTAATTTTCTGAATATTCATGAAGAAATGTCGAAAATAAACTTTAAAAGGAGGAGTCTGTCTACAACATTTTTCATGTTATTCAATTTTTAATTTTTTAAGTGTAGTTTGTAGATTTGCTTTCTATTTTTTGACACATCTCCGAAGTTTATGGGTCGATTTGGATTCTGTTTATTATTTCTAAAAGCTTATGAGTTATTTTAACAGGTTAATTAACATTTTTACTAAAAATTATCGACGACGAAAAAAAAAACGGAATCGAAGTCATTTTTTCGGTGAAAAATTGTGTATTTATTTTAAAAAAACTAGTGTAATTCCATAAATTATCCCGATAGGACGACTTTTTTAATCATTATTTGTAATCTACTACATGACAGCTACAAATTCACAGAACATTATTGATACCTAACTGTAACTAAATCCAAGGTAAAACTCTTAAAACTCTGATGAGTCAAATTTAGGAAAAGATAATGTGAAAGTCAATTGAATGTTGCTCTTAGCAGTGAGTACTAAAAGGTTAAACTAATAATGAGGATGATAATTGAATTAAAAACAAACAAGCAATAGCCAGATTTTTACTAAAAAAATAAAAAATACAAGAATTTTAATTAATTAGATTTTCGAAATGGCCCCCACCCTCCTGTAAACAAACCAAAGCCCTCATGGCAACACTTTTGATTGTACGACGTAATTCTTCACGGTTTTCTTTTATTTCCGCAGCAGCAGCAAGAATCCTAGCCGTTAATTGCTCGCGGCTTTCGAAGGGCACGGCATACACTTTTTGTTTCATGTAGCCCCAAAGATAAAAATCGAAGGGTGTAAGGTCGGGAGATCGCGGCGGCCAAGCAATGGCACCTCCTTTGTCAATTCGCCACGGATAATTTTGATTTAAATAATCACGAACTAGTCGTGCGAAGTGTGCTGAAGCTCCATCTAATTGCAGATTGAGATTACATCCGCCTTCTTGTTTCCAGCGGTACTTCCTCCAAAAGCAACGGCAACGTATTGACTATAAAATCTAAAAACGCGTGTTGATCTAGTCTGTTTGGTAACACGAAAGGGCCAATAAGTTCACCGTCAATCATTCCAGCCCATACATTTATGGAAAATTGAGTCTGGAAAGTTGTTTCCCTAATGACGTGTGGATTTTCAGTGGCCCACACATGAAGATTGCGATGATTTCTTATACCCGCCCTTGTTTTTTCTTTAGAGATAGGTATCAACAATGTTCTGTGAATTTGTAGCTGTTATGTAGTAGATTACAAATAATGATTAAAAAAGTCGTCCTATCGGGATAATTTATGGAGTTACACTAGTTTTTTAAAAATAAATACACAATTTTTCACCGAAAAAATGACTTCGATTCCGTTTTTTTTTTCGTCGTCGATAATTTTTAGTAAAAATGTTAATTAACCTGTTAAAATAACTCATAAGCTTTTATAAATAATAAACAAAATCCAAATCGACCCATAAACTTCGGAGATGTGTCTAAAAATAGAAAACAAATCTACAAACTATACTTAAAAAAATAAAAATTGAATAACATGAAAAATGTTGTAGATAGACCCCCCCTTTTAAAGTTTATTTTCGACATTTCTTCATGAATATTCAGAAAATTACGGGCGGTCACATGCGCATGGGCGACATTGTATATTGTTAACAGGATGTACGCTGTACAAGGATCTTTTGGCGTGTGGCCAAGATCATGTTATTAGCACCAGTCACTAAACACATTTCTCCTCCACTATACGAATCTGAATGAGTAGACATGCATGACTATCATCAAAGTTCCACATTTTTCACCACAATTTGTCAAATAGCAACACATTTATAAGCCCCCAAAACTGAATAAGATTCTAATAATTATACGGAGGATGGAAATTCAAAATTTTAAATTCCAATGTAATCAAATTAAAATCTATAAATTGAACGCAACAATCGTCCAGACGTTGATTGGTTGACTGGTTAACCAATAGAAAAATTTATATAAATGTTTATTTTAGGCGCCAAACCTATTAACTTGTTGTAGTTATCTTTTTTCTGTTTGAGGTATATAATATTTACTTTACAAAAAACTTCAACGTACGTAACCACATTATACACATTCTTTAGGCAGTAGGAACGAAATCAACGTAAATCGCGCTTTTTCCATTTGCCGGCTTGTGACTGGTCAATGAACCTGCAAACATATGACCGTTCCGAATACCTCTTTGTGAGTAAATATTTGCTGCGACCAAATTCATAATTATCGTTCAAAGGTACAAATAACCGATTTAAAATTTAAAAAATGTATATTTAAGAATAGTTTGATTCATTTCTAATTAAGTTATGAATATTTATGACGGGATATCCACATTAAAGCATTTTCAAAAGAAAACGTAATCGTCCTAGAATGGATATCGGAACAAAACCGATCATTGACAAGTCGTTGTGACATAAATGATTGAAGATTTGGAGGGAAATAAAGTAGACTCAAAAAGGCGGTCTGATTGCAAACGCGCATTCGCAGCTGTGAACTTGGACGTGTTGATCGAAAGTTGACTTCAATTCAATTGTTTAATTTAATCAAAACACAATGCCCCCAATTTGCCCCAATAACGGAAAGGAAAACATGCATAACGATTTAAAAAACGGACATTTGAAGGTTAGTTACTTTATACATACTCGCTAATTTATTATTAGAAAATTGGGACATGTCAGAACCTGTCGGAACCTGTAGCTAACCCTTGTTTGTTTTGCAGTCTCCGGTTAAAAACAATGTTTTGGCCGAACGCAATGACAATATGAGTGAAGAAAGTATGGAGGTTGAGGGAAAGAACATGGAAGTCGCAGTATTTGATCCGCAAAAGGAGCCTCTTCTGAGGGACAACCCTCGCCGCTTCGTCATATTCCCGATCAAGTACCCCGACATCTGGGAAATGTACAAGAAGGCTGAGGCTTCTTTCTGGACTGTTGAGGAAGTGGATCTATCAAAGGTATGTATTTGTTCGAATCTGTTTATTTTCGTCATATTATTACAGAACGCCTTTTTTATTTTTCTAGAATCTACTTAGTTATTTTACGGTGTAATCAATTTATTTTCAAGATAAGAATGCTTCGGTAAAATGCCCGCTGTTTGTCGTTACAAATAGTCACGCATGACCACCCCCCGCGAACCAAAGTACCTAATAATGGCGCAATATCAGTCGTGGTGTTATTTTTATGTTATTTCATCAATTCTAGCTAGCCTGAGAGCTTGATAACCTGCAAGTGGTTTATAAAACATGTGGGACATGTCATAAATGTATATAACAATATATTTATGTATGTTAAATAAATAACATGCTTCTTTTTTGTTCGATTTTCGTTCTAAAATAACTTCCCCTTTACTGTTAAAACTTCAATACTTCATGTAAAGCTTGAGCTGCAAGTAATGCAACACTAAAGTTTTGTTTTTGCTTCTTACTCTAAACAAGTAGCAATGTTTTGTACACAAGGCAGACATTCAAGTGACTCAACTTACATTTCATTGTTGTATACAGGACTTGTCAGACTGGGAGAATCTGAAGGACAGTGAGAGGCACTTCATCAAACATGTGCTGGCTTTCTTTGCTGCCTCAGACGGCATTGTCAATGAGAACCTGGTGGAACGCTTCTCCCAGGAGGTGCAAGTGACTGAAGCAAGGTTCTTCTACGGGTTCCAGATAGCTATGGAGAATGTACACTCTGAGATGTACTCTCTGCTCATTGACACATACATAAGAGACCCTAAGGAGAGGTAAGTTGACAAAACTTTCTTGAAATATAGCCCTCCTTCTAAATCTAGCTAAAAATTGTATTTGGATAAGTCTTCATAGAAAATGTATTTGAAAAGGAACTTTAAAAATTGGTTTTTAAAAACTCCATGTAAGGTTTCTCCCTTTATTTACGAAATTTCATACATTTTTAAATATTCTTTCTTTTTAAAACATAAAAATTCTAACCCACCAGCATTAAGGTTTCCTATTATTAGAGGAAGCAATCCATATGTTACTTAACCTTTAAGTTCTGAGGTGGTGTAGCCAGGTCATAGATGGGATCTTTAAACATGACGAAATAAGACTCAAATCTGTTCGCCACCTGTCTGTGAGACACCCACAACATTACTTAAAGGTTAAATGTACCTAATGCACTATGTCCATATACCTACCTAGCAACACTACATACAAGTAGGCATTATACCACCATGACTCATACTCATACAAAGTTGTCCATTGTAATCATTTCAATCTTTTCCTTATATAGAGACTTCCTGTTCAATGCCATTGAAACACTGCCCTGTGTGAAGAGGAAGGCTGACTGGGCCCTTCAGTGGATCGCTAGCAAGGAGGCTACATTCGCTGAGCGCATCATCGCGTTTGCCGCCGTCGAAGGAATCTTCTTCTCTGGCAGTTTCGCTTCTATCTTCTGGATGAAGAAGCGTGGTCTGATGCCTGGATTGACATTCAGCAATGAGCTGATTTCTAGGGATGAGGTTTGTATTTTGAGTGAATCTAAAATGATGTGTTTTGATAATTTCACCAGGTCTTTCTAAATCAAAACTTCAGGCCATTATTCCCAAGGGGTGTCATGATAGTACTCGTCGAGGTGGCAGAGTTTTGGATAAAACAAATTTAATTAAAGGGGAAATCATCGACACGACGAAGAAGAAGACTCTGTTATTGGGTTGTAGAGAATGGATAGGCAGATGTTCTATGTAAAATACTGATATTCAGTTATGTCCGGTTAGACGAAGCCAACCTCAACATATTTGGATAAATCTAGGTTAGACAAAGGCTAGGCAGATGATGACTTACTTACAAATCTTATACCCGTCATTCTGAAAAGTTTAGTTGATAGTAATAGTTAACTTCAAGCTTTTACATTTCAACTTCTTATCTTTAGTTTGTCTCCTCACGTAGACTCTTATCTGAAATATTAGCTTGAAACATATTGATGTCATTGATAAGAATCCTAAGTGCTATTCACCTTTGTATGGCCTACCTGTTATCACGAAATCAATACAGTTGAACTTTCATAGCTTGGTATCAATTCATTTCATGAAGTTCAGTTAATACTAGGTGTATGTTGAGTGGATATCCATAGAAAGTCCTAGGCACTGGCAATCCTGTTAACCTATTTGATAAGGTCTAGCATAACCATGTAAACTTTTGAAACATAGTAATTTACCAATTAATGATTCAATTAATTAAAAATTTAATGTACATTTTAATCCTATGGAGTTAAAGTTTTTTACATTATAGTTATACTATGTTGAGTGGTTAACCAGAGATGTATAATATTAGTAAATAACATTTAAGATAATAATGTAACCAATGACAATGTTAATAATGTGTTAACCAATGATTACCGTTAAAATACATAACTAATTTTATGCAAAACCAGATAATCTATTTTAGGCGATTACAATGTATGTGTCATAAAAATCTTCTCATCATAGGAAGTAGTAAGGAATTTTATATCTGATGACAATTTTCTACGGTTCTGCAGGGCCTACACACCGACTTCGCGTGCCTGATGTTCCGCCACCTAGTTCAGAAGCCGAGCAAGGAGCGCGTACTGGCCATCATAAAGGACGCCGTCGTCATCGAGCAGGAGTTCCTCACTGACGCGCTGCCCGTCAGGTTGCTCGGCATGAACTGCGAACTCATGTCCGAATACATCGAGTTCGTCGCCGACAGACTACTCGTGGAACTTATTGGAGAAAAGGTATGTGACCTCTTTTGTGATGTTCTTCAGAAGGGTGGGTCAGCGCTGGCAACTGGCGTGCGTGTATTATGTATGAACATCAGGCGAGTTGCGGCCAAGCGCAAGCCTATTTACGATTTTTTTTTTAATGTGGAAAAAGTAAAAGGAGGATGTAATAATGCCTTTTTCCATGGAACAGGACAAGTTTTTGTAACTGCTTTGTTAAAAAAAAAACCAAATGTGCTATGAACTGAATGGGATAAGCAGATGAGATAGGCATGATGTTAATTTATTGTTGCCTAAATGGAAAATGTAGGTCATCCACTATCAGTATGTTTTTGAACTATTCTGATACTGATAAGAACCACAATTTAGCCAGTTAAAATCTATATATATAAAAGGAGAACTGACTGACTGACATATCAACGTACAGCCGAAACTACTGGGGCTAGGAATGTGAAATTTTATACACGGCTTCCTATTATAATGTAGGGGAGCACTAAGAAGGGGTTTTTGGAAATTTAACCTTTAAGGGGGTGAAAAGGGGGAATCACGCATATCAGCCGAGCTATCACACTTTTTGCGTACGAAGTCGCGGGCGAAGTGCTAGTCAGTTATAATATTCGAATTTACCTATTAAACATTACTATTCCTTTTAAAACGTGTTTCTTAAATTGTACTATTTCGTCAACAGCACTACAACACAAAGAACCCATTCGACTTCATGAATCTCATCTCTTTGGAAGGCAAGACCAACTTCTTTGAGAAGAAAGTCAGTGAGTACCAGAAGTGGGGAGTTATGGCCAACCAGATGGACAATGTTTTCACACTTGATGCTGAATTCTAAACCGACTACAAGAAAACTGACAAACCATGCAATAGTCTCAGTGACAGACAGTATTATTAATTCCAATCAACAGTAACAAAGAGAATGTTTGGAGATCTGGTACTTTACCGGTGGAGCCGGTAATACAATTACTTGGACTGACAGTATATTCATTATTGTCATATTATGTAAGACTTGATTAATTCGAATTGTGTTTTTGACAATTAATTGTGCATGAAGGGTTCCATGTACATCAGAATCGCGGGTGTACTTTCAGATTTGCAAATATCATTGTACGGGTGTAGATACACAGATTTTCAGGAGAGGTACGTAAAGGTACACAGAAGGTACCAAATAACTGCAATAAATTTAGGCAAATCTGAAAAGTACTCAAGCGATTCTGATGTACATAGGGTTCCTTATAGTTAAGTAGACAAAAATCCTTGATTTTGTAACGTGTACCTTTTTGCAAATAGTTTTAATGACTTAGCTTCTAATGAACTAGAGTAAATAATTTCCTACACAATAATATATTTTATAGTAAAATGGAATCATTTCAAGATGATTTATTCTGTGATAGATAATAATAATGAGCGCATTTACTTGGAAATGAAAGTAAAATGCTTTCTGCTTTATGTAGGATAAGTGAGTTAAAATTGTATTTTTTTGCTAATAAAAGTTCTTTTCGAAAAATAAACGTCTTTTATTTTTGTCTACTACTTGGGTAATTGGTTCCTTGGGCCGGCCATACACGGACAGCTTGAAGCAGTCAGGATGGACTCCTTCAAGCTGCGACTGCATAGTAAACTTCAGTTTTCGCACGGACTGCTCGAGCAGTTAGCCAGTGATCAACATACACGGACCGCTATTGCATTCGTAGTCCACAGCGACTGCTTGACCGCACGATAAAATTTCACCGCGCTACCAACATCCCGAAGCTGTTGCAATTGCTCGACTTCCACTTGGCGACTAATTAGCAGTTAAATTTTTAGAACAAAACAGATCTTCGCTAGGTGCCCTAGTTTTTGAGATATAAATGTGTCCAAGCTGGGGAGATTCTCCATATCGGCCATCTATAAACCCTTATATCTTTTTAACCAGTCAGCGACAAATTCTGATATTTGGCGACAAATTTCGACTAATTAGCGACAATTTTTTTGTGTTATCAAAATTAAAATCCGTGATGGTGGCCAAGCCAGTGTCAGCCACACGCCATGGGCGCGCCATTGAAATGCACACTCCAAATTACGATTCAATGTGTGATTGACACTGGCTTGGCCACCATCGTGTGGCTGACTCTGGCTTGGCCACCATCACTGATTTTAATTTTGATAACACAAAAAATTTGTCACCAAATATCAGAATTTGTCGCTCACTGGTTCAAAAGATATAAGGGTTTATAGGTGGCCGATCTGGAGAGAGTCTCCCCAGCTTGGCCACATTTATATCTCAAAAATTAGGGCACGCAGCGAAGATCTGTTTTGTTCCAATTTTAGTCGCTAATTATTCGCAATATGTCCCCAAGTTACAGATACAGTCGGTGTGTATTTAAAAAGAAAGCAAGTACAAAATACTAGTAGTTTCTAGACAGTATCTATGACGTCTTATAACTCTTATCAGTTTGGTCCCTCCATCTTGACATCATGATGGAGGGACCAAGCATTTTGTTAAAATATTATGTATGTGATGAGGTAGCTAAAATTATTGCAAAGGTAGGAAATAGTAGATTAATGGTATTATCTATATATATAAAAATCAATTGCTGTTCGTTAGTCTCGCTAAAACTCAGAAACGGCTTGACCGATTATGATGAAATTTTACACAGTTGTTCTACATAGGTCAGGGATGGTTTATAAGGTAGTAGGCAGGTGGGCTGAGTAGTAAAAAAATACAAGGAGGTAGTACTAGGTAGAAAAAATTGCATTGCAACGCATGCTGGGTACAGCTAGTTTTTTTATATAATTATGTATGATCGACATTGGGGACTTGGTCCCTTTATTTTGACGATCACTTTTATTTCCTGCCCATCTACCTCCTCGACACTATGCCTTTGCCGTGTTGGTCATAAGCTGGGTTTTAGACCGGTTCATCGCAAGCCCCACCCTAAGGGTTAATTTATACTAGCGCAGAGTCGAAGCGCATCGAAGCGTCTATCCAAAACTGAACATAACAAATTCAACCGCGTAACGCACACATTACTTCTGAGATTTTAAAAAGTCGCGCGCATTCTTCGGAATTCGCGCGTCTGCGCGTGAACAACGCTGATTGGTGCGCGCGCATTCTCGCGTATCCATGCGCCCACTAACGAACCTACGCGTCATCAGTCGGAAATTGGCCTGCGTAATAGCACTGCTGTTGATGCCCATTACTACACGTACAAGAATGCGCGCGTATTCGTGCGGCTTCGCTTTAGTTGTAAAGAATTTGACGCTTCGATGCGCTTCGACTCTGCGCTAGTATAAATTGACCCTAAAGCTGTCAGTTCTTGGAGTATGCTCCAGTTCAGTTTAGTTCCAGGGCTGTGAGGGCAAAAAGAACAATGTCGTCGGTAAATCGGAGGTTTGTCAGCCTCTTTCTGCCGACTTCCATGCCCTTGCTAGTCCATGAGGCTGCTAGAGTTCTAAATCCTCGAGAGTGAAAGTGAATAGCTTAGGAGAAAACGGGTCACCCTGTTAAACACCTTTTTAAAATCATCAAATGTTACAAGATATCGTCATCTTTGCGGAATTTCGACAGCTAATTTAAGTAGTAACTTAATTGTATAAGAGCACGGTCGCCGTGCGAGTTATCGTGTTATTATGTCAAAATGGAGTCTTATGTTAATTTATAAGGAAAAGAAACAAATAACGAATCACATTACTTTTATTATGTAAAATTATTATTACATGGATATTATAGAGTTATGTAGGAACTCAACCGAATCAGAATTTATAAAATAATAATTGCAAGTTGTTAGGGATTCCGTAGAGTTCTTACATAACCACAGCGAAGATGATGTAAGTCACATTATTTTCCCAAACACTCAATTTTATTCAGGTATGAATAGAATATGGAACACATAGAAACCTGATCAACAAGACAATGAGACTTCATTTCCTATTCATTGACATGTGGAGATCGTGAATATTGACAAAATACTTTCATGCAAATGTGTCTTGACACACATTACCTCTATATACAATATGTTACACCTCAGTGGAAATAAAATGCAATAACAACAAGTCTATAAATTATACCCTAATATATAAAAAACAAATGTGCAAGATACAATTTTCTAGTCCTACTATTGCAAAATATTTGGAGATTGGTTGCCGTAATTAATCTTTACAAATTGAAGATCAAACGAGATGGTATATTACGGCGGCCCTCTCTGCAAAAGTGATATTATGTAAATTGGATATCGTTATTATTAAATAGTTTTTATTTTTAGTCCTATGCAGGGACATAAAACATGTTTCAATCATTCACAGCAAACAGAATTGCATATCTTACGCACATTTGGGCCAAGCCACAACGCATTGGAAAATCCTCTTACATCACTTTCGTACAACGCACACTATAATGGTCCCTAGTGCGAGTTTTTATCACTGACAAAACCTATTCGATCGTAACTTCCATTTTTTATAGAACCTGCCCGCAACTTCGTTCGCGTAGAATTTAATTATATATACCTTAAGACTGCACTCGGCAAAAAAATCTTTCACTAGTGTCGCTTTCTACTAGCGAGAGATTTTTTTAAATCGGATGAATAGTTTCGAAGATTTCCTCCTACATCCAACTTTACAAACTTTACCTTATTATAATAACAGTTCAGATGTGTTTCCCATTTTTGTCACCAGACAGTGCTAGCTTAGTTTACGATAGGTATAAAAACTCGCACTAGAGCTTCGGTCAAGCCTCGCCGGGTGGCTGTACCGAACGTACGCTAACAGAGTGTGTCTAGCGCGAGTGCTTGTCGCTGACCAGGCGGCGCAGCAGGCGGTGCCCCGACAGGAACGTGAGCGCGCCCAGCGGCAGCAGGTAGCGCACCGTGTCGAACATCGACAGCTGCAGCCACAGCACGCCGTACAGACCCAGCGAACCTGGCGGACACCGATACGTGTTACTGTTCCATGTTCATAACAACACGCTTGTAATCATATAACTGGCAACTGTATAGTACACAGTTGCCAGTTATGTTGTCCTATTTACTAGAGAGCAACCATAAACATTACCAATTAGGGTACAGGCAAGGCAAAAAATACTATGCTTTGGTGAAATTTCAAACGGAAAAACACAATGGCACTTTCTTCATAAGAACCTTCAAAAATCGTAACAAGATTAGTAGTATATTCACAATAAACCGTTTTGAAATCTCTCAGTATTTCTATTTTTCTCAGTCTCTTAGTTGAAATCTTTTTCTACCAGGCAGCATATTTTTATATCAATATTGAGAAAGTGCGAAAGCACAGCTATAGAGCACAGATTCATAGTTTCTAATATACTAACCTCCCAACGAAAGATGGAACACCAAGGCACTAGGCGTGAAGGGGAAGTTGCCGAAGTTGAGGCCGAGCCGGGCCCACAGCAGCAGCAGCAGCAGCAGCGGCGCCGCGCAGCACAGCGCGAACACGTCCGACACCACGCGCGCCGGCCGCGCCTCGGGCGAGCGGAAAATGTGCGCGATCTCCGGGAGCGGCCCGCGGTACGGCTTCGATGTTGATGTTACTGGTGCGCCTGGGGGAAATTCATTTTAATTTGGTTCAGGAACATGCACGGATCATTTTCGAGATTCATTATCTCATTCAGTCAAGTAAAATTTGGTGGAGCGGTAAGTACGGTCGCAAGCATCCGCATTCATTTGCATCGGATGCGATTAGACCTCTCTCTTTAGTGAGTTGCAATTTTAAGTGACAAGAAAACGTTGATCTGTGCGTGTACACTGTACATGAGATTTCACCCTATAAAGGGTGTAAAAAGACCCTTAACGAAGCCGAAAGGCACGTGTTCTCCCCGTCATTGCGATCATTGTTTTGTTCTATCTAGACTATACCTGGTTAGTTACGGAGATATTGGGGGTCAAAATTCTAACTTTTTCACAAGATTTTTTTTAAATACATGTTTTTAAAGTAAGATTTTTACTTTAAACAGCTCCATTACCCCCGTACTATTGAATCCATCCACCAGGACAATGTTCTGAGTGCGTTACACTGGGTCCTACCATAAAACGTGATTTTTCACCCCAAAAAAAAAAGTCGTTTCCCAGCAAAAATTTTGGCGTAAAGTTATTTAGTTTCATGTGCATTATACTTGGTTGACGGCTTCGTGAAGGGTTCATTTACACCCTGTATATTGGAAAGTCATAAATAACGAGACTAACAGGAAGAAAATACGTAACACTAGCTACACATTAGATACAGCATGTGGTCCTAAAAGCTCTAATCAGGAAGTAGCACAAGAAGTTTCTTTACCGATATACCGTTAAAAATTACGGAGGCTCTTCATTCCTCTCCTGAAGTCTGAATTGGTTTATTAAAGGCGAATCTGTCTGGCTGCCCGGCTGAATTTAAATTTAAACACATAAATCATAAGATAGTTATCAAAGGTTTCCGGCAAATAAAACTCAAACTGACCGAAGATCTTTGGGGAATGTCTATCAAAGTTTGTACATCCATAGTTGGGACTGTAGCACCATACTTAGCTTTAATTTTTAATTTGTGTGTAGACCAAGGAGTTTTCCCTGATTTCATGAAATATAGTAAAGATATTGAAAAGATATAGTTTTTTTAAGCATACGTATGCTATGCTAGTCACGACAACGCAAAGTATGACTAACTTTGCGTCGCCCGCTCAGTATGCGCTGACCGTTAGTCAAAACTGTTCGAAAAAATTTACAACACCATGCATGTGCGTGGTCTTCTCTTATATGTATAACCTAAGAGACAAAAATGGGTAATACATATGGTTACGTTATTTTCCTCAACTCACCGACAGCATTAGCGTCCTTGCCGAAGTTGAAGAGCACCTCTCCGACGGGCCAAGCGATCGGGTTGGACACGGCGCTGTCTCCCAGGTAGATCGTCAGCGAGTACGCGCCAGACGCGGAATCCAGATGTTTCGCGATGCCGCCCACATTCTGGTGGTGAACATAAAAAAAAAACTTTACAGTACGTCCTCATTTCGCATAGGGTAGTGAGTATAGTATATTCATTTCGCCAGTTATGTATGGGCCCATTTAAAAAGCCGTGAGCCTTTTTCCGTTAACCGGGCATAAATCGAGGCTTCTGGCTGCCACTGAGATTGTTTAATTGGAAAAGCCCAAAACTACTAACAAAGCACTGTCCATCCTAGGCAGTATTTTTCATCAAAACTGGGTATTGGATCAACACCAACACCCAATAGTGGATTACAGTTGCGCCGGATCACCAGCAAGACCCAATAGTGGATAACAGTTGATCAAGAGCAACTGTTAGCTTAAGTCTAGAAAAAGTATGTCGTCGATGAAAAATATGGCCTTCACTTTTAAATCTAATAAAAAAAATGCTTAAGTTAATTTAAAAGGAGAATCTGTTTCTGGGTTTGTTCAGCTACTTCTTTTCCCTAGTTAAAAACCTAGGTAGTGGCGAAAGTGTGTTATGTAATTTTAACATTCAAATAGTGCTGATTTTCAATCTGATTTGAATTTGACTTTATTTTTGACAATGTATCCCACATTGTCAACACACAAACTACAGTACAGTCACGAGCAATGAAATGGATGCACTTAGGAAAATTCAAAAGCGATTTTCTCCTACTGCATTGTTTAACGTTTTACGTTTTCATGAACATAGTATTTTGGAAGCCATACACACTGTGACGAAATATAATCAATTTAGAATTTTGCTACGTGTTTACATTTCATTGCTCGTGCTTAAAAAATACTCACAAGTTCAACTTTATACGCCTTGGTGTTGTCGGGCTCAGCCACGAAGATGGTCTCGTCGTCACTGTTGGCGCTGCCGACGCGCACGAACGCTTGCTGCACCAACACCGGCTTGTTGTACTTGTCGCGCACGTTGAACTTTAGCGTCACCCTGTTCAACAAATAGTCCATGTTAACAGGTTGTACTAGGTAAGAAAATGGCCAGCTTGTTTGGCCTCTATTCATGTGCAACTGGTAGGCGTTATTTTTGAAGTTTTTGTTGTGAATTTGTTACTTCATTTGACTCTGTGTGTGTTTCATCATGACTGCTCTTCAAGCGGCGAAGGAAAACATTGTGAGGAAACCAGCTTGTACTAGAACATGTGACATCTGCCAACCCGCTATGGGCACGCATAGTGGATTATGACTCCCTCTCACAGAGGCTTGTATCCCAGCAGAGAGAATGTTGAAGGCTGATCATGTTATGATATTACAACTAAAATTATAAGAGCATAGAACAATATCGCTTAATATACAATTTTCGTAGAGCACCTAAAGAAATAAGCTTGTCTGTTGCGAAAATATTTTTAAATTTTTACAATCCTTGGCTAGGATAAAATTTGGCCCATTTAAAGCCCATACTTACTTCTGCAAATGATCAGCCTGGAGCTTCTCAGTCAATTTATTCGGATACGCGACAGTCGTCAACTTAGGACTGGTAGTGCCGTCCACATCGCCAACACCGACCTCCACACTTGTCACTTGAATCTCACCCAACACCGCCACATTTACATTCGCCGTCTTAGAACCAGCGCTTAAAGCGATCTTGTACAGGCCATATTGGGCCTTAATCTTGCTGAGGTTAAGGACGAAAGTTGTAGGTTCATTAGGTTTCTGTGTAAGAGGCTGTTTGGATAGGACTACGACGTCATCAGCTAGGCGGGTGCCTGACTGTGCGACCACTTCCTCGGCCTTCAGGAATTTGACGGGGCGTCCGATGAGGTCGGTGATGGAGAACTCGATGGTATCAGATTCGGAAGTGATGTACTTCTTGCCTTTGATTGTGATACTGATCGGGGATGGCTGTGGACAACGTAGATAGTTGTGTAACTTGAATCTTAAATAACGAGAGAGCCCCAAGAGGACTTTTCAGATATTCCAAAAAGACCGAATAGAGAGATAAGTAGTAGTTCAATATTTCCACTTTTGCTGTTTTTGATGATAAATTCAACTTGTTACCTTCATTAATTCCGAAGTAAGTACAGTCAGTAACCTATTTTACATCACCCATCTTACAAAGCGGAAAACTGAAAGATGGGTTAAGTAATCTATCGCATTGAATATACATAGATTCGTATTTCCTCAATATTTAAAATAACATTTTTACACTTTAATATTTTTTTGTAAGTACAACTTAAAGGAAACTTCCTTACCACATCGTCAGAGAGAGCGGTGGCGGCTTCGATCAACAGGGAGGCCCCTTTGGGTGTGTTGACAGACCGACGTGATAGCAAGTACTCCGCGAACTTGTACCTCTGCTCGTCGCTCAGGGGAGACGGCTTCTTCAGGCTCTTGTAGGTCCTGTTAGGGGAAGGTGATTGAACATAACATCATGCCTGTATTTGGAGGAGGTAGGCAAAGGTGTATTAAATATTTAAAGGTGCATCCACACCAAAATTACTTTCTGTGGAGCAATAGCAGAAAGTTATCAAAACATGTTTTTTTTTTTTTTAGTAGCCTGTACTGTCCCACTGCTAGGCAAAGGCCTCCCCCAATTCCTTCCATGTGCTCTTTTCTTTCAAAATATGATAACTTGCAGTAAATTTATGTTATTGATGGTAAGTCTAGGTAAAAAGTACCCTTGGTGAGGCTGCACCATTATAGTGATTGCAGGCTCCAAACAATTCTATGAGGATATTCCTCAGAGTTTTGTCTGAATTCACCCAATTCCACGGTACTGCTAAGGGCAGGTTGAATTCAAGTTAACTCAGACAGAGCAACAGTTGAACTTTCATGTTAATATTAATGATAACTTACCTCTGAATGCTCGACAACAGGTTGGAGGTGACGGGCAGGCCTCCTTCAAAGTGCAGCGCCTTGGAGTCGCTCTCGTCGGCAGCCAGTAGGACGCCCTCCGCATGCGAGGCCGTCCATGTGCCGCAGCCCATGTGCTCACACAGAGCGAACACGTAGCCGTAGCTGGAAGGAATGCCATTGTTATACTTGTGATTATGATAATCTTAACAGCAGCAAAGGAATCGCACGCAAAAGGCTAACTTGAAATTGCTTTACTAAGCAATTTCAAGTTAGCCTTTTAAGCAGCATACTATGTGATCTGTTAGTTGATTCATGCCTTGCCAAACATTACCAACTGCCTGATTGTAATCAAATAAACCCTTTGTCAGATGTTTTTATCAGGTAGGCATTGCATTGTTTCCAAAGTCATTCTATTTAACTAATAGGTACCTAGCTACCCAATAATTTATTTCATTCCACAATGTGTACATACATAGTTGGTAACTTAAAATGTAAACTGTGTTGTGCCCAGCAAGGTCCATGTTGTGGCACAGCACAGTTAATCTATCTTAAACTAACAATAATACTTTTTCATTCCCATACACGGATACAATAATGAAACCTGCTATACCGGCAGTCTGTTACTAATATTTTTAAAATGCCCATTATCAATATGAGAGATTGTATGTTATTCCATCAGATTTGGATGAAATTTAGTAGCTTTGTGTTATTCCAGGTCATAGTCTATCTACTATGACCTGGAATAACACAGGCTACTTACTATAATCAAATATAATATGAGTGAAACAAATATAAAAATACTCACTTAGCAGGCGAGTCATCTTTCTTCAGCAACTGAATAAGATTTTTCAAGGCATCTTCCTTGTCATAAACAGAACCCTTGCCGAATGCCTTCAATGTGTACACGGCATGGTAAATGTCAGCGATGGTGGCATCCTTCTTGTCCAGCACTTGGGTGGCAGGAGACAGGACTTCGGGCTTCAAGGAGTTGAGGCAGCTGCTTATCGCTGCAGCATTTGCCAGTTGGAACACTTGCTCAATGTTCTTAGTGTCATATGTGATGGTTTTGATGTGCTGTAATAAATACAATGGAATTTATAAGTTATTTTCCTTTTATACATTTCAATGTATACTTGAAAGGGCATCAACTGCCTTGGTAGGGACATGTGATGAGGAGGGACGAATTGCATGTGACTAATGAATATAAATGTTGATGGATGGAGCCCTCTCCATCCATAGAGAAAGACCAAGGAAACAAAGGATGGATTGTGTGTGAGGAATGATATAAAAGAGAAAGGTGTAAATGATTGCATGATTGAAGAAAAAAATTTATGCACTTACCCCAAATAACATGGGATAAGGGCAGGAAGATGGTGTTTAATTTCAATGCATTTTACAAAAAAAAAATGTGAGGAATATTCATTCAGACATACTTTAGCTAATAGTTACGGAGCAACTAACTAGCCTGTATTTTCACACTAGGGGGCAAAGGTCTCTGTCTCTCTCATCCACAGTTCTTTCATATTTTTTTCATTGTTCATATTTTAGGCAACTAAACATCACATTAACTAAATTAGCAGTTATGTTAGATTGCAATAGATAGTAATCTGACCTCGATAAAATACTAATTAGTGTGCAACTCACCTCACAAATATTAGGAATATCAGCATTTAACTCTGCAAGCCCCTTGACTGAGTAGTACAATGATGTGATGTCTTTACTCTTCACATTCTCCTGCAGGATAGTCTGTAGTCTCTTCAGGTCTATCGTGCCTTGCAGCGTGTTTCCATTGCTCAGTGATAGTGCACTTAGTAATAACAGGAATAGAGCTGTAAATAAGTTAATGATTTTTCATTGTAATTACAGTATTATTGCATTTTCATTGTAGGCGTTAAAATCTTGATTAAATATTATGTGTTTGTTATCTGAGACCAGGTTTGTTAATGTAATAACATATTGCTTAGGAGCCTGTCCTCCGCAGAGTACCTACGGTAATTTGAATTGGTACTTTTAAATAATTAATTGAGGATATTTTGAGAAGAATAGTAAATAACCTGTACAACGAATTGTACGGCCGGCGACGCCTGAGAAACAATGACGTGTCCTTAAGATTTTAACATAAACAAACCGTTTTCAGACCTTTCTAATGTTACTGAGTCCTTACTAACAACTCAAAAAAGCAGTATCAACTTAGTATCATCAAAAATATGAATAGAACACCAAGAAAATCGTAGTTTTAGGTGCCACGCTAATGTTAGTGTTATTGTATGAAAGAGTGAAAACATACCATGAAAATACATTTCTATAGTCTAATAAATCAGAGATCACCCTGATTTTATATTCACAATCTTATTTTCTAATAGTATTTGGCTAAATTTCTAATAATGATGCGATCGCCGGTTCTACTTGACAAACACGTTTGACAGAAAATCATCGACGTAGCATAGCACAATATCAGATCAGTGTTACCAGAATAAAAACCGAGTAGTCAGACAGAGATAGCTTTATTTACTTCACACGCGTTAGAGAAAGTTAGAAACCTGAAGGAGAAAAGACGTCACAATAATTTTTATACAATATTTATGTCTATTTTTGGAATGGATTGAAAGATTTCTTTTACAGTTTCGGATTTTTGGAAGCAGCATACTACAACAATCCACACAAATAATATTTAATTGTATTCAATAAACGTTTAAAAACGCAGTTTCGGTTTTACTTTACAGTAATGAAAGAACGCCTCTAACTAAACGTCAAATGGCAGCTTGACAGATTGGTTTCTTCCTTCCATTACCATTCCGAAATCAAATTTTTAGATTGTACTGCAATTGTTTTGATTAAATTAGCAAAATGGCAGGTGCAGTCGCCAAGATACCGGCTTTAATCAGCTGTAAGTACCGTTATGTTAACTATCGAGTTTAGGTAATTTATTATGGAAGGTCTGTTTTGCTTACCTCAGATATTATGTAATTCTGGTTAAAATATCAGATTGAAGGTTAGGTCGAAATTAACGAATATTAAAATATATTTTGGCTCACTTATACTGTTTCTTACTCATTGCACATTGTATAGTTCTAGAGAAAACAAACCATACGAACTGTCATGGATTACCATTCAAATCTATATATTTAATTAAAATGTCAATTTTTCAGCCGGAATCACAGCAGCCCGACCTAAATTAAATATCTTCCTGAAGTATGCGCGAGTGGAGCTGGCGCCCCCCAAACTGAGCGAGATCCCACAGATTAAGGCTGGCATCGGTAAACTGATGACAAGTGCTAGGACAGGTTCATGGAGGAACCAGACCCTCAAGCAGGCCACGCTCAACACCCTCGTCGGAATGGAGGTCATTTTCTGGTTCTACGTTGGAGAGTGCATCGGCAAACGCCACATTGTAGGTTATGATGTTTAAGTTTTTGTTGTAAGCACGAATTCTGTAGATATTATGTTCAGGAAAATAAATTATTAAATCAGTATGTTTTTGTTTTATTCATTTATGGCAAACAATGTACATTATCAAGCCTTTGCTAATGTGTTCTAGATTTAATATCTGTATTTTTTGGGTACATACTTTTATTTTCAATCACTAAAATAAAACCAAAATTCAATACCAACTACATTATATTACAATACATTTACAAAGGTGCACATTGTTCCATAAACCTGTAGGGGTTGCATGCACTGGTGAACTTCAGCTCTGTCTCAATCTCTGGAGGCCCTCTCAACCACAGCCGGTCCCTGTAGTACTCCACACAGCATAGGAACTCCTTTTCATTGTATCTGCCTATTTCTATTGGCACAAATGGGTCTAAATGTTCAAAGCCCTGTAAAAGATACAAAACATTATTCAAGGTGAGTAAACATTTATGGATGGTTTCATTATCAATATATCACCAATCAAAAAGGTACTGGCTATTTTGGACGAAAGAATATTCATGATAGCAGTATCATTTAGAAAAAGCAAAGTTAATAAAAAAGAAAACTAATGGCATTTCATAATTTTTCTTACAATAATTGGCCAGAATTTTTTAAAATTTGGTTTTAATTTAAAAAAAAATGAAGGTCCCAATAGATAATACATTTATATTTTTACCTTTTTGTACAGCAAATATCTTGGCAAGTAACTTTCTTGGTGATCATCAGGGACTGCCAGTTGATCTGCAGACACTACTATGGCGCCGTTTGTCTGTAAAATCACCAGAATAAAATTATAGTGATAAATATAAAATTAGACAGCATTTGTATTTCACTTTTTTTTTCATATGAGAGCAACCTTACCCAGTCATTGGTTGTAAGTTTCAAGAAGGATGTAGTGAGGGTGACTTCTTCAGGCTTGACTTTCTTTTTTGTTGGGGTGTTGAGTCGTGTCGTCGGGTAGAAGAAGCTGTTGAAACCGTCGATCGCCACAAAAGTTTTGCATCTAAACAAAAACATATTTTAGGGCAAAACACAATCACTAGCGAAATGTCGCGAGTACTGGAAGTATGAGCAACATTAACTTAATACTAGCTTAATTAGCGCAGTTTACAAGTTGCTAGTTTTAGCCGAAAGTTGTCTTATAAACCAACACTAATGCCTAGTGATGATATTCAGGGGTAGACCACAGAGCATGTAGAAATGAAGGATTCGAAACCCGGCGATTCCGTGATCTGTGAGTGGACAGACTAAGGAGTGCATGTCTTTCGGCTAATGGAGGATAGGTAAAGTTTAATTTTATACAAACAAACAATTTAACATTTTGAGGAACCCGGAATTTCGTAGAGCCAAAAATTCATGCCATCTACCAAGACGCAATGGACCCGAGTGGCGAATTAAAATCACTCCCTTTCATACAGGGACGCCTGTCGGCTGTCCCAGCAGCAGTATGGGAACATTATAGACTGATTGTAAACAGGAAACTACAACAAAACCTACTGTTTGTTACTGGACAGTATCTTGATCTCGTCGACGAGCGCGTCGACGACGTCACAGGCGTACTTGACGCGGCTGATGCCATGCTCCACGAGCGCCGACAGCGGAGCGCCCGCCTCTGTCTTCTCGCGTTTACTCCACACGTACTCTTTGGAGAGTTTCAACTGGAGATAACAAAGTATGATTAACTGAAGTGCTCAATTAGGGAGTGACCTCACTTATCGAAGCGTGATCGGCTCCAGCCTGCCAGAAGGAGTATGTCGTAAGTCAAAAGGACGTGATTCGTCTCGTTTCGTTCGAACGACGCGACTCGTCACCGCACCAGAAGGGCTCAAGCGGATTTTGTGTCGATAAGTGTGGTCGTGGTCTGCGCTCCAGAACGCTGACGTAGGTCATAAAGCTGCCAAACTAAAATGGTACTGGGCAGGCCATGTCTATCCGCCAGATATAGCTGAGGGCACGCATATCACAAAACTGGAGCCCTGAGACAGCTAGACGGCGCGGGTAGCGCCAGATCGACGAGAAGATGGTAGGACGCCTTGGATGGCTTTCCCGTTAATTGGCGAGAAGAGGCGCAACACCTAGAAAATTGGAAGTAATGGGGACGGGAGTCTTTTGCCCAGGAGTGGGATAGTTCCGGCTAACAAAAAACGAAGTGTGGTCGTACGTATCGCTTAGGTGCTGAGAGTACAATGAAAGTTAGTGACTTTAGTGAGATATCGTCTTGAATGATAGACGTTGGTGGAGTTGAAAGGTTGGCAGTAAATCTGTATAGGATTGTGAAACTTACATGTGTAAGTGTATCTAAGATCAACATACCATTACAAATGCTAATTAGGTGTTTGTAACATCTTAATATTTGGTTTTATCACTGTTTGTTTTTCTAAAAGTTGTGTAGATCTTTTCTCTAAAATAGCAACAAATATAAATATACTTACATCACCAGATTTGAGCAGTGTCTGGTTCTGGCTCTTGAAGTGTATGAGCCAGGAGGCGGCGTCCAGCGGCAAGTCCACGAAGCCGTCGTGCGTCTGCGAGTTGGACATCTCCTTGTGACGAGGCACACGCCTTAGCCACTCTGACACTGCATGATATGGTAGAAATAATCAAAACATTTTCAAATGCTGGCTATGAAACTTGTGAATAACAAGTTATTGTTTATTGGTTAAATTAGATTGACGACATATTACTACAGCTATAGTATTTTGGGTGATGGGTGATTAAAAGTTTAATATTTAGTTCATCATGTTTAAAAGTTAGTACTTGTACAGTTGTAAAATGTCAAAGTAATTTTCGCGAGAAATATCGATCGTGACATGGAGATAGGATCTTTTTCATAAAAAATATGAGTTCCGAAATACTATATTCTTAACAACATAACGTTTTAATCAGAACAGTAGGTGAAAAAACTTTTAAAAGTTGTTAAGTGTTTACATATTGGTGCTCGTGACTGTACTGTAGAACTTACAGTGTAGATAAAACTGCTGAAAATTCCATTAAAAACATCTGTCCAATGGTAATCAAGTGAATGGATTATTTTATTTGTGTTATTCTGTTCTGTAGATAATCTTTTCATCTATAAAGGTTTAAAAGTAAAGTATCTCACCCCAAGGTACATGTACAATGAGGTAGCCCTCTTCATGGGCATAGTGCAGGAGATGGGCTATTGTTATAGACTTGCCTGTGCCTTTCTCACCATCTGATGTAGTGCTAAGGAAACTATTCAAGTATTGTAATATAAATGAAGATTGATAACTAACACTAAGAAAAGTGAAAAATTCTGAAACAAATTATGTATAACACAACAGTTTTAATAATAAAATTGGAAGATCTTTTTGGGCTCATTTACGGAGACGCGGTGCGTCGCTTGTTGCGTGCAAATTATTGCACTTTTTTTTCAGTTTACGGAGAGGCGATGTATGCAGAGGCTCGCGCGCCAACATTTACATTTACTTATCTCTATCAGACAGGAAGCCTAATTTTACATTGAACACAGGAGATTTAGAATATGAGTAGAAAAGGATACAAAGAACGTATCTTATGACTGGCTTGTCCATATCACTAGATCTTATACAATTCACGAGGTCCAGAGCTGGCTGGCGCACCATTATGGCTGTTTCTGTGAAGGTCTTGGTCTGTTGCATGAAACTTTTTGGGAACCCGCCGTGACCAAAGAGCTGTTTGCACAGATCTGGGTTCATGGTGTAGAATAAACCTTCTTGCTTTTCATTGTGCTGGGACTGTAAGAAAATACGATGAATGTGTTTTAACATGAGTAAATGATTGTAGTTACTCTCTTGGTCTTGTATTTAAGTGATAAAATAGTGTAGTTTAAATTCGGTAATTGAAAGGATAAACTTACGGGCGAGTTCTCAATGGTTCTAAAAGTAACGGCTTGGGAATATCGCCGACACATATGCCTCCAGCTACGTGACAGCATATTGAATTCGTCTTTGAAATGAGCAAATAGAACTTATTTTATTACAAAACGACCCAAACCAAAGCAATCACAACATAACCTCAAAAATAAATTGGAGCTGTCAGTTCAGTTCAGTCAATGTTGACGTACAGGTTTCGTTCAGAAACGGGTTCTTAAGATAGGCCTTTCAGCCTGTACACAGAGTGCTTGTATCATCCTACTGCAAGGCAAAGGCCTCCCTTTCTCCTTGCCTATTCACTTTAATTTGAATTTAAAAATTCCTGAAGTTCTTGTAGACAGTTCATGTTCCATTATATGTATATTTCATTTTCATTAGTTTTTTTTAAATAATACAAAACCAATTTTGTTAAGTTCCAACAAGGCACAGGAGAAATTAAACATAGTATATCAGTAAACATTATTTATTAGTTAGTTTTAGATTTTGATTAACTTAAACTCCTATTGTTTATTTTGCATTCGTTTTTTCTTAAATAAACTTGAAGGCCTTGCATGGCTTATTAACTTAGGATCTGCTTGAGTAACTTTCTCTACAACATCTTTTATCACAATAGTTTCAGGTTCTTCATTATCCTGAGTATCAAACTGTACTCCTCTCTCTTTGGGTGCTTCTGCATCAGGTGTCTCTGTCACAGCTTCATATTTTGACTTCTTAAGAATAGATTTGGTTCCATTGCCAAAACGTTTGGAATGTGCATCATAGATATCACTTGGTTTCTGTATACCTTCGTTTGGATTGTAAGGTTCATGGTTAGTCTCTACCGGGCTGTGTTTGAAGGTAATCTCTAAAGTGTTGCTGTCTTCCTCGTCAACAAATGACACTCTTCTTTCAAGTTTGGGTGCTTTTGTTTCACTTGTATCTTCCTCTTCATCTTCTTCATCAACATCTTCATTTTCGATTATGTCATCTAGCCTGAAAACAATATGGCCAGTTAGCAATTGTTTACTACCATGAAAGTTGTACACAAGAAAGGAAAATTTTTGCACAGTGAGTGAAGCCTGAATGGCTCTTTTTCTTACCTGTCCATTTCATCTTCAAGTTCATCCAGCTTCTCAAGTTCATCTAACCTTGACATCAAATCTGTTTCACTTTTAGTTTGGCTCCTTTCTCTATTTTTCAATTCAAATAGTTTTTCTTCCAATTCATTCTGTTTATCTATGACTTGCTGCAGTTTATCCAACTTTGAAGGTTGCTCCGGGGTTTCTTTGAAATTAACTTTTTTGGCGGTTGCTTTCCCACTGTTGGGCTTTTCATGATTAGATTTTTCATTCTCAGCTTCATCATTTTTTAATTTGATGTAGTCTTCTAGTTCATCAATTAAATACTCATGTATGCTTGCCTTCTTCTTGGTTGTTGTTGTATGTTGGATGTCATCATCCATACTTGATAGTTCATTTTCTAACTCCTCTTGTAGTTCTAGTTCTTCTAACCTGTTCCACAATTCTTCATCAGTAACATCTTCTGTTTCAGCCTTCTCGTCTTCACCTTTATTTTGTTTATACTGTCTGACTTTCTCCCTATGTGCTTGCCTCCATGCTTTGTCATCTTCTTCACTATAATACTCTATAATTTCCTTGCCCTGATTATCATAAATAGTTTTCTGTGTAAATGACATCTGATTTTCTAAATATTCCTTTTCTTTGTTGAACATGTCAACTTTAGATTGGGCATCTGAAAATATCAAACATTTTAGAATAACAGTTTGTTCCAGGCTTTTTGTTTGTTAGTAATAAAATCATAGGTAAGCTGCTGTTCAACTTTCTGTGTTAACTTAGTTGTAATTGGATGAGGAAATATAATATGTTCCATATTTTACCTTTAATTCTGTGTTGTCGGAGTACCTCAGCTTGTTTAAGCGAACATTTGACGAAGTAATCAGCGCCGAGAGCAACAGTTACTTCATTCGTATGTTTGAGCTCTCCCCTAAACGATATTCTGCTTCCGATGGGGACTAACGTGGGAACTTTTAACTTATCACTGTATATGCTGAAGTCTAAACTTTTCAGGCTTTGTAAATAATTCTCCCAGAAACGGAAATTCTTTTCGTTCTCAGCTGCGCTCTGAAATGTTATGGAGTGAATAGTATAACTCGTTTTACTAGAAAAATAACTTCTTTGTATCGCAGAGTTATATTTACCTTATAATATAATTCACTGAGGATATCCATTATTTTCGTTTTACAATTCGCCTGTGGTATTTGCTTATTTGCTTTTTAGACTTAGACAAGTAGACACAAACGTAACCTCAACAATCAACATACAAATCATACAATTACTTTCATGATTTGACAGCTTATGCCTATTTTTTTTGACGTAGCAACAATGCGTCTAGAAATGAAATACAACACAAAACAAAACATTAAAATGGAATATTCAATTGAACTTAGGTTTTTTGTTACGTTAGGTTAATTTTAGGTATACTCTAGGTATGTACTTGATTCAACATTCAATGAAATTATTTGTGTAATAGAACGATTCTGGAGTTCCGGTTCAGTTTACGTAGAAAGTGCTCAGTTGTCTACCTTCTGTCAAAAACATACGGTCGATACATAAACCCTGACGTTTGTAAATTTTGTATTGATCACAGAGCACTTTTATAAAATTGATCGATCAATTTGCATCTGCATTGCAAGCGCAAAAGTGCATTTTAATGTGATAAGGTTGTTAAAGTGTATAACTTTCGAATATGGAGGAAAAGAAATCTATTCTACACGAATTATATGTATTTTCGGAGTGGAAACCGGAGCCGGAATACATAGTAAGTTTAAACATATTTTTGTATTTTTAACGTAGACTCCCTTGCATTTAGATCATTCACGTCGAATTAGAAAATTACTAATGATGAATAATAAAATGGGAATTAGTCTTAACAACTATGACAGATTAAAAACATTGGAATAACAAACTGCGCGCTTTTTTCAGCAAAAGTCTGATAGTATCCTCCCAGAGAATATATCAGCTATTTGGCGATGGGTGAATTTCCTGGGGCCCAAAAAGAGTCTTATCGACGGTGTAACGGCGTAAGTACAGGGAACACGCAAAGTTCCTAACTAATTTGTTTACTTAAAGTTAAATTCTATCAAAGTAAATGTGTCCATGTTTTCATTATGTTTAGGTATTTGGAAAAACAGCAAAAATGGCACATCGCCCTTGGAGACGAGGGTAAAGTGATAGCTGTGTTGACTGACAATATACTGGAGATCAGGACCAAAAGATCAGAGTATGCCACTATTGCTGCGAGAACAACAGGTATGTCATTAACACTAAGTCATTGTAATTTTACATAAGTAATGTTTTTTGTGTTCGATTTATAAAAAAGTTTTTTTATAAAAAAGTTAAAATTAATTAAAGATTTGTTTATTATTTGATATTTTTAATAGTAGAAAATATAAATTAATCACATCTTTCTTAACACATTTTAGTGAGCCGTGATGGCTATTCTCAATGGCGCAAGCTGGTGTGGAGTCCAGACTGCTCATTTGTGGTGCTGGCTTATGGTAATGGTGTGGTCAGCTTCTTTGACCTGACTGCATCCAACCTTTTCAACATTCCTATTGTGAGTTGAATCTGGATAAAGTTTTATACCTGGCCAATAAAATCAAAGTACTGATGGCACCATCGGTCATCATCATCTTCCTGCCCTTGTCTTGGGGTCGGGCAACACATTTTTTCTTCCATTCTCCCGTCAACCATCACACAATCATTTACACATTTTTTCTTTCATATCATTCATTCACTGATGGCACCATCAGTGAATAGATCTAAGTTATACTTTGACAGCTTATACCTAGGAAAAGTGACGCTTTAGAAGTTTTGTCTCATACAATACTTATTTTTGTTGATACCAGCTATTGCTTAATACAGGTTTTATTTTGGCTGCTATTGTGAAAATAAATGTACTTTATTAAAAACCGCTTTGTTTGTTAAATATTTTATTTTTATGTCCTCAGTATTCTCTTTTGTACTTTTCTAAGTGCAGCTGATTATTAGTAATTGGATTGTTTTTGTTTCTGTTTATTTCAAACGAAAAAAAAAACATTTAGTTGCTTGAATATGCAAAATACATGACATGATACATGAAACAAAACTTTATGAAACCAGCTGTGTAGATATCTGTTACATTGTTATCTGTTATTATTCTTCTCCAGGATTGCTCAAGACCAGGTGGATTAGAGTGCACCGACAATACTCATGCTGTAGCTGACATCATATTTATGCCTCTGAGAGTCAAAGATACCAAATGGTAAGAATCTGTAGACTTTCTCATATTTCAATGTTAATCAATAACAGAACAGGGTAGGGAGAGAAAGAACAAGGAAACGATGGATGGATTGAGTGAGGAATGATACTAGTATGAAAAAAAAGGAGTAACTGATAGCATGACGGTTGACAGATGAAACATAAGTGGTACTGAAGCAGACTTCATGACTTAGTTTAATTGTTGAATATAAATGAAAAACAGATCTTTGCTTTGGAATTGGCAAATATAGTCCTATGATTTTGGGTACCCATCAAAATCACTTTGATCTTTTGCTGCTGACAGGGTTGGAGTGGCTGTGAAGGGACTGTAGCTTTATCTTTTCGTTTTTGACTGACCAAATCCTTGATAATTCAAACATGCTCGTTACTAGTTTATTTTAGATAAATTCTTTGAGTAATTGAGCTTAACTTGCAAAAGCTACATAACCTATTTCCAATCCCGTGTACAGGAACTGGGAGGTCCTGGTAGTGACATACGACGGTAAGCTGCGCGGGTACCTGGTGTCACAGACGGACGGCTGCAAGCTGCACCACACGTTCCGGTTCGCGGGCGGAGTGGCCGCGCTCAAGTACTGCGAGCCACATGCCACCTTGTATGTTGCTGGAGTACCTAGGGGATCTTCAAAAGTAAGTCACAAGAATGATATTTTCTCAAAGTATAAAATAATGATTGTCTCTTTTAAGATGACGTATTTTGACAGAATGAGAAGACTAAAGCGCAGCCCACACCGCCAGCTAACGAGCGAGCGAGCGAGGCAGGCGAGCATCTTTTCATACTTCGTTTCGGGTCTTTCGGTAGTTCGTGGTGTGAACCAAAGTATGAAAAGAGGTGAAACGATGTCTCGCCCGGCTCGCTCGCTCGTTCGCTAGCTGGGGCTGTGGCCTGCGCTTAATAGTGGCCATTACATACCGAGTTTCCTCCCTGCATCGGAAACCGCGTTAAGCCGTTGGTCCCAGCTGTCATTTATAGAATATTGACAGTTGTTACAGGTAGTCAGTCAATGGTCCGAAAGTCTGAAAACCAGTTTTCCCAGGGGATATCGTATTACGCAGTACTGACTGGGTTGTGGAGTTCACATAGGCAGTCGCTCCATGTAAAATACTGGTATTCACCTGAATCGGGTAGACTGGAAGCGACCCCAACATTGTGGGGAAAAGGCTAGGCAGATGATAGGAAGACTAATAGATTAGTTGAAAAAAATGTAATCAGAAATCAATAATGAGGCTGAGCCTTTTTTTATTTTCTGGTTTAGACTATTCATTCTCTTCTTCGACAAGTGGTCACACCAAAGCTTGCCATTGCAAAAGAAAATAAATGTGTCAATAAATACTTTTTCTTTTCACATCGATGAATTCTGATTGGCGTAGCAGGCGGCATTCCAAACTACTGACGATATTTAAATGTTAGCCACAACTTTCGACAACGCAACTTTCGACTCAGCGCCGAAAGTTGAAAATACAACGTCACACTCAATGTCCAGTTGTCTTTACATATTAGGAGCCGAACTCATCCCTAAGTGCCGGCATCACAGCATGGAGGATACTGAACGAGGAACCGTACTACAAGCTGTCCGTAGTGTCGGACGACGCTGAGGCGCACGCCACTGAGCGCTTCAAGCTGTACGTGCCATTCGGGTACTCCAACAAAGCGGTGAGTTTACTGAGGGAAAAGAAAATAGACGGGGGTGCTACACACCGGTGCAAGCGGTACAAACCCGGTGTGTAGCAAAGCGCTTCAAACCCGCCGTTTACGTGTATTTAATTTAAAGATATTTTTCGTTTCACTTATGTTTGTGTAACTTATTCATTTTCGAATTAGTCCGACCTCAATCGATGTCGTGAACAACATAATTTCCTGAAAAGTCTTTATTTTGAAATGGGTTCATAATTGAGAGATATTTCAATAGTTTATGGTATTCGAACATCTGTTCCTCAGCGTTAAGTTCCAGGGATGTCTGACGTTGAGAACCTTAAACTTAAAGGCGTTCCCACACTGGGAGGATTTGCCTGTAATGTTAAGCTGCGTGTATGCTAGGCGAGCCGAACACGAGCAGAGCACAAGCGGAGAACAAATTCCCTTGGCGGGAGTGCTTGGTAGAGGCTTCTAAGTTCGCTTTCGCTAAGCGAATTCGTGTTCCGATCGTGTTCGGCTCGCCTAGCGTCGACGCAGCCTAACAGTTCAGATTCGAGCACTACATCAGTGAGTGAGGAGAACCGAGCATTACAGTGCGCAACCTGTAACAATACAATTTGTAACAATCACTTGTTTCACTATAAAATCGAATCTTGGATTGCTACATTACAGGCGAATGCTCGCTCCGGCGAGGGAGCATCTTTACCCATACTTTGACTAAGCGTTATTCCTGTAGCTTTCAGACATTTGTCAGCGCAAGATTGAGTCGCGAACATTCCTAAGATGAGGTACGTGTTAAGTGACATTTTTCTCTTGTTATCCATGCATTTTATCCATGTACCAGGCATTCATAGTCCAAATGGAGCTGTCCCCCGACGGCAGCAAGCTGGTGTGCGTGCACTGCAGCGGCGACGTGTCCGTGTGGCGCCTGCCGCTGCTGAAGCTGGTGTACCGCTGGCCGCTCAACACGCAGCCGCTCCACGACTTAAGGAACCCACTCGCTGGGGAGGAGAAACCAGGGAAGAAGGACTTGACTGTGTTCTACCCGGCTGATATTAATTGGTGGAGCAATGAGGTTAGTGAAAATGAGCTTTGTTTTGAGATGGTTATGGTCGATTTTTTTCTTGGCAGTTTTTAAGATTTTCTTAGTGTTGTGTCTTTGTTACGTTGTACGTTTGGTTACTGCAGGGCCAAGTTGTCGTCCTTCAGCAATCCATCTTTGTTTTAAGTCAATCTTTTTTTTAAATTAAATTGCCAGCCCACTTTGACCAATTCGCATCAAGCCTTCAAGCCTTCTTTATATGAAAAGATGCCTTTGCTCGGCAGTGGAATAGTAAGACTCTCGAGGTCTTTTGTGAATGCTGGTTAACCAGTAAAGTCCAAGACTGTAAAGCCTATGTATACTTAAAATATGTTGTACACAGAAGCTGTTGGTGAATCTATATTAATACATAAAATAAAGACAGGTATTTTTTAATGTAAAGGATATTGTTTTGTTTTTTTAATTAATATTTTTTTATTTGCAGGAGATCATAGTTTCGCGATTCAGTGGCGCTGTCACCATTTGCGATATTGAAACCATGGCCAATATTCTGGGGAAGAAACCCGAGTTCTTCCAAGGATCGCCACAGGTTTGTATACATACACATACTTATTAATTAATTTATTTACTAGTGAAAAATTGAATACTATGTAAGTTTAATACTCTAATTGATGCGGTTTTCACCATTCAGGTACACGTAATAAATGGTGAAAACCGCATCAAAATCGTTGCATAAAATATGAAGAACAATGCAGTCACACAAAAACCGACTTTAATTTATAATATGTTAAGATCTAGCAGCGGCTTACCGGTAAATTTAGCATCTATTGCCATAGTGTTGCAAAAATATAAAGATGTGTTTTATTTTGTTAACAGATAACGTGCGCTCACAACGGCACGTTCATGGTGTTGGAGTGTGAGAGCAACGTGCTGCCCGCTAAGAAGTCACGCAGCGATGAGAGCGTGAGTACTTATACAAGGTTTAAACGGACCCTTCACGAAGCCGTCAACCAAGCATTCTGTATATCAAACTTAAGGAACTCTACGCAAAAAACATAGCTGGGAAACGACTTTTTTTTTGGGGTGGTAAATTACGGTTTATGTTAGCACACTATTTAACGCACTTAAAACGTTTTACTGATGGATGCAGTGATTAGTGGGGGTCATGGAGGCATATTTAAAGTAGAGCTATAACATTTAAAACTTGTAATAAAAAACAAAAAAGTATGAAAATATTGGAATTTTGGCTTCCAATATCTCCGCAAGTAAAAGGTTCCTGGGTTCCAGACAAAAAAATTGAAATGACGGGGAGAACAAGAACCTTTCAACTCGGGCATCCACGAGCACGCGTGAGGAAGCGGTTGCTAGAATGTTATAATAAACAAGGGTTTTACTCTTGAAAAATGACAAAAGTTTCCCTCAACCTCAGATCGTCAACAAACTAAAACTGCACTATTACTTTTAAAAAAATGCCAGTTTTTTTACTTGTAATCGTATCCAAATGTAGAACGAACCTGTATTGTTCCACTTTTAAAGTCTGACACTCCCTCCCAGTCCGCCCAGAGCGGGGGGGGGGGGGGGTTATTTGATGATTTCCAATAAAAAAAAAAGTTCACTCAAGATACAAATTAATTTTCTTCCAGATGGAAGTAGTCAGAGTAGAATCTGACGCTGAAGACACAATGTTAGAGCTAGCCAAGGAGCTGATAAAGACAGTGTTGTACGCCATCACGGACATCGAGACATTCCAGCCGAAGCCGCGGCGGATTACTGTGGTGTCAAGAGTTTATCGATTGCTTGGACTTAAGAGTACCACGCCCACTGACCTGTTCTCTAGGAAGGTGAGTGTATTGGTGTGTGTGTGTGTGTGTGAAATTTAAAGTGTTATCAGAGCAATAAGATAAGAATAAAGTCTTAGGCTCAGTTCAGCCAGACGTAAAAATGCTCGAGCGATTTACCTTGCTGCGTTGAAAATAGGATCGTATTGCCATTGCTTAAAGTAGAAAATTGTATAAATATCGACGCGGAGGTCAAGCGTCCCTCGCGCGCCTTTTGTAACATGGTGGCTTTGTTTCCTTATAAATTCCACGCCTGCGCTGCGCCTGCGCCGCGCCTCCACCTTACGCCGTTCCTGTATAATTCGCGCCTTAAATATGACTACACCTTTCTGAGAATTACAAGCTATCGGGACGGTGAATATCGCTTTAATCGCAGCTATTTGAATTCCGTCAAATGAAGGGTTTTACAACAGGTCGATCTTCAGGTAAAGCTGCGCTTGGCTAGATTAGTACATGGATGGGTGACCACCCGTTACAAACCGAGTTTTCTCCGTACCTCGGAAAGCACGTTAAGCCGTTGGTCCCGGCTGTCATTTGTAGATCTTTGACAGTCGTTACAAATAGACAGTAGTCCGAAAGTCTGACAACCAGTCTTATCAAGGGGTATCGTATTACCCAGTACTAACTAGGTTGTGGAGGTCAAATAGGTAGTCGCTCCATGCTCCATGCAACTGGTTAGACTGGAAGCCGACCCCAACATAGGGGGGAAAAGGCTAGTTAGGTGGTTAAAGGTTTTACAACTTAAAACATTCAATTGGTTTTTTTTTTAATATCCTTGAATGTACCACTGCTGGGCAAAGGCCTCCCCCATATCCTTCCAGGTACTCTTCTCCTGCGCCACCTCGAACCAGCCTTCGTGATGCGCGTCTAGATCATCTCGCCACCTCTTTCTAGGCCGGCCTTGGCGGCGCCGTCCATCCTCAGGCATCCATCGTGTTGAAACCTTTGCCCAGCGGTCGTTATGCATGCGGCTCACGTGACCCGCCCAATCCCATTTGAGCCTGGCAGCCTTTTTGCCTACGTCTGCAATTCCGGTTTTTGAGCGCAGCGTAGTGTTTCGTATTTTATCTGCTCTCTGTGTCAATTGATTTATTATTAATTTATTCGCGTGTGGTTTTGTTTTCACGTAGATCGAGAGCGGCCACTACTCTGAGGCGCTGGCTCTGGCCGACACGTTCGGGCTGGACAGCGACCTGGTGTACCAGCAGCAGTGGCGCAAGAACCCCGTCTCCACAGACGCCATACAGAAGTACTTGGTGAGTTGTCCATAGACCTCTAGGTCCTAGCTGGTTTTACTTGGACGCGTTGCGACAAAGTTCTGGTAAAATATATATATCGAATAAAAAGTATGTAATAGCTGTACATAAAGGGTGTAAATAGACCCTTAACAAAGCTGAAAGGCACTTGTTCTCCCCGTCATTGCGATATTTTTTTTGTTCTGGACCATACCTGGGAACCTGCTAGTTACGGAAATATTGGAGGTCAACTTTTTTTACAAGGTTTTTTTAATACTTGTTTTTAAGGTTATAATTTTACTTTAAATACCTCTACGACCCGTTTAATATTCAATGCATCCATCAGCACAATGTTTTGAGTGCGTTACATTGAGTTTTTCCGTAAAACGTGATTTTACACCCCAAAAAAAAAGTCGTTTCCCAAAGGGTCACTTAGTTTGATATACAGAATGCTTGGTTGACGGCATCGTGAAAGGTCTTTTTACATCTTGCATACAAGAAAGTATTGGGCGTGGTCAAAACCAAAAGTAACGCCGCCAACTTATTTTTAAATATATTTCACAAAACATTTTACCCCTCTGTCTTAGTCAATTGTCTATTGTCCTGCCCATCCTGCACAACCACTTGCACCTACCAAGATTTAATTGAAGCAAATGTTAGAGCTGTGCAGGTGGCTACATACTGGTCTAACACAATTTGAGTTCATCGACACGAAAAGAAGAAGAAGTCAATTGAGAGCCAAAACATCCACGCAGCACTGTACTAGCAACTTCCCAAAAGTATCAGTTCCCTGTAATTGACTTACCGAGTATTGTCTACACCGTCACAGGAACATAAAAAAGTATTAATACTCGAGAATCGCTCCGAAAATAATAATAAATAATATCAGCCTGTTACTGTCCCACTGCTGGGCAAAGGCCTCTTCTCATACAGAGAAGGCACGAGCATTGATCACCACGCTTGCTCAAGACGGGTTGGCGATTTCAGACTTATATTAATTATAAGTCCAGGTTTCCTCACGATGTTTTCCTTTACCGATGTCTGTGATGTCCAAGATAAACTTAAAAAGTACATATGAATTGAAAAAGTCACATTGGTACTTGCCCGGATTTGAACCCACAACCTCATGCATGAGAGGCGAGGCCTTAACCTCTGGGCCATCACAACTTCGAAAATATCGAGTACAAATAACAAAATCTCCAACTTACCAGATAATACCTATTGAGTAAGAAATACCGCCATAATAAAATTATCGATACTAAGCAGGTATCGATACTTTTTTCACCCCCAACATGAACTTATTTTTGTAGAGTAAAGTATCGAAGAAGATCTGGGCGGTGCACCAGTGCGTGGACAGACTGCCCGAGACTCTGCCCGCTGCGAAAGAACTGCTGCAGTTTGGATTGGAGCTCACTAATGAAACTATCATAGATGGTAAGATATTTTTAACTATTTAATTTAAAATGTAATTCATGAACAACGAAATAACTGAAAATCTATACTACATAGTAAGTTTAGTTTAAAAATACAGTGGCTTATTAATAGGTTATCGTTGGCACCCTTTAAGCACGGAACACTATTATTTATTTATATATTACTAAACCCACTGTACTCGGTACTTTTAAACTGTAGAAGATAATAAAGCTAAAGTTTATTAATTTTCGCGGCTAAATATTATTATACTATAGGAATTTCAACTTTCAGTGTTAACCCGAGTGCTGAAAATTCGAAGTGCGCTTTTATTTAAACACTCATTTCAGTATTGTTTCAAGTTTATAGAAACTGTCTCCATAAATTGTATGTATATTTATTTATTTATTTTAAGTATATTTTGTTGTTTAGAAATAAATAAGGACATGATCGACCCCCTGGTTGACACGGACGACATAGTGTTGTGTCATCTGAACGCGTACACCAGTGAACTGCTGCGTTGTAGGCACGTTATGCTGTTCTATAAGGAGAGGCTCAAACTATATGAGGTAATGTACCGTACTATCTTCTGCTTCTTGGCGTATCGGTGGCAAAAAGTAAAATAATGTTTGGCCCAAAGTTCAGCTATACAAACTCATCAAGTATACAGGTGACGCCCTGACACCTACACTTGCGGCGCAAGATGGATGGAGTACGATAATGGTCTTTGTTATTTATTTCTCTGTTAAATATTCAACTACCATCAAAACCTCTTCCTAACCCCGTAGTAACTGCGCTAGAAAAACGAATGAATGATCTGACCGTAAAGCAGTTATTTTGTAATTGCAGATTTATAGTACTGAACAACCCATACCTAAATAGAACAAAAAATTACAGAATCAAGCGTTACTTTGTGTAATCTATGATATTAAATGTTTTATTCACATAATTTCACATTTTCAGTCCATCCTAAAATGCGAGAAATCCACCTACCTCAAAGACGAATACGACCGCCTCCGAAGCAACAGCATAGTGCACAGTGCCATAGAGATCGCCAAAGAAGGCCGCATAGAGGCGCTGACTTGTCTATGGCCGCACATCAAGACTATTGTCATGCAGCTAGCCGTGCTGGAGAAGCTACCAGAGACTATAAACCCGCTGGAGTACCAGCATCTGTTGCCGACGAGGCATCCGTTTGAGTGGTTCGATAAGAGGTCCCCTGTCAAAGTGCTGCCGTGTCTACCAGAGAATGATTGGTGCAGGAAGGAGGAGTTTAGGTATGTAGCTCCAAATCTATTATAGGTCTACGGTTTTATTTGCGTATTTGTTTTGTGTTTGCCTAACTAGATTCGAGTTAGAACTGAGATCTTACTTAAAAACATGTGGTTTTTTTTATTGAGCACCCCACATTTTTTTGGTCTTTGCCCGGCGATGTGTATGCGCGTTATCGAGAGGTTACATTATGCTGAAATTTAATTGTCTAAATTGCATAGACTAAAACTTCTCTTTAGACTGGCAAAAAATATTTTTATAAGACCTTTAATTTTAATTAACCTTACGTAAAAAAACCATTCTATCATACAGGCCAATTTGGAACTCAAACTGGTCAGAAGACTTGACTCCCGAACTCGAGACAGCCGGCGGCATACCCTCAGCTACAGACGACATCGTGAAGTGGTACGACAAGCGAGCGAGGGAGATAGAACAACGCAGCGGCCTTGTCTCGCACGCACTCACTCTCATAACCCTCGCCACGATAGGGGGCGGGGTCGAAGGACTAGATGTCATACTGTTCCACCTAATGACGTTGGATGTACTGACGTATGATCTGAATATTGAACACGTGACCTTGGCTGAGGTTCAGAAAATGTCCACTTTGGAAGTGTGCTCTAAAATTATGAGTGTGGTGAGTTTTCTGTTTTTTTTTTGTGTTATTTGAGGGTTATGGAATGTCTCAGCTTTATAGTTGCCTAATAAAAGAAAATCGTAAAAGAAACTGATAATTGTGTTTATCATGTTTGAGAAAAAACTTTTAATTTCTTCTTTAATACATGTCGATCTGGACTCGTTCCTTACGGATTGGTCGGAAAAGGCAAAAAAAACCAAGAGGCCTTTGCATAGCAGTGGAACAAAACAGGTTGACAGAAAAAAACAAAGTTGTGTGGTAATCGCTTGTCGTATTATGGGCATGTGATGCGGAGGAATGAGGAAAATATCGTAAGGAAAGTTTTGAGTATGAATGTGGATGGGTATAAGAGTAGAGGAAGACCAAAGAAACGATGGATGGACTGTGTGAAGGATGGTATGGCAAGAAAGGAGGTGTCTGATGAGATGACGATGAATAGAGAAGTATGGAAGGAGAAGGCGTGCTGCGCCGACCCCGAATGAATTGGTATAAGGACAAAAGAATGATGATGAAGTGTTACTACCGGGGTGTACGGTTGATCGTACTATCAGTATACATTAATAAATATATGTCACAGTAGCGGAGGGCCAGTTTTTTTAAGAGGTAAACCGAAGTACATATCTTTAATGTGTTTATATTATTTGTCTATAGAATACTGACTGTACCATTTTTCAAAGGGAAGCCAGTAGGAATCGAGTTGTATGGAACCGTCGCCACTGATATGTCGTATAAATAAATGTTTTTTCCGCAGTCAACACCGAAAACGTTCGTATCAGACTTGAAGCAGTACATGGTCCCGTACCTCAAACGTTGCGAGCAGCTGAACGGCACCACGTGCGTCATCGGCCTCATCAATTACCTCGAGAGCATCAGTATTGAGGACCTGTCCATGATATTGCTTGTGAGTTCTTTCTTTATCTAGGTTTTTTTGTATTTATTATCAGGAACGATTTAAATTTCGTTTAATCACAAAATTAGTAGATGTTTTTAAATGTCATGTAATTACTTTTTTTGGGTTCCGTACCCAAATAATAAAAATAAATTAAAAATTAAAGGGGGCTTCCCTGGATAGTACGGAACCCTTCATGCGCGAGTCCGACTCGCACTTGGCCGGTTTTTATCCTTTTTCGTACTATTGTAATCTGTCCCTTGTAAAATTTATTCAAACTTGTTTGACGTGCGCCCAGTGATACAGCATAATTTTTTGCTATTCGGATATATTATAGTATTTTCGCCTTAGCTATGAGACTAAGGCGAAAATACTCACAGGAGGATTTCTAGACATCATTTTTTTTAGGGTTCCGTAGCCAAATGGCAAAAAACAGAACCCTTATAGATTCGTCATGTCTGTATGTCACAGCCACTTTATTCCGAAACTATTAGAACTACACAGTTGAAACTTGTTAGCTTGATGTATTCTATAAACCCCTTTACGATTTTTATACAATAAAAAAAAAAACTAAAAGATTAAGGGACCCACACATGGAACTGAAACTAAAAAAATATTTTTCATCAGACCTATACGTGCGGGGTGTCTATTGATAGATCTTTAAAAATGACATTGAGGTTCCTGAAACTATTTTTTCTCCAAGTCAATCGTTTGTAAGATAGACACATACAAAGTGGTAAAATGTGTGTCCCCCCCCCTCTAATTTCTAAAGTAAGAAGAGGAAAATTAAGAAAAAATGTAGGATTGAAGAAAGTAAAAAAAACTTTTGACAAAAATTGGTTTGAATAAGATTTGATGTTTAGTTTTTGAAATATGGGACTTTTTCATCAAACTGCAGCAGTAACTTTGTTTTTCATTGACATAATATGGAAACCCAATTTACGGAACCCTGTGTGCTTGTGAGTACGACTCGCACTTGGCCGTTTTTTGTGAGATCGTTTTTCTCGATCGAAAATTCCAAATTTATCTTCGATCCGAGGCCGCTTTTACCTTCACTATCACTACACCTTTTTTTTTGACATAACATTTCATTTTCTAACTTCCAGGTGTTACAGTCCCCCACCGAGTTCGAGCTGGAAGTACGAACGCGCCTTGAGTTGGTGGAGCGTTGTCTGTACTCGCACACTGGCACCCATCAACTTGACAAGGCGTGTGACTTGCTCGACACCTTGCTGAAGGAGAGTACCGGGTAAACAGGGTGTATTGTGACGCAGGGGTGAATCGAGACATCACTTTGAAAGAGATTTTAACGTTGAATTCATATGATACACGGGGTGGAAGGGACAATGACGCGAAAACGGTTAAAAAAATTAGCTGTTTCCTACAAAAGTGCATTACCCACACGGTCAAAATGTATGGAACAGCTGTTTTTTTTTAATAACCGATAAAAAAAAATATGTGGGGGGGCTCAGAAAGAACCGGTAACCGGTAACCGGTGCGTCGGTGTCCTTTCCACCCCGTATTACCAACAAAGTCTCTAAATAATTAAGTAAATTCATTAGAGCACCTGTCAGTGGCGTAGCGTGGGTTTTTGTTGCCCGGGGCCAACCGGACTTCACCGCTGTGAAATAGGAGCCTACCTTAGAACTGAAGTAGGAGCTTCAGAAGGCCAGAACCTTCTAACCACAGTTATAAAGAAACAAGTGTTTCTCAAAAAAAGTGGCTGCATTATTAAAAGTTTAGGAAACTGAATAACTTTAAGATTCAAATGGTTACTGCAATATTAAACTGACCATTCATCATGTAAAGTGATTTGTGTCTGTTAATTTGTATTTTTATTTGAAGAAAACTCTTGCGCAGGTCAATTGCTTTTAATACTCTGTCTGTCTATCTAGGCTGTTTGTACACTGCAGTTTGTATTTTAAATGATTGAGATGGCTTTGCCCAGCAGTGGGATGACACTGGATAACAGTATCAGTATTATTGGTATAGAAAACATAAGCCGCTCGATTCCTCTATACGTTTTCGGCGTCGTTGTTAATATATTCTGTAGTGATGTTTTTAATATGTACTAGTTTATACAGAGTGTAAACAGACCCTTCACGAAGCCGTCAACCAAGCATTCTGCACATCAAACTAAGTAACTTTACGCAAAAATTATTACTGGGAAACGAGTTTTTTTTGGGGTAAAAAAATCACGTTTTACGGTAGGACTCAATGTAACGTACTAAAAACATTGTACGGGGGTCGTGGAGGTGTTTAAAGTAAAAATCTTACATTAAAATCATGTATTAAAAAAAAAACTTGTGAAAAAGTTGGAACTTTGACCCCCAATATCTCCGTAACTAGAAGGTTCCCAGGTATGGTCTAGAACAAAAAAAATGATCGCAATAATGGGGAGAACAATTAGTGCCTTTCGGCTTCGGTAAGGGTCTTTTTACACCCTTTATATCAATGGATCTTAGTTGCTGACAATAAAGTCACCATTTTGATTTGCCCCCCCGTAGCGACAGCAGCATAAACACGGGCGAGCTGGTCCGTCGCGTGAAGGAGGTGGAGAAGCTGGTGTCGGGCAGCACGGCGCTGGCGTGGCGCGGGCTGCCCGTGCCGCCGCGCGACCTGCGCGACCTGCGCCACCACCCGCACAGCGTCGTCAACCTGCTCACCAAGATGGCGCGCTCGCTGGCGCTGGGGTGAGCTGCTTACACTTATTAGCCCTCTAGGCTCAGGCTGAGATCTGTAAGGGTGAAATCAGTATTTTTCTGCATCTTTTTCCCTTCCTGTCACTTAGAATTGCTACTCACTAAAGAGCGAGGTTGAACCGCACGTTAAAGTGCTTCCGATGCGAATGCTTGCGATCGTACTTCTCGCTCCACAAATAGACGCTTTTACGTGGCGGAATAAGACAGAGATACTCGAAAACACTGATCCGTGCGTTTAATTTCACCCTAAACCGAACTTTGATTTCTTGCGAAAATTAATCTTATTTGTATATAGTTATTGTTCATATTCGTGTGATACGCATTAACTTTGTACAAATAAATTTCATTTTCGAATGATACGTTAACTTGAGTAAAATCCAAATTTTAAGACTACAAGCCTACCAGTTGACTGAGACTGTGTCTGAGGCAGCTGCGAGGTGTGTGTGGGCGTGGTAAGACCCAGTTTCCACCAACCCGGAGACGAGCAGAGCGGAGAGGCGACCATGTGCAAGATTCGACCAATCCCAGGTGTCTGACGAGCAGCTACACCCTCCCGCACTGCGCCGCTACCTCAGACACTGCCTCTTTTAAAATCTAAGCCTGTAATGACACATTTCATGATATCTGTTAGCGCGTCAATAAGTTAACTAGATGTGACGCAATCAAGATCTCCGAACCAGAAATTGAAATGTTTATTATACGGACGCTCGTTACCGGCATTTGAATAGCTGCAATTTTTACTAGTTGATTTTTTAAAGTTCTACTCAAAAAATACCTAAATGAATTAGAGCATTTTGAATTATTGTTTGGTTGTATGATGACGCTCTGATTCCAACTGTTTGTCTTTGCGGCCGTCAAGAACGAGAATAAAAATAATAATTTGGTTGAAAGCGTTTAACGGGCGTCGGCGAGTTGGCTTCGGCCCCTTGTCCGCCTTCCAAAGGTCCGGGTCCCCAGGGTCCAGGGCCATGGAGCAATCACGTAGCTTCTTGCCGGTTCTTCTCCATAGGAAAGGTCCAATGTGAACTGTGCACCTTTTCTCGACTTTTTATTAGTGCCCACGTAGGACTATGTGAAATAAAATATTTTAATTTTGACTAAAAAATAATTAAATAAATATTCTCACTACAAAATATTAGGAGAAGAAAGTTTCTTTGGTTTTCTTTCGCTTTTTAGGCAATGTAGCATAGCAGGATTTATTGACGTGTTAAATATTTTGTCACTACCGAACTGGAGTTCGGTGACCCATGCTATAGAACCCCCATTTAAATAAATTTCACTAATGTTTTTAACAATTATTGTAAATAACATTCACGCTTATTTACGTTTATTTTTACACTCTAACTAATCTAGGATTTGCTAAGAATCTACTTATGTATATTTTCATCTTTTATTTCTAAATCTTGATTTCATCACACAACAACTATCGTCACCCATGTATACAAATTTAAAGTATGAAAAATCGTTATTTTGTCCTTTTTATATAAAAGTCACGCACTTGACAGATATCCTTTTACCATCCGGAGTTATGTGCGCGGGGACAAAGTTACAGTACAGGGCATAATCCCTAAGGTCAATCCACCAGCTGTGAGGTAAGTAGCGCGAAGGTACTCCGCACACTCGTACCACGCCGACGCAGGCTTATTGGCTGATTACCGTGTTAGAGTGAAGCCACACTAGCGTTGCCGGTGCGTTGCGTCGTTTCAACGCACTGCAAGGGTAATGGTAGCGGTGCGCAACGCAATGAAAGCAATGAAACCGCTACTACGTCACAGCGTTTCGATGTAGGGTGGTTAATGTCAAAGCGCCAGAGTACACCGCGAAATTAAAATTTTCTTAGGTTTTTTACAATTTGCTGGTCAATGTCGATTGTATGTTAGTTTGATTCACGACCGTTACAAATATGGGCTTAATCCCATTTAATGACTATTTCATGAAAAAGTCATTAAATGGGGTTAAATGGGAGGGTTGTATTGACGATTTTAATTATTGTAATCTGTAACTACATACTTGTTAGGGTTGCGAATCATATTTTGTTTAACATAAAACCTGAAACTGACCTGCAAATTGGCAAAAACGTAAGAAAATTTGAATTTCGCGGGCTACTCTGGCGCTTCCCCCTTAAGCTCTGGTCCTTCGCTATAATAAATATTACTGGGATGCAAAGCTTTGCTGCTCCGGCATCGCACCGCAGCAGTCCCTACTTTGTCGCTCTGGCCGCTTTTTCGAAACGGACGCCTTCCGCCGCCGCACTACGACATTTTACACACCGCGCGGCATGTCGCTCTGGTTATTTAAATCAAAATAACGCAGCGTAAATGCTCAAGTGTCGCAACTTACCGGCAACGTATCGTGTGGGTTCTCTCTAATGGAACCACGAGCCAATGTAATGTGTTACAAGTCTGTTCCCAGTCTAAGAGCGGATTAATTTGTTTGGCATGAAATGGGTAACAATAGATGTTGTTGTTTAGATTTATTATTTGCTTTACTCTTTCTTAGTAGATAGTGCAAATATTATTTATACTCTGCATATACGTATGTATTTAAATAATACGAGTATATTTATATATCACGACTATTAAGAATATGAAATATCCAAATAACAACTGTTTCCAAATGTTTTAGATTTGATGCTAAATTCAAATAGTATGCTTTGTTAAAGGACAGCTCATTCCTAAAGGTTACACACATTTTTAAGCACTGTACGGGATCAGCGCCGCTCAACTCGAGTCTTTCGAGATTGTTTCTATGAAACTCGATACCGTAGTGCTCATTATAATGACATTGTCGGGCTTGGGCACCGCGATGCTGACTGAACCGATCCCGTTACGTGCTTACATTCGGTAAACGCCTGGTTGACGACGAGGCGATGCTGATCTCATGCAGTGCATAAGTGTACATTGACCTTTATTCGTGATCCTGTCACTGATTTATAAAGTTCTGTACTGACACGAATATTGTTTCCAATTCAGCTTAAGGCATACCAAATACAAGAAGCGAGTAATGTACGTATACTTATTATGTAGGTATAAAGCTAAAGCATGATGTGATGGATTCTTCTATTTGAGTGGTAATCTTGTTGCTGTAGTGTCGACTGTCGACTGTTATTTATTTAGTAATAAGTATAAAGTCCTGTATTGTTACGATATGTACGCAGTTGTATCTATCATGCCGGGGTCATTGGTTTACAGAAAGTTATTAGAAGGGAGCTATTTGCCACGTTGAATGGCAATGCTGATTCCCTTGGCAATGTCTCTAAGCACTTGATCAGCATTCGGACCCTAAGGCCCTTGTGTATCAACCACAAACGGCTCACACATACTCTTAATAACGTTGTTAAATTTGCGCCGTTGGATGAAGGTATTATGTCTCTTCATCGAAAATTCCAGAATCCAGAATTCACCTTCTCACAATGCTGTCAATGACCCCGGCGACGTGGAGGATGTTACTTCACCCTCTTGACCAACGACCAACGTTATCAATATAGATTTTCTAGTAAAAGCAGTGGTGGCTCAGTGGTTATGAACGGCGACTTACGAGTTGTTGTTCGTGGGTTCGAACCAGGCAGGCAGGCAGATTACTTCCATTATTAATTTCATCACCATTGCTGTCAAAGCGGTGAAGGAATATATCGTAAGAAATCAGAATAACTCGGAACCGAAAATTCGATGACATTTGTCATCTGAAAAAAAAAAGTAAACATTTTGTATTTATTTGACAAAATAAATGCCACAAGTCCATACAAAATAATTTAAAACCAAAAAATCTTAAATCTAAACAAAAATATAACATTGTGTGACTAGTGGCTGCGCCAAACAGGCCCAGTACGACAAAATGCCGGACAACTAATGCCCCACGTGCGACGCGTGGTGGATTATGGCCCACCGGCCCACTATCACTCACGGAGGCCTGTATCCTAGCAGTGGAATCGTTATAGGCTGACTGTGTTAGATGTTGGTCGACGGGGTAACGTAATATCCATATTTGTATGGTAATTCATGATTATTTTATTTAATTATTTTTTTTATTTTGATTTTTAATGTTCCATGGTATTTAGTAAAGGTTCTGTGTTTGCTTTAGCTCTTTTCATATTCTTTTATACAAATGTACCTTATGTGTAACTTACTATGTGTTATTTAGATCTTAATACAAAGTTCACAGTAATCTAAAGTCTTCTTGTTCTTTCAACGAGAACTAAACTTACAGTGATCACTGTAATGTTGAAGAATTACCGTCATCTTATACATACAGGGTGGAAGGGACACCGACCAAACGGTTACCACGTATTCTGTCCTTTTGTAGGCAACATCAATTTTTTCAAGTGGCTTTGAGGGAAGATGGTCTTCAGCCAATGCACCAAATTACATGTTTAACCCTTAATAAGACAAAGGGAATAGTTTTCCCATCATATTTTTCAGCTCATTAATTAAATAAAGTGTTCCTGGTAGGTATTCTATTGTTGTACAAAAGGTTATTTAAAGACTTATCATCGCTCATTAAATATTCAAAAAACATTTACAAAAATTAAAAAAAATGTTTTCTACCAATAATACTTGTGCCAATTTGGCATTATTTTGCGATTCCCGGATCGTTGTGCCCGTTTAAGGGTTAAAGTACGGTCACGAGCATAAACATGTAACATTATCATAATCATCACTTCAACAGCTGCTCCTCATCACTCTCTCATTTTTGAATTTATGTGAATTTAAGGTATTTATGCTCGTGATTGTACTTTACGAGATTGCAATACTCCTTGACCGTAATGTATATATTTTTTTTTTTGAGATTTCCCTTCCGTTATGAATGAAGTTATTGCATGGTATGTGTTTCCAGAAAAATCGACGAGTGAAAATGTTTGTTGTTCAATATTTGAATAAAATATATGGCTTAGTACATGTCTTCTTTTTGAAATATGTAGTCGCTTTCCTGGTAGTAGAATGACTTGCAACGAGAAACCCATCGGCCAGCAAGTGGCTACACCTGTCAACGCGTAATTGGCTTAAACCGGCCGGAAAAACTTATGTCTATGTAACAATGGTGAAAATACGTCATTCGCCTCGTTCAGAAGGCACGACACGTTACAGCATTGGTCTACTCTCTTTTATTTGCATGGCCACAACATTCTTCACACATTTCTTTCTGACCGGCTTAAGCCTATTCCTTGTCGATAACTGCGGTCACCCCTAAGCGCAGATTCAGACTAGCGAATTTATCTGCGTGTTGTCTTACACGGACATGTGCGCCACATTTTCCGAAACACATTTTTTTTTTTAAATCGAACGCTCGTACATGCGCTTATACCGACGTGTTCGCGCGAGTACGTGTGCGCGCGGGGAGGTGTCTCACGGCGAAAAGGCGCGCGTATGTATACGCGTCTACACCTGCTTCTAAAAAAGAGCTCAAACGCACCGAAAATCCGCTTATCTGTAACCGCCTTTATGCTACAAAACACTTCTTGATTCGGACATAAAAAAGAGAAATGATAGAATATAAACGGTCTACGTTCTGCCCGCATCTTATCTTGAGATATTTTCGAATACTGTGGACAATGGGTTTTCTCGTTGCACATACATGTTGGCTGCTATACAGTTGTTGATTAATCGTGGAACAAATATTGTTTCAGATCGGAGAAACCCACTCCCCAGGCTTGGGAGAAGCTGCTGAAAGATCTACTCGAGCTACAGGCTACGTTGTTCGGATGCATCCCAGTAGATAAATGTTATGAGGTAACTGCTGATACGTTTCTTGAACATACTATAAAGTAACTAGGGCCTAGCTAACTTAGGATGTCCTTCAGACGACTCTAACAGGCCGAGTAATAATGTTTATGTCTTTCTTTTATATCATTCCTCACATCCATCCATCCATCTTTTCTTTGCCTTCCTCTCCTTCTCCACTCAATCCAACATTCAATATTTAAGTAAATTCATCAGTCTTCTAGTCACGTGCGTTTTATCCCGCCTCATCACTTGCCTATACCATGCCCAGCGATTTCCTTTCAACTTTTCAAATTCATTTACTGTTTGTTGTGTTTCTGTCACTGGCGTCAATTTTTTACTTCCTCTTATACAGGGTGGAACGGACACCGACGCACAAGCGCTTACCACGTATTCAATACATCATTCCAACCAAAAACAACAGCTGTTTCCTACCAAAGTGCTAAACCAACACGGACAAAATGTACGAAACGGCAGATCTTTTTTAAATGACTGATGAACGATTTCGGTGTGGGGGGAGGTGGTTCGGAATGATGTACTGTATACGTGGAAAGCTTTGTGCGTCGGTGTCCCTACCGCCCTGTATATGTACTCATTTCTTATTTTATTCAATACATAAAGCTGGATCAATTGACATATTTGTTGTGGTAGGTTTCTGACGACTAAATCCCAAATATGTACTCGTATTTAGGGAAATAAGGTAAAAATGCAAGAAAATCTCTTCCCAGATCTACGCCCTAGCGCTCCTGACATCGGGCGATGAGCCTAGCATCAAGCTAGCGGCCGACGTGCTGACGGTCACTCAGGACGTCCGGCCCGGCCCGACTCAGGTCAGCTACACCAAGAGTGTGGCGCTCGTGATGGCCGCCGCTAGGGAGTACTACAACTCGGCTAGCTCTCTCGTCGACCCGGGCTTGGAGCTAGCGAGGTGAGTCACAAAACACTAGTGAAATCTGACTGCTTTGTCACTTACTGAACACTTACCTTTGTCATATATGATAACTAGCGACCTGCCCCTGCTTCGCACGGTGCAACCTATCGGGTTCAAAAATATATCCTATCCTATCTTTCAAGCTGGAACCAACCATATACATACACACGAAACTTCATTGAAATCGGTTTCGTGGTTCCGGACATTAGCGTGTACGAACATAGTGAGACATTGTACAAAACCACGAATTGACGTCACGGTGGCAGTGGCTGACCGATTGTCTTCTGTGCTGCGTGTCGCGGGTTCGATCCCCGCACAGAACAAATATTTGTACGGCCTACAATTACTTGTTCCGGGTCTGGCTGTTTGTGTATGTGAGTTTAAATGTTTGTAAACGCACCCACGATACAGGAGAAATTCCTAGAGAGGGGCAACATCATGTCTTAGAGCATTTTCTTAAGAAGATGGTTTAAGAAAAGACTTCCTATAAAGGCAGGGAAAAGGCTTTAGCCCAGCAATGGAACAGAACCGTTGCTCAAATGCTGAACTCGCAAATAACACATCATGTTACAGGTGCTGTTTGCTACTCATGAAAGACGATCACGAAGAAATACAGAAGGAATTGGATTTAATTAACTGTCTGCCTCTACTACACTCTTTCAATCTTGGTGTAGTTCCCGTACAAGGTAAGCATAATTACAAAATTACGTTCTACTCACATCGTTACTTGAGATATTTTCGTATACATACTGTGAACAATGGGTTGTGGACCTGTCTCACCGCCGAGGTAGCGACTAGCATCGACTATATTCTCGCTTAGAAATTTACGATAGATGTAGGTCGCGTGTGGATAAAATATACAAAGTGTAAACAGATCCTTCACGCAGCCGTCAATCAATCATGCTGTACATCAGACTAAGTAACTTTTGGTAAAAAATATTACTGGAAAACGATTTATTTTATTATGATTAAAGAATCGACTTATAACGTGTTGTTTTAAACCAATTATCAAAATAAAACCTTTTCACTATTGCAGCTTACAAAATGAGCACTCTGTAATATTCTGATGTCAGACCTAAATGGGTTTCGAATACTTTAGCTTGCCTACTTTGCAAGTTTTTTGTTCGAATTTGCGGCCATATCTATTATATGTTTATGTCAATATGGATCTGGATTTAATACGAACAAGTATTGTATGAGACAAAATCTTCTAATGCGTCGTTTCTGAAACTTGTAGTGCTTGCGCCATCAGTAAATGGATTCCAACTTTGATAGCTATTATCACGGAAACGTGACGCTTCACAATATTTTGTCTTATAAGATGATTATCACAATACTTGTTTCAATTAATGCCAGAACACAGGCATGCTAGGCTCCTTACTAGAATATTTAAACCCCTTGGTGATAAAAACCTGTATATGTATCAGTAGCGAAGGGTCAATTTTTGTAAGAGGTAAGCCGGAGTACATATATATCTTTAATGTGATTATATTATTTGTCTATAGAATACTGACTGTGCCATTTTTCAAAGGGACTCCGGTAGGAATCGAGTTGTATGGAACCTTCGCCACTGATATGTATCGAAGTTACTTAAAGAAGGTTGTCCATAATAATGTATTTGTTTCATTTCCCAGTGCGTGTATGCCAAGACAAGATGTCACTTATAGAAGGGTGCCTGCTGTGCGATCCCACCGCGTACCAGCGCAGTCACAAGCTGCTGAAGTTAGCATCGCTGCTGAGAGTCGCTGGCGATGATGAATTAGCCAGGTAATCTTTTGTATAACGCGCTGGTAATCTAATCCGGTTAACCCGTATGGTAAGACTAATCGGCCTATATAAACCGGCCCACGCGGAGAGTTCATTTTCATTTGCCTCGAGATGGGTAGGGTCGATGGGACGTATGTCGTGGATGCTTGAGTTTCTTTGAGAAGATGAACGAAAGGACTTTTTTGTTTTTTTTTTAAGTATTTTATTTAATATTTTTGTCATTCCTTATTGTAAATATTTTTCTTGTAATGTGTGTTTTGTCTGAGTAATAATTTAATGGTTAATGTAAAATCGCGTAATTGTTATTCAGAGAGGGCCAAGTCCTGCAGCTGGCCGGGCACTTCGCGTCGCTGGCGGGCGCGGAGGGCGGGCCGGGCTGCGGGGCCGCCGTGGAGCTGGCGCGGCGCCTGGCGGGCCTGCGCCACGCGGGCGCCGCGCCGCTGCTGGCGCGCGTGGCGCACGCGGCGCACTCGCACGCCGACATCGCCACGCGCCGCCTGCTGCTAGCCGCCGCCGTCACCTTCACCGAGCCCGACAACATTGAGGGCATACTGCGATCTAGGTTTGTTTTGCATATAGTTGTTAGGTAAAAACTAACATCTGCCATGAATACACTAGTGCACAACAAAAATTAAGAATAAATGCTAAATTAGCACTTGATTCTTTCTATAATTCTAATGTTTTTTTGACTACGAGAATATAAACAGTCAATCAAACTATTGCTAAATAACTAATTAAAAAGTATTCACAAATAACTGAATACCTTTCAATTAGTAAATTAATACATAAAATATTTCATCCCCCACAGAATGGGCCTAGAACTGGAGAGCCTCCAACAGATGGGCGTGACGCTCAAAGAGAACAGTTATGGTACGCTAAACGAGCGCTGGCCCTCCACTGACGACGAGTTTGCTGACGCTGTCACTACGGTACGAATATGCTTACCAAAAACATTTTTTTTTTGCTAATAATTGTTTGTTGACTATGTAACGGCACTACAAAAAGTACTACAGGAACGTAGTACAAAAAATACTACACTAAATTACTGAATTGCGCGACTTACAAGAATATAGGCAAACCCGACAACAACTGTCGGGCAGTAGCCCATCAGACACAACACTCGTCTGGTGTTTGGTCGGAGGATCCTCCCTTTTCAATGGGGATTAAAGAACTTTACACCTTGTTCTTCATACCCCTAAAAGTACAATTTTATAATAATCTTCGATATATAATCTTCTTTCCTCGTTATATTATAGCCCATGGTCGAGAAGAAAGACTTTGTACCCGCTCCAGCAGAGATGAAAATCCCGCTCTTCAACTATCTACTCGACACGTTCCAGAATAAATTCGCTCTTAGGTAAGTTATGTAATGATTGTGCTGTTGTTGACTTTGTTGTACTTTAATATTTATTATAGCTGGATTATAAAAATTCAACTTTGGAATAGCGGGGTCAGGAAACAAAATGTATTTTGTTCCGCTTGATTATTGACCGATATAGCGAAATGTTCTTAGCAAATATGAAACAAGTTGTTTGGCGTGCATGTTTCCATACATTGCCTTTGACTTATAATAATAATATAAATTCATTTATTCAGGTAATTTGCACTCATTGCCATTTATTACAATATAATTACACTATAAACACAAATAAAACATTACAATTTAGATAAAAATAAAATAAATCCCATTTAAATTTGTCATAATACATAAGTACCTACATAGGTACTGCCCATTTAAAATATTGGTGTACCTATGACGTCTGTCGAGTTTCACTAGCTAATTAAATTTGACCTTGTATAACGGGTCTGAAAAGACGCTTAATAAAGCTGAAAGTCACTTGTTCTCCGAGACATTACGATCATTTATTTGAACTGGACCATACCTGGGTGGGTACCTTCTGATTACGGAGATTTTGAAGGTCGAAGTTCCAACTTTTTACAAGTTTTTCCGAACACAAGTTTAAAATGTTATTACTTAACTTTAAATACCCGTATGACCGTAGTCCGTCCTACTACTACGTACGTCGTCCGTGTAAACACAATGTTTTGTGCGCCTTACATTGCGCATTGCTGTAAGCAATGATAATTGATAACAAATTAAAAATTCAGCAATAATTTTTGCTCAACGCTACTAGTTTTGCTGTATGTACAGAATGTTTAAATGGGAGCTAGATAATGCGTCTTTTTACACCTTGTATTTATCTCTCATTACAGCGAGAACAAAGCGTCGACAGCCGAACTAATGGACCGCACGGCGCACTGCCAGGAGTTCTACCACTCGCTGTACCCGGAGTACGAGGTGTCGAGCTGCTACTACCGCTACGACCGCTTCTCGCTGCCCGACGCCATCGACGGGCCCATGACCGTCGGCCAGAACGTGCTCAAGTGGTTCTACATACAGAACTGCTTGGAGGACGGAGTCACCTGCGAGCTGGAGACTGAAGGTACGAAGAATGAATAATCATTTTTCATGTCTCACTGCGGGAAAAATCGTCCCTTTACACCTCATTAACCAGCTTTATTTTGAACTAATATGATCTACTGCAGGATAAATTCGTTATTGTCACCATTGTCACTCGAAAAAGGATATTTGATTCATCGATAACATTGAATAAAACTCTCTTTTACTCACTGAGTGAATAAAAACATTTTGAATTTGAAACAAGCACGAATTTGGGAATATAAAGGGTGTAAAAAGACCCTTAACGAAGCCAAAGGGCACTTGTTCTCCCCGTCATTGCGATCATTTTTTTGTCCTAGACCACACCTGGGAACCTTCTAATTACGGAGATATTAGGGGTCAAACTTTTTCACAAGTTTTTTTTTAAATACATGTTTTTAATGTAAGATTTTTACTTAAAACACCTCCACGACTCCCGTACTATTCAATCCATCCACCAGCACAATGTTTTGAGTGCGTTACATTGAGTTTTACCGTAAAACGTAATTTTTCACCCCAAAAAAAAAAGTTGTTTCCCAGCAATAATTTTTGAGTAAAGTTACTTAGTTTGATGTACAGAATGCTTGGTTGGCGGTTTCGTGAAGGGTCTGTTTACACCCCGTATAAGAATATAACACTGAATTTCGAAAATTGTTCTAATTTCACTGTAATGAATTAGTGGTAACCCATCCACAGACCGACCTTGGTAAGCGCGGCTTAACCTTGAGGAGCGACCCGAGCAGCTGTTATTCCACGAGAAATATAAATACTATACTTATTTTTATTTTATCGCAGTTAATGGTAAAAACACAAAGTACACAACTCGTGAAAACAAAATTCGTCTTGGTTCCCTCGCTCCGCTCAGGATTCTACTCTAGAATCCTTCGCTGCTCTCGAGATCGACTTAGTCCCTCGAATTAAATTCCCTTTTTTTTCACTCGTTGTATAATCTACTATTAAGTCCCGTTACCGAAGTATGTTTTGAGCTAATAGGATTTTTGTTCGTCCCACCGTTACACGCAAATACAGGCTTATTCTGAAATTTTTTAGGATGAAAGTACTGATGAATATGTAGGGCTTTAAAATTAAATTACTTAATTCACTTATAACATTTACTTTATTTCAAGAATTTATCCATATCTTTGGGTGATAATAATTGTGGTTGTCGCAAAAGGTTAAACCAACATGCTAAAGGATAGTTTTATTTTTGTTTAAAAAATCGATACGTATTTACGTTACGTATACACCGCGCGCTCACTAGTACCGCGGCTGTATTTGTTGTGTTAATGTTTATTTTTTAGTTTTGTATTGAATCCTTTTTGTTTCCAAAAACTGACGGCTTGCATGTTCGTTCCTCACTCCAGTGGTGCAGAAGTGCGCGGAAGAGATCCTGTACCGCGACACGGCGCTGAGCGTGTCGTGCTTGCTGCAGGCGGGCGCGCGGCGCGTGGCGGCGCGGCACAGCACGGACGCCGCTGTCAGCGCCGCGCTCTACGCCACGCTCATCAAGGCTAACGTCACCGAACTCTCCGACAACGCCTACTTCACTAAACCTGCTGAGGTAACTAACTCTTATCGTAATCAGTGTATAACGTTCCCACTGGGGCAGAGGCTTACTCTCTATGAGAGAAAACCGCTACGAGGACCCAGTGAGGCTCGGCAGATGTCACATATCTTCAAATTCGATATTTTTCAGCACCGTTTTGAGAGCTGTGGTGATGAAATAAATTATACAAACACTTATTTTCTTACTGATCGAAAAGCCTTAGTAATACCTTCCTCTCATTTCTTTTTACCAAAAGCAGAAGATGAGCTTTACCTGCCATGACGCTCATGTAATGTGGCAGCTTAAAACCAGAAATGCTTAGACTGGTGACGCTATCGATGAACACGACTTCAAAATACTTAGCCTTGTCCCAAATATGTTGAGGTTGGCTTCCAGTCTAATTCCTGTATTTTTATGCATGGAGAACGCAATTGAATATCTGTACTCTCTACGTAGCGCGACTGCCTATGACCTATAGGTACAACCATTCAATTAATACAAAACTCTTGGTACGATTGGTTGTCAGACTTACACTGCCTATGACACTAATTTTATTATTTTCAAAAATCGTCTAAAACATCTGTTTCCCTTCATCAGATGGCGCGCGACACCCTGGCCAAGAAGTTCGCTTCGGAAGATCAGATGGAGTTGATACGTCAGTGCATCGAGCGACTCACCGGGATGGGGGAGGTGGACGCTCTGCGGGCTATGGGCTACACCGTCAATGGACTGCTGTTCAATGCTGACGAGGAATATCGCAGGGAGATTATCTATAGAGTGGCCAGGTATGTAACTACTATACAGCGTATACATCAGAAAGGTGTGGTCATATATCCATTTGTAGTGAAATAGATGTCTTTGCTGGTTCTGTAGCCTCAGTTAGGACTAAAGTTAGAGTCTAAGGGCCTGCGCAGACGAGGGACTATTTGTCCGCGAACAATTTGCAACAACCAATGAACGTCAACCAATAGATGTAAAAACAACACAACAACCAATGATAAGGTACGGTCATTTCTATCTGACGGACAAAAGTCCGTCGTCTGCGCAGGCCTTTAATACTATAATTTGTTCTTATTGTTTTTTTTATGTTTCTTATACGTTATTTAATTTTTCTTTCCCAAAACTTTTTCATTATTTTTGGAATAGTTCACAATTTGTAAGTTTTGTTTAATTGTTGTTTTTTTTTTTAAATTGTATTTGTTTTACATATAATATGCATGCTAGATTCACATGTAGTAGATGTCAATCATAAATATTGTTTTGTAACTTTTTTTTTGAATTCGTGATTGTACATCAGTTTTGTGAATAAAATAAAAAATAAAATATTTAAGGACTAGTACTTCGCCCGCGACATTGTCCGCAATAATTGTGATAGCTGGGCTAATATACAGGATATAAATTTAATTTATAGCTTTCTGCCAGTGAAAGAATTTTTAGAATTGGATCATTCTTTCCGGAGACTACCCCCTACATAAAAACTTACAAACAAATTTTACTTTTTTATAATATTAGTATAGATATGGTTTTTGCAATATGAGCTAATATGCAGTGTGTGTCAGAAACGTGTGTGTGGTCATATTTCGGGTTACTCCCGAAATATGACCACACATAAAGGGTGTAAAAGGACCCTTAACGAAAACGAAAACCACATTTTCTGCCCATCATTGGGATCATTTTTTTCTTCTAGAGAATACCTGGGAAACCACAGGTTCTGGAGATATTGAAGGTCAAAGTTCCAATTTTTTCACAAGTTTTTTTTTAAAAACCACTTTTTAAGATTTTAACTTTACTTTAATTAACTCCATGACCCATTAACTATTCAAAGCATCCATCAGCACTAAGTTTTGAGTGCGTAACATTGAGTTTTAAGGTAAAACGTGATTTTTCACCCAAAAAAAAAAAGTCGTTTCCCAGCAATAATTTTTGCGTAGGGTGACTTAGTTTGATGTACAGAATGCTTGGTTGTCGGCTTCGTGAAGGGTCCGTTTACACCCTGTATGTTCAGTGTGATGATGGTCTGCATCACTCCCTGAAATATGACCATACCCTTCTGGAACACGCTGTTTAATAGCTCATATTGCAAAAAAACGATCTCTTATTTAGAAAACTCTGACCATTTGCAAAACTCTAGGATTTAAAAAAAAAAAAAACTTAATATCTCAAAAACAAACTTGTTAATTCCAGTAAATATTAAATAAGTAATAAAAACCCAGAAGTTTGGTATAATAAAATGTTTATGACAAAAATAAAATCAACAAAAAGAGATCTGCCGAAACCAGGGATTGAACCAGGGACCTTTAGATCTTCAGTCTAACGCTCTCCCAACTGAGCTATTTCGGCTGTGATGAGAGTGTCGAAATTAACCTACGTTATCTATAGGACGTTATGATTTTGCTTATCATTGTGAATGAAAAGTGCTATACCTATTTATATAATTTTCCGAAGTAAACAAATAATACCCGTTATTATAAATGCTCTGCGAGACAAAAATATATTGTGCAATAAATCCAGATAAATCAGAAATATTTTATAGAAAAATACTTCTGATGAATTTCAGGCGGTTAATACTTATGTTTTATAGAACTTTATTAGTGCAATTGCACGTCACAGTCAAAACTACTTTTAACCTGTTGATTAAAAAATATTTTCACAGATTTCAATTCGGCAGTACCTATTTGTTGTTTGTTTGGCTCGAGACGATCAGTGAACTCCGTTCGCCATCTACCATCACTGAATCACGTAAGATTCAGGTGGGAATCAACACAGCCTATTATAAAGTCCACAGACGTTCGTAGGGTTCTCCCATATTGCACCACTACGCCATCCGCATCCAGTGACGTTTTCGTTTTAAGGACGCTCGCATAAGCGATCTCCACTACACGACTCGTTTGCTCCATCGGTCATCGGTCGGCCTACATTTGACAAATGTTGTTATTGTGTACAGGTCCAGTGACAGGGAGCACGTCCAGCGCGCGTGCTCGCTGGCGCAGAAGTACGCGCTGGACGCGCTGGACGTGTGGCTGCAGCACGCCGCCGTGGCGCTGCAGGCCGCGCCGCCCTCGCACCCCGCGCCTCCCCCCGAGCTCAACACGCAGACGCATGCGCGGTAAATATACTGTATACACTACACACACACAAGTTACCTGATGTAGCTACGTTGAATTTCTGATTCGACCTTCTTATGAAATTATTATCAGTAACAAATTTCTATGATAAAAAAAAAATCCTCACTCCATAAAGATGTCCAATAACAACACTATAGCTACAATGTATCTCCCAACAGCATCAGGGAGGCTCTGTGGCCACAACTATCGGGCACGGAACACAACGCGCTGATCAACTTTTTCGCGCTACTCAAGAGCGTGGATGAGAAGGCGCCCGTCGGAGTCCTCACTTCTGCTGAGCATATTAAACTGTTGAAGAAGGCTAAGGCTGCTTCTTCAGGTCAGTTCCTCTTGTTCTAATAATGTTGCCATAACATGACAATGCTTAAAAAAATACACTATACAGCTCCGCATGTAAATCCGAGGCGTCGCTATAACCATGTATAATTTTATACGCCGTTGTTATTTGGTCAACAGCACGCCTAACTTTAAGGGATTTAAAAATCAAACAAAAAGAAAACTAGTAGGATATATGGATAATATTCAAACGCACTTTATGTATGTTATGAATGTACATTTTCTTAAGCCTAACCCTATTGGGTATGATTTCAAATGATCGAATAGCTCAATTGCCAGTCTGCTTCACCAAGGAATCCAAGGAAGGATCTTGGGGTAAACTCTGACTCAAAGTTTTTAGCTCAGAATAATTGAAAATCACGGATGATAAGTGACAGTGTAAGTTTAGTTATAAACCGTAAAAGCCTAAAACACTGTTTTACGCAGTTCTGACATTTAAAAAGTGCCAATTCTCAGCTTTATTTAAATAAATGACATGATATTCTAATCTTCCAGAACTGGACTACAAGCTGCTCCTAGAGCAACCATCAGCTGAAGAATTCACAGCCCACATCCTGAGCATCATCAAGCCGGAGAATGTGGGCATGGTCTCGAAGTTCCTGCGCACTCTGCCGCCCGCCTTCAAGATATCCGTCTCCGTCAACGCCATCTATACTAAGTGGCTTACAAAGTACTTCTTTAGCGTAAGTGGTTATTGAGAAATTTTAACTGATCAGATTTTTTTGTCTTGGACTCTGTCAATATAAAGATCTTTTTGACTAGTAGCGACTCTTACCAAAAATTATAATTGTTTTAATGTCAAGTGGAACTGAAGTTTTCCCATAGCCTTTTGTTAAGGTATTATAAATTGGATTTTATAAGTATTGCTCTATGTAGTGCCACATTAGGGTAGTTTGCTGGAAGTCTAGGCGCGAGCGGCGATAGAGAAAAAACTCATCTTATATCGTTTTTACTTTAGTTCTCCTTCTTTTGCCCGACCAGTACACTCGACGGCCAATCAAGCTATACAAAACCAGTTTATGCGGATCTCATGTTGTACGGGGAATTTATACAAAGCAAGGCCATGTTATACTGGAAATTTAAAGCTTGATGTGCCGCCGTGTGTACGTAGCACCTGGACAGCTTTGTCTATTTTAGTTACAACAAGTTCTGACAAATTAAGTATTTATTTGCACTTTTCAATAATCTTGGAAATTGTGCGACACACTGCTATAAAACTCTTCATGTTTATATCCTTAACAATTTTGCACGTAATTATTAATTTGATAATTCAGGTACCAGGCAACGCGACCAACAAGAAGTGGATGCAGCAGTACCGGCAGTGCGCCAGCTACTTCAACAAGCTTACGAAGCACGAATTGGTGCAGTTCGTGGCCGACACCTGCTTTACCGACATGGCTATAGAACGGTAACAACCGCTTTAAGAGTAGCAACCCAACTGCAACTTTATTATAATCAAAATTAAGATCACTTTTGCACGAAGTCCTGGGTTCGATTCCCAGGTCGGGCAAAGTGTTATTGGGTTTTTCCATCAGGAATTTCTCAGTAGCAGCCGCGTAGTCTGGATTTGTGCCCTGTTGATGGCCATAGGCTCGCCCCCTATTCCATGGGACTTAAACATAACTGGCGAAATGTGTGTGCACTAATAGTTACACCTCTGTCTAACCCTTCTTGGATTACAGGCGTATGTTATGTTTGATTTTGACAGTGATAAAAATCAAGAATAAATAAAATAGATGATGTTTGTAAAACATCATTCTGTCTTGTGTCATCTTCAAACAATTACCCAGATCCAGAACAATGTACTAAATAGCTTTAAACGCATGATTTGTGGTGTTACCGGGCCTTTCGGTGCTATTCGTATTCTTATTTCATTTATGTCTCCTCTTTAGATAGTGACAGTTAAAAACAAACTTCCAACGATCTAAAAATTGGATTTACGGAGCTACTATTTTGTGTTAAGTCAAATTCTGGAGCTGTGTATGTTGATTTTTTTTTTATTTGGCTCACCAACAATTGAATCCACAGCTTCAAAGATACGAGATACATTCAATAGAGTCACAGACAAGTGCATCAACCTCTTACAGGTAAGCACATCATACACTACTTATTTGTTAACTGTGGAAATGTTCTGTATGCAGAGTGCCAGCCGGGACTCGCAACCTGATGATAATGCAAGCCGTGGACTACTGCCAGCAAGAACAGGAGAACGACTTCAAGGGCAACAAGAAGTAAGAACTGTTCAAATATCAGCTATTATGTGCCTTAGGGTTAGAGACACATCTGCCTAAACCTTCGGGGATTACAGGCGTGATGTTGTGTGGATTATAGACCTTATTCATATTGAGCTTAAGATCTTTTTGCTGAATAAATTGTTAGCGTCACAGAAATCATCATTCTCTGGCCCTTTTTCCAATGTATCGTCGGCGAAAGTGTATGGTCGGCGCAGCATGTTTTCTTCTTCCACACTTCTCTCTATTAGTCCTTTGGGGGTATGGAGAACAGGGTGTAAAGTTCTCTATCCCCCATAGAAAAGGAAGGATCCTCCGACCAGGCGGGTGTTATGTCTGGTGGGCTACTGCCCGACAGTTATTGTCGGGTTCTTCTATGTAGTCTTAAGTCGCGGATAACTATACTTGCGAGATGTGGGATTTAGGTGTTTTTCGATGTTTAGTTCATCGTCTGTGTCATAGTTGGCGATGTAGTACTTTTTGTTCCATGTTGCTGTAGTGCCGCTACAGTCCATATTTCAATAATCCCCCCTTTCTAGCACTAAGATCTTACACACAGCGTTTCTACAGTTACTTTGGTGTTAAATCATCTGCATTTCCTCCAGTGAGCAGACGTGGGCGCAGGTGGGTCAGGAGCTGACGCGCTGGGCTCGATTCCTGGAGAACTTCCACTCCACCACCATACAGAGCCTCATCGATAACTCCAATATACCCAGGCGCGAGATCTGGCCGTGAGTATTCAAAATATGTAGTGCTACATGAATTTTTGAGGATATAAAAAATAGCAGCTCATCGTCATCGGGAACAAGGTCCGAGGTACTGGTGGTCAGGGTTCTTGAAAGAGGACATCCTAACAATACGCGCTGTGTCCAAAAGTACTGCTTTTTTAATCAAGCCCTTGATTCAGCTGCCTAGCGAGTGCCTCCTTAGATGTAGGTCGAGGCTCTTGGCCTTTTAGCATTTGCCCATCACAACTATCGACACAATGACTGCTAACTAACACTAATATTATCAATGCGAAAGTAAGTTTGTTTGTTACCTTTTCACGCCTAGACTACTGAACCGATCATCCTGAAATTTTGAATATACTTTGTCAGGTGTACAGAAACGGACATAAGGTACCTTTCATCCTGAAAATAGTACTGCTCCCGAGGAAATCAACAATAATGTTCTTATGATAACAGAAGGCGCCACGTGTCTTTCTAATCATGATTAAATTATTTATTATAGAAACTTTAGTAGTGTGTTAAGAGTTTAATTGTCAAATTCTAAATTAACGCGAGCGAAGCTGTGGGCAAAAGCTAGTTATTTATATTATTGTCCTGCTTTTTCAGAGAAATAGAAAAAAGCCACGGTGACACGGACACGCTAGTGTCGTGCATCAGTCGTCTGATCATGTCGTCCGACATCAAGCTGGCCACCCTGACCACACTGCTGCAGTGCCTGCACGTAGACGCACAGGTGCCGGCAGTGTTGCAGCATATCCTGGAAAATTATTTGAACTCGGCTAGGTGAGTTCTGAAGACACGCCTTTATCGCCTGGGAGTTTACTCAAGTTATCATATGATTTTTTTTTTGTTGATATTTGAAATTCAAACTAACACACAACATGATACCTGGTTCTACTATATGACTCTCGGGCTTATAACTACCTGTAACTAGAGAAAGATATATTGCGCAGAATTCGTTTGTCTACTTTTTGTTTGTTTGTTAAGTGGTGAAGGGCGCGCTGTCGTTTAGGGAGACTGTTTTATGTCATTTAGGCTTTCAAAAATTGCTGATCCTCAGTTTAATTTATATAAATGACTTGATTTTCAGTTCTCACTAATTCCTACAGCTACATCATCATCTTCCTGCCCTTACCCCTTTGTATTTGGGGTCTGCGCAACACGTTTTCTTCTTTCATTTTCCCCTGTCAGACGACACAGCATAATTTACTCCTTTCTCTTTCATATCATTCCTCACACAATCCATCCATCTTTTCCTTGGCCTTCCTCTCCCTCTCCATCCAACAACATTCATGTCCATCACTCTTTTAGTCACATGCGTTTCATGCGTTTCATCCCTCCTCATTACATGTCCATACCAAGATTTCTTTTCATTTTTTCTGTAACAGGCGTCACTTACTGTACGCATTCCTTACTTAATCCATTCTTATCACTCCACACTCAACATTTACACAATTCTAAAAAAATTCTATTTATAACTATTAAAACTTTTTTTCAGCGAAATGGAGACCCTAGTCACCCGCCTAACGTCCTACAACAAGGAAGGCATCAAGTTCCCCGAGGACCTGCTAGAGAAAGTGATGCTGAAAGCAACAGAGTTCGCTTTGCCTCCTCACAAGCAGATCGGCCTCTTGTCTTTGAGCCAAAAGGCTGTAGTCCACGATAGCGATGATATGATGAAGATAGCGCAGTTCACTGTGGATCTGTTCCGCACCGAGTGGCCTGACTGTGACTATGCCAAGGAGCTCACTGGTGAGTTTTATAATAAACTTTATAATCAGTAGAATAAAGTGCAAATAAGCCGGTTGTCTTTGAGCCAAAAGGCAATAGTCTACGATAGCGATGATATGATGAAGATAGCGCATTCGTGAAAAACTGTCCTCGATATCGAAAACTATCGGATATACTTCTCGTGTCGTAAAGCTGTCGATGAATATGAAAGAGACAGGGCGATAGTATTCGATAACGAATAATACATTTCGAACTCATCGAAAGCCCACTGACAGTGACTATGCCGAGGAGCTCACTGGTGAGTACAACTGGTGTTTAATTGAATAATAAACTTTATAATCAGTGCCGTAGAGTACAAACTTCCCGAGCGCTCTGAGTTTACTCTGAGAGATGTCTGATTTCTCCATCAATATTTGTACAGTCTTGCACTTTATGTCACTTACAATAAGGTCTAAAATCTGGTCCACCCGGGCTCTCACACAGATGGCATGGCCTTCAAAACATGTGTGTGCTAAAAGTATTAAATAAATAAGTAATATTGTGTTTGCAGATGAGAAGCTGCTAAGCGAGGAAGGCAGACGGGACGCGTTCGCCAAGTTCGTGCAGCTGTCGGACACGTGGCAGCGCAAGAAGGCGCTCGTCGATGTGCTCAACTGCTGGCCTCCCACGAGGAACAGGTGACCTACACTTGCACACTTGGCTCCCGGTTTTTTTTTGGTAGATTAAACTCAAAGTTTAGTCATTTCAGCTAACTTCCATTGATAGATTTAGACACGAAATTTTAATAAGCCATTTTAGTTTAAGCCCGAAATCTATAAACGTTACGTAACACAATCTTTAGCTAAGCGTTCCACCTGTCACTTTCACACCACTGTCAATCAGCAACAACAATGTTTCCGTCTCAGTCGCACGCGCCTTTTAACTTTTCTGGAAACTGACATATTTCGCTTACTTTTTTCTTTCTTGTAGCGATTCAAAGAGCCTGCACTGTGAATATCTGAGCAGCCTGCTCAACGACCCAGCTGATCAGAAAGAGAACTTGGTCCTCATCAAATTGCTGCTCAGGCGACCCGTGCTTTCTGAAGAGGTAATGTCTAATACATTTTTTTTTTAATCGAATCGAACTACCACGCTCACTGACGGTCGACCACTTTTCACCCTTTTACCCTGAGTAATAACATTGAAAATTGGTCGACCGTCAGTGAGCGCGGTATATCCGGTTAGACTCGAAGCCGACCCCAACATTGGGAAAACTCTAGACAGATGATGATGATCGGACTGGTGTACAAGGTGAAATTAAAATATGGAACTCCGCAGATGAGATAAGATGTGATATTGTAAAAAAAGTTTTGATGATATTTAGGGGTCGACGACCGCTGGTATTTTAGCTATTTTACCTGCTTCAAAGTTTTGTCACCTAACTTAATATGACTCTGTAAAGTTTTAAAAGTATAAAATACCAACCAACATGTGAATTATTATTGACGGTTTCTGCTTTCAGGAGGTGAAATGGCTCGCTGATAATGTAGCGGCCGAATCAGTGATCAACGCCGTCTGGGTCCTGCTCCTTAGCAAATGTGAACATTCCGAGGATGATATACTGAACTTAGTGCTTCGGCATAAGGTAAATGTTACACACACCTACTTTGTAACAAAATGTAAATACACTTATGGAGAAATAAACAAACATTATTTACTCCCGAGATTTACTCAGTCACGAACTTGCAAATCAAAATTATTTTTATTTAATTTTTTTGTCAGCCTGAGTTGTCCCACTCCTGGGCAAAGGCCTCCCCCAATTCCTTCCACTTTTCTCGAAAAAATATTACAAACTAAAAATCCTATTCTACCATTCACTCATCCTCTTTTTGTTCCAGGAATACCTGCAGAAGCAAGAAATAGACGAAGAGTTGATCAAAGAGCTGCTAGACAACAACATGTTTGTGAAACTAGTCCCCAGCCCTCTTTACACCTTCTTCATAAACTACTTACTCACCAAGGAGGCAGTGGGCGAAGAGGCCGCGGCCGACGTGTACACGGTGCAGTGGGCCACTAAGGAACTCCTGGGGGCGCACTATCACGCAGAGGCCGGACATCTGCAACTCATGTCTATGGGCGTACCCTCCGCTCTGCGAGCATTCTCGCATTCCATTACGTATAGCAAGAATAAGTTATCCAATTAAATGTAGTTAAGTGTTTTATCCCAATCAGTGTGTTTATCTCTATTTATTAAAGTATGGTTAAAGGGCTGTGTTGATTTTATTTGTTGTATTTTTAGAATAATTCATTTCTTATCATAATAGAGAAGTTCAGAATGCTTATTGCCAACTTTTATAAATTAAGGGAGAAGAGTAACTAAGAATAACAATAGATCGACGACCTCAGAGTTAGATAGTAACTAATAAATTGTTCTGAGCGAGGAATGTAAGAAATTATTGCCAAACCCTGAGCCCCGGCTCTACTCGGCATGTCACTCAAGACAACGTTTCGTTATTACGAAAAAAAACCTGTCGTAACACCGTCATACTCAACACGCATTATCAAAACGTAACTGTCAGTGTCAAACTGTTGGTCAGTCAAATATTTTAGGTTAGGTCTCGAATTGAACACAAAAAAAACAATTTTAACTTTAGAACTGTATTAGAGTTGCCCAAAAACATGCTGAGTGCAATAAGGAATACCCTGCGGGTTCCTATGGTGAGTGTGGCACGGTTGTTACAAACATCAGCGCCGCAGGCATCCGATAAGTTTGATCACAAGAGAATACCCCAAGGAGATGAAGGTGTCCAGGGAGAGAAGATTGTAGACCTTGATTCTGTACTAAAAGCGTGAGTGAATAGTAATTGTATAATATATATAAATACTTAACACCCTTATATGGTTCATAAGCTCGCATATAAACATTTGGCGGAGGACAGGTTATTATGGTAGCTTGAGAGAAGCCTGTGCCCAGCTATGGACTGCAAAACGCTCAGCTGATTCATGTAAACATTTATTCTTGATACCAATTACGATTTCGGCAAATAAACTATGGCGAAACCTGTTTGAACTTATCCTATACTGTCATTAAAATTTTGTTCCAGAAAACAAAACTTATTCCCGACCCTAGAGTCAGACAACTTACTAGTTGGTGGTACACTGTACAAAGACCTGCCTATCTGCAACATACGAGTGACCCACAACAACACAATCTTCACCATGACTGACGCCAGTGGCACAGTGAAGATTATCCGGTCTTGTGGTATGGAGGGCTTCAAGAATACTAAGAAAGGAACTAATATAGCCGCACAGACCACTGCCATTGCTATTGCAACTGTAAGTTGTCCAAACACCTCAAGTCTTTTATTCAAATTTGTAGAGAATCAGCACTTGTTGAACATCAAATATTACTTAAGGGTGAGTGTTCGGCGCGTTCGTGTTCCACGCGCGCCTCAAAGAGATGTCAGCAACCAGGAAGGGGCCCGCAAGGGCCGATGCCTGCCGGGGCTGCGGGACTGCTCGAAAGAGATACCGTGGCCCTGGAACACTAAGGGCAATGAAGGAACATGGATGGGTTTTAGTCAGTAAGAGTCTGACACTCCCTCCCACTCCACCCAGAGCGGGAGAAGTCATTTGATGATTTCCCATCCGTAAAAAAAAAAAAAAAAAGGGCGATTGTTTGAGGGGACCCCAAAACGCTCACCCTTAACCACTTCTTAAAGTATTCGCTGGGAGGTAGGGGCAGAACAAACTCCTCAGCAATACACAACAAACTCCTTTTTGTCAAACAAGAAACTCCTCAGCACCAACTCCTTTTTGTGATGTTTTATAAGTGCCCATCTAGGCCTATGTGAAATAAAATATTTTGATTTTGAACAATTTAATTGTCTGTTAAGTTAGTAGAATTTGATTCTAAACAATAGCATTCAAAGTTCATCATATTTTAGTATGCTGTCTTGCTTGAAAAGGTATAGAATTGCTGATAGAATTCTTTGTATTTCAGAAAGCTATTGACAGAGGATTTAGAACTGTCAGAGTAAGGGTACAAGGCCTGGGACCTGGAAGATTGGTAAGATATATAATTACTGCTAGATTGAATAGAATATTGGTTTATTGTTTTTGTAGGTTTGTAACAAATAAAGGTGGAAACATTTTAAAAAGTATCAAATGTATGATGTATGACTGTGTATTAAGCCTTTCAAATAAGAATAAGAATGTCAATAACCTCAACCTGTCAACAGACCTTTAAGTCATAAAAAACGATACATAAGATAAAGATAACATTAATGATCATAAATAAATACTATTATAAATTTATTTACATTTTTAAAATTTTATTGCAAACCATACTTTTCAAAGTCATTGAAGTTCCTATTCTAATTTGAAATGCATTTTACCCGTTGACTTATATCCTTTTGAAATATTTGGTTCTCCTATTCTAAGATGACCAACCATCACTGCCCTCAGGGTGGATAAGGGTCTACTCTCTCTTATAGAGAGAAGAACTGTGCCCGTGTGAGAACATCATACTAGGCTGATTGTTGAACATAACCCACTGACCAAATAACTTTCCTTTTACAGGCTGCAGTAAAGGGTTTAACAATGGGTGGCTTACAAGTAGTGTCCATCACAGACAATACCCATGTGTCATGGAACCCCCCAAGGGCAAGGAAAGCCAGAAGATTGTAATTAACCAACTTACTTAGTCTTAACTAGTTCAATAGTCTTTGTGTATAAATAAAATACTTTATCTAACTTACAAGTATTTTTTATTTTAATTAAGAAGTGATTATTATTTACAATGTAACCGTCGGCATAGAGGACTGTTGAGCTAAAATCCATACTTGGCTTGAGTTTGCCTCTTTGACATTCGGTTGTTGGCCCATTGGTTCTGAAGTTCAGCTTCATTTGCTTTGGCCTGGAAATTAAACATATTTATCAAAATTAAACCAAGTACAAGCCCCTCAATCACTGGATACAAAATCTTAACATATGAGACACATTGCGTGTGCATCTTGAATTGTAGTTTAAATGTGGCATTTTGCTCTCCCTGGATCACTCGACAATTGAGGAGCCAAGGTTACATAGGTTTTAAATTTCAGTACCCACATCTAATGAAAGAAGAACATTGTCATTTACAAAGTACTTTGATAAGATATTACAAGAAAAACACAGACCTGGTAAGCCAAGTATGTGATCTGGTGTTTCCTCCTCTGCTGTGTGGTAGGCTCATTGCCCTTCTTCTTGCTGGCCGACACCCGCTGCGTGGTGTCGTCCATGAGCCCCTTCATCAACATGGCTCGTGCGTCTGCTAGCACCTCTGCCTGGTTCACGTCCACTATCTGAATCTCTTCACGTTTCCGTTTGCCCCGTGAGCCGCATAGCTTCATGATCTGAGTGGAAAAATTGTGTGTAATTGGCAATATTTGCATGACCTTTAATAGATTCTGACCAGTTTTTACAATGGACACATTTGTCGGTAATTTTCCTTGAAAAGCAAGTGATTTGTTTCGACAGAAATAAATAATACAATAAGTAGGTGTAGACTTACAGCTTCATCATCAAGATCAATATTATTTGAACTTTCAGCTCCAAACCCAATATAACCAGAGCTGGCGTCCACAATTTGACTATCATAGTCAGGTTCCAAGTGCACATGTTCCACAACCTCTTCCTTCTTGAAGTATGATTCAATACCTCTAGGCTTGTCTTTGACTTGTGTCTGTACATTTTCATTTTGTGCTTCCTCCAAAGGTAGTTCTACATCGTCTAGTTTGTCCACAGGTTTGTGTATTGAGAAGAAATCATTTTCTACTTCATCAGTGTCACTTTCATCTGAATATTCGGTGATTAAAGATGCAGTTGCCGCTTTAGATTTCTTGGCAGGTGGATGTAATGGGCCCTTCTTCACTGGAACAGCTGGTTTCTTTGTTAGTATATGTGGTATTAATGATTTTGTTGTGGATTTTACGCCGTTTCTTGGTTGTGGTAACATGCTTAGTAAGCCTGATTTTTTCTGTAATTAATGTAGAAAAGTTAATAAATAAACATATTTAATAAACAAGTGATGAATATAAATGTTGATGGATTGTGTGAGGAACAATGTGAAAGAAAAAGGAGAGAATCATGATGAGTGACAGCTGGTAGGGAAGAATATGAGAAAAAAATGTGTTGAACCAACCCCAAGTGGTATGGGGCAGGAAGATGATGACGACAATTATTCAAGGTATCTTTACTTACATCTGCTGGTGCTCTTGGTTTAACAGTAGGTGTAATGTTATTCACATCCTTGAACTGCAAAAAGGATTGATAAATAATATGAATCAGTTGTGCAGACTACATTTTCATAAGACAGAGTGTAAGAACATCAAAACACAAACTGACATGAGTTCAGGACATGATACGAGATGTCGAAAAAATCTGCTATTTCATACATTTGGCCATGTATGTAGGTTTTGAACTTTTTATTAAATGACAGATTTTTTATACATAGCCAGCGAAAAAGGGTCTTGTTTTCGAGATATAAGCTAACAATGATCGATCAATCAGTCAATATGAAAATTGGAACAACTTTGATTTAGCCACAAGATAAAGATTTGGGCTCATATAAAACTTGTTTGTTTTTATGCCAGCTATTGATTAATATAGGTTTTGTTTTGGCTAATAAAATTAAAGTTGGCAGGATGGCTAAGATTGTAACTTTGATGACTTATATCTTGGAAATGTGACATTTCAGTAGATTTGGTCTCATACAAAACTTGTTTGTATTTATTAATCAGACCACAAAGAGGCCCACTGCATTAGTATCAATATAAAGGCCTATGTTAGAACTTAATAACTAGCAGGATTTCTGCCCAGGTGGGCATTGATTGCAGGATTAATTTTGAAAATAAAATAAAATGGCAGAAGTTAGGCAGGCCAAATAATTGAAAGCCATTCTAAACTGTAGGGTAGAACTATGTGCTGAATTTGTGGTATCAGTTTGCATGGCGCTGTCGCTAACACTGTTTATGACATAAAATTGAGTTACATCCATACATCACTAAGTGAGGGCACCGTGATCCTGGCTTTAGGTTTCACAGCATTTGTCTCCTTCTTGTGCAGAAACTCGTCGTCTTCTTCAATAACAGCTGGTTTCTTTTTAGAGGGCTGTGGCAGGAAATTAAATAAACTACGACCATTCTCCGGTGTCTCCTCTTGTTTTTCAGCAGTTTTTGTTGTTGGCTTTTGAACAGCTGGCTCTGGAACTGAAGTATGATGGTAAAATATGAGTGCAAAAGATCAACTATTGCATACGAAGAATATTTCACTGCTCACTGCCCTAGATTGGTCAACAGCAGATCTGATGAGTATGGTTTGTCAATCCCAATTAATTTATTATACCAAGCTAGTCCACACAATATTCCTAAAGATTTTACATTTCTCTGTTTTGTGTGCTGTGCTTACCATGTTTACTTTCTGATTTGTTGTTCAACAGTACAACGGGTGATGCATCGTCTTCGACCTCGTCCTCATAATCACTCGAGTCACTGTTTCCGTAAGCGACTAACGCCATGGTTGTTGTGCTTATAAGAAGTGTTTCAAATGTAATTAAATTACAGATTGGTAAGTATAACGTGAATTTAGAAAAAAAAATTGGGAATTTCTACACACTAACATATATTGACAATAGACAACAGTGTGAATTGATCAAGATTTGATTGACAGATTAATGACACATTGACACTTAATGGTAGAGGTGCGCTACGGGCACTTATCATAAAGGATTAAGTTCTAGAGTTGACATAGCTGAACATCCCCTAATGCCAAAGTACAGACGTCAGCACATCACACTATTACAGACTGTCAAACTTTCCTAATCAACCTTGAACCTAATGCTTTAGCGACAAAGTTGAAAATCTAATAAAGAAATTTGACAACTTGTTATTTTTAATGTGCTGACGTATGTACGTGCCGCGCGCCGTTACGATCGAAAAATGTTGTGATACGTTGGTAGATGATGGCAGGAAAGGATGGGTAGGAAATACGTTATGTCGATGAGTATATCTACTTGGGCCAGCTAGTATCTTTCGAAATAGGCAAGAATGAGAAATCGACCGCCGAGTCGAAAATGCCTGGACAAGCTACTGGTTAATGAAGACGCTAATGAAGGGTGATCTTCCAATCTCCCTGAAGCGCAAACTCATCGACATATACCGACGCCAGCACGTGAAGCTACTACAATGTGTCGAATTTCTTTAATAGATTTTCCACTTTATTACTAAAGTTTTCGGTTCAATGTTGATTGGGAAAATTTTAAAGTTTCGGGTAACTTGATGTGCTGGCGTATGTAAATCCTGCTCGTCCGAACCTACGGTCTTCAGACCTGGTCCCTCACCAAGTCACAGAAGTTCCGCCTTGGAGTTTGCCAAAGAGCAATGGAATGCAGCATTCTGGGTGTCAAAAGACAAGATAGGGTTCGAAACACCACGCTGCGTTCCAAAACGTGCATAGTGGATATTGGCAAATAGGCTCACGTCAGCCGCATGCACGATGATCGCTGGGCAAAAGTCTCCACACTATGGTTGCCGGAAGATGGACGGCGCTGCCGAGGCAGACTCAGAAAAAGCGAGACGATTTGAGCGCGCAACATGAGGGCTGGCCCGAGGAGGCACGGGAATAGAGCTCATGGAGGGAATTGGGGGAGGCCTTTGCCCAGCAGTGGGACAGTACAACCTAACAAAAAAAAATGTATTACATCATAGTGTAAACTTCAGATACATATTATAATATTGTCCCTAAAAGTAGCAAGCATGAAAAAAATGAAACATTTAAAAATCAATCTGCCTCCAAGTACTAACAAGTTAGATTCTAACTTGCTACTTAAAATGTTTAAGTCATAATTAATCAGGAATGGCTCAATCTTGACCACAATCGTAAATATTTGTAAAAATACGTGATAAAAAAGCGTGGAACGCGCGAACACTATGACATCTGATAATTCTGAAGATCTTACTCTCCACGAACGCCTCTAGCGGCGAATTCATGCGCGATAGTCCCCATTGTATAGATACACGTAATTTGTCACTGAGTTGTGTTTCTTTATTGTGTGGTTGTTTTTCCTTTGTGTACATTAGTGAATGCATGTCTCTACATGTGATTGTCAAATTCCAGTATTGTTTTCTGTGTTTACCTCATCTTCCGCAAAAAGTGGCATAAAATGTTCGGCATCTTGCTCTATGTTAACTCTAGAGCTGTTTCCTGTATGGCCTATGGCACTCATGCTCATTTCCATTTGGTCGAAAATTATGATGTGATTGGTTGGTGAGTGTGTAATGGTAAACACTGATACAAACAAGCCAAAATGAAATGTCTATGGTATGATGTCTGACATTTGCTGTCATATTGGCAGCTGATAAAATTTTCCACAGGCATATAGCCATAGCCAGAAACCAGAATCCAGTATTCTATTATTTTTTTTTTACAAAACCTTTGCGCTTAATTTTAGTTGAAAATCAGTAATACAGTGCACATTTTGGAGAAACTGTTTTAAGTAATTGATCGTATCAAATTTATTTGATAAAGCTGCTTAATTCTTTCCAATAAGATATTTAACACTTCGTACCGAGAGAAAAATGCCGAAGAAATTCGCTGGCGAAAACAGCAAAGCTGTTGCTGCTCGGCAGCGAAAAGAGAATGAAAAACAAGAAAAAGATCAAAAGACAAAGAAAATGATGGAAGATGCGGAGTGGGAGGACACCGACGACAAACTTAAGAAGAAACAGCAAAAAAAGGTTAGTTTTGAAACAGAATATTTGTGTGAAAAGTGTTCAAGATACCTAAAGTATAGCCCAAAATCAGACCTAGCGCTAGATGAAACACTAAAAATAACTCGATTGTACGCGTAGTACTCGCAACCGGCGTGCGTGTGTGACCAGGGTGAATGAATGTGGTTGTGGACGAAGCGAAAGGAACACGTAAGGGTCGTAGCAGATGGCGTTCTACGGTTTTTGCCTACCCCCATGAGGAAAAAGGCGTGTGTTTATGTATGTATATCAGGCTGCTGTTCATAATTCTACGCCCAAAGACGTCGCTCCTTTTGGGCTTCTCCACAGTCAGGTAAAAATAAGTAGAATTAAATTCCATTACTTAAATAGTTTAGCAACATGCTGTCTAATAACCACCTATAAAACCTACCTCCAATTACACAAACACATGAAATAAAACCTTTTTGCTTTACAGGATGAGCAGGAGAAGAAGCGTCTAGAACAGGTTCAGAAAAAGGCTGAAGCAAAGGCTTTACTAGAAAAAGAAATGGAGTCACTGAAGGCGGCTCCAAAGGCAGTACCACCACCGCCCAAGATCACCCGAGCTCAGATTGAGAAGATGAAGGAGAAAACTATTAAGCCTGAACCTGTTAAAGTTGTGGTAAGGATACCTGACCTGTTAATTTAATTAGATATTCTAAAATGTCAGATAGGCAGTTGCTCCATGTAAAATGCCAGTATGCAGCTGCATCCGGTTAGACTGGAAGCTGACCCCAACATAGTTGGGAATAGGCTGGGCAGATAATGATTATTCTAAAATATCTGAATAGTTGTGTCTAGTTATGAATTATAGCTTTGCAATAATCTTACTACTATTATAAATGCGAAAGGAGCTTGTGGCTAAATAATAACAGGTGCTCAGGTTGGTCTGTTGATAGGTGACTGCCCATTACATACGTTAAGCCATTGTTCCCTGCTGTCATCTGTAGTTCTTTGACAGTCTTTACAGGTAGTCAGTGTCCCAAAAAGTCCGCAACCTGTCTTACCAAGGGGAATCATATTACCCAGTACTAACTGGGTTGTGGAGGTCAGATAGGCGGACGCTCTTTGTAAAATACTGGTATTCAGCTGCATCTGGTAAGTCTAGAAGCCGACCCCAACATAGTTGGGAAAAGGCTAGGCAGACCTGCTCCCAATGGCAAACGTTAGGCTCTCGACGTGACCAAATAACATGGGACAAGGGCAGGAAGATGATGATGATCTGTAATGCACTTTATCAGTTCTTGATCTAGCTAGATCAATAGACTATCAACATCAACATGGTTTATTAAATGTTCCAGCCTTCAAAAGTGGTTGTGGAGGAGCCTGTGCTGGTGGAGAATCTCAACAGGATCCAACTGGATGGAGAGGTGGCACAGACTGTGGATGAAGCTATCTCTATACTTGGGTAAATGCTTGAAATGTTTTATGAACTAGATAAATATTGGAATAGATTATTCTTCTTATTTTAAAGCTGGTTAAAAGCCAAGAGCTAGGTGGCCAATGGGCCATGGTAATAGGCTGTTATTAATATGGCCACCTCCTGGGCCCAATGTCACATCTACTAATCAGTATCAATTAACACCACATACAGCAGCATGAGGCCGACTCACCAAATAGGACTGTGAAAATTAATCAGCATCTATCTAAAATTATTATTATATATATTTTTGCTCAGAGCATCATTTTTAACTAAAATTTCATTTTTTTTTTCAGTGAAAAATCGGATCTGGACAGGCATCCAGAGAAGCGCCTCAAGGCAGCATACACAGCATTCGAAGAGACAAACCTACCAATACTAAAGGCTGAGAACCCATCACTGAGATTGTCGCAACTGAAGCAGATGCTTAGGAAAGAATGGCTCAAGTCACCGCAGAACCCTCTGAACATGAAAGTGTGAATGTCTCGTGTGTTTGAGTACCATACTATAACTAATAGGATCAACTGTTTATGAATGCTTTGATAATTTTGTTTCACTCTGGTACTACTTGTAAATTGGTTTTGTGAAAAATCTAAGTCTGTAAAACCTTAAATATTATTTTCATGACAACCCTTTGCAGTGTTACCAAGGTTATTATGAAGTCTAATTTGGAAAATACTTTGAAAAAATGTGGTTTTTCATTTGTCAAGGTTAATATGGAGTATTTGCTGTTTGCAGTAGTCGATCTTGTTATTACCATGATTTGAAAAGATACACGATTCAATCTGAATTGTTTTGCAAAAGAAACAATGTGCTATCAAATGTTTTGCTAATTTATTTGTAAAAAATGCAGTCTTACTTAGTAGGACAAGTGATTTGTACTAGAATAACAAAGACATTGTAAATACGAAATAAAAAATTCTAAATTCATTCTGGTTCATCACTGTACTGTATAGCTATTCCCTTGCGGCCCTCCTCTGCCATCTTTACTTCTGTTTCGCCCAGTTTTTGTTCTAGACCTTTCCAGGACCTATCTTGGAGGTTCTGTCCTATGCTCTCAAGGGCCCAATTTTGTTTTTCCACCAAGTCAGTACTGCTACCTTCATGAGGGTCTACTTTAGTCTCTCTGATCTTCCCTGTGATGAGACTAACATCTGCGGCTTCCTTAACATGGTTGATATCACAGTGATGTGGCCGCCCTGCCAGTAGCTGGTCATAGTCAGTGACATGCGTTGTGAAGTATGGCTCTCTGTTTGAGTTCAGAGCTACTTCCAGTTCATATGGGTACACAATGGGTTTGTAGAAGTCTCGGGCACTGTAGAGGTCATTTTCAGGGCATGCTATCATTACATAGATGTCAATCTGCAAAGAAAATTATAGCAGAGTCATATGAAAGTACATTAGAACCTACAAGCAATAAAATAACTTCATCCACAGCCTGACTTCACCCTCTGCTGTGCTAGTTTTATTTGGTTTCTACATACTTATATCAACTTACCTCAGGAAAATTAGCCAACTTTGGAACATTCGGCTTCCCCACAGACACAATGTAGCTCTTCTTCCCATTGGCTTTGCACAGCTGCTTCATCCTGCTCATGATGTCCTGGGTCTGGTCTCCGGCTAGCTTGCAGATTAGAATACCCACAACATTGGCATCCTTGCACTTTTCTACCAGGAACCTTCTGCGTTTGAACCAGATGGTTTCTTCTAAACGCTCCACTTTACTTATGTTTGGGTCCAGTGAGTACCATTCTGAAGCTGTTGACAAATTGATGAAAATTAAATACTTTCAATTGCAATATTAAAATCCATATTATTAATCTTAAAAGTTCTATTTCTGCTTATCCCCATGAGAAAAAGGTGTAAGTCAGTCATAAAGTCATAAGTGTAAGTTAATAACATAACATCATGCCAGTAATCCACATTTCGCCAGCTATATTGAAGTCCCCATGTAATATGGGGCGAACCTATTTCCATCATGATCATCATCATCATCATATCAGCCTGGAAACACCTACTGCCGGATATAGGCCTCCCCTTTTTTCTGCCTCACTTCTGTTCTCAGTTCTGTCTGTCCCTCATCCAGGTGTTTCCCACGACTTTGACGATATTGTCATATTGCCATCCGGCCGCAAATGCAGATTCTGTGGCTGCTACTGAGAAATTCCTGATGGAAAAACACATTGCCCGACCCGGGAATCAAACCAAGGACCTCATGCTCAGCAGTCGCACTTGCGACCACTACACCAACGAGGCGGGTGTGAATTACTGTAAGTATGTAATCTTCATTCTTTCAACATTTTATGCTAAAAGTGAGGGATGGCGCTTCCCTCACTTTTAGCATAAAATGTATGTATGTGTAATGGGTAGCCCGCGAAACTTTACTCATGCGCCTATTTCATGAAAATGAACATCGAGGGTTATATTGATGATTTTAATAATTCTGTATAGCCATATTTGTCATGGTTAAGCGTAAATTCAAAGAATTCCATGCAAATATCCAGGAACAGACAACAATTTAGATAATGTTGAAAAGCATTGAAACATTTTTTATTTTACCTGCAATAGATATGGTGTAATTGAACAGGGTCTGTCCCCTTGACCCTACATGGATACAGATGCAATCCTTGAGCACTTCCAGAGGGAAGTCTTCCCCTTGCTTGTTCCTCACCACCCTACCCAGGAACCTGTTAGGCTTCTCTTCTATTTCCACATAAGATATGTAGCTGTGTGGGTAGTATTGAAACCAGTGTTCTGAAATTAAATCTAAAAAACAAAAATAAATTAACTATAATATATACATTATTCTGTTGCTATAAGTAAAAGGGGTTCTTTGAGGAATGGGGCAACATGCATGAGCCTTATTTGATGCAACTTTTTTGTTTAGTTAGGCTTATCTATCTAATTTTCTTGCCATCTGGGAGCCACGTGGTTTCTTATTCTAATGGAATGTGGCAACTCTGATTTCTGATTGATTTGGTATTTTCTTGTATCATGTTTTCTGCATTTTTTGTCTCTTATCAGAATTTGACTTAGATTTTTTTGTTTTATAACAACTATCAACATATGAAATGCGAAATGTGGGGTAGTTCATGCATGTACCTCTTCCCAACCCTATATGCACATGTTGGGGATATTAACATGTTGCATGTCCTCAAAATCATTTGCCCTTATCCCAATTTATTTGGGGTCGTCACGTCATCTCAGCAGTCACATGCTTTCTAGCCGTATCACCATTCACACTGTCCTCCAAAATACTGTTGGAACCAAAAAAAGCAGTTTTGAGATGCTCAGATTTAAAGGTTTTGTGTTTGTGTGCTTACCAATGCTTTTTGTCAAAAAACTGTCACTTATGCATTCGGTGAGAGTGGCTCTTTGTTTCATGACTGTTTTTTAGATGACATGTGATGTGATGTTACATTTTTTTTTTTAAGTTTTACCTTTGCAATGTTCAAACTCGGCATCGTAAAACAGGCATAGTTTGACATTTTCATCAGAATTAAAGTTGTCATGTAATGTCTTCATAGTGTCTTCCACATTCAAGTGTCCTTTGGGCAGTACAGTGAATACCGGTATGTTTGTCTTCGAGAAGCAAGTGTGACCATAGTGTATAATAGCATTTCCTTGCACATGCATTGCGGCAACTGAGTCTACACAACAACTGTAATAGGGACAAAGAATGTTATGAAAGAACTTTTATAATATTTGTTTGACTCGCATTATAATGACTAATGAATAAGTGTAACATACTTTTTTCTTACTGTTTTATTTTTATATGGTATAATCTGGAATGTTTATGGCAAATATTAACACGAGTATCATAATAATATTAAAAAAACAAAGATAACCCGCCTACCTTGCATAGGAAGTGTCGCCGAGTATGTACAAATCAACCTCGGCTCTCTTTTTGATTTCCTCGTAAATTTTCGCACTCACACCAAGCAATTCATCAGGAAATTGAAGGCAAACCTGTTTGAAGACGAACATGTTAAAGTAATCAACAAATATGCACTTGGCAAACGTGCGAAAACGATGTTTACCTTTTGGAAATTATTGTCGGTTATCCATTGACATGTTTCGCTAATATCGAACCGTGTTATCAAATCATCGAACTGTTTTTCAGTACTATTGATTTCTAGTTCACGTTCAATGCATAACTTGCCGTCTGTTGTAAAATTTGCCATTTTTCAGTAATATTTTACCACAAAAAACGCACCATCACAAGACTTAACAACAAATTGACATTTCGCACATTTGTTTGACGTGATAATGTCAGTGTCAAACTGTCTTGTACAGTACGTTCCGGTAAACGTGAATAAGGTTTAAATTGTTGTTAATGTAAACTATTTTAATTCTGTACCAAAAGGGTTCATGTCAGATTTTTTAAATTGCTAAATAGATATATTTAACTACTATATTAAATACTTGAATACCATTAGGAATGTAATGAACTGGGTTCAGGTCAATAATTCAACATGCATCATTGCAGTTCAATCAGGTACAATAAATTCACTGTCAACAGATTATAATTACGAGAGCCATAAAATCTGTTGGGCTACTTAACCACTTGACTCAAAATTATTGGATAAGATCAACTGTATGAATGGGGACCAGGGAAAGGGAGTATGTAAGGATCGTAGCAGGTGGCCCTACCCCCATGTAACATCACGCAATGGTCCACTTTAAGGACTAAGTGCGGAAACCAAAACCCTGAACATAGATGTATGTATAACTGACACACCTGAGTTATTTCTTATACAGAGAGATATTGCTAGTTTCAGTGCCACACTAAATCTGCCCAAACCCTACCATCCCGTAGTCTAATACAAGGTTTATCAATATTGAGCAGAGGTTTTATACAAGTATTAAAAAAAATATTATTTATTCAAACTCATTTATTTCACAGCTGTAAAACACAGTCCTCTTCCAGTTATACCTCTGACAGCAACAATCAAATAGCAACCTTAGAATAATGAGTATAAGGATCACTATAATGTTGACAGAGATGTAAAGGCAGAGGTATAATGGTGGAAGGACTGTAATAAATCAAATTATGTTGTAGACAAACAGTACATCTTAGTATCCCTCATCACTGACAGTGATACTGTAGCCTGGGAAGGCTTTCTTGATCAATTTGGCAGTAAGCTCATGGTCTGCCTTGCCATAACCCTGAGAATAACCATAGATATGCAGCTTTTTATTGTCACTATCATGAGATATTCTACCTCCTCCGAGTGGCTCACAGTCTAGTGGCCGGAGTCTTTCCTGGACCTGAAATTACAACAATAGATTAGATGAGGGTTCTGTTAATCTTTAGTGCTGCTTGGTGAACTAATACTTTTTTTTTGCTCCCTCCATCCATGAACATAATATTTTATAAAAACCTTTTTTTATCATTAAATTCTCACCTCATCATAAATATCTGAATGGTAGTTGCAACGCTTGTAGCCGCGAACAATGACAATCGGTTCCACATTAGCTTTTTTTTTGTCATACACATTCATCAGTATGTATTTGAATACTCCATTAGGGTCTATGTCCACCTTAGGTACAGCTTCTAATTCTGCGGACATCTTTCCACTGCAGTGACACACGATGATGCTTGGAACTAAAAATAAGAATACAAGAAAATTAATTCCTCTTCACAAGAGGTTATTTTTATGGAAGACAGAAATGCGGGTAAATTTATCGGATCAAAGTCGAATATTTGACTTACCTTTATGAACGAGTTTTAAACTAGCTGATGGAAATAAACTAGGTACGGTACGGGCCGAATCGACTTACCTCTGGTCAAAAATAAACTACGGGACAAATCGACTTACCTCTATGAAAGAGTCCTAAACTAGCTGGTGAAAATAAACTACGGGTCAAATATCTAACTGTAAATAACATTAGTCTTCAACATCGGATGAAAAGTAGAACAGGCCGACAATTTTTTTGGTTTTATTTCATTTTGACAAACAGCTGATGAAAAAGCTTGATTGCGTCAAAAAGTGTCAATGTCAAAAATCAAATAGTTGATGATTTTCCGTTCTACAATAGATACATTTTAATATTTCAAGCAGTTATTAAAAGCAAAGCTAGTTTTATTTTAGAATAAGAAAGAATTAGGGTTCTGTGCAAAAAAATGTAAACCCTTGAAATTGGTAACAAAATTCGAATTACAGAAGGGAAGTAAAATGTTGTTTTTATAATAATGTCACGCGAACGAAGGTCGCGGGCTAGTTATTCACAAAATGAGGTGTACAATATTATATTGATTTATCGAAAAAACGCTAGAACGTACAATGTATTACGTGTAATGTATTTCGTCTGGTTTTGTTTTATTTATGATCAATTTGATAACCAATACCACGGTAATATTATAATACAGTAATGTAACTCGGCCGCATGATAGAAATAAATGCCTACAGCCGCGCGGTACGTAAACATGCGTTAGGGCTGCCCGTCCCCAGCATTTTAATTACAATTTGCCTGCTTTCTGTTTCTATTTAGTTTTGTGATTGTAAATATTCTTTTTATATAAATAAATGAAAGACTTTGTATATTGAATAGGAAGTGTTCAATAAAAATGCGTGTTGTTTTTTGATTGGTAGATTTAATTAAAAAAACATGTTTTTGTTTGAAAAACAAATCGGGCTTATAAATTTGCGACCGAAAAATATTTGCGCCTCGACTGAGTAGTACGAAATGCTTTATTGTTCAATTTTAAAGTATAATAAATCCGCATTCTTATATAAAGCTTAATTAAAAATTGTTTTGGGAAACATGGACAAGGTGGAGAAAATGGAATATCTTTTACTTGGTTATAGATACCTGCAGCTACTTTACAATTTACATGTTTGGTTTTAAGTGAATTTCGGAATATTTCCTCCATTTTTTCTATATATTCCACAAAATCATCATTGGGTACAATCAAAAAAGTTCGCGAATTAATCTTACTGTAGTCCCGGTACCTTAAATACCGACTCTGTGAGCTGAAATTGTGGCTTTTTTGATCGGGTTTCACATACGATTTCAAAGCATGACAATCATCATGTTTCTCCAAACAACGCTTAAGAAGATACCCACAAATATACTAACTGATTTTTAGAGACAAAATCGCGCGGTTATTGTTAAAAAAACAACATTTCGTTCGACACTGCGGTACAGCCGTGACTGTCTGCACCGCGAGCGCACCCCACGATCGAGGCGCGTAGGTATAGCTCGCGTTTCGTCCGTTTGTATGAAGTTGGAGTACTGTATTAAAATATTACCGTGCCAATACCCATACCAAAACTAAAGTCACCACATAACATCTCTAGTAAGTCTGTCTGTGGTTCTGTGTTGTCAAATGGTCTCAGCGTTGATGGAAATTTTCCTTTTTTGGGGAAACATTTTGTTCTTGGGGAAATTTTGAGGAACGAAATCCTTAGAATTTTTTTTTTGAGAAAAAGTATTCAGACTGTAAAACTAAAGAAATGAAGAGATAACAGGCAGATGGAAAGCAAGGTGGGCTGCAAGGATCTGGGACATTTGCGCGACTTAACGTCATGGGTGTCGTGGTTTTCGGGGACGCTGATAATGAAAATGAGGTCAAAATGAACTGAAAAATGTTATCAGCAACCCCGGAAATCACGAAAACGACTCGTGATGTCCATTCTCGCAAGTGTCCATGCGCACAAAAGTCCTATCGCGCAAGTGTCCTTGCGCGCGAATGTCCGTTTGCGCAAAAGTCAAAGCGCGCAAAAGTCCATGCGCGCATATTTCTTTTCGCGCAAGTGTCCTGATACCGGGTTGCGAGATGTGCCTTGAGTGACCCGTCCATTTTTTGAAAAAAAAACATGGTTTTATATGGTTGTTTGAAAATAGAATGGGAAGACAAGTTGCAAAACTTAACTTTTTGGGGAAAAACTCAAAAACTTGATCTAGCAACCCTGAATGGTCTATGATTTTTGTTTAGCTGTCTTGTTTGTGTCCCGAAAGGCGAAAATCTGTAATTTGATATTTAATAACACTGTAATGAGTACAGCGTCCTTAAAAATGGATTCAAATTTGACTGGTAAGTCCTAAGTGTTCTTAAATTAATTAAAATCTTCAGTAGTTATTAAAATCAGCTGTAGTCTGTAGATTCCAAAAATATTTCCCAAGGTTATGCCTCCATGAAAAATCGTGGTATTTTGGCAGAAAAACTGGTATTTGTTAAAAAAAAGTTTTGTTTTGTTTATATAACATACTATTATGGTATTCATAATTCGGTTTTAATCATCGGTAGTTACCATGCCTCAAAATTTACAATGAACATAAACGTCTTCTAATGCATTGAGTAGTATAGATCGTCTATGTGGGTTGTTCTGGTTAATCCCCAAACACTTCCATGATAGTGAAACTACATAATTATTTACAATATGATGTTCTCAGTCGATTAATTATTTTTATTCAGTCAGTTCAATGACCTAAATAAAATAATTATTTAACTGTTCAACAAATTTTATAATCAGAAACATCAAAAAGTTATTACACTCTAGATTTCATTGTAATTGTCATCCATTGGTGAATATAACACTTTTAGAGTACTTTTTTTTACAGAACTTCAATACAAAAATATTTATTTGATCTCAAACATTGTGTATGTATGGTATCCTACATAGATTGAGGCAGCTCCAGTAAATTACTCACTGTTCCCTTGACTGGTAGTTTAACAATGCTATGGCTCATAAATAGGGGTTCCCTACATGAGTTTGAAATAGTATTCTATGATAGTTTCCATGTTCTCTCTTTTTTCACAATATTATCAATATTTCACAGAAAAATGTGTTTATAAAATATTTTCAAAGTAGAACAAACAAATGTCGAAGAAACTTGGGTATAGGTATAACTTGGGGAAATATTTCCAGAAACTAAAGGTCTTTCCTCAAGTGTCCTGCTACCAAGTTATGAAGATGGATACTTGGATCATGTTTTTTAATTTTTTATCAGCTAACGGGAAGAAAGAACAGCTGTCCATCGTTTTCCTTGACTTATTTCTTCTCAAAAAGCCCCCTATTACATGGGACCTTCACATTACTGGTGCAAAGCAGGGGTACTAGAGGCACACTCCATAGGAAACGACCTTCTGAACCGTGCACCTTTTTGTCAACGTTTTATAAGTGCCCATCTTGGCCTATGTGAAATAAAACATTTTGATTTTGACACTCTGTCTAACTTTTCGAGGATATCGGAGGATATCGGAGACCGTGTGATGCTATGATGCTTTTCATAAAAATAAATAGCTTTTTTTAAACATTCTAGGTATGTGGGTGAGTTTCTTCACAGCTGCGGGTATACCATCAGATGTCTCTGCAACATATGCACTTACTTTCACTGAGAACCGCATACAAAATGACATGCTGCTGGACCTGAACAAGGAATACCTGAGGGACATGGGAATCTCCAGGATGGGAGATGTTATTGCTATATTGAGGTGAGAATATTAGTTTATTTTATGTTTTATGCAGTTTGCGTTGGCATTTAGTTTCTATTTGAATTTTACGTCAACACAACGGTTTGGTGCAGTGTCGAGTCAGAAGCGAAAGAAATCTGCGTCATTTTCGCTGCTATGACATAGACATAAGGCTCTTTTCTGACCGGCTGAAACGGATCTGTATCGATAAAATTGTTTTCTAATATTTCACCCAATTTTTTTAATGATTATTTGCAAACATCCAACTCAGCAATCTATGATATATTTACAGGCACGCCAAGCAGGTGCATGAGAGTACGGCCCGTGACCGGGTCCTCAGTTCAGCAGTGTCGGCCACAGCTAAGGTACCCGTTGCTGCCATCACTGGTCGCGCCACGGTATCACAGCCATCATCACGTTAGTATACCTTGCTTTAAACTATGAATATTTTAGATGTACTACACCGACAGTGGTCCTGCAGTGGAGATAATTACAAGTTTCTCAGTTAAATAGTTCAAAGAAAAAGGCGTAAACTTATATGTACGCCTTTTTACGCGACTACCCAAAAAATGATGTGTTATGTTTTTCCCAACTTCATCTCATCTTCTCATAGTCTGCCAACTGATTGCAAGATAAGAAAACAAAAAACAAAAGTTTTTCCCATAGTGATATGCAGACTGTAGAACATAAGAGTCAAACCATTGATTTCAATTTGGCCATTTTAAGACACTTTTGGACACAAAAACGGAAATAGAATTGAATGTATTGCCCATTCGCAACACCTGACCACATGCTACATTCCTTAAGTTTTATGATATTGTAAGTCGCACTTGTTTTTAAGCTAAAACCGATCAAACAATATGAATTGATTAATGTATTTTGAATTGCATTCACACAAAAATTTTGCGAGTTTCATTACCATTTATGCTAAACAAAAAATTACTTGTGTTCACAGCTGCTAGTCGTATATTGGAGCACTACACGCGCAATCCACAAGTGCAAGAGTCCACCAGTCCAACATCACAGCTCAAGAGGAAGTCTCTTGAAACTGCGTAAGTATATTATCATGGAAATAGAAGGAACAGAAATGCTTTTGAAGCTAACTGATGAGCTAAAGGAGCTTCCTCACCGGGAGCGTCCACCTGTAATGTAACAGTTCAGATTTGAGCATCACATCAGTGAGTGGGGGGATCCACGCATTACAGTGCGCAACCTGTAATGATCCAATTTGTAACAATCACCTGTTTCTGTGGAAAATCGAATGTTCTATTGTTATATCACAGGCGAATGCTCCGGTGAGGGAGCAAAAGAATATTATGTTATTGGCTGTCTTATCTGCTCGTGGCTGCAATAACAGCTGATGTTGCCGTGGATGGTTGACTGATAATTAAATAGAGGTTCCTTAGAAAGCATGTTAGACCGTTGATCCCGGCTGTTTTTCGTAGATCATATTACTCTGTAATAAAAAGTAATTGTTTTTGTTGTATGACAGTGATGAAGTCAGTTTGAAGAAGTCGCGTCTCATACGGTTCGCGGCAGCCCAGCAGAAAGCAGCGGTCAAAGAAGGTACTATATCCATTACATTACCATATTCGACCACCAAGGATTTTTTGACTTAATTACGAATCTTTTCTTTCCAGGTCCATCCAAGACTGTATTTGCCAGGCTCGGCAACTCTGAACCAGTGAAGAGCTCGACAGTCATAAGCACAAGCAAGGCCTCAGTCAAACCAATCTACGCACGCCTCGGCTCAAAGGCGGACCTCCAGGAAGACGACCAGTCAATTCCTATGGACAAAGACGCTCTCAAATACGAAGGAATCCTCAAGAGCATGCCTGACATCGCCAAGAAGGTCTTCACAGTCACTACATCTAAAACTAGTGGAAGGAAAATAGCCGTTGGAACTATGAGAGCTGATGAGACCCCGGTCAGTGTAAAAACAAAATTGGCGGTACCCAAATCTAAATCTGTTAAGTTCGCCAGCCATGTTCAATATAAAGAAATAGACACCGTTCGAAACAACAATCAAAAGGTACCAGTTCCGAAAACCGTGATCAAACCTCCTGAGAAAACGGTTCAGAAATTCACGTCGGTTTTTAATAAACCTGAAAGGAGATTGTCTATGCCAGAGAGTGTTAACAATGGAGTCAAAGCTAGGTTAGGGGAGAAGAACATGAACAATTTAACCATCACTAAGAATGTTTTCAACAGATTGGGTGTTTGATGTTACAAGACTGTTATGTGGTATGTCATTTACTGATTGATTAACGTAGTTTGTGACCGCCCTCATCGAAAAGATTATTAACATCGAACGTTCAAAAGCGACAAATCGGCTGCGAATCTGTTGTAAACATATTCATGAGCCCGATAAACCGCTATAGAAACTAATATATGAGATTGTCGCGAAAAAACCGCGGCGCAAGAGGAAAGTTGACTATGCGTTATCGTTAAGTTTTTCAGAGTGATTGTTGAAAGAAAAGTGTTCAGACAATTTATTAGTATTACGTGTGAATTTTGTGTTTTTGTATTTGTGTGTAATCAGCCGGTGCCGTTTTTTGACATGTTTTGTGTAATGAAACTCGAGTACAGTTCGTGAAGCGTCTTCCGCTGTCTCTGAATCTCGTGTTGATAACACAACAATTTTACCTTGCATCATTATAAGCTTAGCGTCCATGAGTACACTGCTAGAAATAGCCCTCTCCAATCGCACGCGAGTCAAATCGATTCTTGCCAATTCAAATCCAGGTGCTATCAGCCACCATATCGTCGCCACCTAGCCTGACCGGTTCGTGGAATTGCAATTGCAGTAAATTGCTCAATGTTGCCTAGCAGTTGCGCTAACTGCATAGTTGAGCGCAACAGTACATCCGGAGCATTCGCCCTCACATTAGTCATCTATTTGTATTATTGTTTCTTCACTAATAAGGGTTGCAGATCGAATACTAAGCTAACTTAGTTCAGCTTAGCTCGCATAGCTGACGCAGTTTTTCATACGTGTGTGCAGACTGCATACTTAGCTATGTGAGCCAGCTAAAATATGCGATGCTAAGTTAGTCGGGTGTGCCGATGAGCAGCTACACAAGCTAAGCTAAGCCAAGCATTTCCCGCCTACCCTGGCACCCCTTCGCAGTCCTTCGCCAGTGCTGTCCAGTGTCCGGAATGTCTTTTCTTTAGATAATATAATTCGGTATTAATCTTCTTTTCTCTCATCGGAATTTTTTTCATAGATTATTTTAATGTCGAGCGATACGTCCGTCACGTTGAACTTCACAATACTGACTGAGCTTTCGGTTAGTTCTTGGTGTGCACGGGACATATTTCTAGTTTAGCTTCGGCATAGCTTAGTTTTCGGTCTGCAACCCGCATTATGGGCATTTATATCATTTTGTGCTAGTTGTCTCACTTAACTTTGTCCTTCGTTAATGAATAAGCTTTTTCAAGTGTCTGGTTAAAAGTGCTTTTTACTGATAAGTGGTAGCTTATTTAATTGTTTCAACGTCATCGCCATCTAGGAATTTATTATTTGACCCATGCCCTTGTATAGTGGCCGATTTTTTTTTGCGGCCAGTGTAATTGGTGTTAGTAATTAAGATGGCCGAAGCTACCTCTATTTTGTACGCACCATAGAATTGTTGTAGGATCTTTGGACTTTGATTATGTAAATAACAAATAATGAGGCAAATGCAAGGTAGACTGGAAATTACTTTACTTGATATAGGTGCAGCATAATCCTCTTCTTCAATACTTTTACACACACGACACAAAAATATTAAATTTTTAAGAATCTCTAAAATCACTCGACTATTATAAATTAAAACAATTTGGTGACATCTTGCTTATTTATTATTTTATATCATTTTTGACTTCATTAATTATAATAAAGAGGTGCTAATACCACTTCTTGTGATATCAGTTATAAAATAAGAAATACATTCTAAAACTAGTAGAATTACATAATTATAAAAATTCAAATACTTTGAAGTGACATAATTTATCCTATTGATATATGTACGCGTGCACAAACAAAGTGTTGTATTCTAAAGTGGAGAAGACTTATGTTTATGAATATCTGCAGTTGTATTTATTAAGGCCAGGACAGATAGAGTAGCAAAATGCTCGAGCAATTTTTCTTTGCTATAGAACGAAATCAAAATTATAGGGATCAAAATAGCGTGCAAGAGATGATTCTCTGTGGCGTTTGTAGCATACTCAAGCATTTTGCAGCTCTGCGATGACCCTTGAGGTCATTGTTAGGGTTTGTTTGATACGTTTTGTAATCAAAACCCTCATGAGCTCTTAAAAGGTGTCTAATACGAGAAAAACTGTGGAGTAACACTAGCTCATTTAATTTCACCTTGTAGAAAAAAGTTTTTTTTACAAAGTAATCGTTATATCATTGGTAATCAATCGTACTATTCTTAGAATAACATTGCTTTTCGTTGACAACAACTGTTTTGAAAAAATAAGATGGTGACATTAGTAACGATTATACACACGCCAAAAAAACACGCATCACTATATAGAATACTGATCCATTACTTTATGTAAGAATAAGAATTTAACTTTTATACCTAAGATATATATTAATTTACTTAGTCTAAGTTACGTTAGCATTAATCATTTTACTTCCTAATTATGTTTTCTATGTAAATAAATAAACTAATAGACGTTTCAATTTGTTTTTATTAAAAACAATATAATTCTTTCATTGCTGTCATGCAAGGTATGATATAATTTCCATAAACCATGTATTATGGTTTGAATTTTACAAACCGTACAGAGATGAAAGAATACCAGAAAAAAAGGTATCTAATGGTTTTTAACCACATAATTATCTGATAGCTGCCAGAAATCCTGAACTAGGATACAAAGAGGAAGATAGCAGCTCATGAAATTCGAAAGGTAAAGTAGCTACTACCTCGCAAAGATATACGAAAAAAATGCTAGACTACCTACCTGTGCAGTAAATTTATTCGTCCGTCGTCGTTCCGCCCGACGACGCGGAGACAAGAAAAGGTATCTGAGGCCCTAGCACGAGCGCGCGTTGTAAACGTATCGTAAATACGTCGATTTTAAAATTAAAAATACTCGTTTCACGTATAATATTTTAAGAATCTATTCGTATCTATGAATGATACTGATTGTGCTTGGTGCAAACAATTTAACTAAAATGCTATAGGGTTTGTATTTTCGATTAAAAAATTGACGTATTTACTTTTATAAACACTACAAGATAACGTACACTGCCGGCCAAAAGTTTGAGACCACCTACATCAAAGAAGTAAAATGAAATAAAACTCTAAATAGAAAGCAAGAGGTTTAATTATTAATTAAAATACTTATTTACTAATACAAATACATCAAGAAGAAAAAGAAAAAAAAAGAAAAATATCAACCATATACATTAAAATGCCGCTCAAATTTTAAACAGATTTTTCGTCAAAAAACCCTCCCTTGCATTTTATTACTTTTTTCACTAGTCTCGGCATGCGAACAATCAATTTGTCGATTGTATCTTGTGAAATATTGTTCCAGCTTTCTTGAAAAGCCTTCCACATGTCTTCTTGCGAGGAAGGACAACAACTGCGCACATTTCTATCAAGCTCTTCCCACAAAAGCAGAGTTGGGTTGAGATACGGGCTCTGAGGTGGCCACACCATGTTTTTCAACACCACTTCTGTCTTTTTATATTCTAAATAACCCCTGCATAATTTTGAACTGTGTTTTGGATCATTATCTTGTTGGAAAAAAAATCCATTTCCAATTAATCTTAAACCAGACGGAACGGCATTTTGCTGTAGTATTCGTTTATGCTGCTCCTTTTTCATGATTCCTTCGACTCGTACCAAATCTCCGGTTTCATGGCCCGAGAAACATCTCCAGACCATAATGGAACCACCACTATGCTTAACTGTTGGCACCACACAGTCTGGCATCATCTTTTCTTCGGCGCTACGTCGAACAAAAATTCGTCGTTTTGATCCAAATATTTCAAATATGGATTCACCTGACCAAACAATTTTTTTAAAGTCTTTTTCAGTCCAGTCTCAATGGGTAAGGGCCCACTGGATCCGTCTCTTTTTATTTTGTGGCCTTAGTAGTGGTTTTCGAACGGCGACGCGGCCAAATAACTTAGCATCTCTCAATCGTCTTTTTACTGCAGTCAATGTCAAGGTTTAGACCGGGATTTTTTCACTTCTGCGTGGATTTCTGGTGCTGTTAGGTGTCTATTCTGCTTGCTGGTAACGACAATGAAATTATCCTCGCTAGAAGTGGTAGCTCGTGGCCTTCACGATCGCAAACGATCTTGATTACTACCAGTCTCCCTGTATCGGGTTATTGTGTTATGAACACAAGTCTTCGACAACTTAAGTTGAGAGGCAATCGCACGTTCAGATTTGCCTTTGTTGTGCAAAACGACTATGGCAGAACGAGTTTCACTGCAAATTTAGCGCACTTTTCCCATTTTAACATGCCTTACTGTAACAACGACGAGCTCAGACTAACTAAGATAGAGAAAAATTTTACTCCATGAAAATTCAGGTAATAATCATGTTTTAGGAAGCTAAAATAATACTGAATTTCGGTTAACGCGAAACAAAACCAAAATAATTAGTAATGAGTAGCACATAAAATTATTACAATGACTACCACCTGGTCCTTGCGCTGCATTCATTGATGTTTTGAAATAATGGACCTTTATAGGATGATAACTTAAAAATATACAGAAATAATGTCTCTTAGAAATTCTTTAATAACAATAGAATACCTAGGTGTTCAAATTAGCTCTTTATCATGTGTACTTTTAAAATATTTTGTTGGTGACAAATATTTTTACAAGTGGTCTCAAACTTTTGGCCGGCAGTGTAATTATCTGCCTGATTGCCGACACACGTAAACGCGTTGTGGCGACAAAATTGGTGCATCGCGTTGCTCATTCAAACATTATGACGACGCTCTTGTTGACAACAACTTGAGGTTGTAGAAATTCATGTAATTTTCTTAACCTTTTGACCGCCATCGTCACATATACGTGACAAGCAAGCGCTGTACGCCAAACGACACAAATATGTGACAAAATTGTAGGTGAAATTGTGGGTTGGCGTGGAGGGCACCCGCTTGCGTTTATGCTCTGGCGGTCAAAAGGTTAATAAAAATAAAAGAACAATACGCTTTTTACGATCCATGGCAGAATTACAGGAAAATTCTCGCCTCGCAGTATGGTAATAGGACGCTTTGTATCGTGTTGCTTGCGGGCGACGCGCCCGCGTTTGTGTGTCGGCCCTAAGTATTACTATTTAAGCATTGGACTAACCACTAGGCGATGATAGGGTGCTGAGGCGCCGGTTGAACTCGAAAATACTCGCGATGACCGCAGGTGGTAATTTGGCTCATATATTTTTTTCAGTAGTTTACCTACTTAGTTGCTCCATGTAGAATACTGGTATTCAGCTGCATCCGGTTAGACTGGAAGCCGACCCCAACATAGTTGGGAAAGGCTAGGCAGATGATGATGATGAATTTACCGACTGAAAAAAAAAACATTAGCATTAACTTTACAGATTTAAGTCAAAAATTAATAATCTTAAAAAAACCTGTTTAATTACATGTTTGAAACTATCTTTAGTAGTTCAGCATCCACTGGTTTCTCATCTGTAACAATAGTTTTTCTTTATCAACAAAGGTATTTACGACAGGAGCAATATAGCATAATTAGCTGATAACATTCCCATTGCTGGGACACAGGCCTCCTCTATGTCAGATGGATTGGGCCACATAATTTTAGGAGAGGATATATGTATAATTATAGCCATGACAAGATATACATTAGATAGCGAGACAATAATAATATGTTGAACGTAAGGCAGACGTGTACCTATTCAGCCAGCCATAGACTATTCACGATAACAAAAACCATACATATACAGTTTTCTGCTACACACATTCATGCATGCCTGCACAGTTTCACTGTACAAGCAAAACTGCATTAATACACAGAACCTATCATTTATGGCCTGCTTTATACACCCATATTTCAATAGTTATGTTTTAAATTCCATGTAATAGGGAGTGAGGAGTGAGCCTATTGCCGTAACCATATTTTATAAAGCCCGCCAAAGACACCAGGTTATGCATGACAGTTGTAAATGTACACACAGCCTTCATGCAAAACAAAGTTCAGTTTTCTAGAATAAATGTACTGTTTTCTCCTACAGTATTCATGCAAGACTGTACAGGTACAACTGCACATGCATAACCTATTTTCTATGGCAGGTTGAATATACCTTCAAACTGTTATTCATCATAATTACTTACCTTGTATTTTCTGTAACACAGACTCTAATATTTTTGTTTTCAATTCCGCTTGCTTTACTCTTAATTCATGTTCTTGTATCATATGCGCCTTTTGTAATTCTATTAGTGCATTTTTTTCTCTTTCACATCTCAGTCGTTCACTTTCAAACCGGTAGTTTGACGATGTTCTTGGTGTTGTATTTGGTGTCTCTTCTTGCATTTCGCTGGTAATTTGGTTTGTTTCAGTTGGCCATCGTTTTTTGGCAGGATTTTTTTCTTGTTTAATACCTGAAATTTTTTAAGGAATAAATATAGAATGAGTGACAAGTGTTGGACTATTTTAAATTGATGATCTTACTAAAAAGGGTTCAACTTGGTGTAAGGGGCTGCTACTTTGTTACCCAACATTAGGTCCTTGGCATTGTATATGGGATGGGTGATGGCATTGTGGATGGGTCTTGGGCTTGTCATAGCACAGTTGCAAACTAGCAATGTTGCTTTCCAATAATCAGGGTTTTGTAATTCCAGCTTATTACTATTGTACAAAAGGACAAATGCATTTTTTCATACAGAAAAGGCAAGAGCATTGATGATACCACTTACTCAATAATAGCTTAGCATAAATGATGTTTTACTTACACAATATTTGAGACTCATCATAACCGGACTCAAGTCCTGAATAAGTAGACTCCCCTGAGGAACTTCCATAGCCAGTGATGTCTGCTACCACTTCTAGTGCAGGATCATCAAACCTTGATGCCCCTTCCCCAGTTCCACTTGTTTGGCTGAGGCTTTTCACTTCTGTTTTCATTTTTTGCCACAACTTCTTGAGAGTATCCTTAGATCTGAAAAGAGGTGCAGGAAAATGAGTTTGCAGTAGTTATCTAGGTACTATACTATACAAATGTATTTGTTTTTATTTTTAACAGAAAATAATACCTTTGGATGCCGCCAGTTGCATTTACTTCATCTGTTATTTCTGTCCAAGCGTCTTCCTTCATACGATTTGTGTGTAAGTCGTGCGAATTTACTTTAGTTATTATCACTTGGCCTCTTAGCTGTAAAATGCGAAGAAATCGCATTTTTTCTTCTGTACTAAAGTTTACTGAGCGCTTACGTTTTTCGGCGGGCATTTTGGGATGTTACAGAATTTCACTGATTAGCTAGTTATATTTGAATGTCTTTGCTGATACTCAATGAGATGGAAATTAAAAACATTCGAGATTTCGAGGATACACAAATGACACTGGCCACCAAAATTCACAACTGTCAAAACAACTGAGCGAGTAATGATCACAGAGTACTTTTATTAATGACTTTTGCTGTGACTGTGACTTGTCCTGTGTTGCTATGTTACCACGCTACCACTAGTAGTATCATATTTTATTACGCAGTTGTGCGCTCCTTACGAATATTTTTAACGTTAAAGCCGCGTTGACACGATCAGAGTATGCTTGGACCGAGTGGACTCGTATTGTGGCAACCCACACCAACCCATCCGAGTGCGCTCGGATTATGGGTTGCCACAATACGAGTTGCGTCCGAGTCGGTATCCAAGTCCACTTGGTACGAGCATACTCTGATCGTGTCGACGCGGATAACTAATTTAAATATTAATTGTTGAATAGATGTACTCGCCATTGCATCGCATTTGTATTTAACATGTCCGTAAGTCTTTTGTGCAAGTTGCAAAGCATTTTATGGTGTGCACATGGTCACTAACACTATTATTACACTGAAAACGGGATATTTACCATGTTTACTATTTCTTTTGAGTTCCCGATATTTCGGCATTGTTGCAATCACCATGATCTTATGTTAAACTGTGTATTATCTATGACCATGATCACGGCTAAACTGAAGTAATTGCGGGTGGGTGTTTATGAGCAGGCAAATCGGTCTACCCTCTTTTCTCTTACTCGATTCTCTTCCAGACACACGAAACCCACTGTACGTTCACGAACTTTTTTCGCCACTTTTTCGTTTTTACACAATCAGTTGAATCTCAATGGCTTCTCTTACCAGTCTAGGTAAATCAGGGCGTTCTGTCTAGATGATCTGAAGGTTGTGCAACTTAATCCAGTGGTTCGATCCTGATTCCAAAAGATGTTGAGCTATGGCCTATTTCCAGTAGTCATTGTTTTTATTGTAAATATCTCAAGGGCTTCGGGAAAGGATGCCCTTGTTACTTCCTGATACGAAGAATATAAAATACTCTGTTTATTCTGTAGTTTACCTACATGCTAGACTCTCCTAACGCTTCAACTGAACACAATGTGTTTAGCACATTTCAAAATCAGGCCGACTCGAACATGACACGTTCGACAGTTTCAGTCGGTCGGTTCGGCACAGGCCGACCCGACGACAGCCGACGGCCAACGGTATTGTGTAGCACTAGCACCCCAAAATTCAATTAAAAAAAAAAAAATCTGAGTCGGGGAGCTGAGAAAGTAGTCCCATTTTTAGAAAAAACGCTATCGTTACATACGTCCGTGAATATTATAATGTATAGATGAAGATGTACCACCCGAACATAACCCTGCTGGCTTAAGCATTTCCTTTAAAAGACGGCCCTAAAATTGGTTAACCACTAAATGGACAAACCCTTCCTGAATTTGTCCATTCAGTGGTTACGTACGCAAACAAGGAAAGCACACAAATATGAAAACGTTGCAGCTTGTGGGTAGGTACAATTTGTGGTCTCAGTTCGTAACCATTGCATCTGTCGATACTGTAAAGTTAGCTAATGAAATATCTTCACGTATACCACTAAGCCAGAAGGCAGCAAGAAAAACCTGAATGCAAGTACAGACGCCACTCGAAACTGTCTCTCAAACAACCTTGAACCAAATATTTTAGGGATAAAGTTGAAAATCTAATGATTCGTTTTAAACAAAAAGTTGTGTCTAGAGTATATCGCCAACGAAAAATGTACAGACAGACCGTAACGTGACCGTTGACAGATTGTAGTAGCTTGATGGGCTGGCGACTGTTCATAGTTTGATTGTGTTCCAATTCTTTATGAGACCGCGAATATGCGATGCACACGCAGCGTGTAAGGAACATCGCAGTGGTGGTTTAGCAAAAATATTAGGTGGTGGGGAATCTTATATGGCGGCGCTTTTTAGCATCAAGTCAAGTTCCAGAATAATGAAGATTCTTTAGGATGCAATATGCCTAGAGATGCTTCTTTTATTTTAAACTTAATGATTGTAGGTACCTACCTACATGTCTCTTAGTTGACCGAAAAATAGTTTCTCGCAACTGGCATGTTGGCGCCCCTTGCCACCTGGCGCCTAGTGCGACCGCGCCTCTCGTTCAACCCCAGGGCGGGACGCAAATTATGATCTTTTCTGGACCCCTTTGCCTAGAAATTTTTCGTCATTTAAAAAAAAAAACATCAACTGTAACTCTTTCATATATTTTAACCGTGTAGGTATTGCACTTTTGAAGGAGCCTGCAATCATGTGCTGAATTCGTTGTAACAGTTTGTGCGTCAATGTGCCTTACACTGTTTATGTACTTACACATTTCAAAGTACTTTGTGTTTATCGCCCGATACCCATATCGGTTGACCGTTAATTCGATATAAGCTCACGCTTGACCGATGGTCATTGGCTCGCTGATACGTGGACTTTCACTGGGTTTCCAGTGCCTAGGCTCCCTACGCGATGACCGTGACCATGCACCGAAGAAAGCTAGTGGGTTAGGAAAGTAAATACCGTGTGACACATTCTAATCGCAAATAACCCGGGAAATTACCAATTTCAACCTCTTAATAAAACTTTATAGCTGAGAAGGTCTGGCGTGATGAGAGAACGCCACAACTATTATTTGAAAAGTTTCAGATAAGAGCCCTGCGGCTAGGGGGCCCACTATCAGATTTCAAAAAAGGTCAAAATCTAACAAAGTTTGTTTGGCAACCTTAATTTTCATCACATCGTATGGGGCTTGAACAAAAAACTTGACGAAGATATTGGTGTTTTTTTTTGAGTTCAGTATAATATGTCACACAGTATTTATTCTGGCTACCACCCAGTTAAACCGGTACAGGACAGCTTGCGAACACCGGACTTTGACTGATATTTCATTATCGTATTTTCGTCCGTTGTCCAGAATCCGGTCCGCAAACTATATTTATTTATTTAAACTTCATGTACAATAGTGGTACACAGGCGGACTTAATGCCACAAGGCATTCTCTATCAGTCCTAATAACCTTTGGAAAACATTGTGATAGGGTACAAATTTAATATTAAAAAAAAATACCTTCTTTCTTTCGAAAAGTTTTATACTTATATTGATAAAAATACAAATGAACAAATAAAATAAACTAATAAATATTTTAGCAAATACCAAAATAAAAAACGAGAAACCCAATAATAATTACCATGTCTCGACTTCTAAATAGAGAGAGCTATTTACGAGTATTCTGACTTAAGTAGTAAGGTAACGCACTTTTCTTTTAAAAGTGAATTTGCTTTCAGTTTTGTTAAAGCCAAAAGGTAGCGCGTTCCAGAGCTTTATAGTAGAGATATTTTGAGAAATAGATTCTTGGAAGCTCAAAGGTTACGACTGTGAGAACTGCCCAACACTTTGAAATAAGTTTTTAGATAATCGGGAGCACATTGATCGCTCATAATCGTGAAGAGCATGCAGAGAGATCTGAGGGACCTTCTGAGTCGGATAGGCAACCATTTAAACTGATCTATATCTGTATCCATCGGTTTGACCGCAACGCACCAGCTAGCAAACTGCCGATCCGATTAATAGCCGAAAACAATTTTCCCATTTAGATTACTTGGTTGATATCTATCCTTGATCCATTGTGACATTCCGTTGCGCTGTTGTTGCACCGAATTAACACCTGTTTCGAGCGTGACAATTAGTTTGTGCCGATGCCCTTAATCTATTGCGAATGCTCCATCGTAATGGAGCCATAGCGGTTTCATGACCGAAACAGTCACTCAGCAACTGAACGGGAGCTATTACAACAAATCTATCACCCACTTGAGTTGACGTAACCGGCGAGTCGGCGACTCCCAAATCTATTGTTGACTTTCGTATAACATTAGTTTATAATTATGTTACGTATCCGGACGCAGGAAGTACTTTATTTATTTTCCATTTCCAATTAAATGTAAACGAATAATAACAATTCAGACTATTTTATTTGGCACTATTGAGTGTTAAAATGATATAACGGGTGTCTGTACCTAAAACGGAGTAAAATAGAGTGGCATTAGCAAAAAGACGATCGTGGAGTTGTTGGTTGCGCTGGCGCACGTTGCGATATAAGCGTGTGGAGGGCGCCGCGCCGCTGCAGTGCCTCTCCCGCCGTCTCGACGCGACGTCCACCAACATGGGGAGAAAGGTAAATAGATTCATTTAGACTAATTAATTGCACTTGTTTTATCTAATCAACCATGTTCTATTATTAACAATTTTATGATATTTTAATGTGTTTCCATTTGTTCGCAGGCAGTTTTAGCGGTCGTGTGCTGGCTGACGATAAACCAAACCCTTTGTGATAAAGGGACGGTCACACATAGTGCATCAGTCAAAGATAACGAGAGTGTAGCGAGTGCCCCGCGCCTGTACCGCAACGTTCCTGTCGGAGTGTACGCCAGTGCCGCGCCCTACGCCTCCTACTCGTTCCAGTTGCCGCAGTTCATCGCTGCGCCTAAAGCCGCGGCTTCGCAAGTCGCAATCGTGAAGCAGAAGCCAGCGAATCAGAATGTCAACACATACTTGATGGATTCCTACGGAAACAGATATTTTGGAGGCCCTCAGCAAGCTCCGTACAAGGCCGCATTTCCGCAGCAGTATGTGTCGCTTCAACCTAAACTACCAGAGCATTTGGCTCAGCCCCTAGTCGCCGCCTCGCCGAACTTCCAGTTCAAGCAGTCTGCCCCACAGGTGTTCTTCGGTGCGCCCTTCAGAGTGCCAGCTCTCCAAAGCCCGGCTCCGACTCCTCTCAATCAATTTCCCAATTTCGGACACTTAATGTACGCGCAGAATGTACAAAGTTTGGCGCCTTCGTCAATTGCTCAGAATTTCGGTTTTAGAGCTCCGCAAGCCCAGCAACAGTCAACAAATAATAAAGCTGTGTTCTCCAACACACAGTCGCATGCGCAATATAGCAATATCAAAAATGAACCTAAATTCCAACGGCAGCAGGAGTTACCTCAAATAATTGTTGGGAAGCCAAAGTTCCAAAATGGCCAAGAGTCATCTCCCGTGCCCCACGGTGGAGCGAAGTTCCAACGCTTCCAGGAAATACCCCACGGCACTCATGGCGAAGTGAAGTTCCAACGTCTTCAAGAAAATCCCAATTCTGATCACAGTGACTCGAAGTTCCAGCGAGTGCAAGAAAATTCTCACGTGGCTCATGAAGGGCCGAAATCACATCACAACCATGAAAAACCTTACGAAACCCACGGAGGAGCGAACTACCAAAGGTTACAAGAAGCGCCTCAAGTCGTTCTTGTAGAACACTCTTATGAAAGTGGAGAAGAGGCTCCAGAACACCAAGGAGGAAACACCCAAGGCACACACAACGATAAAGCTCAACTACAATCAGCTCCTACCAAAGAGACAACCTTCACTTACATAAACGATATCAATGGAAAGACGTCTGTAGTGAAAGTGAAAAGTGAACCTCTCCCTCTGTTAGACTTAACTCTTCTTGAACCTTTGACGTTTGCCAACCCTCTCGTACCTCAAGTGCAACACTTCTTACCTAGAATTAACCAGGCCACATACGAAAAATTGCCACAAGCTGTTATAGACGGTGCCAAAAATTATCAGAAAGAGTTTGTTGTTCAAAAGACAATGTCATATGATAGTGGAAATATGAGTGAAAAGCCACAGAAGCAAACACATAAAAAGAAAGAGAAAAAACCGACACATTCGAATAAACATGCAAAGAAGAATGATGTTCCTAAGAAAACGACCGTAACCCATCACGAAACTTTTGATGATGTTCCAGAAATCGTATATGAAATTAATATGCCTGGACACAAGGAAACAATAAAAGAAAAGACAATAAGTTACAACAAGGAGACTCAGTCGGAACCAGTGCATTACAGCTATGGATCTAAAACTGAGAAGGAACCTGTTACTTACAGTTTTACGCGCAGTTCCAAAGAGCCGGCGCAGGTAAAGGCAGTTCATTACCACGGCAATGGTCAAGGTCCACAACACCTTGTATATAATTTTAAACCAGAAGAACAGCATAGGGAAGAACATGTGCACAACAGCGCACCACAAAGTGACTCCGAAATTCATAAACACTCTTCTCATGATTCTGAAGACGGCGATCCAGGCTATCATCACAATTATAAAGAACATCCTAAAGCGCATTCTTCTGAGGAACATGACGAACCAGAACATAAAGAACAAGGCCACCATCATGGGCCCAGTCACGGTCATCACGATGAGTCATCGCATGCTGACCCACCGAAATATTACTCCGCCCCGACTCAACAGCCAATACATTACGATTTTGAGCCCATAACAAAGGAATACGAAGAAGATATACGCCTGCTCGCCAATGCTCAAATAAAGGTAGACCCTAGTCAGCACGTGCAACATGCGAACCCACAGGGTCATGCAAAGTCGCCAGAACAAACGCCTCAGCGGGACGAGGAGTCGCACCCTCAACACCGATATCATCACTCTTCTCCGCAGAAACATTCACATCAGTCACAACCTCAACAATCTCATCACCATTATTCGCCTCCTCATTCTGAATCGCATGCACCACCAACTCATGTTCATGAGAAATCAAAACGTATTATCATTCATGAAGAAGCTCCGGACGAGAGGCACATGCACCAAGAACGAATGAAAGAAGAGGTGGTTGACCGGGAAGAAAACAATGAGGAAGATTTTGAAAAGGCGTACAAAAATGCCGCAGTTGGTTTTCCTGCTTACAGCAAAGAAGCTTTACAAGCTGATGAAAAAGACATCTTCGATCCCGAAAGTTACGGGGTTCCGCCGGATCACGTCGAATATAACATCGAACAAACCCCGTTTCAACAATATCAGGAAGAGGGTGACGAATTCCCTAAAGAAGCGCGCTCGAGCTATAAAGACTCGAGAGACAAAATGAAGGAAGACTACTACAGCGATTATTCGATTAGCAAGCCAGAAGGTTTACTCGATCGCTATCAGAATAAGCTAGGGTATTACAAGTTATACAAACAACAAAAGCCTGACTATTATGTGGCTGAAGACGATGACGACAAGAAAAAACAGAAACCCAAATTCGCCAAGTACACTGTGGCGCCTACGTTTGATTTTCCCTCTAATAAGGAAGAGAAGGGAAAGTCATATTACGGTCACCACAAACCTAAGCAACAGTTATACGAGTACGATTACTCAAAAGGGGCGCCGCGCGACAACTCAGCGTTCGCATCGCGACCCTACCAGAGGTACAAGAGCAAGACAAACTTCGTAGAGCCACAGTTCCAGTACGGTTTCGAACCGATATCCATACCAAAGCTACTCGATAGTGAGCTAGCCGCGATGGCGAGCAACCATAGACCCGAAAGTGAAAAGCCGGGCATGAGGAAGAAAGTTTACAAAGAAAACTGGTACATTAAGAAAACTCGCACAGCGGCTGGGGCGCCAGCTAGCTGATAATACTTAAGTATTTATTGTGTTGTAAATGTTAAGTTGTTATAATAGTAAATTAATAAATTGTTAAAATATTTGAACTCTGTTTTTTAACTGAGATTAAGGAGAGTTGAACCACAAAAAAGTATAGTAACAGTAACTTGCACTATTCTTTATTGTTACGTAATTAAACTTTCGCTATCTACCAATATATTACGTGACGCCAGCTATTTTTTGCGACAATTGTTGTCAATCGTTAAAAAAAAAAACTACATTGCTATAGACTATAAAATCAGTAACCGTGGAAAAAGCAAAAAGTTCTGAGTTCAATTTTGCATGCTAGCCGGATTCGGAGACTAGACTGCAACGCTGAGGAAATGCATTGTTTCACTTGTATTGCAATAGTTAAAAGAGCTGCCATAGTTAAAATAGATCAGTTGGCTATAATCATATTGATTGATGACGTTAAAAAACATTCTTGAACCCTAGTTCCTTCCGTATCCGGTTGTTACAGTGTGTATCGGCCTATTGATCCTGTGTTTATTTCCTTGATCGGAACCAAAATTACAATAATCACGCGATACATGATGATAGGACAGGCACGCGAGAACACTTTTTTACCGCCAAGACCAGAGCGCAAGTGCAAGTGCAAGGTGCCGAGAAGCGCACGCATGCGCATGTGCGAATTTACATCATCTGCATTTTAACTATTTATTAGCTGCATTCTTGAAGTATACTGAGTCAATTTTCATAATTAAATATTTCAGATTAAATAGACGGCAAAATTGTAGGTACTATTGTAGGTAATCATAGTTTATTTTGATAATTGCCAACTATTATTTTTGTGACCTAGCGAACTTTACTAAAAAAAAGGTATTGAGAAATATTCTTTCAGTAACAACTAGTATAATTGTCTCGGTATAATTGGTATTTAGAGATCAAAATGAACTCGATACAGACATCGCCGTTTCATCAAAATATTTTCATTGAAAACTTAAAATATTTCGAAAACTTTGAGCAAAAAAAAGATTCAAGTACCTTGAGTTATCTCTTGAGCAATATTCGATTATACGCGGACAGGTTGCAGACGCTTGGACGTGAAGAAATAGACAAAAAGATTGCTTTGGCCACAGATAGTGAATTTACTACAGAAACTAATCAATCTTTCAATAAATCAATTTTTGAATCAATTAGTTAGCATACCGTTTTAATAATGATCTTGACTATTTTCTACACCTTGGTACCTATGGTAATACAGGGTGGAAGCGATACCGAACCTGAACCTCCCCAAATTTTTTTTTTTATGTTGGTTGGTTCAGAATGATGTACTGAATACGTGGTCACCGTTTGTGCATCGGTATCCTTTCACCTTGTATATTGCTGCATCATGACATGGTCTTACTTCAAGACTTCTATATCTAATGTAGTCAACACTTCTATTGCCAGAAATGCTTTAAGATTGGATGTGAAGACTTCATCACGTATACCGCAGTCCGCACGAACCGAAGCCATTCAGTACATCTCTGGCTGTGTTTTGCCCAAGATTAATTTTAACGAGTTTTTATTCTTGTAGACTTCTTCTAACTACGACAATGATAAATCGAAAATGATACTTGCGATACAGTGCCCTGTTCCGGGTAGTAAAAAGGGTCACATTAAAATAAAAATACGGTTGGTATTTGTATTTTATTAATTCAATACTGATAGGTACTTAATATAAGCTATAACTTCACAAACCGCATGAGAATCATGACCTCAATCGAAGCTATGTGACTAGTAACATAACATATAAATAAGTGATCATATAAATTCGAAACATTACTAAAACTTTTTTACTTCTAGAGAGTCTACTTAATTTAAATTAGATTAGATGAGAGTACAAAAATAAATTATAATAAAATTCTAAAAGACTAATTTGTCGGTGGTAGTACACTGACACTTAGTAGCCCTACTTAGCTGCTATCTGACCTTCCTGTTAGTCTCTGTGTCCGCTTCCACCACATTCTTTCTCCTGAACAGTTTGACTGTCATGAGGACCGTAGCGGCCCCAAGACTCAAAGCCATCAAAGCCACAATCATCACACCAGTTGAAAGTTGCTTGCTTTGGTAATCAAATTTTTCGCCTACCAAAGCCACGGGTCGTAGAATTTTGACGACCGGCTCGCAACCTGACTCCCTCACATACTTCGCCCAAGTCCTATTAGCAAATGTTAATTCCCTAGGCTTCGCGAAAGGCCGTCTACCCGGCACAGTTTTATTGACCATTGTAGTCATATTGCGGAGCTGCGTTTCATTGTAGTGACAGTACAGGTTCTTCTTCTTCTTGTTTCCCTTAACCACAATGTCTTTCTCGGCACTCTTGGCCCCGACCAGGACATCCAAGTCTCCTTTGATCATGTTCGCCCAGTCCCACATCTCAGCGATCTTGCAGTCGCACACGAACGGGTTGTCGAGCAGGTTGAGTGAATGTAACTTCGGATTGTTGGTGAATACCTCAGGGTCGATTGTTGTCAGATTATTGCTGCCGAGGTTTATTTTCTCCAAGTGATGTAATCTTTCCAAGAAGGATAAACTTCCCATCTCAGATCTTAAACGATTTCCACCAAGATTGAGGTCAGTTATATTTTCAGTGTTCTTGAATGCATTTACATTCAGTGACGATATATTGCAGTTACTGAGATCAAGGATTGATACTTGAGATAATTGTTTCGGGAATATAGGACCGGACGGTGGGATTACCAAGGGATTACCACCAAGTCGAATCTCTCGTAAATCCGTGTATGTTAGGTTTTTGAAGAAAGCCAATCCGTTCAAAGGTCTTTTCAGTCCGCAGAATTCTATTTCTATTGTAGTTAACTGCGTCAGATTTCCAAAAAGTCCTGCTTCTAGAGATAATAGATCATTGCCAGATAGTACAAGTCTCTTCATTGCCGTCATCCTGGCAAAAGTATCTGGTCCGATGTAGGAAAGATTACTGTATCCCATGTTAAGGTATTCCAACTTTTCTAGTGGCGCCAATAGTTTAGTGAAAACATTCTCAAGTGGATTGTGAGATATGTCTAGCTCTAGCAAATTATCGAAAACGTTAAAGTTGTCTGGCAGATCTTGCAGGCCGCAAGAACTCAAGAATAGTCTTTCTAGTTTAGGCAGGGGCTCTAATGCGGCTTGCAGGTCTGCTGCAACCAACGGATTTCCAGATAGATACAAAGTCTTCAATCTGGTCGCATTTGTAAATGTTTCGCCAGATATCGGGCCCTGAATATTACAGTTGGACAAATCTAATAATTCCAAGTGATTGACACTGTTGCCTAACGTAGCTGCGACATCCAAGTCGCGTAATTCGTTGTCAGCTAGATTGAGTGTAACCAAATTGGTGCAATTTGAGAACGTATCCTCAGAGAGGGAAGTGAGACCAGATTTCCTCAAGTTCAAGTTCTCTAGTCTGAGCAACTTCCCGAGGACCTCGGGCCAATCCGTGTTTTTCAATTGATTGCCGGATAGCTCTAAATACTTGATGTTTATTGCAGAAGAGAATGTGTTTTCTGATATGGAAGTAAGCTTGCAATCGTTGAGTTTTAACGTTTCCAGGCTAGTCAGTACGTCGAACATGCCTGCTTCCAGTGATTTTAGAGGATTGCCTGAAAGATCTAATGTCGTCAGCGTTGTGATATTGTCGAAGAACTGTGGGTTGATTGTTGTCAAGTTGCAAAAACTGATATCCAAGTACTGCAGTGTAGAGGAGGCCAGAAACGGTCCTTCGACGATGGTCAACGGATTGTCTTGCAGCTCCACGTTGAGTAGTCCACGAGAGTCCCTGGAACAGACATATATGACATTGATTTGCTTGTTTGATAAAACGTATTCTCCTCACGTTTAGTCAGAACAAAGCGGCAACGGTAAATTTAATAAAGACTCTTTCCTTGAACAAAGAACAACCTTAAAAAGGCTCCGGTAAAATAAAACTGGACTGCCAATTAGCGATGCGTCACGTACACACGCTCAGTCTTTCGCATGCAGTGCGACAAAGTTAATAAACAAGTCATCTATGAATCATGAGTGGGTATGGCACTACGGCAATAAACCAACAAAACATTATAGACGTGCTGGACCCAATCTAGTGGACCCTGAAGGCGACAGGGTCTTTTGTCAAGCCCCGCCACTCGTAATGAGCGTAAGCATGTAAACGGCGATCTAGCCAATTCAATTTGCATTCGTTGTGTGACTATTATCCAATATTGGCATCAGAGCTGGCGGCAATTGGTCTCGCTTCTGGTACCATAACGAGTTTAAGAGCAATTTGAACAATTTTGTCATCAGCACGTATTGTGCTCCCTACGAATGTCAGAGTCGTCCCGCAAACAATGGCGGCCCGTGAGAGAATAACTGTGTGAGTGAAGTAAACAAATTAAGGCGTGCTATCCGTACCTATAGTACTGATAGTGACTCATTCGTAGACCTGTAGTGATAATGTACGATCTGATGGAAATATTTATGAAAAACATAGAGCGCCTAATCACGTAATGTCGATTCATTCATCAATCAACTCCGCAAACTAGTACACTTTTGGATAGGTTGATTCATGTTTACTTATAGATTCTAACCCTGATTACAATACTGTAGTTGGATATTGGTATTAACGCTGGCTGCTACTGGTTAGATAATATCTGTTAATCCACAAAGGAAACTGAGCGTGAAGATATAAAAACGACTATAAATTATCATTCTTGTGTTTGCGATAGAAAGTTTGCAAATGATTACGGTTTACAAATAAGCAATCAATTCGGATACTTTGTCCTTTTTGCTTTGGTAGACGATGTTATTTCATAATAAAGAGTCAATGGCCGACACTTATAGAAAAGTTGTTGTGTTTTGTTTTGGAGGATTTGTATCGCAACAGTCAATTCTGTAATTTGATTACTAATTACAATGGCGGCGTTGTTCCAAAGTTTTAATTTACAAAAGAAAACAACACGGTTTAATGCGCATTTGACATGGTACTTACAGAAAAGCTTCGGGGTCTACGTAGCTGATGTTATTCCCTGATAAATCGATGTCTATCAGATATTCTAATCCCTTGAAAGCCTCTTTATCTACCCTCGTCAGGCGATTGTTGGCTATCTGCAGTCTTCTCATTTTGATATCTCCAGGAAAGGGTTTCAGGCTTGTGATGTTATTGCCGTTCAGGTCGAGGATGTAGACGCTGAGGCTCAGCTCATCGTAGGGCACTTCGGTGAGGTTGCTCTCAGAGCAGTCGGTCACCCAGTTGATCCTGAAGTAGTGGCAGTCGCATTCATCCGGACATTCCAGCTCAAAGCTGTCTCCATTAAAACCGTAAGTCAAGCCAGTCGTGATCAGGCAGAAAGCAAGAACCATGTTGTGAGCCATTTTGATGCGAGTCGAATCTTTTCAAACTGTAACCTGGGTAGCCATCATATCTGGAACAGAAACATCTTTGTTAGAAATTAACGGATGAGTTATCGTGGCTGATTGATGGTAATGAGCATCGCACATCGCGCACACATGTGAATCAGTGTCCACGATGTGCACCATCTGTGACTGATGGATTCCCGCCTCATAAAAAAAATTGTTATTGCTATCGTTCAGTAAACAAATACGGATTACTACAGTCGATAATGATGCATGAGTCCAGCTGAAATGAGTTATTGTTAATCTGTCGGATATCACTCGATTGATAGGTAAAATATTTTTCAATACACTTGCTCGAAAACTGGTTCTTATAGAACTACGATTTGGACATGCAATGTATTTCACATGCGTGGATTTTAATTATTTTTTCCAAAAGGGTTAATGACTATAGTTGGCGGTTTTTTTTATTTTTTAAATCTTGGTAAAGAGATTTATGTGTCTTTACAGCGTAAATATTTTTTCGAGTATTTAAATTGTGTTTATAAATAGAATATCATAGAGGGTGTAAAAAGACCCTTAACGAAGCCGAAAGGCACTTGTTCTCCCCGTCATTGCGATAATTTTTTTGTTGTAGACCATACCTGGGAACCTTCTTGTTACGGAGATATTGGGGGTTAAAGTTCCAACTTTTTCAGAAGTTTTTTTTTAAATACATGTTTTTAATGTATTTTTTTTTTAAACACCTCCACTACCCCCGTACTATTCAATACATCCATCAGCACAATGTTTTGAGTGCGTTACATTGACTCCTAACGTAAAACGTGATTTTTCACCCCAAAAAAAAGTCGTTTACCCGCAATGATTTTTGCGTAAAGTTACTTAGTTTGATGTACAGAATGTTTGTTTGACGGCTTCGTGAAGAGTCTGTTTACATCTTGTATGATTATTTAATACAAATATTCACTTTTATGAATAAGTTAACATTTATTTGTGTTCTAAATTCAAAAATATTTGAATTTTCTATTTCTCAAATTAAGCTGTTTAGTGGCATCATAGCTAGAGATTGCAAACCGGTGGATGCCGAAAAGGGCACCGGGCCCGGATGCAATCTCTACTTGTAACGACTGTCGGCCCGGTGCCCTTTTAGACATCCACCGGGCCCGACCATTCATTCCGGGCCCGGTTTGCAATCTCTAATCATAGCTTTGCTTCTTCTTCAAATTGGCGAAAGCAAAGCGTGGAAGAAAAGCAAATTAAATCATAGTTCCTAATAATTCCTGACAAAAATACTTTCCGTTCTAATATTTTATTTCTTCGAAAGTGTATTGAAAAATGTCGTTTGATACGCGTGGGGATTTGTTACTGCAGTTCTCGCGCGGCTCCATAACACCTTCGCCTACAGCTTGGGTGTTAATTCCGCCTCGAATGCAATAACAAAGTTTTTCTACTTATATCAAAATGTACTATTTTAGGAGGAAAAACGACGCTAATCGATTTTGGGCGTTCAAGTTTTGTAATTAATTTATTGGCGCTCCTGGCCGAGATTCTTCAAGACGGTATTGGAATTAAAATAACGATTGTGTAAGCCATAGCAGTGGACTGTCGGGACAATAACAGCTACAGTAATGGCCGGCATCCTGCGTGCGCCGGCACGACGCGTTTCCCGCCAGAATTTTCCAGAAACGACACAATGATGTTAGGTCACGAGTTTAGTCATGTATAATCTTCTTTTAAATTGATCGATGGCCATGATATATTACTTTTATTGTTACATAATGATGTTGCTTTCATCGCACAATGAACTTAGTTCACGAGTCCCTATCGTGCTCAAATTGATCTGCCCTCGTTGGTCCGTTTCGTGAAGTCTTTTGTTGATCTCGATCTTAATTCAATTCAATTCCTTTATTTCAATCACCCGTTGGATCATAATTATAATAGCATTAGGTACATTAATTAAAAAATCATTAGAAAAATAAGACAAAACACAACACATACATTCATTAATACTGACAATTAATAAACAACAACGAAAATAAACAACGAAATTGTTTAATTCAATTCATGAAGTGGAGTGACTCAAAGCTACCTATCTAAATCGTAATAACAGCTTACAGTAACAACAATTAAAACAAACATCAATAAACATCTTCAACAGTACCTATAAGGCCGATATGATTTGGGGAAAAAGTAATGAACAATAACGTAGGAATTAGGGCATGCAAACCGGATACCCGGATAACCGAAAAAACCCGATAACCGACTGATTTGCAACACGGGTTTTTTAGGATAGCAAAACCGGGTCTTTCTGTTTTTTCGGTTGTTTCTCCGATATTCTTATTCTTATTCTTATTCTATATTGCACACAAAATAACGAAAAAATACACATACAAATTGCAATAATATAGCTTATGTACAATGGCGAGCTTAACCCAGAATTGGGTTTTCTTACAGCAAACCAAATTTTTGACCCGAACCGATATTATTGATTTAATAATACTTTAATTTTCCCAAACAAAATATTAAATTGATCACTGACAAACGTGGACAGGACGGCGAGGCGGCGTTAGTTCCTATTTCGGCCACGTTAATTTAGATCCTTCCTCGTGTTTGACGGTGATTACATTGCAGATATTATTTTTGTCAAGGTAAGTTTGATCACATTCTTTTATATCACTCATATATTATGCATTGCTTATATTACTTGAAGGGTATGACCAAATACTGAAAGGTTAAAACACAAAAACAAACAAAACAAAACAGCAGGGATGTTTTGTATATTTAAATAATAGCTTCAGCTAATTAGTTAATTAGTTTTTAATCGTAGCAGTGTGGATGGTATTTACGGCAGCTAGCGCGTTCTTATTTTTGTAAATATGTAAAGTACTTATAAATAAGTGTCTGTTTTTGTTTGAAGTACTTTGAGCTGATCACACAAGTATATTGTTACATTTAAACTTTAATGTTTTGATTACCTACGTATGAAGACAAGTACGCAAACAGTATGCCACATTTGTGCCATACTGTTTGCTTACTTGTCTTCAATTTAGAATCTTCGTAGTTGAGTTTCTGCACCTGAAGCGCATTTAACTAGACTACATCGCCTAAAACTTCCTTCCAGTTGTCCGTCATTATTTTCAAGATTATGATGATAATGTTTGCTACAATGGCACCTAATATTTCATCATCATATCATCGAGGGCTGGCGATGTAGATGATGCCGATACAGCAAAGATAAAATATGTGGAAAATAAAAAAATCAGCTGGTGATAAATCATCAAAAAAAAAAGGGTAGGCTCTTAGGCAGGCTAGTGTTAGAGGCAGAGACTCGGGAAACGAGCTTCAACAAATTATGGTAAGTAAATATCAATACTTACGCGATGATCAGCAATATATTTTATCTAACTGCGATGTTTAATTCAATAATTTCTTGAAGGCTACTTCGTCTTCATAACTTGTGACGCGGTTGATTATGTTAAGTTAGCTAAATTATATGTATTACTGGTAACTTAGCGACAAACATACGATAGAGTCACGACCTAATGAAATGACTCATGTTATAACAAGTGTACTGAAGAATTAAATTACTCAGGATTCAGGTTCTCTACCAGTACCACTGGTAATTTAATAATGCAGGTCAGTAGGCACTCTTGCCTACGATAGAAAGATGTAAATGGATAAAATGGGTTAAGAAGAAAATGCCTTGGCCTGGTTTAAAATAGTGCGAAGTCGTAATTTTTCACTAGTTATTCATTCTGCTGTATTGCGTATCAGCGGTTCCGCCGCCCGCGACCGGGAAGAACGCTCCCTTGATTAGGAATGGATTAATTATCAAAGCAATAATTACTTTTCAATACACTTCCTCGAAAACTGGTTCTTATCGCACTACGATTTGGTTCAACATGCAATGTATTTCACATGTGTGGATTTTTTCGTTTATCACGTGTGCGGAAATAAAAATGTCCACAGATACTTAGACTAAGTCCAAATTGGTTCAATGACTACCTATAGTCGGCGGTGATTGTTTTTTATTTTAATCGCGGCAAAGAGATATGCGTCTTTACGGTGTAAATATTTTTTGAAAATTAATTATGTTTATAAATAGATATAATCACAGATAAACATGATTATTTAAAAAAAAAATGCTTTTATGAACAAATTAACATTTGTTTGTGTTCTGATTATTCTAATTTCCATTTTTTCTTATTAGGCTGTTTAGCGGCTTCATACCTTTGCTTCTCCTTCAATCTGGCGAAAGCAAACCGCGGAAAAAAGGCTCGTCTTTTATACATAATACGGGATCCGCAGTAGACTCTTCAATTTTTTTTTTGTGCAAAGTAGTTACTGGTAAAACGGGGTGACATTGATTAATTTTTAATTTTAAATGGACGCTACGCTTGCAATTTCAACGATAAAAAAGTAAAAAAAAACTGTAATGTAGACTCATTACGTAAATTAATTATTGCAACAAAAAAAAATACAAATTTGTGAATATAAAAATAAATAAAAAATAAAAACCTGTTTATCAAAGTTGATAGTGGGGCTACTTTGATACCCACTCCTTTATTATTTATAAAAAAATCAACAAGTAAAGTGTTATCAAAAAGGTAGGTATATTTTAAAAAACTACAATTCTTTGATCATTATTCATTCAGGTCATTTGGGAATTTGCTTCTTCCATTGCCTTCTCTGTGTAATTTTTATAATTGGGAACCCGCGGTCTTTTTGTAGGTGCGAACCATGAGGCAACTAAAACAAAAGCAACAAATGGGGTTAAATTGATAATTTGTACATTACTCCTGTAAGTCTGGGTACCATAACCATTGGGGCGAAATTGATAAACTATCCCCGATGAACTTAAAGTGTTCATGCAAAATAAAATGACGACCGTAACCAAAAATGCAAACATGCTCTAAATCATAAAGAAACGTGTAATTAAAACAGTGAAAAACTACAAATCAAACAATAATACTTACGCCTGTGCCACTGAAGTTATTCAGAAAATTTTTTGCAACCTTTTTGACACAACCTTAACAAATAATTTTCTACAGTTTCGACAACAACTACTCGTCGACGCTTCGGCAATATATGGCCGATCTGTCAGTCTGGCCAACAAAACAATCAAAATGTTGGCTGCGATCAGTATCACGCAATAAATCCGAAAAAACTTACCAAGTTTAGCTATCATGAAAGTTACCCCAGCTCTCAAAGTAACCCCGTTTTACGGTAAGTACTTATTATCTTGAATAATCTCACGAAGTTTCAGGCTTAGGAAACAAGTACTAAATCAAACTTTGCAAAATTAACCTCAAGTTTTGTTCTATTTTATTGCTTTTCACGTAATTTTGACAGGTGTTTCTATTTGACGGAGTTTTAGTAATGCGTTTTGCAAATAATATGCGGTTGACGCGCACCATATTTTGTTTTTATTTTTTCTAATTTTATTAGGGTTGAACAATTTCACAGTGATTTTTTGGGTGAATAACTACGAAAATTTTGTTTTTGTGGCAATTTTGGATACTCTGCCACCATGTCTTCATCCTCTGGATCAAGTCCAGTGCGAGCATTAACCCTTTCAGTGCCCAGCACTCAGCATAATATGAGTCCAATGCCCATATTACGCTGGGTGCTGGGCACCGAAAGGGAAGTAGTGCAAGTGAAGTGATGCGTGTTTTGGATTCTGTTGCGCCGCGGTTCTAAGTTCTAACTTAGGACGCAAGAGCGAGCGAAGCGAGCTCGGTACTTGGGGCACCCCGACTTTACGTCACTTTAAACCCTGCAGACAGGACTAGGAGCACCGCGTAGCGTGGTTACACTGGACTACGGCTTATTACAAAATTTCAAATCACTCACAAATTGGAGTCACGCGAACGAAGTAGAACTCCACTGACCGGGCCTCCGTCGACTACAAAACGTTGAGTGGCAAGGGGGGGGGGGGGGCTAAATAAAAAAATAAAAAAAAACTATGCATTTCCTAAACTTCCGGGGGGATCCCCAAACCTCCCCCCTCCCGCCCCCACCTTCAAATATACATATATATCCCTTATATAAGAGTCCTTCCCTGCGAAAGTGTATTGAAAAACGTCTTTTGATACAGGTAGGCATTTTTTGCAGTTCTCGACTCCATAACACCCTCGCCTGCGGCTCAGGTGTGAATTCCGCCTCGAATGCAATAACAATTACTTATATCAAAATGTATTATTCCAGTTTAAAATTTTTCTTTGATCTGGACATCACCCGAACAAGACGAGTATGTATAGACGCCAGCACATCAAGGCACCCGAAACTGTTAAATTTTCCCAATCAACCTTGAACCTAATGCTTTAGCAATAAAGTTGAAAATCTATTAAAGAAATTTGACAGATTGTAGTAGCTTGATGTGCAGGCGTCTGTTCCTTCTGCTGTCACATTAATGCCACAGGAATATGCGTTTAAGCATTAACATGGGTATTTGGGACCTAGACTGCTTACAGACGACGCTGGAAAAAACTGACTTTAAGCATCTTCTAAATTGGTCCTACTCTATAGGTAAACCGATGATACACAATGACACATATTATGTTTTTTGCTGGCAACAGTTATTTAACTAAGCGCACATAGTCAGGCAAAATGATTAGAATGCAATTTCGTTATAGCTAGGTACCTATTCAGGAAATGCCGTGGACCCTATGTAGTAAACAAAACAATTGATGACGAATTATCTGAGCACCATACGTATAGCACAATAAAACACAGTTAATGACGTATGAATAAGGGTCTATGTGAGTCATGTACTTGCTACTTAATGAAGCAACTTCTAGAACACATTCACCATTCACTTAAATAAAGTATTTACTTAGAGTTAGGTGCGTATGTAACGGATAGAATAAGGGTGAAAACAGAAAAGTTTATACAACGTTCGACTCAAAATTGGAACTGGCCACACTATAATTCTGTTTTAAAAATGGAAACAACACAAGTCACGTCCCTGAGTGCACGATTGTTATGTGCCGAGGTCACACTGTGTTTCCGTACCGGTGCATACGAACAATGACTTACATGTGCTGCTGTGCAACGTGCTCGCTTGTTGACCACCGGCCCTCAACTGAACATAGGTACTGATGAGGCAAGACTGCCTGCTATGCTATACTTGACCGCCCAGTGTTGTCCATTTGTCGTGTCTCTTGATATATTATTCGACATATCGAGGCCCCATGCACGTTTTGGTATCGCGTGGTTTGTGCTCGGGCTTAGATCGACATTGCAATAATTCCGAATGTGGATAACGAAATCTCGAGTGGGGTCTACGTAGGGGTTTTATGGGTAGGTAAATTATGACGTATACGTAGGTTTATTATAGGTAAAGAGTGAGTTGTAGCTTGATCCTGAACTATAAAATCTTAGAGCCTCCCATTAACTTTTGTAACTGTGTCTGTTGTTAATCTCTGGTAATTTGAATAAAAACTTTGATGTTTGTAATGGGATCTACACTTAATTGTAGGCCTATCTACTGTACCATACTGTTCTGTTTCGGTGTACCTATACACCACAAACGAAGTCAATAGCAATTTCCCTCCGTAATGTAGGTACAGACGAAAATAGAGACTGTAATTAACTTATTGCAGGAGTTATTAGTGGTTAGTGGAACTAAATAATTATGTTTACTCTGCGTATTGCTATAATTATTCTGTTAGGCATCGTAAAAATATTGTCATTACGTTCTGCATTGCCGACAGTCGAAGCGTCACACCACTAGTTAATTTCTCACCCGCTGACCTTCCTCGTGACGTAGTACAACTTTACTTATAAGCAAATATTTGTCATTAATTTCCTAGAAAAAGTAGAATAGTACCTACTAGACCTACGTATCTCATTGTTATAATTGTGACAGGCGTAAGTGGAACTTCCTGCTTTTTAGATTATTATCCTATCCTACTATTTGCCTGCCTAATCATAAACACCAACAGTAGCAGGTATTACGTCAATAAGTTGTTGAATAAACGTGAGTTAATAACTAGAGCCGGGTTTCATTATATGCATTTTGTGGTAAGCATTGCATTAGCCGCAAGACGTTACGTAGGCTTGTCAAGTCGTTGAGCCGACTACGTAATACCGATTTATCTGCATAACTAGATAATAGTTTTAATATTGCCAATTGTTAACTAGAAATATGTAAAAGCGGCTGCTGGTTTATTTATTCTCCTTTCTCTCCGTTTCCCAAAAAAACTAATAATTACAATTCCATCACAACTCTCAAAATCCTTTGCTTGCCAAGTCCTATCAACTACAGCTACCCTTTGAATGAGGCATCCTTGTCACTCAGCTAGGTCTAGGAATTGCTTTATCGGTGAGGGTGAAGTACGCTTATCCTAACTTATTTGTAGAAAAAGACAAATGTACGGTTTTGAAAAGAAATAGCGTAGCGTACAGACGGCGGCAATGAAGCTGTACATTTCCAGTATAACTTGGCCTCTCTTTGAATAGATTTTCTATACAATGAATGATCCGCATAAACTCGTTTGATATAGCTTGATTGGCCGTCGTGCGTACCGTCTAACTAATCTTTCATTATTTTTGTTTAAACGTTAAATGGTACATAATTATGTGTACCAAGATTTTACCACATAGAGCTCTAAGTTTCCCCATATATAAATTGGAGGTCGTGAAGATTTCTCATTATGCCTTGGGTGCAGTGTAGGTAGAATGTAGTTAAATAATTTAATTGTATTAACTTTTTTAGCTAATAACTAGCAACACTAAGAAAAACGTCAGTACCAATACTACCAATCAATGTGTGTGAACTGTCAACTTACCGAATGTCATTGTCAGGTGAAGAACGAATTGTCATTATAAAAAAACAAGTTTTGCGGTGTACGGCGAAATACTGATTTGAAGTAAAATTAACATTCAATTTATGTTAAAATGAATACTTGTGGTAAATCTCTAAGCTATGCAGGCCAGTCCACGGACGAGGAACCTTTGAAGAAGATATTCGACGATGCGATGAAGTTATTTGACAACATAGAAACGGGCAGCGAGGCTACGAACAGCAATGCCGTTCAAGTGAGCTTCTTTCGTTTTATATCTGTTTATAGTCTAAATTCTTCAAGTTTCTCTTATAATTGTGTTAAGTGGAACTGCAATTGTAAAATATTGGAAAAACTTGCAGAGAAATGTCTAGAAAGTTCTATTTTTCTCATTGAATCATCTGGTATTGTTGACAAAGCATCAACCAGCTGACAAAACGTGACTGACTATTTGAAAGGTTTACTTGTACCTACCATTAACTTACTAATTACTTCACATGCTTACTCTCTGCATATAGCTTCTTTTATTATTTATCTCAGCTTCACTATAATCACCCCAATAAACTGCCCTGTCAATGCATGTTTTTTAAATCTGAATGTGATACATGATGCATTATGACTGTGCCATTGTACATTGATAAGTGTTTTTCAAAACAATCATTTTATAACAAAAAGTAATTAGTCATGCTTGAAGAATAAAGGTGATTACAAAAATAATTGTGTGCTTTTTCCATAATATATTTTTCTGGCAATGCCAATAGGGATATGCAAGAAATACAAAACTTTTTTATTTCTTAAAAATACCTTGTGTTGGCCTATAAAACATTGTGGTACACTTGTTTAATTTTCTAATACAACACTTATTTTACAATTTAACATTTTATGTACTGTGTTTTGGTGAAACGGAATGCAAAAACACAAAATGCATCATCCCTTGATACAGTTATTAAGAAAAATCAGATGAAATATTTATTTTAATATTTTTGCTATCCAGTATTCTTTTATAAAATTATTTCTCATCATTACAGTTGAGTGTCAAATCAGCAATCACAAAGTTTGAGAAGGCCACAAACCTTGTCTCCATGACGGGGATGTTCAGCAAGAACGAGAGCCTGGACGAGTTGCCGACAGAGACCCTGCAGTACCTGCTACTACCGGCCTTGCTTGGTACTCTCACTCTGAAGCTGTGTAACCAGCCACGCTTGGAACTCGTCAATGTAGCTGAGATTTATTTCAAGTAAGACAATAATTTAAAAGATTAAAATCAATCTACAATAAAGATCTTTTTCTCTATTCTAGGTCTAATCTAAAAAACAGTGATTCAACATGAATTTTGGTGTGAAATATTCCTGCTTTATCTAAAATTGTATTTGTTGCATGCAATTTCATTGTAGCGAGAAACTGTGAACAGCAAACACAATGTCTTTTATTCACCTATATGTGGGTATAATTCTTTTTTTTTTTTTTGCTAACATTTGCTGTCATACTCCTGGATGAAAGCCTTTCTCCTTTCTTCCATTATTTGCACCAGCTTCGATTAACTTTGTCCCAGCTGCATTAAATCACCAGAAGTCTTATTGTCTTACCTAAAACAATAATTTCATTTGAATGCTAATGTTAATCCTTAAACTTTGCAGAGACTTCCTGCAGAGGTGTAAAGATTATGGAGTGACAGATCTCGAGGTGCCACAAACTAGCAACACTGGCTCAGATACAATTGAAAAAGTACAGACTGAACAAGCCAAGATTGCCTCTTTAGTAAGTATAATTAGTATTTAACTTCGATATTGCACAAAAATCTTGATGGTATTTTGCCTTCAATAGATTGAACTGTAAAGATGAGAAATAATTTTATAAAAGAATACTGGATAGTAAAATATTATAATAAATATTTCATCTGAATTTTTTAATAACTGTAATTACAAAATTATGATAGCTGACTTTCTCTTAAATCAGACTAAAAACATTAATTTATTTTGGTATCACAAATAGTGGAAGATGTAAGACTGAACCTGCATAGGCAAACTGCAGTTATTGTCAAATGTGTTAGTTAGTTTTTTTTTAAACTTGCCTCCGTCATCAACTCTCATGCCTGTATTAGAGAATCACGGAAATAAGTTAAAATAATTACTAAAACTCATGGCATTTTGTACCTACCTCTGCATGAAATAAGTATAAAAATATGTCTGTAACATTATCCCAAATATATTCTAGGTACTAACAAGAGAAGCCAAAATCAAAAGGTTCAAGGAGGCACAGGAACTAAAGGAACAGCTCAGGATACTGTCCAAAGCCATGGAATCCTCATCAGACGAGGAGACAAAGAGGGCTTACTTTCTGAAGTTATTGCTGAACTATGTGAATGAGTCATTTGAGGAACTCAGTAGCCTTGAGCAGGAGAAATCCATTCTGGAGTATATGCGTACAAATGCTGGAGGTAAGAAATCGTTGCGTATACTGCTAAGATTAGACTACTGCCTCAAAAAATTATTAATTACCTTCTTTTCACTGACAGTGACATTTGTATTATACTGTCTCGCTCACTCATACTGAAACCGTTCCCATCTAATAATGTCAAGTCGCTCTCAGTGCGAACAGTTGCGGCCTGCGTGAGGGCACATCTAACGATTTTAATCATGGGTCGTCACCACCTATGGGGTCTAAAACTATATCTTATGTTGCCTATATGTTAAGTTAAGCATCTAGCATTAGAACGGTGAAAACTACGTTCAAATCCATGCAGTAGTTTTTGCGTGATGCGCGTACAAACATACGGACAGAAAGAGCTGAAAGACAGACAGACAAAAATCCTAAAAAAATTTGTTTTGGCCTAATAAAGCCCCTCATATATATTTTTTTCATTATCTTCAATGTACAGACATCGGTCTGTTACAATTTTATTATATGCATAGATATGTATAGAGTTGTGGCATGTTGATGTCAGCATCTGGGTTCCACCTAGAATTGTAGATATTGGCTTGTTGAATGTTGATAGGTAGTTCTGTTTTTAAAGACACCACCACCACCACCACCACCACCGCCACCACCACCACCACCACACCATCACCACCAGCATCACCTTTGTACTATTTTCTGTTCCTTTCTTCTTTTCTGTATTTAGTGTGTACCTACATAAATTGTTAAATAAATAAATAAAGTCATTGTTTCTATCGTCATTATTCCAAGATAATCTAGTTAAAATTCCGGCTTTTGTAATTGGAAAATCATAATAATAAAGTAGAATGGCGTGTCATGATGGCCCAGAGGTTAAGGCCTCGCCTCTCATGCATGAGGTTGTGGGTTCAAATCCGGGCAAGTACCAATGTGACTTTTTCAATTCATATGTACTTTCTAAGTTTATCTTGGACATCACAGACATCGGTGAAGGAAAACATCGTGAGGAAACCTGGACTTATAATTAATATAAGTCTGAAATCGCCAACCCGTCTTGAGCAAGCGTGGTGATCAATGCTCGTGCCTTCTCTGTATGAGAAGAGGCCTTTGCCCAGCAGTGGGACAGTAACAGGCTGGTATTAAAGTAGAATGACGGAACCATAAAACTCACATTGCATTCTAAAATCGTTGTAATAAATGGTGCTGAGATTCAAATTTAGAACATCTTTTGCACTTTGGTTTATTTGACCACACATACCCATTTTGATTCTGGTAAACCAGGACCATCTGGCTCCAACCAAGAAACCAAACAATGACGAACCATCTCTCGAAACCACGTTCTTTTGTCCTGAAACCTGCATAGAATTGTTACAAGATAAATTAAAGATGTAAGTGAGTATGTGAATGTTTAGAGATAAAAAGGCTATGCGGTTATGCAGATGGGCAGATACCCTCCATAATGACGAACTGTGGCTGTTAATCAGGACAATTCATATTTAGTTAAAACACGCTCAATGTTGAAGCTTGTGACTTTTTCGCGGGTTCTATTTTGACGAATGGAGAATTTGCAGGAAGTATAATAAGATGTACAGCGCATTACTCCTATAAGAAAGAGAGAAAAAGGCTTTTATTGGCATAAGAACAAAAAAGCACCTTAAAACTATGAAAACAGAAAGAAAACAAACTGCCTCTTAGCAAGGTGGTCACCGAACAATCTTTTTAAAAGTTCATTATATCACAAAGTTTCTTGGGGACCCATAGCGGCGGAGGAGTTAGTATGCTCTACGATATAGTTTATAATGACAAGCGCTTCAGTACAGCTCAGCATAACATGATGTCACCATTACTAAACATTTAAAATTAATTCCATTCCCATTCCAGCACCAAAACCAAAGGAGCGTCCCCACGTGCCTTTAAAGCCGGTCATCATAGCCCGGGACGCCGTACAGAAGGCCGTGTTCGGGCTGGGCTACCCTGCCATACCCGCGCTGACTGTCGAGGAGTTCTACGAACAACGAGTTAGGGATGGCATGTGAGTACAACTAAATAATAAATTTATGGAATCAGGCAAGCAGTGGTGTGACCGTCAGACTGCCAAGTCATAGGTCTCAAGTTCGAACCCAAGACACGCATCTCTGGTTTTTGGAAACCAGCATGACTGACAGATATTTCTCGACGGCATGTACAGCCAAGTCAGAGGCTCATGGGCGGCATAAAAACTCTGGAATAACAAGATGGAATCAGGCGTTACTTAGTGGAGAATCGGAGATACATGGCAGTAATATGTTTTGTATTTAAAAGAATTAAGTTTAATTCCGCAAAAATTAGCACTACCCGCAAAAATGAATGCACAAGCGAAAGATGTGACAATTATTACACAACCCAAAATGTAAATAATTTGCAATGCCAATGCAGCACAAAATTTTTATTTGACTTTAATTATGAAGTAAACTGTGTTCTGTAATTTAGTAAAACTCTCACGAAGCCTGGCTTTTACTGCATTTATAAGAATCTTCTTAGCATTTCGATGGAAAAGTTCAAATATGTTTAGCCCAAAACTCTCAATGATGCAGTAAATAGATCATCAAGGGCGCAGGTGATAGGGCATCCAGTACAAGATGGAAGGAGCCATTGTCTGTGGGGAGACGCCGCATACGCACTTGAGGTCTGAACCGTCCATGAGAGAATAATAATTACACTTTATCGCTTATCGACCTAATAAGAGCGAAGAATAGTCATTTATTTAGTTTCTCCTACCATACCATCCCACCATCTCGTCATAACATATCGTTCCGTCCATACCATAACACGTGTGTAGGTCAAGCCGTGCTAAAAATATAAGTCAGTTGGTAAGGGGACAAAGTTGGAGGGGCTGAAACTGACAGTGCTAGTGCCCCTGACGTCATGGTGGTCTATCGGTGGATTACGGTTATTTTCCCAGCCGTGGGGACTTTATAGGATAGTTATATATGATATTGTTGATACTATTTCAGTGCACATCAAAACTATATTTATAATTGCTTGGTTGTCCACAGCTTCCCCGACGCCTCAAAAATACCTCACACGACCATACAGAATACAGAGAATGACGCAGACGAGGACGAAAAAATACGAAAGGTAAAACCTTCACCAACATCCACATATTTCGGGAGTTCCCGACTAATTTGGTGTTCCAGGAGTACCCGAACTTTTTCGAGACTGCACGATTAGTTTTGGGAGCTCCTGGATGGTTTGAGAGCCCCATTAGCATCCAGAGTGCCCCACAGATTTCGCATTCGAACAGAGCCAAATGATCACCATCACTTCGGCTTGGAATTACCCACTATACCCTGCGGTATTATAAGGCCTCCCCTTTTGCCGCACTTTCCGTTTCCGTGCGCCCCTCATTTATTTGTTTACCGCGACTTTGACGACATCATCAACCGCTTTTTGACGGCGTCGAGTCAAAATCGATCGAAGATCACGAATCTCCCAACTAAACGAAAAACGAGCTGAAGCCCGTGGTTTCTTTCACTACATTTAACACTGAATTTTAATTTCCAGGAGCGTCTGGTCGAAGAAGACGATCCCGAAGAAAGAGAGAGACAGAACAACATGGATGAGTACAAAGACGACCACAGACGCGGCTGGGGCAACCGATACAACAGGAGCTAGGCAACTCGCTGAGATCCACCGCTGTCCACCACGCTGGCCCGTAGTGGCGGTACATGGCCGGCTCATGACGTAGGGAACTATTACAGTACAGTGCTACAAGGATCTTTTGGCGCCTGAATGACATTGACAGCTAGGAATGCTGGTAAACGTTTGTGAAATCGTCTGTGGAAAAACAAGATGGCGGCGTTAGTTGCGATTAAGGCCTCACGCCAAAAGATCCATGTACAACTATATAATCTACTCCATACATTCGGTCAAAGCGAGCGAACAAAATGTCTGTGAGTTTTGTCCCGAGTTGGGATGTTGTAGTCAGGACGATTAAATTGTGTCGTTCAAAGAATCTTGTTTACTTAAAAAAAAATGTTTTGTTTAATGTGGTAGCATATCATCACGCCTATCCCTCGGAGGGGTAGACAAAGGTGTATAGTAAACCCACCACCACCTATATATCGGATATTTGACCATAACAGTATGGAATACGTACTAAAATTATTACTCTATGAAACAAGCTGATGCTATACACCGTGACTTTTAAGTCGTCTTACAAAGGTGGTCCACTCAATATGCCCGACATAAAATAGTTCTAGGCGCGTTTTTTTTTTTTACCTACCTTAATAGGTAGGTACAAAGAAAAATAACTAAACATTAGAAAAAAATATGAAACATCCAGTTTATGATGTTTACGTGTCAAACGAGAGAATATACCTACCCAGCGCTCGAGTGCAGTAGATCATCGCTCACAACATGGTGTTTTAACTACGTCATGCGTCATTATATTGAATAATATTTTTATTTTAAATTATTAAAATCTCATAAATACTTTTTTTTTTTTAATGAAGGCTTAGTAGTCATTGGATACATGAAGTGGGCTGCCGTTGTAAGACGACTAAAAAGTCACGGTGTATATACATTTTATGTGCGGGAGGGATGACAGAACCGGTGCAATAGTTTAATAACGACAACCGTTGATATTTTCAACAGCCATCTTGTGTAAAAATGACCTTTTGAATAATAAATGTACAATTTTCACCAGAATTATGTATAACTTTACTACTAATTATATAATTGTACTGATAATGTTATGTAGAGATGTTGCCCAATCCTATGCGGCATATAATACTGTTTGATTTGTCAAATGTGGGCAGTACTTTGCATGCAGTACTCATGAAAATGAACAGGTTTTATATCTCCATACAATTATTGGTCGCATAACTGGAAAATGTAGGGAACAGCTGCTTTTCTATACTTTTATACTAATATTATATAGAAGTCAAATTTAAACTTATACTGTCACTTTATGGGATATCTTCCATGATTGTTCATTATTTTGAGCTCCCGATATTAAGAAAGAAGAAGACATAGAAGAAAAAGAAAGTAGAAAAAGAAGAAAAAAGAAGAAAAAAAAGAACATAAGTAGAAGAAGAAAAAGAAGAAATCCCGTAAGTGACAGTATAAGTTTAGTGTAAACCGTGAAAGCTTAAAACAGTGTTTGAGATCAAATATGTTTGTTTGTTTGTAACTATACATACGTCTTAAGACCTTTTCTAAGTATTTTGTACAGTCACTAACATTCATATGTATACACTTAGCAAAATTCAAAAGTGAGTAGTGGAATAACGAGATTCCTAAGGTAGAGGACGGCTTATTTGACCTATATACAATACATAAAATATTATGTTGGTAACCATCAATACAGAAACAAGAAACTACTTTCAAAAGTGGTTATGTGTCTACATATTTGTGCTCTTGACTGTACCCACTGATAAAGTTGTGCCATTTACATTGACATCGTAACTGTCGCCAAATCGTGAGTTCATGAAAATTCGATGCAGTCCTCCACCAACTTTATGTGAAGTTAAATAACAAGTAACAAAAGTTAATTTATAATTATCAAGTCGTATACCAATAAATGAAATTTACATATTGTAACGTGTTGTTTTACTCATTTTGTTGTCTCTGATAGCCGAAACGTGCGCGAGCGTCGAATTTTAATTGTGCGCTTTTTTGAATCAGCATTGCTTTATGATCGAAGCTAAATAGCTTGTAGATAAATAATAACTGCCGCACGGGTCGATCTTCAGCTTGCCAAAGTTTCCTCTGTGCTTCGGAAAGCACACTAAGCCGTTGGTCCTGGCTGTCGTTTGTAGATCTTTGACAGTCGTTACAAGTAGACAGTAGCCTAAAAGTCTGGCAACCAGTCTTACCAAGGGGAATCGTATTACCCAGTACCAACTGGGTTGTGAAGGTTAGATAGGCAGTCGCTCCATGTAAAATACTGGTATTTAGCTCCATCCGGTTAGACTGGAAGCTGTCCTAACATTCATAGTTGGGAAAAGGCTAGGTAGGTGGTGGCGAACTTTGTACTCTCAAATCTTTGCCCAGGCGCATACCTACTTTAAATTCATGTAGTGTATCATTGTAATAAATGATGTCAGCATCGACCAATGTCCACCTCTCCCGCCTGACATTCTTCACAGCTATGATGTCCGTATAGTACAGACAGACAACCCTATAATTATGATTTAATCGAACAGATCATTACTTCACATCTTAAAGACGTTCGCTTATTGCTGCAACAATTGAGTAGCTGTGCCACGTCACAAAAGAGGAACGTTCAGAAAACCCACTTGGTACCGCAACTGTAACGTTTTATCTCTTAGTCTTCAATTGCATATAATTCTGGCCAGGGGGCCGTAATTACAGGGGCAGATTGCTACTTGATATGTGCCTGTACTTACTGCGGGCGTCATTAGGTGAGAGAGTAATGTGTTATAATAAAATATCAACACACGTCATACCGACAGGGATAGGAACCCTTCGGGAAAACACTTGGCGTGATGTGATAAGCGTGATCGGATAATCGGGCGCTTATATACCTAAACTTCTTCCCACGAAAGAATAATTTGGACGTTCCTATTATAACAAATTTGTAAAAACAACTATAACAAAGTAAATGAAGAAGTGGTCAAGTAGTGGAAATTGATTTATCTATCTAACAGATTAGTGATATGATATATGAATCGACTAATTTATTGTATTTTATACGAACAGAAGACTAAAAATATTACTCCGTTTTAGGGATCCGGGATTCTGAAAGGCATGTCCTTATTAGGAATAAAAGTGAAGTTTAAGGTATATTAGCGCCCGATTATCCGATCACTGGTGATAAGTCGTGTTACTGTCCCAGAAGAACAAGTAGATCAGCGCCTTCTGCTAATAAAGAGAAGAACAAAATGTTACCATAACTCCACTATTTACGAATTAATTTTCGACCACAGTTTCCCCACAGAAGAAATTACTTTGTGTTTCTTACAGCCCATGTAGCCGCAAAAACAGCCGATTCTTCATTCTTTCATTACTTGTGCATTCGCCACTCTATGGAACTTCGGTCCCTGCGGCAGTGTCGCAAGTCGATCGCTCATCAATGGCCACCAGATGGGCTTGGCAAAGGTCAACAGCACCTGCCTGAGTGCCCGCTTTCACTGGACGGCCACGAAATGAAATGGAAAGTACCGACACATATGTGTGACAGGTTGCTTTGTCTCGCCACGGTAACATGTAACGAGTGTATGATAGACGGGACGTCATGTTGCTTAACTATCTCGGATGTTGTGGTCCATTTCTCCTATAACAGACAGACAAATCGGTGGTTTGACGACTATGTTGATGTTACGAACTTTTCAAAGATAAATGGGTTGGGCATGCGTTTATTCATGTAGATAGTTAATAAGATAAAACCTTTTTAAAGCCAGCATATATTTTTGTGTGGAGATGTGAACTTCAATCGTAGAAAAAAAGTTACTTGTTAACTTAGTCGGTAATGTCAGTAATTCGTCATCTTGTTAATATATTTACCATAGGAAGTCGAAAAACGAAACGATCAATTTAAATAAACAATTTTTTCATATTATGTACTTACAAATTCAATTGCGCGCCCTCAGCTTTGGGCGTGGCGTTACGCCAGAGCCTAAAAGTCCTCGGCAGCAAGCAGTAGATTCTGATACGCTGCACAAGCTATTCCCTCTTCTTCTTTGCATGTCGAGGGACTCAAATAATGCCCGACCAGTAGGTATATACCCGCTGCCCAGTGTGTTTTGGCACTAATGTTCTCACCACTTTAGTCGCAAATTCATTTCTATGAATAAGACAGGCATAGTGAGCAATTTGAGTGAAGATATGTGAAAGCGCCCTTAACAACATCACTTCGACAACAACTACACTCATGGCTTCAACGAACCTTTACCATATAGTCTTCGTATCAAAGGACAACCTTCCTTTCACCGTATCCATAAAAGCCATCAAGTGCCATCAACAAACCGGCCTACAAGGCTCCCGTCCCTTTCTTAACTATCACTAAGCACTTGCCATGCCAGTAAGGGGAGCAAGTACTCGCCATCCATCAGTGGAACGACTTCCGTGCTCCTCTTTATGGGAAGTGGCGCGTGCGTCGACGCGGAAGCTTGCGCGCGCGCAGGTACGCGCCTTTCCGTCCATTGATGTGATACAGATTGGATGTGGCAGCCGTTAGTACCTTTAGGTATAATGGTGTTAGACGTGCTTTTTTGTACTGGCAACTTTCATTTGTTTGTTGTTTTGAGTACGTTAAGTGCTTATACAAGGTGTAGCATAAGAAACGTAGGTACAGCTTCTCGCGTCTCGGGTCATAATCCACCACGCGGACTCATTGCGGGTCGGGTGCATGTCAGATTCTACTTAGTGCGAATTTCCGATGTTTTCCTTCACCGTTTTTTGAGCAGTGATGATGAAATGAATTACACAAAGGAAAATACCTTTTAGGAACCGAAACTACTACCTTCGACACGTATGCACGAGTACAGACGCCAGCACATCAAGCTACCCGAAACTGTCAAATTTTTCCAATCAACCTTGAACCTAATGCTTCCGCGATAAAGTTAAAAATCTATTAAAGAAATTTGACAGATTGTAGTAGCTTGATGTGCTAGCGTCTGTACTTAAGTCGGGACCGTAACCTAGGGCCACCCCTGCTTCCAATGGCAAACGTTAGGCTCTCCAACCCCTTCAATCCTAACTGCATAAGCATATATAATTTTAAATAGCACTACGTAGCGGTAGATATGTCCCCCATTGAAACACCATGTCTCATCCATTCCCCGCACACATTGCGACAAGGTCGCCGCCTCGGTTACAGTTACCTGTTCACTAATCGTGCGCATTTGCATCGTGGATCGCTGGTCATCGTTCTACTGTGGGAGACATGCTGGCAACAGTGATACTAGCCAGTCCTTCGTTAGGACCTCAATAACAGACCAAAACTCTTTGCATTAAATCTACTAAATTACAAGTTAGCTTACGAGAACAGACTCAACTGGGATTAGAAAAGTATATGAAAGTTTTTAGGGATCGACTCTTTTCACACATCCAGTTGAAATTGTGAATTCTTTAATTCTTCGGGTGTAAGTAATTCTCCTATTGATCGTTTTTCGGCTATGGTGGCCAATAATCAGCGGCGAGGCGATGCAGATATTATCTTCTATCTATACTAATAAAGCTGCAGAGTTTGTTTGTTTGGTTGAACGCGCTAATTTCAGAAACTACTGGTTCGAATTGAAAAAATATTGTAGTATTGGATAGCCCATTTATCGAGGAAGGCTATAGGCTATATAACATCACGCTACGATCAACAGGAGCGGAGCATTCATGGGGGAAAAATCCAAACGCAAGCGCAGTTGCGCTGGTCAGCTAGTAGTATATAAGTGTGTGCGCAGACAGAGTTGTACTCTCCCTCTACCTCTTCCCTTTCTCTCATATTGTATATCCTACGATTACTACGATTGTATATCCGTCAATGATGAGAACTTCCGGAAGCGTTGACAAATTTGTACAGCTTTGAGGTAACTGGACGAAACAGAAGCCGAATAACCAAGTATTGTCTACTTAGGTAGGTACCTACATAATTCTTGGGAGGTCTTTTGTCCAGCGATAGACGGAGAGTTCATTGGTTGAAGGTACCTTTCACCAACATAATTAGAAAACGCTTTATGTTAGAAACAGTGCGTTAAGTGCCGACGTTAGTAAATCGACGTCAATTACAAGGTATTTATCTTATCAATAGAAGGTTGTTTGCAATGTAATTAACTTAGGCTGATAAAAGATAGGTGTCGGCGAGCGATTTGAAAATAAATTGACTTCCTACTTATCTCGTTTTCCTTGTATGATCCTACTTGCAGAGGTAGTAACATTATAATAAGTTAACCCTTAATAAGGCAAAGGGAATAGTTTTCCCACCATATTTTTCAGCTCATTAATTAAATAAAGTGTTCCTGGTACGTATTCTATTGTTGTACAAAGGTTATTTAAAGACTTATCAATCACTCATTAAATATTCAAAAAACATAAAAATAAATAAAAAAAAGTATTTTCTACCAATAATACTTGTGCCAATTTGGCATTATTTTGCGATTCCCGGATCGTTATGCCCGTCAGGCTCGGTGGAGTGACGATCTTCGCAGGGTGGCTGGTAGCAACTGGATGAGAGTTGCTGAGAATCGAGTTGAGTGGCCTGCAATTGAGGAGGCCTATGTCCAGCAGTGGACTGCTATGGGCTGATGATGATGATGATGCCCGTTTAAGGGTTAACGTACGGTATTCCGATATCCATCACTATCACTTAACTAAGCGACACCTAAACGAATACCTAAATATTATTGCGTTACATTAAAAATCAGCCGCACCTACATGATTCTAGACCCCTCAGTTTAAATAATTTATTTGGATCTCCAATAAATGATATACAGATACATTATAATAGTCAACATTAAAAAAAGGTCCCACCACACACAGGTATTGGCTATAAAACGAAAAATATCAGTGTAATGTGCTGAATTCATGGTAATAGTTTGCGGTGCGCGTAGATGTCCCTTACATTATTACATCGTGTCGTTTGGTTGGCTTTTACGGTTATACAGGCATGCCATATCAAATCGTTATCAAAATACAATCACCGGGAAAAACTGTAAAAATCCATAGAATTTTTCAGTTGGCTATGGTATTTCGCAGTTCGTGTCCCAAATGTTAAACAGGCCATTAGAGTTCGGTTAATTTAGAATACAATCGATTCTAATGTACGTTGCTAACGGCAGTATGTGGATATTAAATTGAATAGAATTAATGGGTTCATATCGTATTTGAAATCATAATGAGTTAGTTTCCACAAAGCAAAATAGTGTCTAATAATTCTAGAAAACAATCACTAAACTTATTTAATCATTGCCCAGGTGTTCGATTGTACCGGATCTAGCCTAGCCCAGACATAGGTTTAGGTTTACTTTGACGTGTGACATGGCTATTTAAATATCTGACACACTTATTTGGCTAAATATATTCGAACCACGTGCGGGCTATGCACATATAATATGTTACAATTACCGACAGAATATGAATAGTTTCAAAATATCGTTGCATGCACAGTTATGGGCTCAGTCCGTAGAGAGTTGGAATTGTTAGGGCACTGCCGGTATTGCATAGTAATGTACAGGTATTGTTGCCATTGCAGTCTCTCTCTTCTGAGCTAGCCTGCCACATTATTCTCTGAAAGCCAGAATCAGCAGAGGCGATCACCAGAAAAGCATCGAGGCAGGCAGCAAGAGTGAACAGGTATCTTCTGGGCACGCTTGTTATATCAAAGACCTCATCCATCGCTTTCCATCAGGCGTGATCGTGGTCAAGATGAATTCCATTCTGAAAAAAAAACAGAAAGTACCAGAATAAACAAAAAAATAAAACATAATTCTCTCTTCATTCCATATCAAGCAGATTTAATCTATCGTCAAATCCACTTCAGCAGTCCCGTTGTAATTACTTTTGTATCAAGTTGAGATCTATTTAAATCTAACCTAACAGCTAAGATCACCTAAAATGAATCAGTCAACAAGTCAGAATGTCAGACCCTGTACATAATAGACATTTTCGTGGACTCAGCAACTCAATGTGCAACATCATCATTGCTGTGTCCACTCTGCAGTGCCCTCCTCGCAATATTTCGAAACTGGTCCTTCGATAATTGCGTATCCACCGTTACACTGCTGTAGTTGGAATGCAGGCGGTGTCTCCAAGATTTGCATGTGCACTGGACGCGAAGTGTGCCGGGCAGCAGGTTCCATTGTAATTGATAGGACACTTTAGGAAGCGCTGTTACGTTCCATAGGCTGTTCTGCTGGTAATAGGTGTCGGTAAATGCCGTGCGGCTGGTAAAAGGTGTCGTTTTATTAGCTTCAATGGATCGTTACGTTTATTTATTATTGTGTTAGTGGTTTTACAGTATCTAAGGCTAACTTATGAATTGTTGTGATCGTTCCACCTTCAACCAGTTTTAGCGATGGCAGAGTCGGTCTCACTTATGTTTTGTTGGAATCGAAGAAGTATTGCTTATAACATCAGTTAGAAAATGCTGCAGCATGCAAACAATCACTGGCAAACCTCCATAAAGCATATAATATTAATTTAACTACAAATTCTCTTCCTCATTGGTCAAGTTTACCGCTTCATCAAGAGCCCCTACGACTAGATTACATCTGCGACTCTCAACATTTACGAGCCATATACTGAGATGAGCAAGATATGGTAGCGGTGCCACAGATGTTCAGATAGCTTGTTATGTCAAGCTGTCCGCTGTCTTGTTATGGCTTGATAAATGGAGTAATATGCAGTTAAATAGAGTAGGTAGACGTCTTATTTGTAGTTACGTGAGCAACACAGGATGTTTTGTTTTCACTGGCAAGCATGTCTTCAGTTATGTTATGATTTCCATGAACACTCGACTGCTCGTCGTCGGTGTTAACAGTTTGACCTTAAGCTAGACTAGCGTTGTGCGGACGTAGTTCTATCAGAGTAATGGAGCTTATAACTACTGGCTTAGTTACCAATAACGAGCTTAGCGTAGGGGTAGGGGCGTAGGGGTTGGGCCTGGCCTAGTACGCACAGCGTCAGTATGTGCACAGCGTCAGAATTCTTTACGAATAATCTAAAGAATACTTCAAAAAGAGTTCATTTTTTCGAGTTGGATTCGGACCATCGCATCACCGAACGTTTTATTGAAAGAAAAAACAATATTGAAAACAATCTTTAAAAAAATACTAACTTAAACTTATTTATTCACTAAAATAATAAAATGTTTTTGCAAAATACAAAAACCTATTTGGGCTTGTCACGGATTTGAACACACGTCATTTGGGGGGGGGGGGGGGGGGTAACCACTTAATGAGTTAATGGAGCTGTACGCCAGCTCATCAAGTTACTACAATCTGTAGATTTTCAACTTTATCGCTGAAGCATTAAGTTCAAGATTGATTGAGAAAATTCCATTACTAATACAATATTGTATTAGTAGTAATTTTCTCAGGCACAAAGGATATTTTCATTCGCAGGTTAGCCACCTGCGAATGAAAATGTCCTTATTAAAACTCAGTAGAATTTTGCCTGCTTGGGGTTCCACCCGCTCAGACCAGCGACAAAAAAAATCACATGGAACGGCACTCGCACATTAGCGAGTGCCGTTCCATGTGATTTTTTTTTCATCGTGCGTTTTCTCTTTAGTTAATTAATTACTTCAATGCTTATCTTCCTCAGGGTTTTCTAATAAGATTGATCTTGGAGACACAAAGCCATACATACCAGGCGGACTATTGATAGCCATATGATGTTATCTGATTGGTATTCAGGTAGACACTGTCAGGTATTCGATTGATAACATTCCTTTTCCCCTATTTGCTGATGATTCACATCAGATCTGGGTAGGATACCTCGTTGGCAACGGCTTTCGCAAACCACATCATTCTTGTCTTTCCAATCGACGGTTGTTTGTTAGAATCTTTTAAAGTATCTTTTAAAAGATTCTAACAAACAAGGTTCTAGGTTGTTAATGTTGATTAGTACCTACTGTTTTCTTTCACTGTCAAATATATCAACAACCAAATTGTCAACATCAAACTCAAACTGCGTTCACGATTATATCTCTTTGGCAACGGTTTTCGCATACTACGTCATTCTTGTCTTTCCAATTAACGGTTCTTTGTTAGAATCTTTTAAAAGATGCCTAGGTTGTTAATGTTGATTAGTACTGTTTTATTTTTTATTCGTATTCTGTCAGCTGTCAAATATGTCAACAACCAAATTGTCAATGTCAAACTCAAACCGCGTTCACGATTTATTTTTCAGACATGAAAACAAAAACTTGTTTTAAGAAAAACAACGCTCGCACATCAAGTTCAGTTAGCGTTACAACTTCAACCACTTCGATGATTTCAGTAGTTCTAGTCAATTTGAAATCAATTTAATTAACAGTGGCATAAAATTGCTTTTAGCAAAATACAAATACTTCTATTTGAAGCAAGGATTTGGTTACAAGGATGAAGTAGTGGGTAGGTAGTGTAGGTACCTATACCAAGCGGTACCAAAAAACCGGCCAAGTGCGATTCAGACTCGCGCGTAAAGGGTTCCGTACCATCGTAGTAGGGGAACCACCTTTTTTTTTTTTTTTTTACGGATGGGAAATCATCAAATGACTTCTCCCGCTCTGGGTGGAGTGGGAGGGAGTGTCAGACTCTTACTGACTAAAACCCATCCATGTTCCTTCATTGCCCTTTGTGTTCCAGGGCCACGGTATCTCTTTCGAACAGTCCCGCAGCAGGGGAGCCACCTTTAATTTATTATTTGTTGTTATAGCGGCAATAGAGATAAAAAAATTGAGAAAATTTCAACTATGTATGTACGGGTACGGTAAGTTACGGTTCATGAGATACAGCCCGCTGACAGACAGACGGACAGCGGAGGTCTTCGAGTACGGATTTGCCCGTTTGCCCGTACTAGAGTCATTTACAAGATCACACGTCGATCACACACCCGCTCAACATCCGTCACAGCCGCCATCTTCCGGCACATACGTATAGGATAATTTCCCAGACGCAGGTAATTATAACCATTTCCTGCTTCTACTGCTGACTCTCACCACACTTACGAGGCGTTTCCTTCGGAATGGTAACGTTTACTGACCGCTGGTTACGGTGGCTGTAAACGGAAGGTAGTATATGATGGAACACTTAAACTGAGATCTATAAACGTTAGGCCCCTCGCCCACGGCGACTTTTTGTAGCGATGCTACAAACAGCATAGCTACAAAAAGTACTATCGCGCATTCAGAATTGGGCGAAAGTACACAGCCAGCGACAGCATCGCGGCTGTATCGATACACATGCGCGACAGCATCGCTACAAAAAGTCACCGTGGGCGAGGGGCCTTAGGTTAAAGGAGTAAGCAAAACCATGGAGTTTCTTTTGCAGTTTTCTTTGTGTAATTTACTTCACCACCATTGCCTTTAAACCAGTAAAGAAAAACATCGTCAGGAAATCGAGATGTCTTAACCAAAAATTCGAGAAATTCGAGAAAATTCGTGTGTGTGCGACCCCCCCGCACTGGGCCGGTGCGGTGTGGTGGGTTAAGACTTACTCCCACTCACAGAAAGGAGTAGTGTCCCAGTACTGGGAATTTTATGGCTTGATTACTTTGCAAATGCTTTAGCTTAGACATGTTCCTGTCTCTATCTTGCACTCGTAATTAAACAGTCGTGCGACAGTGACAGGAATTCCTTGACCAAGACTGGGTGCTAAGTAACGTTCATAGATCTCGGCCTTAGAGTAATTGCAGGAAGTTTCACTTGTCTATGTAAGCCTTTGCAAAATGTCAACTTAAGTAAATAGGAGTTTTATGTTCGTTACGGTGTAAGAGTGGTTCCTTGTAAGGTATAAGTATACGGGGTGTAAACAGACCCTTCACCTAGCCGTCAACCAAGCATTCTGTGGGATCCCTTCTATTTGCATAATATTCTTTTTCCTAATATACTTTGGCATAACAATTTTGGCATACTTTGCTTTGCCATAATAATACTTTGCCATATATTTTTTTGGCGTACAGTTTATGTTGGCATAATTATCTTAGAGACTAATTTGTTTTGGCATAATAATACTTTGCCATATTTTTTTTTGGCATACAGTTTATATTGGCATAATTATCTTGTAGACTAATTTGTATTAGCAAAAATTGAATTCGCAAAATGTTACTAGGCATACTAACTATTAGCGTAATTAAAATTAAAATATTGTCTTAAAAATTCAATATGTCGTGCTACAAAAGTGAGTGCAGAATCGAATCGCTGCAAAACCGACTCCACGTAGTCTTGTCTGCCCTACCCCTAGAGTGTAATTTAAGCCCGCGTAGGCGCGGAGGGGCGAGGGGGCCCGCGAGCTGAGGAGCAGGTGGTTTTAACGCTCGCTGCCGCGGCTGAGGCTGGCCGGCTTAGCCGGCCAGCAAGCCGAAGCTGCGGTGGTGAGCGTAAAACACATCTGCGACGATAAGCTCGCGTGGGACCGCCGGAGCCCCGCAGCGCCGGAGCTGTGACAGAAACCATGCCTGCTGCATGTTGCATGCTGCATACTTGCTTGCATGCTGCATGCTTGCTTGCATGCTGCATGCTTGCTTGCATGCTGCATGCTTGCTTGCATGCTGCATGCTTGCATGCTCGCTTGCATGCTTCTTACAGGGAAATAAAAATCACATAAAATGTTCACAATCAACTGTTTTATAATGATCAATGTTTTGATTGATTGATTTTCTGCCGTTTAATGACTATCGATACGAAATGTATGCCAAAAGACGACTCTGACTGTTAACTTTCTGCGATAAGATGGTTCTGCTTTTTAAAAATAAGTATTAGTGTCTTAGGAGTTAGTTATTATTTTGCGTACTTGTTATGCCTATAAAAATAATTATGTTTTAATATCATTATGCGTAAATAAATGTATGCTTTAAAATGTTATGCTTAATCATTATTAGGAGTAGAGAAATTATGCTTAAAAAAATTATGCGTAAGCTGTTATGCGTAAGTAATGTTATGCGAAAATATAATTAGGTTAAACAAAAGTATGCCAAGTCATATTAGGTCTTAAAATTTTATGCAAATGGATAGGGAACCGCATTCTGTACATCAAACTAAATAACTTTACGCAAAAATTTTTGCTGGGAAACGAAATTTTTTTTTGGGGTCAAATATCACATTTTACGGTAAAACTCAATATAATGCGCTCAAAACTTATTGCTGATGGATGCTTTGAATAGTAAACGGACCATGGAGGTAATTGGAGTAAAGTTAGAACCTTAAAAAGTAGTATTTTAAAAAAAACTTGTGAAAAAATTGGAACTTTGACCCCCAATATCTCCGTAACTAGAAGGTTCCCAGGTATGGTCCAGAACAAAAAAATGATCCCAATGATGGGCAGAATATGTGGTTTTCGTTTTCGTTAAGGGTCTTTTTACACCCTTTAGGTATAGAAGCCTCAGGCAAGTGAATAGGTAGGTAGATGTGTACAGTCAAGAGCACCAATGTGTATACACTTTCCTAAATTTAAAAGCAAATTTCGCGAGAAATAATGATTATAACTTGGAGATGGGAACTTTTTCATAAAAATATGAGTTCCAGAATACTATGTTCGTAACAACATGAAATTTTAATCAGAACAGTAGAAGAAGAACACTTTTAAAAGTTGTTAAGTGTTAACATATTGGTACTCGTGACTGTGCACACAGCGACACATCAAGCTATACATATCCTGTCACTATATAACCTGACCTCGCTTTGTATGAGCTTCCCGTATAATGAGAAATAAGCTTAATTTGGTTTTGCATAGCTGGATTGGTCGTCGACCGTACGTACGTGATCTGGTTTTGTATTTTCGGTTCCTACGGACATAATTTAGCTGTGATTTAAATGACCAACCCTTCAGCTCACTCCACTTATTGCAACCAATCTCGATGTAAACCTCGCCACCCCATCTTTGGGATAGTTCCGAAACAGAAAGGAAGTAGTGCTAGTACCTATGAGGTATATGCAAAGAAATAATTATACCTAAGTTGATAGTCCTACTTACATATGATTTCTGTATACAGGGTGTAAACAGACCCTTCACGAAGCCGTCAGCCAAGCATTAAATAAATTATTGCTCGGAAACGACTTTTTTTTGTGGTGAAAAATCACGTTTTACGTTAGGACTCAATGTAACGCACTCAAAACATTGTGCTGATGGATGGATTAAATAATACGGGGGTTGTGGAGGTATTTAAAGTAAAAATATTACATTAAAACATGTAGTTAAAAAAAAAATTGTGAAAAAGTTGGAACTTTGACCCCCAATATTTCTTGTAACTAGAAGGTTCCCAGGTATGGTCTATAAAAAAAATGATCTCAATGACGGGGAGAACAAGTGCTTTTCGGCTTCGTTAAGGGTCTTGTTACAACCTATAAAAAACTCACATGCATTCATATTTTCATAACAATCGTAATACAACAAAAAACCCAAGATTTACGAGTTTATAATATTATGATATCATCTCATATGTTATCTCTCACATTGACATTGGGATACAGTTTTCAAGATGTTATTCTGAAACGTGATATTATATCTTTTGTTATCTGAAAACTTTTCACAGAATGTTTATCTTTTAGTTGGTTATTGTGCGTTTCGTGAAAAAGGTAGTTAATTTTCGGTAAAGTTTTTGAAGATATTTTTTTTGTGAAACATGTTGCATTGTGAGGTGGACTCTTTTGTAAGTATTTTTTGTTGTTTTTATGTATTTTGACCAAATTCTTTGTAAATATATGTAGATGGGATGGCGAATTGGGGATACAGTGGACTACGCGAACAAAATTGTCATTCTGGCTTGTTTATTTAGTTATAGAGTAACTAAGAGATGGATCTCATTCATCTGGATGACATTTTTACCGATAGCCCTCCTATATCTCAAATGTCTTTCCCTACAATAGATAAACAGTTAGGTATGTTAGGTCACAATCGATGACTCATCTTACAAGTCAATGATGGAGGAATACGGAGCTCTATGACACAACATCTAGCGCCTAGGTACAGCGAGTATACACCTACATGCCATTTTCAACACTCGATTGAAAGTTGCAAGACTGTCTCGTTGGTACGCGACTGCTGTGCATGAGGTCCTGGGTTCGATTCCCGGGTCAGGCAAAGTGTTGTTGGTTTTTTTTTCATCAGGAATTTCTCAGTAGCAGTCACGGAGTCTGGATTTGTGCCCGGTTGTTGGCAATAGGCTTGCCTTGTATATATGGGAAATATGGGACTACATATGGGACTTAAACATAACTGGCGAAATGAGGGTGTACTATTAGGTACTTACACCTCTGCCTAACCCTTCGGGGTTTGGAAGTTGATTGATCGATAGGTATTAATCAACGACAAGAGCTACTTTTGGCTGGCACGTGCCAGTGACAAAACGATAACAATAAATCAAGAGGTTAAATCTTCGTTTGTGTCTCTTCGGCCACTATCAGGAGGGAACTTCATTTCATTAGTATTGCATTGTCTTATTCCTTATCTACTTACATCATAAAGGAAACTCTGTGCTACATTTTAGTTTTTTACGTTCAAGGGTTTTGGGTGGGTTATCATCTGCCTAGCCTTTTCCTAACCGGATGCAGCTGAATACCAGTATTTTAATACGATACCCCTTGGTAAGACTGGTTGTCAGACTTTTTGGGCTACTACTACCTGTAACGACTATCAAAGATCTACAAATGACAGCCGGGACCAACGGCTTAACGTGCTTTCCGAGGCACGGAAAGTGAAACGGTTTGGGTTGGGTATTGATGGGTATGTCAATGAATGAGGGAGTTTGTGAGTTCTGACTTCTTTTTTATACAAATGTTTTATACGTGGTAACTTGCACTAAAAGGTACTTGGTTATCCTTTACAGTATTGATCATATTATGAAATTTAAATTATGTAAATTGATATTTAATATGTTAAATTAATATGCTTTTGTGACGGTTATGTACAATCTGTTAAATAAGACAAGCTATCCTGAAGTGGGGCAACAAGAAATCGAATGATTAATAATGTGACAACTGTAGACATTCCTCAAGACGACTGTGTCACACACCACTACAACCATGCCATGTTACGATTGACCTAGTCTGCCCAGAGACAATACACACATTACTTGTTTTACGGTTTATTAAATTACTATTATTATCTATGGAGGTATACATAGCACAGACAATAGGAATAAGGTTCGCTTTGGAATGATGATAATTTGCTATCCTCCTACGCTGTCAAAAAAGCGGTCAAGTGTGATTTTGTTACGGCTTTATAGATTTGTTACGTTCAATTAAACGTGACATAGTATTTTGATTGGTGTTGATTGTAATTATTGGTAAATTTACCCTAGAAATCTATTTCCATTGGTCTAAAAACCAGACTATGATAAATAAGAAAGCGGATTTAGCTGTTCTTCTATAGGTAAAATTTTTGAGAATCGGGATCGCGAGAATCCTTTCTATATCAGAGAGAATAGGTTTCCTTCGGCACTAGTTTTTAAGGTCTAATATATAGCTACTACTACTACTACTACAGGGTAAGGTTTTTAAATAAAAGATCTAGCAATAAATTTTGGTATTTATCAGTTTTCATTTGCCCAAAAATGCTTATTCCTACAGCTTACTGATTTTGGAAAGGAGATAACTATCTATAACGTTCCCACTGCATACATGCTTCCTGGGAGGCCTCTGTCCCCGCAGTGAGACGAGTAAGCGCAGCAGGAGTTATCGGGAGTGGGCCGTAATCCATCACGCGGCCCCAGTGCGGGTTGGTGGATGAAGTAATGGCTTAATTGCCAAGAGCCTCGACCAACACCTGAGGAGGCTCGCGCTTGGCAGCTGGATCAAGGGCTTGATTCAGAAAGCGGTACTCCTAGACACGGCGCGTATTGTTAGGAGGTTCCTCTCTCAAGAGCCCTGACCACCGGCGGATCGGACCCTGTTCCCAGTGCTGGTGGCTTACTATTTTTTATATTTTTAAATGTTTTTTATATTAGAATATTTAAAAATGTAAATAATATGTATATAAATGAATAAACGCAGTAATAATTGACATTTAACAAGTAAGAGTACGTTAAGATCCTCAACGGAACCCAGTACAACAAATCATGACTCCACAGCACCCACGTTAGAATGTAAATTAATGTAATAAGTATAACATTAAGTATATACAATTGCGTTATATTGAATTGATCACGTTCACAATGTCGTGTGTCATGTCAGTAGTGAGCCTGATTGGCTAAGGACAGGTTATAGTTCAGTTTAGTCTAAGATTTCCTTCGTTGAGTTTAATCTAGATTTTCCTTTGATAAGTGTGTGTGACTTCAAGTGCTCAAACTGGATCTGTGTTTGTGGTTAGCGTCCTGTAAAGGGAAGCTGAAAATAGTACGTATTCAGTTTTGTGTTTTCACTGCAGTGTTACATCTATATTTTTTAAAGAAGTCAGCATCATCATCATTACCATTCTCCTACCCTTATCCCAATATTTTTGTGGTCGGTGCAGCATGTCTTCTTTTTCCATATTTCTTTATTACTCCTCTCTCTCTTTTTCCATATATTATTTTTGATTGAGGTATGGTATTTTATTTATAGGTAAAACCTATCTAAAATAGCTCGTTGCTCTGGGGCACCGGGTGATTAAGGGTCTTCACCATTATCAAAGCTGTTTGTTGCAGTTAACTCTCACTCTTTTCGTGTCAGTTTAGTTTAGTTACAACGCTCACTCAAAAAGAACACTTCATACCTCAACTTGTTTCCTTTGTCCTCTGCATTGAATGCCTTTAGTAAAGTTGGTCCTTCGAGCCGGATGACCGCTGGCCCCGCACCTCTTGTTCACTGCCGCTAGACCCAAACAAACCGCGACTATGTGTACCTTAAACTAAGCAATTAGTTTAAGTTGCGCTTACACGGGTAATGTTCTCAGCAATTGACGGAAGCAACATAATAAACATACACACTAACTACATAATAATTGCAGTGTCCGATACGATATGATACGGAGCAATGTTGCTCCATATTGCTACAAGTATTGTGCCAACGACTGCTGGTGCAGTTAATTTAGCTTTAAAAGTCTACGTTAGGTACGTGCTACGCGACGTGCCTCTACGCCGTAGCAGATACCAGCATTCCCTAAAATTGTAATATTGTATGATTTTCCAATTACAAACTGATAATAACAGCTGCTTGTGTCGATCTTCATTGCATAAGTTGGTCTGTGGATGGGTGACCGCCCATTACATGCCGAGTTTCCTTCATGCTCAGGGAATGAAATACCCGCAATAAATCTATATAATATTTTAAAGAGGTCTTTGTTTATAAGTCTAAAGGGTGTAAAAAGACCCTTAACGAAAACGAAAACCACATTTTCTGCCCATCATTGGGATCATTTTTTTGTTCTGGACCATACCTGGGAACCTTCTAGTTACGGAGATATTGGGGGTCAAAGTTCCAATTTTTTCACAAGTTTTTTTTTAAATACTACTTTTTAAGGTTCTAACTTTACTCTAATTACCTGCATGGTCCGTTTACTATTCAAAGCATCCATCAGCAATAAGTTTTGAGCGCATTATATTGAGTTTTACCGTAAAATGTGATTTTTGACCCCAAAAAAAAATTTCGTTTCCCAGCAAAAATTTTTGCGTAAAGTTACTTAGTTTGATGTACAGAATGCTTGGTTGACGGCTTGGTGAAGGGTCTGTTTACACCCCGTATATGTTGTAATCTCCAGAACGAATGATCTACTTCTAAAACATTTTTCACTGATAGAAAGCAAGAATAAATTATTTTTACATCATGCATATTAGCCGAGCTATCACATCTTTTGAGGACAAAGCTGGCGAAGTGCTGGTTCTATAATAAATTCTACCTTTTCCTACCTTTTGCTACGATAAATATAATTGCGAATTGCTCCATTTTCGTCGGCAAGCTGTGGTACAGTTGGTGTGTCAACACATCCCGCTGTCGACACAGTTAACTGCCGACTGGCGTTCGAAGGTAGATAGATTACCCTGGAAGGGAAACTACCGTGACTAAATGCTCTGGTGTATATTATATGTCTGATATAATTGTTAGTTTATCTTTGATATGATCTACATTATTTACCTAAATGTTCTAAATATAATACAGTACGTCTACCGCGGGACTGGGCTACGCAGTTGATGATGTCCTCATTTTGATTTGAACGTTTTAGAAGGCCCCTCTGTTTTAATAAAATAAAGGAATCAGGTACTTTTTTTTTTATTGTAAGAAGCAATCGGTAACTTTAACATGGTCAAGGAGTTTTCACAAATAGCACTAAAACTTTGCCAAGTGTGCCTCTGATAAAAACATATATTTTAATGATAAGCCCAATTACAATACAAAAATCAAATGGCCATAGTATCATGGACAACTTAATCAGACTGATATCAAATTAACGGAAGTGATCCACCAAAGATGTAAATCGTTAGATGTCCCCTAACCCTACTTAGATAGTGTTAACACTGAGAAAAGTGAGCTCACACATCCTGCATGGAACGATAGATATGATTTTCAGTAAGAGTGAGCGAGACAGGACTATTAAAATGTCAGTGTCAACGTAATAGAAGTCTAAAATCGACGTCGGACAACTGAAGATTTAAATCCTTAAGTTCCACCGTAAACTAATCTTACATTTATAAAGGTGATAGTTTGTGAGGATGTATGGATATCTGTATGTATAGATGTATGGATGTTTGTTACTCTTTCAAGCAAAAACTCCAAAACGGATGAAATTTTGCACACGTAGTTTAAACACAGATACTTTATAACCTAGATTAAAACATAGAATACTTTTTATCCCGGAAGTATGATCCCGAGGGACAATTATCGAACTTCGAAAAATTTGGTTATTTTTCGTTTCTTCTTCTCTATTATAGTCAGTTTCAAGATGTATGTTTGTTTCTCTTTCACGCAAAATACTGAACGGATTTGGATCAAATTTGGCACAAAGATATTTTATAACCTGGATTAACACATAGGATACTTTTGATCCCGGTGGTACGATCCCTTGGGACAATTATCGAACTCAATGCGGGCGAAGCCGAGGAAAGCTAGCAATAACATAAACACAGATTAGAACACTTGCGTACGTCGGTTATTGACATTATGATAACGACAGATAATGACTATTGTGATGGACTAATCACCCCTTATCTTATCTCCCACGCCTCTGTTTGGCCACGTGTGACGTCACGACACGTCGCTTAATGGCGCCGATGAATGAAAACATCGAAAGCGGCTTAGCTGTTAAGGTGATGATGTGATTCATGGCACGCGCTTATAAAATACGGTACGTTATTTTTAGAATGAAGGAACTCTCGATGTAATATTTTTACTTCCGCATTAGGTACCTCAGTTTTGCAAAGGTGCCTGTATTTTATACACCTACTAGGTTTTGTCTCCGGCGTCGCCTGCGTGTAGTTCGAAAATTTTCCTGTGGAAACGTGCTGCCGGGATAAAAAGTCTGAGACCCGATCAGTGTTACGGCGTGAAAAGGTAACAGACAGACAGTCCGGCAGTAAGACAGTGAAATTTTTCCATTTATAACATTAAGTATAAAAATTCTTATAGAATTTTTACTGAACACAGAACAGATTCAATTTCCACATACAGAAGCACCCAGACCTGAAACAATGAAGAATCAATTCTGTCCGTTGCTTGTTTTTTTTTATCTGCCTGAATTGTCCCCCCATTCCTTCCACTTTTCTCGATGTTGCGCCTCTTCTCGCCAATTAACGAGAAAGCCATCCAAGACGTCCCGCCATCTTCTCCTCGATCTGCCGCGACCCCGTCTAACTGTCTCAGGGCTCCAATTTTGTGATGTACGATCCCACAGTTTTGCCGTTGCTAGTTAGATATATTTTTTCAGACAAAATATATGGTAAGTCAGACTCTTTTTCACAAATCGTTTTTTTTATGAAATCAGCATCGAGTCTATGAGGGCACTTCGCACTAAAGGATTGTGAAACGATTCCACTCAAGTCATAATAGACACTTAAAAATTGCGTCAACACACGTTAACTAGAAAGTTACGCGTTATTTGAGTAAACCGGAGATTTCTACGAGAATCTTATCAAACCGGTTGTTCATGTATCACCATGCTTTTTTTGTTTTTGTTATGTAAGCCTATTGTTGGATAACCAAGGATTCTCTCAAGTTCAGTCAAAATTGTATAATGGGTGTAAAAATACCCACAACGAAGCCAAAAGGTACTTGTTCTCCCCGTCATTGGGATCATTTTTATGTTCTAGAGTCTAGAAGAATCTAGACCATACCTGGTTAGTTTCTAGTTACGGAGATATTGGGGGTCAAATATAAAACTTTTTCACAAGTTTAAAAAAATATAAGTACAAGTTTTTGTCATAACTTTACTTGAAATACCTACCTCCACGACCCCTCTACATGCTACTGCGACAATGCATCAGCACAATGTTTTGAGTGCGTTATATTGAGTCCTATAAAAAAAAAGTCGTTTCCCAGCACCAATTTTTGCGTAGAGTTACTTAATTTGATGTACAAAATGTTTGGTTGCCGGCTTCGTGAAGGGTCCGTTTACACCTTGTTTTATACTTCGATAATCTTACAACTAGTCATACCAAGGAGTATCTGACACCCAAAACCCAGTTACTGGGTTTGGAGGTTTTGGAAGTCAGATAAACAATCGCTCCGGTGTTCAGCTGTATTCTGTTAGACTGAAATGCGTACCCAGCCTAGTTGGGAAAGAGCTAGGCAGATGATACCACGATGCATCCTGGTGCTAATTTGGGTTGCTCCAATAACAGCCCATTTGATCAATGACAGTTAAAAAAGTCGTGAAAATACCTCGGCAAAATGAGTCTTTGAGAGAATACCTTCGCCTTAATCGTTTAAATAGGGATGTCCGTCAGTAAGATTATCGAAAAATATTCGAAATGAATTTTTTGTTTTATCAAATCAATAAAATTGACGAAGATAAAACGCATCAAAGATCATGAGTGGGGCTTGTGATATTTTCTGGAAATCTATCTGACGGACTAATTAGTTTTTTTGGTCAAATACCCTTTAATAAAGAGCGAGAATTCTTATGCTTTTAAGGGAGAAGAATGGAAGTTACATAACTGCATTACGCAGTCATAACGTAACACAACTTGTTTAAATCTAGAAACAACATATCTTGATTTACAATAAACTTGTCTAGTTGCATCTGGCAAACAATTATGGAGTTATCCTTTACATATTCCAAGGTACGCTTATGACGCAGCAAAACAAAGATGTCTGCCACGCATGAGGTGTCCCACTACTGGCGCGTCCTTGCATATTCTTGTTCCTTCCACACGCCTTTAGTTTATATTATATTAAGTACTAGTATTTGCCGGCGGCTTCACCCTGAAGGAATGGATTATGAATTTCCTTCAAAAGGTTTCGGATTGTGATGGAAAATACATAATTTGGGCTGCAGGGTGTGATCTACCTGTCTGCGTCCAAATTCGTTCAACTAAAGGCGGGAGTTCCACGCGTGCCTCAAAGAGATGTCAGCAAACCGGAAGGAGTCCGCAAGGGCTGATGCCTGCCGGGGCTGCGGGACTATTCGAAAGAGGTACCGCGGCCCTGGAACACAAAGGGCAAAGAAGGAACATGGATGGGTTTTAGTCAGTAAGAGTCTGACACTTCCTTCCATTCCGCCCAGAGCGGGAGGGGTCATTTGATGATTTCCCATTAGAGAAAAATAAGAAAAAAAGGTGACAGACAAACAAACCGTCGTATAGTTTGCATAATTGCATTTATAAATTAGTATGGAAGTGTGGATATGTATTAGCATCAAGTCCTTGTACGATTAGAATGATCTTAGATCTATGTACATGTGGATTGTCAGGTATGCTAGAACTATTTATATAATGGGATTTGATTTAAATATGTATGAGCTGACCGTTTATGGACAACATTGTTCTCTATGTTATGAAGTACACAGTCTTTTGTTAATGGTATTTATTTATGCCATTATGTGTCATTCTACAATGTATGTCTCTTTCATTTAGAAACTTGCACGCTTGCACTTACAGAAGTTTTAATGGCGATGATAGATGAGCATTTTAGACAACTCTTTTAATATAAGAATGACTTTGTCTAAAATAAGTGTCGGCACTTGGAGGGGTAGATGTCGAAATAGCGGAGGTTTGTGACTTGCGCACCTGAAAGGGTACAACAAACCGAACTATACGGTTCTCAGTAATCTATGCAAATAAATAAAATTGAAATGTCTGTTTGTAATTTCAAAATATCGGCTTTTAAATTATACAGTACTTATTAAAAAAAAATGTCTGTTTGTTCCGGCTAATCTCCAAAACGCCTGGGCTGATTTTGACGGGACTTTTACTGGCAGAAAACTGATGTTATAAAGAGTAAGAAGTTAGGCTACTTTTATTTAAGAAAAAACAGGGCTAATTACAAAAAAATTAAAACCCTTGAAATCGTTAACAAAATTCGATTTAAGTAGGGAAGTAATGTTTTATAATAATTTCACGCGGACGAAGGTACCGGGCAATAGTTAGTATACAACAAGAATCGGACTTACAGCATCATTATACGAACAGCTAATCTCACTCATTCCTCTTTCCTCCTAAGATTTTCATCAGCTCTTGAACGCGGTTTAGATGTGCTGACCGCGTTCAATTTCATTGTGAAATTCACCCTAATTCAATTAGTCATTAGTGTCTGAAACTGAAACTTTATCATTTTGAAAGTATCAAAGGCAACTCATAAATCAAAGAAGATGTTTGTTATCAAATCAATCAAGCTTGTCACAGCGACGCCCCCTTGTTACTCAGTAACATCGGCATCCGAACTAACTATCAACATATTGAGACAATAGCTAAACTGTGGGCCAATGAACTAGAAACATGTTCCTCTATTCAATAACATGGAGCCATTTACAGCGTGTTTTTTTTTTGTCTAAGGTCTTTCATTTTTTTAATGAAATTTATTTATTTGCCAAAATATGGTAAAATAATTTTAGTCCCACTATATTCAACTTATCAGTCGTGCAAATATTTCTGGTACATGCATAATCAATAAAACAATCATAAAAAACCATAATGAAATTACATCAATGTCATTAGTCATTAGTCATACTCATACACATCATAGTCACAATAAAATTTACAGCCTTGCATTGTTTTGCTTTAGTCGTTCATTTACTATTTTCCATGTGGCTTTTTCTATAGTATGTTTATTTTTACTGCTTTGAGTTTTGGCAACACATTTTCTTAATTTTTTACTATACAGGGTGTAAACAGACCCTTCACGAAGCCGTCAACCAAGCATTCTGTACATCCAACTAAGTAACTTTACGTAAAAATTATTGCTGGGAAACGACTTTTTTTTTTGGGGTGAAAAATTACGTTTTACGGTAAAACTCAATGTAACGCACTCAAAACATTGTGCTGATGGATGGATCGAATAGTACGGGGGTCGTGAAGGTGGTTAATGTAAAAATTTTACATTAGAAACATGTATTTAAAAAAAAACTTGTGAAAAAGTTGGAACTTTGACCCTCAATATCTCCATAACTAGAAGGTTCCCAGGTATGGTCTAGAACAAAAAAGTGATCGCAATGACGGGGAGAACAAGTACCTTTCGGCTTCGTTAAGGGTCTTTTTACACCCTTTATGTAGTGTATTTTAGCTTCTTTTGTCTACTTTTGTTTTGTAATATTCGTTTAGTTACAAAAGACTTTTTCAAGTTATTTCCCCGTTAGCAGAAGTACCTACATATGACCAGCCTAAACTTTTCCCAATTGTGTTAGGGTCGGCTTTCATGTTAATTATTCTAGATACAGCTGGATGTAACCTGTATTTACAGGAGCGGCTGCTCATATGACCTCCACAACTTAGTTAATGGGTAAAAATGGTCTTTGAAGAAATATATAGTTTTTTTTTTTAAGTTTGCTTAAATTCAGCTCCCCTAGGTAGTGCGACTTTGCTATCTTATTTTTGGCAATAGACCCTCCGTCTCCTGAATAAACATAGCTTTGCCTACCCCCTTTAGAGAATTCAGTCGCTATAATAATAGTAATGTCACATTAGTTCGGTTCCATATTCGCGTGATCGTAAATCATGCGATCAGCATCAAATTAATTAGCCACGTCACAATTTATGGTCAACAATGACAGTGGGTGGACAGCCATCGAAGACATTGTAATATGTTAATCGATACATAATCTTTTAATTTCGTTTATTCATTTATATACATATTATTTACATTTTTAAATATTCTAATATAAAATAATATAAAAAACATTTAAAAATATAAAAAATAGTAGCCCACCGGCATCGGGAACAGGGTCCAGGTTGCCGGTGGTCAGGGCTCCAGAGAGAGGAACCGCCTCACTATGCGTGCCGTGTCTAGGAGTACTGCTTTCTGAATCAAGCCCTTGACCCAGCCGCGCAATGAGAGCCTCCTAAGGTGTTGGTCGAGGCTCTTTGCTATTAGTCCATTAACCGTAACGACTATCGGTACAATGATTGCAGAGTCCACGTCCCACATGTCGACAACCTCGTGTGCTAAATCAAGATACTTAATTTTTTTATCATTCTCAGCTTTCACGAGATTCTCGTCATGAGGGACAGTGATGTCAACAATCATTGCACGGCGCTCTCGGCGATCTATCACCACAATATCAGGTTTATTTGCTAAAATAGTCCTGTCCGTGATGATAGATCGATCCCAATATAATGTGGCATGACCGTTCTCGAGAACTGGGTCGGGCACATACTTGTAGTATGGTACTTCAGTACCCACAAGGTTGTATTGCAAGGCAAGTTGCTGGTGGATAATCCTAGCTACTAGATTGTGTCTGTGCAAGTACTCACCGTTAGCAAGACGAGAACAACCGGAAACAATATGTCGGATCGATTCACCGGGACGGTGGCATGCCCGACAGATGTCAACCGTACCGTCCTTGACAATGTATTTCCGATAATTGTTCGTCATGATAACTTCATCCATAATCGCACAGACGAAACCTTCGGTTTCCCCAAATAGGTCACCGAATCGTAGCCAGGATACGGACGCCAAGAGGTCTACATCAGGCCCATGTAGGGCCCGGAAAAAGCGTCCGTGTAACTCCTTGCTCTGCCATACCTCCTTGCGGTCATTAGTATCCAATACCACAGGTTTGCGCCAGTTCTCGTTAGCCAAGGAGAGCGGGGTGAGGCCCTTGTCCACTGAGACCACATCTCGGTGCATCCCCACGTCGGTTTCGTGAAAGTATTCCCTGAGACTGCATACCTCGCGGTTGTGCAAGGTCTTAGCATTTAAGAAGCCACGACCTCCGCACTTCCGCGGGATATACAGTCTCATCACCGATGACCGTGGGTGATGCATCCGGTTTGCGGTCAGTAATGTGCGGACCTTCCTATCCAGGGCGTCAAGTTCCGTCTGAGTCCATTTGAGTATGCCGTAAGAATACATCAAAACCGGCATGACACAACCATTAAAGGCGCGCACCTTGTTTCCGCCCGATAAAAGACTCTTTAATACTTTACTCAGGCGGCCAAAGAAGCGCTCCTTCAATGATTGTTTCATGTCGGCAGCATTGATGCCTAAAGCTTCCGACATACCCAAATACTTGTAGGTCTCGGGTGAGGAGAGGGATCTAAGGTATATGGAATCCGAGAGTTGAGTTCCCACGGATTCCTTAATCTCCCCTCGCTTCACATGCATGACCGCACATTTGTCCACACCAAATTCCATCCTGATGGCGCTACTAAAAGTTTCAGTCACTTTTAGTAGCTCCATCAGTTGCAAATTGCTTGGAGCAAATATTTTCAAGTCATCCATGTAAAGGAGGTGAGATATAACCTGACCACCTCTTCTCAACCGGTAGCCTAGACCTGAATCCTCCAGCAGTGTGCTCAGAGGATTCAAGGCCAAGCAAAACCAAAGCGGACTCAAACTGTCGCCCTGAAATATTCCTCGCTCAATCCTGATCGGTTCATCATTCCCAAGAACCTGCCGACATCCTGGATAGAGAAGGACTGTACTCCATTGCCTCATACACGACACCAAGAAGGTGCGAAGAGTTGCATCTATTTTGTACAACTCCAGCACCCTCCTGAGCCACGTATGTGGCACTGAGTCATAGGCCTTCTTATAATCTATCCAACACGTCGACAGATCCCTCCGGGATCGACGAACCTGTTGGCTTATGGCCATGTCGATAAGGAGCAGCTCCTTAGTACCGCGGGACCCATTCCTACATCCATTCTGAGAGACAGACATAATTGAATTGCTATCTATATGACGAACAATTTTTGCTCTCAGAATGGATGTAAGAACTTTATAGACCGTCGGTAAACACGTAATTGGCCTATAGTTTTTAGGTTCCGCAGTACTACCCGATTTATGTACATTACAGGCTGATTATACTATGCTTGTCCTAGTGGCTGGTGAAGCCACTCTAACATGTTAATCGATTCCTAATCAAATACTAATTATTCTCGATTATGATCGTGTAGTATTAATATTAATGCTACAGCCTGTACATGCCGTATGAGGCACATAGATGCCATGATATGATGTCATGCTCTTGCTCGTTCGAGTGGCTATCTCGAAGACATCTCGGTTGCGTAATGCATTGTGCGAGGCTCGTGGTTTATGTGAAGGTTTATCATGCATGAGTGGCTGCTTTCCGTAGCAGGTCTTCAGGAATATTAAATGAAATCATTTTATCGCAGCTTGGCTGAAGCACGGAAAACCTGTTCAGGTCGAGATTCATAGATGACTCTGCCCTGGAGTGTAAATGTTGTGTTGCCCATGGGTCACTTGATATCGTGTTCTGCCTATCCTGTTGTTTACACATCACAGGAGCTGATGGACGCTACTGAAAGTGCCAAACTCGTGGCCTTTTGGGCTGACTCAATTCGAATTATCATCGACACGCTAAGAAGTTGATTTTATCCTCACTCACTGCACCTCAACGTTGCATTGTGTCGAGTAAGAACATACGGCTCACTGTTTTCCCAACAGTCCCCAACTTCTTTTGGTTTGTCGTTTTGTTTTGCTGGCCTCAGCTGTTCCACTCCTAGGCAAAGGCTTCCCCTCATTCTTTGTCGCTTATGATATGATCGCTGATGTGGTGCTTCTTATTCTCAAGTGTCGTTATGTGCTGCTTTTAGCAGCAGATCGTTTATACTGCCCCCAAGTAATCTCCGATAAAACTCGGCAAGAAATGATGTCTCGAGTGCAGTGCAGTTGTTCATCTTCATAAAACATTGTTTCATTATAATTGTCTTTACTTTCTCTGATTAGGATCAGATGCACAGATGCACTGCAACGATCTCTTTCAAAATATAACTTCTTGTGCAATCTTTTAGAAAGGACATAATTTTAGTGTTCCTAATTACTCTTGTCTTTAGAAGTAATATCATTAATTAAATAAGTTGCTCTCGCACCTAATCAAAATGTTTGAAATATCTTTACAGAAAGTATTATATAATTTTTTGAAAACTGAAATTCACTTATTTATGTTGTTGAGACGAAACGATACCGCACGAAGTGTCACGAATATATATATATAACACTTATTATGCAGTTATATAAAGTCTAACTTTTTAAACACGAAATATTTCAAGAGTAACTTCTATAGGTCGTAAAGTCACCATAGCAACGAAATTTTTTTTTTTATCTAAGTGTATTTTTATTAAAAAAAAATAAAATAAAATTACTTGACCCACAAAATAAATACTGTCTAAAGGTTTAAAAAGTAAAAACAGTTTAAAAAAGTAAAAGTAAGTAAGTACGTTTAAAGTTTGTAAAGGTTTTATGCGAAATGTCGCAAGAATATTTAGAACTATAATAATTTCGTAAAAATAAAAACTATCAGAAAACAATTTTTTTTTCGTTGCTATGGCGACTTTACGACTTGTAGAAGTTACTCTTGAAATATTTCGTGTTTAAAAAGTTAGACCCTATATATGCAGACAGTACACTTGTTTCTGAGCATATAAGGTTAAGAATACATAAAGTAGACGGTAAAAATAAAGTTGTAAAACATTTACGCAACTAAAGTGTGTAGATTACGCGCAATTTTAGTGGGATCGCGTTGTGATGCTCTGATTACAATGATAAATTGTGTGCCGGTAACATGGCTACTGCCGCCGCTGCCGGCATGAGGGGAAGTAGCAAGATGAAATTGTGGAGATTTCTGTTTGACATCAACATGTAGTTGTGTTTCAACATGGCTGTTAGGATACTAAATGAAATATTGGGTTGGATTTTTGACGGGTATTTATTTATTTAAAATAGGTACTCCAACACTACATACATTTTACATTATTACATTTTTGACTATGCAAAAGTGCCTGTCATGGGTCTATTTGAAATAAATGCTTTGAGTTTGAGTTTGAGTTTAACAATAAAAGTATACAGGTTAGGGTTCTATACAGGGTTTAGGTGTACACAACATATATTGGGTATAAGGGTGAATATCAACAACGTGCATTTTTATTCAATTTTGGTGGCGAAATTTTTTCTTCATTATTCGTGAAAAATAAGGGGCTGGTATAAGAATAGAAACTCCAAGCTGGAAGGATCTTCAAGAGGGCTGAGAAAATCTCGATAACTTTTTGAGATATTTTAGTTCAAAGTCTAGTGTGGCCACCAAAATTGAAAATCGCCCACCAAAATCGACAGTGCCCACCAAAGTTGAAAATCAGTGGCACCAAAATTTAATTTCTCCGTCACAAACCTCAATCTCACTAATAAAGCTCAATGTAACTAATCTCACAAATTCTCATTCTCATCAATAACTTCATCGGTTGTTAAAAAATATTTATTATTATTTATCTGATCTATCATTATGAGTTTATGACACAAAAAAAACGAAAACAAAAAAACATTAATATTTTTATTGTAAACAAAATTAATAATAAAGACCAAGTGGTAATATAGTCCAAATCTAGTGGAGATAAGGTCGTTTCGAAGCCGGAGATTTTGTCGGAAGTAGAAAACTGCTACGGCAAGTTGTACGCATCGCATGCATCTCGACCTGATCCCGAAAATAAGGATTCCAGAGCCACCTTAACCCGCCATTTCACAGAAGACCTACCAGAATTCAGCCAAAACAAAATCGGGGCGTCACTTAGACAGCTTAAAAATGGAAAAGCGCCTGGTGAGGATGGGGTAACAACTGAGCTCCTGAAAGCGGGAGGAAGTCCTGTATTAAGAGAGCTACGGGAGCTTTTCAACTCGGTCCTATTCTCTGGGAGAACTCAAGAAGCGTGGTGAAGGAGCGTGGTCGTTCTTTGCTTTAAAAAGGGGTACAAGACCCTATTCAAGAATTACTGACCCATTTCGCTCCTTTTCAAAAGTCCTGTTTTCAAAAGTCATCACGAATCGTCTAGCGCGAAGACTCGACGATTTCCAGCCACGGGAGCAGGACGGGTTTCGAAGAGGATTCAGCAGCATAGACCACATCCACACAGTGCGGCAGATCATACAGAAGTTCGAAGAGTATGTGTCGCTGTCTTAAATTCGTGGACTACGAGAAGACTTTTGACTCTGTCGAGTCAGTTCTGGAGTCTCTGCAGCGATGCCAAGTTGACTGGCGATACATCCAAGTGCTGAGAACTCTTTATGAAAACATCACAATCACCATCCAAACTCAGAACCAGCAAACAGAGCATATCCCATTGCGTCAGGGGGTGCGCCAAGGGGAAGTAATTTAGCCGAAATGGTTCACCAATGCACCTTTTTTTTTTGGATGGGAAATCATCAAATGAACCCCCCCCCCCCCGCTCTGGGCGGATTGAAAGGGAGTGTCAGACTTGTGTCCGTGTTCCTTCTTAGCCCTTTGTGTTTCAGGGCCGCGGTATCTCTTTCTAACAGTCCCGCAGCCCCTCCCCAACGCACCTGGCATTAACATCAACGGCGAGTACATCTTACACTTGAGATTTCCATTGCAGATGAAATCGTCATGCAGCAGATGCTGGATGGCCTAGTTGATTCATCAATACGCATTGATCTCAGGGTGAACTTGGACAAAACCCAGGTGATGTTCAAAGATCACGTCACCCGGAACCAGGACCTATTGTTGTCAATGGCGGTCCTCTCGAGGTTGTTTGAGAATATGTTTATCTAGGGCAAACTCTGCAGTTTGGTAAGAACAACTTTAAGAGGGAGACTGACAGAAGAATTCAGCTGGGCTGAGCAACTTTTGGGAAACTTCGTACGGTCTTCTCGTCGCGTATTGCATAGAGCCTAAAGACTACGGTCTCCAATCAGTACGTCCTGCCTGTTATGACTTACAGGGCTGAAACGTGGACATTCTCGGTACGGCTGGTCCTAAATTCGAGGTTGATCAGCGAGCTACGGAAAGGGCTATTCTTGGACTCAATGCTTTATTATGTAATTTTTTGTTGTTCCAAACGAAATAAAAAATATATTAAAGCCAAGATAGACACAGTGAAACAGCAAACAGATCATTACCATTTTACCTACACTCTAGTGACTAAGCTCTGCAGATTTCAGTTAACTAAAAAACCTTAACTCAATATTTGGATGCTAATCACCAGACTAGATCAATGGTTTCTACAAGCAGTCTTTAAATCTAAGAAAGGAATTTGTAGTTTTCAAATATAAATCTTTTCTCATCTTTACTAAAAAAAACTTAAAAACAAGAAAACACTCGTTTTCTTTTTTCCTAACAACTCTTTTTCGCAGTGTTTCAGCCTGTTTGGGATAGCTCTTTATTTTTGCTTTTCTTCTTCTTTCTGCCATTCTCTTTTTAACCAGCCTCTCTTTGCTGGTCTGTTTTGGCATTCTTAAAAGCAACAAAATAAAAATATATTACTAAGAAACTTGATCATTAGTACGCCACCCTTATAATAATTGGTCTTACTTACTGCCAAGTACATAACATTTATTTGTTTGCTAATTAAACTGTACTGCAACGTAAAGACTGGCTATATAGATACAAACCATACATATACAATACATACTTAAAATTTGGTGGCTCTTTTTCAATTTTGGTGGTGGGAAAACGCCACCAAAGCCACCAAAATTGAGCCACCAAAATTGGGACCAGGCATAAAAAAAATCTTTAAAAATAGGGGTTTTAAGTTCCAATTAAATTGATGTTACTGATTTATACGAAACCCTAATCACTAGCTATAGCGTGTAGCTTACTATTAAAACACTTTAAAATCGACAGCAAATCGATCCACCAAAAATTGAACAATTGTTGTCCCCCGTCCCATTCAAGGTGGGTACTTACGTTTTTGGGGGGTAATTTATTTATTTATTTATTTATTTAAACTTCATGTACAAAAGTGGTACATAGGCGGACTTAATGCCACAAGGCATTCTCTACCAGTCAACCTTGGGGTCAAATAGGACAGCATAGTGATAGAGTACAAAAAAAAAAAAATTAGAAAAATATCATTATGTTAACATAAATTGAAATACATAAATAGGCACATACTAATACATATATATACAAATAAAATGAAATAAACTAATATATATTATAATACATACAAATAGTCCAAAATACGAGAAACATTCTAATAATTACTATGACTACTAATGACAAACTTATGAGCAATTTAGTCAGATTTCAAATAGTACTTCCGTACTGTTCTTTTGAAAGCCATTTTGCTTTCAGCTTTTTTAATACCAAGGGGTAGCGCGTTCCAGAGCTTTATTGTTGAGACAGCGTAAGAATTGGACATAAAACCAGTACGATGTGAGGGAATTTCAAGGAGAATGTTTTTAGAAGCTCGAAGGTTACGATTGTGTGAACTGCCCAAAACTTTGAAATATTCTTTTAGGTAATCGGGAGCACGAGGATCCGTCATAATAGAGAAGAGCATACAGAGAGATCTGAGGGACCTCCTGAGTCGGATAGGCAGCCACTTAAGCTGAGAACGATATGAAGAGATATGATCGTACTTGCGAAGGCCAAAAACAAAGCGAATACAATTATTGAGAAGACGATCCAATTTGTTTAAAAGTTCTTGGGATAGATCAGAGTAACAAACATCAGCATAGTCGATAATGGGAACCACAAGTGACTGGACCAAAGTTAATTTAGTGCTAGATGGGAGAAAATGTTTGAATCTATAGAGAGACCGCAGTGAGTAAGTGACTTTCTGGCAAACCTGAGCCACCTGCTTATTCCAACTAAGTGTCTCGTCAATGTGCAGGCCCAAGTCTTTTACGTGTGGTGAGAGGGAGATCACAGAGTTGTCGAACACAAGCGGCATTAGCTGGCTAGTATCCAGACTTCTCAGATAGTACGAACTACCTATGAGGATGGCCTGGCATTTCCCGACGTTGACAGCAACGCCGAATTTAGCAGACCATTCTCCGATAGTTTGAAGATCTACATTAAGTAATGAGATGCAATTATTAAGGTTAGCAATGTCGGATTGAGCGTAAAGTTGCAGGTCATCAGCGTATAGATGGTAAGAGCACTTGAGGATAGTAGTAATAGAGTTTATAAATAACGAAAATAAGAGAGGAGAGAGTATACCGCCTTGTGGAACACCAGTTGCCAGGTCGCACCAAACGGAGTAATCCTGATCAGCACGCACCGCCTGCTGGCGACCACGAAGATATGAAGAAAACCAATCACGTGACAACGAGGAGACCCCAATTTGAGATAGTATGGCTAAGAGAATATCGTGGTCCACGGTGTTAAAAGCGTTGGAAAAATCGATTAAAACCAACACCGTAACCCTCGAATTCTCCAAGCCATCCCTAATGTCTTCAGTAACCTTAAGCAGGGCTGTGGCTGTGCTGTGGCCGGGCCGAAAACCAGATTGGAATTTGGACAACAGGTTATTCTTGAGAACGTAAGAAGATATTTGCCCAAGAGCAGCTGCTTCAAGGATCTTGGAAAGGAAAGGGAGAATGGATATGGGTCTGTAGTGAATTGGCATACTGGGACTGGAAATTTTTGGAAGAGGGATAATGTAGGCCTTACGCCACAAAGCTGGAAACACACCAGTATATAGAGAAAAGTTTATGATGTGAGTAACAATAGGAATTACGTTACTAATCACATATCTGTTACGCGCAAGTGCTGGCCAAAGACTTAGACTTGCAAAATAATAAACCACTATTGATCACACACGCCCGAAGCTTCGTGTTATAGTAAATTGAAAAAGTGCGAACAAAATTTTGATTTTTGCTTGGACAAACTTTGATCGAGTGTCCTGTGCTTGTAAATTACATTTTCTAATATGGTTAAATTGTTTTTAGACAGTGTGTCTTATGCATATACTAAGGAAATCGTTTATTTGCTATTTTACCCCAAATTGTTACTTTGGTGAATGCAATTATATCAAAAAATGGAACTGGGACAAGCCACCAAACTTGAATTTTAAGGTGATTTTTTTTTTCCTGATTTTTTATATATACTTATAAAAACAAAAAATGTGGCCCTAATTGAACCAAGTTACGTAGTTCACTATAAAAAAAAATAAGAAACATCCTATCATTTTACACCTCGATTCTCAACGTGGACACGTAAAATTTGCTGCCGTGATATTCACCCATAATGGTAACTTGTGAGCCTGCTAACAAGCAAAGATTTTGAAGCAAAATTGTGGTTAAATAGTTGGGTGCTAACCTTTTCATAACCTTTGGATTATGCTAGAAATAGTTGACAAGACTTCAGGGTTTCTAGATTTTACGTTTGTTATGTGTTGTGACGGGGTCGCGGCAGACCGAAGAGAAGAGGCGCAACATCGTGAAAAATGGAAGGAATGGGGTGAGGCCTTTTCCCAGGAGTGGTACAGTTAAGGCTAACAAAAAAAAAATTGTTGCTTGACTTCTAGGTCGCTTCCTTCTTTTATGTTCTTTCTTTGCTTCTTTCTCTGCGTCCAGTTCTCACCGTGAAAAGATAAAAAGAATCTGAACAGTTTAGTAGCTCAATACTGAAGATTAACGATCTATTTTGCACAGTCCTTGTCGACTACTTAGTACATACAAATCTTAACAAAGACATACCTCTCAAAGGATTTTCCTCATCACGTGCCAGCACACTCCTCAGGTCTTAAGTCGTGCATGTGACGTCGGTAATGCGCTAAATTGTTATGTAAATGTGCAGGCGCATGTATAAATAACAGATCGTGCCGCGGGTAACAAGGGGGCATCTGTGGCTTTCGAAGATTTAAATCGTAAAATGTGTGTTAAACTACAACTTCGGAGCCTCGGCACCAACGATGACCCACGTCCTATCGTGCTCTTTGTGCAACTCTACCTGCACTTTGGGGGACCTGTCGGAAGCCATTACCAGCGCCGTCGATTTGTCAGTGTTCGAAGTTATTATCATTATAATCCTGTTGTATCCCACTGCAGGCAAAGGACCCAGAAGGAGATGGCGTGACGAGATGGACTCCTACTTAGTCCTTTAAGTAGGAGTCCATCTCCTCACGCTATCTCCTTCTGGGTCTCACGCCTCGCCGATTCTTGTTGTGTCGGAGCCATATCCGTAGATATTTTGCCCAACTCTGATGCGATATGCGGTATATATTACCCGCTAAGTTCCATTTTAATGGCGGCCATTTGTGTTTTGGAACGAAGTTACTAGTATTCACATAATTATGGAAATTATCGACATTACGAAGATGATCGCACTTATCGCAAAGAGTGAGCTCACATATCCCGTATTAAACGATTGATGCGATGCTCAGTATGATTGAGGGAGACAATACTATTCGTGTCATTGTCGACGAAACAAAAACGTGACTATCGTTTGACGCGATAGGGCGAATCTAGTGATTTAAATCTTTGGTGGCTCTGCATAAAGTTCTGTCTGCTTGTCTTGTTTGCATGTTTCAAATGTTAAGCTAGATCCTTTGTTTCTACTGATATTTTCCTGTCTTAAAGTTATGCTGGTACTTGGAAAGTTTCATTATCTTCGTAAAAAGCTTCCTGGTAGCTTTGTACGCTTGCAATGGAAGTTTCTAGAGACAAAATCCTTCTACAAGATAGGGATTATTTGATTCAGAAAGTTGAAGTGTGTTACAACATAAAAATATAAACTCACACATTTTTCGGCACAACCACGATCCTTACATACTCCTTTAGCCTCGTCCACATAACTCTTTTGCAAGACAGACGATGACTAGCCAGAACGCTATTCAATTGGAACAAAAAATATCAACATACCACACTGGTTTGTTTTCCACCATTCAATAATTTCGTTTTGTTTGATATCGTTAAAATTTTCCGCCACAAATTCTCATTACTGGAATTTTCCTGTCATTGTGCCTTCCAATCATAGCCTGCGTGTTTGTGGACATATTAGTATTGACGCGCGTATGTTTATCATCTCTGGCTGCGAGTGTTTGCGACGTTCCACAACGTTGAGCACGCCTCACTAATGTATATTAAGACTAGCTCAGATAAGGGCGAGCTGCGCGATCGACGACTGGTCTCAGCTGAGTTTGACCGGTCAGCAAAACATGTTCGAACCATCGCACTAGAGGCGGGCTGCCCCAGGCCGCAGCGTGTTACTACCACGGTAACTAGTTCACGGTAGCGACCATTTGTTTAAAACTTGAGCATTTTTCTCAAGAACGTGTTGTCACAGACACAAGTACACCCTTGCCACTTCTGATGTTTTTTTTATTTATATTGGTCGAATCGCTCGTCGGACGTATTTTTGCGAGCACTTTTTTGCGATGCAATGCCTGCGAGTCCATTGCACTGAACTGGTTACAGTTCTTTAAATCTCGAAAGTGTCTGAAACAATTTACGACGACACGACATCGAATGTGCTTTTCCGCAAGATTGCGATGCGGCGTACAGCGGCCTGGCACAACTGTAATCTGCGCGTAGCCTTATAAAGATAATTATTTGTTTTGCATGGCGTGTGTATGGAACGCACGTTGTTCCCGCTTATGGAGAGACCTTCAGAAATTATTGACGCGTGTCTCGTTGTTTTGATGTTTGAAATTCATGAGACGTCAGTACAGCTTCGAAGAACATAAAGGAGGATCTTGTTCCTTAGTGTATCGCTTTCCGGGCTCATTGCTAGAAACGTTGAAAGGAAATAATTACCTTAGGCGCCTTCTGGTTGCATTTACAGTGTCGACACTCTCTACAGTTTTCAAGTGGAAAATTTACTGCTTATTCGTAAACTGTTGTACACATATAATGGTAAACGCACAGTTATTTGCATTTCACGAGATCAGCATCGCCTCGGCTCTTCGGGTTTTTTTTTTCACGATGCGCTTCAGATTAGGATCAGCTATGAGCTGAAGCCTGTCCAGTGCTTATAAAGTGTGATATGATCTATAGTTATGCAACAAACATCACAGCTTTTCGTAGTTCTAAAAATAAACAAATGACAGACGAATGGACGTTCGCACTTCATGCTCAACTGTCTCCGCAAGAACTAACACCAGGTGCAAATAAAAACCATGTAAGGCGATGACTTGGGAAACGGCGCGCGCGGATGCAATTCTTACTGTCATTACTGAGTGTCGGTGACTGTACGCTAATACAGTAATGACGTTGAATGTTAAGATTGACACTTTGGACTAATGGTTTGAATGACCGATATTTGAAGTTCTAATGAAAAATGCATCTTTTTATCGATTTCGGCATTATGGATTTTGTTCTTAGATTATCCTTTACTTCCTATCCTACCGTTTTACTTATTATACTTTAAGCATACACATATGCAGTATCGTACTTTTTTCAGTAGATCATAGAGTAGTAGACTAGACAGTCATCTCCATAGTCAATACATAGAGTGAGCATTTTTATTTATTGGGTTTGGCCTACTATATCTATCCCTAAATTATTTTGGATGACCAGTGACCACTCCATTTAATCTATGAGCTGTTTCATATAGCAATAACTCGATTAATTTACAGTTAGCAATTTCAAAAGTAGGAATAACCATCGATATCCTAGATCACGAGTCGTAGCTTCTTATCTCACTGCGAGTAATTTCGCTGGCTGCAGATAAACCGACCACCTTCTACTTTTTACGTATTGCAAATTGCAACCTTTACTGCGGTAAAATTAGCCTGAATGTAGATGTAGGTGCCCGGTAATCCGGCGCATATAAAAGGTCTTTCAGATGTCAAAGTTTCGTGATTTTGTGAGTAATCATCATTATCTGCCTAGATTTTTTCCCAATTAAGTTCAAGTTGGCTTCCAGTCTTACAGGATGCAGCTGATTACATGGACTACATGGATTGACTGCCTATCTCATCTGATCTCCCCTACCCTAGTAATTAGCTAGCACGGTACCCCTTGGTAAGATCGATTGTCAGACTTTCGGGGCTTTTAGTACTGTTGACAACTGTCCAACGTCTATCTACAAATGACCCCCGGGACCAACGGCTTAACGGGCTTTCCGAGATTTGGAAAGATAAACTGTACATACATACATAATTAACATCACGCCTGTAATCCCCGAAAGGTTAGGCAGAGGGGCACCTAATATATACCCATTCCCTTCAACCCGGCACAAATCCAGACTCCGTGACTGCTACTGAGTTTCTGAAGGAAAAACCCAAGCAGTAAGATGAATTATATTCATCACAAATTCATTATTCGAATGATGCGCTGTGAAAGCATTCATTCAGCACATTAAAATATCTGAAAGTGCAGAAAAAAAATTGCATTTCTTTGAGAAAATCTTGCAACCATCAAACGTTCAATGAAGTCTTTAATGATAAAGTACAATAGATAATGTACTGGCGTGTATTCGTCGCAAATGATGCGCACACGCAGCGGCCATTGCCACGTCATTATGACAGGCAGACATTGACATAGTTCACTACATGATTTTTTACTACTTGACCTTAACAGTGATGTTTGTTTGTTTATGTTTTGTTTTGTTTTAATAACTTAATCTATTAAATAATAGCATAACTAAATACGTACATTAACAGAGATGAAAACCTACTTTCGTGCTGATCTCAGTTTCCATCACGTCGATTTGTAAGTTGTTTTTTATCTTACCATCTTTGCTCGAGATCAACGAATCCATTATAAGAGGTGCTAAATGATAACTGATATTTATTTATATAAATAGGTTTGTTATAACGTTATTTGTTTATTAGTTGAGTTCAATGTTTCCCTTCCACCGATTGTTGATCGATTGTTTAAGGAAATGATAGACCAATATTATGTAGATGCTCTCCACGTTGCCCACCCAAATCTGTTACTTATAGATCTTTGATAGTCGTTACAGGTAGTCAGTAGCCCGAAAGTCTGACAACTAGTCTTACCAATGGGTAACGTATTACTCAGCACTAACTTGTTTGTGGAGGTCAGATAGGCAGTCGTTCCATGTAACATACTGGTATTCAGCTGCATCCGGTTAGACTGGTAGCCGACCCCTACATAGTTGGGAAAAGGCTAGGTAGATGATGATGACTTAGGGTCTTTTGGTTCCTTGGAAATGTGATAGACTTGAACGATATGAGATTAGAGCAACTAATTTACCTACCTCTAACAAACGACTGTTTGGCACGTTTCATCTTATTTTCTATTTTAGTTTCTATTGAGGACTTTCTATTATAATATTCTACCGCAAAAATGTCACTATTATTTGCAAGAATTTCATGTAATCTCACAAAAATACTACCATAGAAATATTCAAATTAGTTATAAATTAAACGTTCATAATATTTAAATAGTTATATCATGTCCATATTTATATTCTATAATACAATTTTATACAAAACATTTAAAATTCTTATACTTAATGTTAAACACATCCGTAATGGTAATCGGATGTGACGTAACGTAGGTCATTGGGAAGGTCGTTTTTGATAAAGATTAGCATAGAGTAAAGTAATATAACTGAGGATTAGCTTATCGTTTTTATAATTATTTCCTTTATAAGTGATAAGGAAGTCAGATTGTTCGCTTTCACTAAATTGGGTTGGTAGTCTGTAGTTTCGATATCAAGTGAAATTGTAGCATTAACATTGTTTTTTTTTAAGGTGAAAGCGCCAGGGTCGTCCGTGAAATTAAAATCTTACGTTTTTTGCAATTTGCAGGTCAGTCCGTTTGTATGTTGATTAAAATATGATTTGCGACTGTCACAAATAAGGCTTTACAGAGTTATAATCATTAAAATCACCAATACAACCATCAAAGATCATTTACTTCCGTTGAATGACTTTTTCATGAAAAAGTCTTAGAATGGGATTAAAGGTTGTAGGTACTGATGACTTTAATGATTATCATTCTTTAACTACATACGTGTTACGGTCGCGAATCATGTTTTGTTTGACATACAACCTGACACTGACCTACAAATTGCAAAAAAAGAACAAGTTTTAAATTTCGCGGGCTACCCTGGCGCTTCATCCTTAATTAGAGTTTAGAACACCTACTTGAATATTGATAGAGCATCTTCTTTTGTTTGGGAGTGTTTAAAAACGGAACTCTGGTTTATTGTGTGTGCGGCTATCCAGCCATGCTTCTTTTGGCGCCTGAATGACATTGACAGGACGAGCGCTGTTGGTAAAGATTCGTGAAATTGTCTGTGGAAATTGTGTTGAAAAAGCAAGATGGCAGCATTCCTTCAATATAAGGCCAAAGGCCAAACACATCAAAAGAACCATGCAATACATATACCTAGTTCAGTTGGAACAGTTATTAAATGGACTTCTTTTCTTGATTGTAGTAGTTATCCACTAGAATGGTTTAACACTCTTTTCATCTTTGTTTGGTATCTGACGCTGTTACGGGTACCTATTTACTTCTTGGCCTGACGAAAAGTGGCTTGTGATAAATTTCTGTAATATCTATGTAGGGCAGTAGAACGGAAATTAACACAAAAGCCACATTAAACTTATTATGTGAACAAACTAACGAAGATTAATATCCAGCTAATTTAGTGACGACAGGCGTGAACTCATTGAATATTATAAACGTTCTCAAACCACCAAATATACAATAGAGTCATACACACAACAATGGCCGACTTCTGTGCAGATTGGAACGTAATTTCTCAATCCAGGTTCACACACTGCTCATCATATGACGTAACAGATAGATAACAATCGGGTTACGCAACGTAAAACGGAACGCATCCGATTTCGGTCGACCGCTAATTATTTTGTATGCCTTTCGAGGTGTTTTTGTTTCCGTGTATTGGCAGCACTGATGCGTTCTGAGATTGAATTCGTACTGATAGACCTTCTTGGACTGAGACACCAACAACTATCGATTGTTTTCTCGCTAAAGAAAGGGACTATAGGTGTAGGTACCTGTTCAAATTGCCGAAGAAAACTCTTTACTTTCTCTAGAGAACATTCTAGTATTTTGCTCTACTTGGTTTTCGCTAATCATTGGCGGTGGGACAGATACCTAAGGGGCTAAAGTCAGTATTATATTTTAGAACAATATTCAAACATGAACCTCAATTAATTAAGGTAGAGATTTTAGTAGGCAGATATCAGGATTATTTTTAATGTGCTACTGGAATTCTGTTTTTCATTACAAATACACTCAAGTATTGTCTAAGAAAATAGTAGGATAGTAATCGAAATTCCACACATTACCTACATAACTGTATTCGAGTCTTTTAAACAGATTCTTCAATATCTAAAGCGCAAGATACCTTATTGTCCCTACATTATATTAAATAGGATTATGCAACGAGCTCGGCATGCTTCCTAGTTCGTGTGCCGAATTACAAAACCCTATAAATGGCAGAGCTTGACATTTGAAAAGCTAATGCTTGGACGAAGAGCGCATGCTCAATGTTTGTGTCACTGCCTTAGAGATGTACTGACGATACTCTATGGTTGTCTGTCCAGCCTCGTCTATAGTTTCGGCCAAGATTACCTATAATATCTTTGATATTTATTTCGATTAATCCTTTTAATGGCCCATTTGAATTTTCAAGGAGTCGGCCATTTAGACAGTAAGTTGAATCTAGTTGTCCGTTCCAAAACGTGGCTATCTTTAAGGAGAAGAATGAGCAAGAAACTACATGGACGGACACTCTTTTAAAATCCAATTAGATTACAGAGTCAAGGATACATTATTTAGTATTAGTATTGAGTAGATTCGCTAGGGTGAACCCTGGCTCTTAACGTTTATCCGTTTAAATCTCCGGCTTTTCTGGCTCCTTGAAGGTACATTACTATGTTATACGCAGAGTATGCGGAACTGTCAAACGTCAGTGTCATAGTTTACATTTGCTTGACCATAAACAATGGCTCACGTTGGCAGTTGGCTCTATGGTCATATTACCGTTGAGGGGTTATTCATAGCAGGCATCTGCCTGCGACCTTAGAAAGGTGGCTGGGACTGCATGTGAAACGCGAAGGATAGGTTGATGTGGCGCAGTTTGGGAGAGGATTATGTCTAGCAGGCAGGACCAAGTTACGCTGAGAATTGAAGTATAAAGATGATGTCTTGTTGTGATACCTTCGATATCATTCTTCGGACTTAAGGAAGGTATATGTGTTCCATTTTAGGACAAATCCATTTTTTTACTATGATTAGCCACAGTATCAGAACCTTACATCAGATATTTATCTACCTACAACAAGAAATTAAGAATCATGTCGAAATTCAATGTCCATAAACAATATGAACCATTGTTGCATTGTCTATGGCGTTTGTATTTTTTTAACGTAAGTTAACGGTAGCAGACACGAGTGCCCATTCACCACTGAGTAACCGTGAGTTACTCATACAAATGTAAATAATGAGTAATGTTTGTGTACTCAGCTGTTCAATTATGTAAAAACACAATATTTTTGTCAGTGCTGATACATGGGTCTTCCAAATAGAACACTTGCAGGAAGGAAAAATGGAACTGTTGTGTTCAGTCAGATTACTTTTGGATTAAAATATGAAACCAATGAATTACTTACACCAAATACACATACGTATGTGTTAAGGCCCTTGAAAAATTACTGCTTGTTGTTGTTTATGGTTTCTACATCAAAATTATTTGATTTTTGTTAAATATTTTGGACCTACTACAAACTTATAGGCTCTTGATTTATCAATAATCTACGTATACAGAGGCTCAAATTCGATTGAAGTCTGAACACTGTGTGAGGTAATGGTATAATCGTCAATGATTGAAGTAACAAAAAACCGTATAGTTACAAAGGTTACAGCTGTCATTGATCATACCATACATAGTTATGTATAGGTCCTTCCTTATTACGTATTCACCATATCTAGAATTAAATTGTTAATGTATAGGTTACAACCAGTCATACAAAACTTATATAACCATACAATTACAGTTACCACGTACATACATTTTCATGAGTCAATTCTTCATCGACAACATTGGACGTAGGTAGGTACGTAATCGATACTTTACGTCCGAATGTCAAATGAAATCGATTACGATCAGCAACGAGCGCAGCCTACAATGGAATTAATTCCATTATGCGATGTATGTGGGTTTCAAGGTCGGAAGGTAGCGAATCGGGAGTAGGCTTGCTGATAGCATCCATCTTGATAATATTCAGAGGCGTAAGAGGAATACTAATTAATTAAGTTAGCACGGTTTCACGGCTATTTCGTGTTTGTCGGATATAACTTGAATTTCATCCAAAAAGTTGGCATCGTCGCAAATAACTGTCAAATATTTACCTGTTTTAATTAATTTGGCAATATTACTTTGTTGTGCTAATTAAAAAAAAACAATACCGATGAAAAGTGTCTATGTTCAGAATTAAGTATTAAATACGTGGTACGTAAGCGTTGGGCGTCAGTGTCCCTTCCACCCTGTTTGAGCATATGTACTTACTTACATAATTATAATTATATCATCATATTTCATTACAATTTATAAATGGACCTTAGAATTAAAGTGGCTTGAAAAAGATTTAAGTCCCTGAAAGCTTCTCCATGCATTTTGTTTCACAAACCCGCTCATATTCCCAATTTTGTTCTCCAAACCGTAAATCACATTGTTTCTCCGTTTATCGCCAGCCTTACCAAGATTACGGCAATTTACGAACTAAATCGACGGAACAAAATCACTATTATTCAGTAGCAGTAGCAGGGTTGTCGCAAACAGAAACTGTCGCAGCATTTAAAAATAGATTTTGATAATAGTAAATGGTCTAGGAAAGGTTCGGACTTCTCAGGGACGTTTAGAGCAATCAGACTATCAGCCCGAAGATAATAGAACATAAATAACATCAACAAAGCGATATTTTATAAAAGTTTTAGGTTTTTTATCTCCTAATACAAGCAATTCCTTGCTTAAAAGGTGACCTCCAATTTTGTTTTATAATTCGATTTTTAATTTTTTTAAATTCGAATTTCGGATCTTACGTCGCCTTGGCTTGTTTAGCCCATACATCGTCACGTTGAGCGGCGTCGCGTGGACTCGCCCTAAAATTTAAATTGTCCTTTGAGTAGAAAGTAGAATGTCTTTAAAATACAATTTGACTTTCGACAACCCTAAGTGGGAGTCAATTGAATTAGCGGGTGCACAATAAGCAGTCATGGTTTCGTGGCGCTGCGCTGTGAGAAAAGTTTCGATAAATTAAATTGTTTTTGTTATAGACAGCACGTGTTTGTTGTTGTACGATTGTTACTTGTTGTTATTTAGTTGTTATGTCTTCGAGATAAGTGTGGTTAGGTCTACTTAGTAATTACTGACCTTGGACTTTAAACAGGTGGATATGACGTTATGTGTAAAAAACAAACGAATACATGCAAATTCTTTTATGTGTTTTGTTCATTGTTTGATGTGATTATAATGATTGAAAATATTTTTTATGAAGGCTAACTACGCTTCTCGACGTATTTTTTTATTTAACTAATAAAAACGGTCAACAAGACAGGGGGGAAGCAGATATATAGAGGTAGTGCAACCGGTCAAAACTTGATGGTCCCGCTCCGGGCCCGCGTGATGCACTGCCTCTCGAAGAGAGGAGGTATGGCCCAACAGTGGAAACATTATAGGTTTATGCTATGGTCGTGCAGCTTGTTTGAAGACTTCACAGTTAGCAGACACTTATTACATAACATACAAGTTAAAATCACCTCACATTTTCCTCAAACTTTCACAAAAATTGAAATAATTCCTCAACGGGACGTAATAACGGTTATTGGCTTCAAGAACATTAAAGCCGTTACTTAAGTTCATATAAAATCGGAACATGGAGTGATTGGCTTCGACACATGTCAAGTAGGTACGTAACTGAGATATACAGAAACTGCAGCAGAATACGAAGTGCCACGGAAACGACCGAAGTATTCCGAAATTGAGGCAAACGATAGTCGCACGATGTTCATAATTGTTTTGGCAAACATCGCCGAACTGTTAAGTGCGGTTGACATTTGAATTTAGCAGGGTTGCCAAGCTTGCGTATATTGCACTTGAGCTAGGTAACAAAAAGTTTGGAGGAGAGCATTGCATAGGAGACAAGAATACCTCTCTGCATCAGGATGATAGATTACATGCACCTCAAATTTTTAAATTTAAGACTTTTTCTTACATGGTTTGCGCAATTTAGGATGAAGCCGATTGAACGTGCTGCGCTTTTAAGCCAAATTCGAATCAAATGCATACAATGTTTGATTAAGAACAAACTTTACGCATCTGAACGCGATCAGCACATCTTACACTTTAACCTACTTATCTGCGCAGGCGGAAAAACATAGAACTAAAATACTTAAATGTAGCAACTTTGACATATTGATGTATTTTTTCTTGACAAGCAGCGCCACCTTGAACTGTAAACTTAAAGCGGTCATACTGTAGCGGCTTTAAAGAGCTGTCAGTGTCAATATCGGTTCCATTGCTCTTGTCGCGCCCCAGTCTTGAATGCGGTTTGGATGCACTCAGTTTTACTGGCGAAATTCTTTCGTACACATACCGCAGTACTTTTTTTTATTTTTTATCCTAGCTGTCGCTAACTTGCACCTCTTGTTGACTTTGCGAAAGCCTTCGATCCCCTGAGATGCTATCTCCAAACACCCTGTGCTGAAGTGTCAACCCTGGGAGAGAAAGTGTCCCTCCACTCATCCGCCCGTTTGATACGGAGCGCGCATCTATAAACACTTCCTTACTGCCGACAATAGCCGATGATTGCCGAAGCTTCGCAACGCAAGCGCATTTCCGAAATGCGATCTACAATAATATTACCTAACCGAGTAAACGTCTCCTGAATACTGCTGACTAGTTACGAGCAACCGTTTGACCACAAACTCCACGCTCAAGCGTTACGCGTTTTGTAGCTACTGAGGAAAAAAAAAGCTAAAATACGGGCACGTGTCACCGGTATGTACAGACGTCAGCACATCAACCTACGACAATCTGTCAAATTTCTTTAATAGATGAACTTTATCGCCAAAGTATTAGGCTCAAGGTTGATTGGGAAAATTTGTCAGTTTCGGGTAACTTGATGTGCGTGCGTCTGTACATGCGGTAGAGTCGAGAGCGCGACTGTACTCACGCAAAGGAAACGAGTAACACACGCGCGTGTTGCTTGATGAAAGTCGTAACTCCTGAGGTCGTGTACGGGGTATGATTGTGTGACATCTTGACGAATTATGTAACGTAATGAAGCTTCTCGTTAGGCACAATAGGCTGGTGTTACGTGGTGCGGCATCGTACTGCATTGTGATTGGGCGGTCAAAGGCTAGGTGATGGTCCGCTAGCAATGTTAAGTTTGTTTCCTTGTAAAGGGTTTTTCTTTGACTTTTCTGTATAATGGCGGAAGAATTTTATCTAAGCAAAAAGAACGCTTGCTCTGCGTTAATCTGTAATATTGTCGTTGTCCATCAAGTTTTCTCCAAGAATGTTCTAGAATCAAAATCACTTTATAAGATTTTTTTTGCAACAAATTATTTGAAAACTGGATCCGTCCACTTACAGTTTTCCATGAGTCTTTAATTTCCCACTCCGTTAGCTATTCCCATTATTGTCGCATTTTTGGGTAAAAACCAACTGTTTGTCATTAAAAAGAGTTTATTAGGCACTTATTATATGTGGAAAAAACTGTAAATAGTGACAGCGGAATGACATAGCATTACAAATGAAGAGGTATCTGGGTTATTAAACTTGGCACATAGAGACTTGCCTAGGCCGTTATGAAGGTGAGGTCATTACGAGAAATTCATTGCTTTAATGCTCAGTTTTTTGTTGGTTCACTGTGCTTATATATTTCAGTTTTGTGCCACTAATCTAAATTGCGGAAAAAACAAAGATTTTTATCTGCATTACTGTCTTCTTTGCAAATGTGTCGCAAACCAGTATTTTAAAGACTTGAGGAGTAATAACTGTTTTCTACGTTTTTACGTCCATCGGCGTGCATTTGTTTAACTAAATATAACAACAAAATCTCCTCATAGAAGCCTGTTGATGGTAACCTAAATTGAGTCGGCCCTGAACTTAGCTGGGACTTTGGCGCCTTCAATAATGTCCATCAGTTCCTGAAATGGGCAAATGAAATTGAAAAATCGACTTTAATCATGGTAGTTTGTAATAAATGGATCTTCTACCTCCTTCTGGTCTTCTGTCTCCAACAGCGGACTGTGGACTATATTCTGCTCCCATAAGATTCGTTGGATCCTTGACTATAAATAATTAATTAATGTTACACATTCTGTAGACCACTCTACGCTTCCAGTTCTATGTGTCAGCTACGCAATTTAATCTATACATACATACAAATAAATAAAATTGAAGTGTCAAGTGTTTGTTATGCCAAAATAACAGCTTTTAACTTAATGCATACCTATGAAATTATATACGGTACCTATAACAAAAACATTTTTTTTCCATTTTTATCTTTCTGTTTGTTCCGGCTAATCTCCGAAACGGCTGGACCAATTTTGACGGGATTTTTACTGGCATATAGCTGATATTATAAGGTCTAACATAATCAACTTCTATTTTAGAAAAATTATTAGTGTTCTTGGCAAATAAAATGAAAGCCCTTAAAATTGTTAACAAAATCCGATTAAAAAAGGCTTCCCTTTTTTAATCGGATTTAGTTAACTTATATTTTTTATAATAATTTCACGCGAACGAAGGTAGCGGGCAGCAGCTAGTAAATAATTATAATGTATCTAAGACATTTTTTGCGCGCACTTCATAAATATTATCATAAGTTACCGTATAAGGAGGTTCGCTATTAAGTTCTGGTCAATAAGTATAGCTTGTTGTCCATGCACTTGAATCTTGAGTACCATGTCAGTAGGTCTCGGGCCCCGGTCTGGGGCTACACTTGACTTAGATAATTATTTTGAAGCCAACTAGCTTAATTGTTTAGCCCCTCAATTGACTGCATAACCTTTTTATTAAAAAGAGTTACTTGAAAAGCTAAATTAACTTAATATTACTAATTTATTTAAAAGATTAGCTTGCTTTATCTTAATTTAGCTTTTCAAGAAGATGAAGATGATAATACAGAATGTAAACGGACCCTTCACGAAGCCGTCAACCAAGCATTCTGTACATCAAACTAAGTAACTTTACGCAAAAATTATTGCTGGGAAATTACTTTTTTTTTGGGGTGAAACGTAACGCACTCAGAACATTGTGCTGATGGATGGATTCAAAAGTACGGGGGTAGTGGAGGTGTTTAAAGTAAAAATCTTACTTTAAAAACATGTATTTTAAAAAAAACTTGTGAAAATGTTGGAACTTTGACCTCCAATATCTCTCTAACTAGAAGGTTCCCAGGTATGGTCTAGAACAAAAAAATGATCGCATTGACGGGGAGAACAAGTGCCTTTCGGCTTCGTTAAGGGTCTTTTTACACCCTTTATAGATGATGACAGCCAGACTTACCAAGGACTGTCGTGTTACCCAGTGCTAACTGGATTGCGGAGGTCAGGTAGGCAATAAGGCAGTCGCTCCTTGTAAAATACTGGTATTCAGCTGCATCCGGTTAGACTGGAAGCCGACCCTAACATAGTTGGGAAAAAGCTACGCAGATGTTGATGCTGAGGATCGCGACCACATATGACACGTCTCCTGCAGTGTGTACCGCTCGGCACCGGCTGAAAAAAAAAAATTATAATAATAATATTGTTACAGCCATATTTTGTTTTGATTCTTCGCCACTGTAAACAAGAACTGTGTGTGTGTGTGTAAAACAACAGACAGTCTGTGTCACGAAATAAAAACATGATCGCTTCCTTCTTTGTAGGGAGCGACATTAAATCACTGTCTTCAAATAGTGCAGTGAGGAGAGACAGGTCACATACACATCTGTTCTGTCGCGTTTCCTGCGTAGGCGCACGATCTGTCAAACGTGTGAGTAGAGTACTGTATAGTCAACTGTTCAGGATGGCGATTAAGTTAGCTGTGCCCTCCAAGAAGGTGAGTCTGCCCGTCATATTAACCCAACTTTCCCAAAGAAACTCATATCCGATTCGTGAAATACGAATGTATGTGTAATGCATCTACATTTGCATATAATCTGATCTCTAGTTATCACATTTTTCGACTGCTGTCATTACGTCCACACGGCGACATATCAAGTTATACATTTCCAGTATAACATGGCTTCGCTCAGTTTAGATTTGTCGTACAATGAGATATCCGCTTATACTGGTTGTAATAGTTTTATTGGTCGTCGTGCGATGATGCTAAACTTTTCAATCGTTATGTTGCGTTTCTACATTACTTTATAATGAGTTTTTATGATCAGGATTACTGATGTATTTGATGATTCCCAAAATTATGATGAATGAATCATGCGTGGTAAATGTGGTAATCTATCTAATATCAATGGCTTTCCTCAAATGTTTTAGGCACCTACTAATCTTTATCTATCAGATTATGTTATGACTTATCACCTAACTTTCTTACGTAACTTATCACTAACTATGACTCAACATCATTACGTTCTCCATATTTTTGGGGTATTTCTTCGATTTCCTTCCTGCTATGAATCAGTATAGTTAAATCATCTTCAGGTACTTAAAAGTCAGACAGCACCTAAGATCTGATAAAGTTTTACATGTGGGTACATTAGGTACCTACCAGATTAGAAATGAAGAGATTGGAAATGAAGTCATATTGCAGAAAACGTGATCGTAGGGCGACATGGAGTTTCATAGCGCTACGTCACATACAAACTTTGACCCCCAATATCTCCGTAATTAGAAGGTTCCCAGGTATGGTCTAGAAAAAAATGACGAGGAGAACTAGTGCCTTTCGGCTTCGTTAAGGGTACTTTTACACCCATTATGTAAACCAATCCAAATGAATTGGGATAAGGGCAAGAGAATGAAGATGATGATATGTAAACCAATCCTGTGTTCAAGAGCTGTAAGCGTCAAAATTAGTTAATTAACTCTAACGATATTTGATTTCGCCCTTAATTTCGGTGCAGACTTGTATTAGGGGGAAACGAACATCACTATGTGAATAGGCATGTATAATTTAATAATAAGGTAGATGATATATTTATGTTCTAAACATAACAGTGGCCTTAAACTATGCAGGGAAAACTTTCAGATAAATAACACCATCATCATCTGCCTAGCCTTTTCCTAATTATGTTGGGGTCGGCTTCCAATCTAACCGGATGCAGCTGAATACCAGTATTTTACGTAAAGCGACTGCCTATCTGACTTCCACAACCCAGTTAGTACTGGGTAATACGATGCCCCTTGGTAAGGACCTGGGAACCTTCTAGTTACGGAGATATTGGGGGTCCAAGTTCCAACTTTTTCACAAGTTTTTATTTAAATACAAGTTTTTAATTTTATAACTTTTCTTTAAATACCTCCAGGACCCCGTTTTATTGGTAACACTGGTTGTCAGACTTTCGGCCTACTGACCACTTGTAACGACAGTCAAATATCTACAATTGATAGCCGGGACCAACTGCTTAGCCTGCTTTCCGAAGCACGCAGGAAACTCGGTATGTAATGGGTGGTCCCCATCCAAGGACCAACCTAGGCGAGACCGAGGGGCTGTTATTATTTAGTCACGAACTCCTCAGATAAATAACACCAATAAAATTGAAACACACATTGAAACTGAAGCGAAAGTAATCGTTTACAACTCCGGAGCGATTGCAGTAATTACAATTTACAAGCACTTCCAATGCACTTCTAATGGCTATGCTATTAAATAATATAATTATAGTCTCTCTCTTTACGACTGGGTTTATGCTGTTCCCAACTCAAGCGTGTGAAAACTAGCATTCATGACCATGGAAATAAAGCTTTTTATTTAAATGTAGCCTATGGCACTCGGGGACGGGGATAGTGTCCATTAGTGAAAGGATTTTCGGAATCGGATCAGTAGTTCTGAAGACCATCATCATTCTCCTGCCCTTCATCATCATCATCCACACTAACATCACCCACTGCTGGGTATAGGCCTCTCTTTGCTTGTGCCAAGCTCAACGCTCCTGCCCTTATTCTAATATATTTGGAGTCGGCGCAGCATGCCTTCTTCATCCATTATTGTAGTGTAGGTAGACTGTAAAAGGTAAACCTAATTGAAATATTTGGGAACCCAAAAAGGGGTTATCGCACTTATTATAAACTCCGTTACCTCTTCGGTTTTCAGTTCGTCAACAACATCATTTCAGCCCAGAATCGCACACTCCCCTACAGGCCTCCCCTTTGTTCTACCATAATTCTCGGTTCCGTGCCTCATCCACTACGCTTTTGGATGGCCCTAGTTTTATTGGCCTAACCTTGACCACCAATCTGTAAAAACTTTAGGTACTCTATCAGGCATCTCCGTGCCTACCCAGATGTCCTGCCCAATTCCAGTTCCTCACCTTACCACAACATCATCATGATATTGGTGGTCGGCGCAGCATGTCTTCTTCTTCCATACCTCTCTATTCCTCGTCATCTCATGAGTCTCCACCTTTTTGTAGTCATATCATCTTTACAGTCCATCTTACGTTTCGTTGGCCTTACCCAACTTACTTTCTTTCTTTATCGTGTTGTTTATAGTGCCTAACCTGGTGTCACAGTTTTTATGCAGCCCGTGCGCCTCTGACTTGGCTTTACATGCGGTCGAGAAATATTTCTCTGGCATGCTGGTTTGGTTTCCTCCCGATGTTTTCATTCACCGTAGCAAGTCATAATTATACAATACGCATATGAATCCGAAAAATCAGAGGTGCGTGGACCTTTGACTTGGCTGTCCGACGGTAACACCACTAGATTATCATTGCTTACCCCATATTATTGGATTTTCTCCACTTGTAAATTATGAGTTTCAATTCGCTGTGTAGCCAATGTGTACTGAATATGTGAGAATTGTCATAAACGGGCACTTTCAGTGGTCTAATGGCTGTGCTAATAAACGATATAATTATCTACAGTGTTTCATTTGAGAGTCGCGAGACGGTTGCGCGCCGCTCGAGATGCTAGTAGGGCTGCCAATCACATTAATCTGTAAATAGTATATTTTTTTCTAGCGTAAGTACGAAATATATTTAAATTATAATAACGATAGACGGGACGTCGATATCGGTAAAATTGTTACTTCTCAAACTTGGCAATATTGCCATTCTACTGAGGTCATCTCTTCACTGTGACTTCGGCTCAAGTTTTGTTATGACAGTTCTTTTGAAAGTCACCTTGAATCCTTTTGAGTGAAACACAGCGTCGTGTTGTTGAGATGTCGGTTGCGCCGGCCGGACTTTCTTCTTTAATTTCTTTTTTTTTTTAAGACCGATTCTTTACTCGATTGTCTTTTGTTTATTTGTTTTCCAAATGCTTTGTGTAATTAGAAGCCATTGCAATTGTTTTGTGGAACTAGAAGTTTTATTTGTTTTGTTCAAAACTGTTTTTTTTTAAGGGAATTTACATTTTTTGCATAGTAGCGAATGTCACAAGCTTGCTTAATATTTGTGAGTCACAATATCAGCTCAATTGACTATGATGGATTACTGGATGAACTCACATATCATTCAGATAAAGACAAACTTGAGTAAATACTTGAGTTTCATCACGTAACCCGATGAAATCTCGACGATCGTATCAATTCGGAATCTCATTCATTGTTTCTACTCCAATAAATATGACATCTTTGTTTGATATTAAATGTTCACACAAAATGACGGAACTAAGATTATGATTTCAACTTCATTCAATAATATTATCCAAATATTTTTGGCTGATCTGCTCGTATAGTTACAAAAATCAATTATTTTCGCAAGAAGGATTTTTACTGATATCCCGCGACATAAACACATAAGCACAGCGGTAACTAATTACTTACATAAGCAGCCTATACATATAGTTCTCACAAGTGGGACTCAGGGCTTCTCTCAGTGATATGGTATCTTAGCGTGGGCCCTGGGCAGGATGATAGATGACTCATCTACATTGACGTGATGTGACCTAAATAAAATTTCAATTGTTAGTTTCGTTTCTTCGGCAACCCTACCCCAGTCCGCGGCGTCGCTGCGCAGCGCCGTGCTCACGCGCATCAGCCGCGCGCTTTCACGACACTTTCACGAATTTAGCATTCGGCTCAGAGGTCCACCGTATTACTTAACTTTAACAGTCGCGTGGCTATGTGGCCGTGTCACATATTCTGATTATGTATAACGAGCATTACGAGGAGCTTGTGGCTAAACAAGAACAGCCGCACGGGTCGATCTTCAACGTTAAACAGTGCTTGCCGAAGTCGGTCCGTGGATGGGTGACTATCATTACGTACCGAGTTTCATCCATGCTCCGGAAAGTACGTTAAGCCGTTAGTCTTGGCTGTCATTTGTAGATCTTTGACAGTCGTTACGAGTAGTGAGATGCCTGAAATAAGACGGTGTAGTCTATACTCTAGCCCATTATCTTCTCAATCATTTCTTTTGAGACATGAACCAAAGCATATTCCATGCTCATATCGACCTTCGTTCTCGCAGTCATTAGCTAAACGAACTATTGTACCAACTATTAATGAGGCCCACTTATCTGTAGCCTTGTCGTCATCAGGCATGAGTTCGTGATGATCCCCGAACATGTCAGGTGTACTGTCGCTTCCGTCTGTCCTTCTATAATAGTGTTCTTTCGGTTTGATCTCAGTATCATCACGAGCATCGTTCTTTGTTGTTGTTACGACATTCATTGACCGCCAGCGGGGTCATCTTCTGTCCTTGATTATGATTCATTTATGAATGGATAGGGTGAGTTTTGAGAAATCATCACCCTTCCTCTTATCGGCCTTCAGTATTACCTATTTACTACCTGTCAGACTATGTTATACAGGGTGTAAATGGACCATTCACAATGCCGTCAACCTAGCATTCTGTACATCAAACTAAGCAGTTCTACGTAAAAATGTTCTGGGAAACCACTTTTTTTTGGGGTGAAAAATCACGTTTTACGGTAGGACTCAATGTAACGCACTCAAAACATGTGCTGATGGAAGTATTGAATAAAAAAAAAAGTTACAACATTAAAAACTTGTGAAAAAGTTGGTACTTTGACCCCCAATATCTCCGTAACTAGAAGGTTCCCAGGTCTATACCTGGGGACCATCTAGAATAAAAAAAGATCGCAATGACGGGAAGAACAATTGCCTTTCAGCTATATAAGTGTATTGTACAGCACAACTTGGGAACCCTGAAGATGGGGTCTACTTAACCAAACACATAATCATCAAAAAAACAAATCTGATTATGTATTTCGTGTTCCCAAACACGATGTCAACAACAAGTGACTACCGCTTCCGTATTGAACAGTATCAACTTATGTTCTCACCGTCTCGTCTAGCTCAGAGACGACAAATATTGAACGGGAGCGCGAAATCATATAACCTTTGTTGACTTCCTTATTTGTTTGGTGATTGTTTTATTTTTGTGAAATGTGAACAGAGGCAGACAGTAACAAACAACTCGTTATACAAAACAATACAGTTCTGAGGGCCAAGGCGTAACACTATGTAGTTACACAATTATAATAATTAAAACTATCAAAACAACCAACCCTCTAAGTTCATTTAATCCTCTAATTCAATGAATATTTCCTGAAAAAGTCTTTAATTGGATTAAATTAACTTAGAGGGTTTTATTGATGGTACGGTCGCGAATCATATTTGAGTCAACATAAAACCCGAAACTGACCTGCAAATTGCAAAAAACGTACGAAAGTTTGAATTTCGCGAGCTACCCTGACGGTTCCACCTTAAAGTGTTTCGTAATTCTGCAACGAATTTGAGCAGGCAAGTTTCTCGGTAGCATAAGTCTATCCGATACCTTTTTGAGTTTCATCAACGCTGACCCTGATAGAATGTCTCTTTGTCTAGGAATTCTGGTAATCGCTGCATGGTTAGTCTGAGAGTCGATCTCAACATAGACGGGAAAAGAACTAAGCAGATGGTGATGTTCACCACATGAAAGGCATGCGATGTCAATGTGGTAACAATAGAGCTGAAAGAAACAAATTCATTATTACTTAAAAAAAAAAAAATTGCCTCACATTAGGATTTACCCTGTATTCAAACTCACTAACCCAAACCACTACCTGTTGGCCATACAAATATTTATTCCGTACGGGAATCGAATCCGCGACAGGCAGCGCGGCATCCAACCACTTAGCCACAGCGCTAACAGTGCCGTCAATTACATAAGATCATGCCTGTAATCCCATAAAAAGTTAGACAGAGCTACAGTGCGCCCACAGCGGTCAGTCAAAAAAAAACAACATTTCGCCACCTGATTGGAATCAACTGGACACAAATCCAGACTCGGTGGCTGATACTGAGGAATTCCTAAATGAAAAACCGATTGACATATTGCGCGACCTGGCAATCGAATCCGGGGGAACATGCTTAGCAGAAGTGTTAAAGAAACCAATTATTTATGAATAAAGTTGTATTGTATGTATATTATTTCTTGTTTCAGGAGAACTACACAATGCGTGTGAGCAAGGGACACCTTCGCCGCAGCAGTAGCCTCACGTCTTGGCGAAGTCTCAAAACTGAAACTGTGAGTAACCGAAATTAAAGAGTTTGACGTGAATAGGTGCCTCATTAGCACAAAGTAGCTTTCAGTTTTTTGTTGACCATGTCTGGTAGACCAAGTTTCTATAAGTCTATTCAAATCTCAGCTCAGTAAATATGCGGTGAAATCTAAAATATCGTTAATGATATTTTTTTCGGAACGGCTTTCAAGGGAATTGGAAGCTCTCTTTTGTGGAATCTACTGAAATCTGTTGTCTGACTTTCGCAGAAATCGTACATGAAGATATAAAAATGTGAATGAACAGTAATGAACACAACCAAGTCCATTCGCTACTTCTTTTCTTTTGGCGATCAGTTATCAGATCACTTAAAACTTGACGAACTTGAAATACTGAAAATATTACCTAATCAAGTTTCAAATTTCCCTTTGTTCAAAACTGTAGACCAAACAATCTCCATGATCCATGAACAGCTCAACAAATAAATTCAAACCAGCGGACGTGAGAAAAACTGGCGCACTCGCAAGTGGGCAATACTCGTAAATCGAAGCTGCATTGTTCGCGGTCGTGAACTCTGCGCAGGCGCCGCCGGGGTCAAGGCGAGCCATTACAGATGTTGACTTAACATCATTAACGTGTTCCACTTCTGAGGCGTTTCTATGGTGTTTCGAGGTGGAACGCTGTTATTTGTATTAATGGTGTTATGGGAGTTAAGTTTTGTTAAGGTTGATTGTCAATGTTGTTCTCTATTTTTGTAAGCTGACAAATCTATTTGTTCGCTCTTTAAATTTTCACGGGCAGTGATAATCACATAAAGGGTGTAAAAAGACCCTTAACGAAGCCGAAAGGCACTTATTCTCCCCATCATTGCGATATTTTTTTTGTTCTGGACCATACCTGGGAATCTTCTAGTTACGGAGATATTGGAGGTCAAAGTTTCAATTTTTTCACAAGTTTTTTTTTTAAAAACCACTTGTTAAGGTTTTAACTTTACTTTAATTAACTCCATGACCCATTTACTATTGAAAGCATCCATCAGCACTAAGTTTTGAGTGCTTAATATTGAGTTTTACCGTAAAACGTGATTTTTCACCCCAAAAAAAAAAAAGTCGTTTCCCAGCAATAATTTTTGCGTAGAGTGACTTAGTTTGATGTACATAATGCTTGGTTGACGGCTTGGTGAAGGGTCCGTTTACACCCTGTATAACGTCTTATCAAAAATTTTGATAGTAAGCTTTTAGTAGCGTTAGATGGATCCAAGACTATGCATTTACTTCCTAAGTTATGTATGGAACTTAAGAAAACTAAGACGGATGAAAGAATGAAAATAAACTACCTCACCGATTTAATTTCGGTCTATAAATCTGGACACAAGAAAAGATGACATGTAAGGGCATAGAAAGGGACCCTAAGGAACACCATCAATTATACACGTTTGCGCTTGCTATACAATATGGCCTCATCATATTCTTCAGTCTTTAAAGGAATGTCATAAGACCGGTAGACTGGTCGAAGTAATTAAGTAAGTGATGTGTGACAAAATTAATTAATCACGAAGCGGTACTTAATACCAGTTGATGAAGTTCTTGTGTAAAATAATCGCAACGACTTCAAGATATCATCCAAAAATGCTGATAATGATAATTTCCCACATCTAATACGGTTTTAAGAATATTTTAAATGGAAACATTTTAAATGACAACTCATTCGTTGGTAAGAGCACATTCTAAAAGTGCATCTGCGGTTCAAAGGTGTTGAAGGCGTATGGTCTTCTGAAGTCCTTATGAAACCTCATGATCTAGAATATAAGTCTAATAGGATCATGATATGCTAAAAGGCATGGCTACTCTAGCCACTACAGTTTAATCACTTTGTTTTAAAATCTTTTACCCAGTGTCAATCGTATTATATCGCTACAATATTTGTTTACCATATAGTACGTTATAAAATTAGCTCCCCACAACAACGTTACATCACGAAATAGCATGTAAATTAGCGAATCATGAATATTTCCTACAAGTTCTACTAGTTTTAGAACTCGAAGATTGAGTGCTATTCTCTGTAGGTCGGTTATGTCAGTCCACGCAATAGTTATGGCGGTAACCGCGACGGTATATGATAGTAATTCATCATCCTTTGAGAATTTTGCAGTTTCTTTAACGCCTAATTTGGTTTTGGGTAACGTAAGAATATTGGTTAAGTAATATTAATTGTGCAGTGTTCTATTTATACGTTGTTACTTAGATATCGGTCTGTCGCAAAACTATATAATTACGAGGCCCTATCATTTTCATCATCATCAAATATTTAACTGTTGTACGTCTTCGTCGTAACAGGAGAAAATTCGACTGTTACTTTACATTCCTAATTGAAAATGACGGCAAGGTTCAATTTCAAGTTTAAAGTTGTTTCAGAGCAAAATATACATTCAGTCAAAAAAGTATAGGGAATGGATGATTTGTTTATGGTTCCAAATTCAATTTTTTGTATTTTTTTTGTTGTTGTTGGATTGGCACAACTGTTTTCCATTTTGGCGCGGAGTTTCAGTTGCATCTGTTATTTAGATTAAATACAGTGCTGTTTTTAGTTAAATCATATCTAGTGTGGATTGCGATTCATAATGGACAAAAACATCGAACAAAGAGTTTGTGTTAAATTTTGCATCACCAATGGAATTTCGTGTTCGAAGTCCCTGAAATATTACAGCAGGCTTACGGTGATCGACTTAATCAAAAAAACGTGCTTATGAGTGGTACAAAGCGTTTATAAGCGGTAGAGATGTGATGGAAGTTTTGCCTCGGTCTGGTAGATCATCAACGTCTTCAACTGAAGTAAACATCGCAAAAGTGAAGGAAACAGTGACTGAAAATCCTCATTCAAGTTTGAGAGAGATACAGCTAAACTTTCTGTATCTCACTCACGAGTCGATCCGTACCATTTTAAATAATCGCTTGGGTATGAAACATGCTGCCGCACGGTTAGTCCTAAAAAACATGAATTTTCTCCAAAAACTCAATCGCATAAGAGCCGCTGAGGACATGCTAGAACGAGTCATTGCGGACCATTCATGAAACGCATTGTTACTGGTGACGAGACGTGGGTTTACGAGTTTGACATGCAAAATAGTCGACAAGTAAAAATACTATCGAGCAACCTTATTCACCAGATATGGCTCCAGCCGACTTCTTTTTTTTCCGAAACTCAAAGTACCACTTCGTGGCACGAGTTTTCATTCGACAATTCAATTAGAAGACATTAAGGCGAATTCGCGGCGAGAACTGGTCTCAATTCCGGAAAAAGCGTTTAAAAAAATGTTTTGATGATTGGATTATTCGTTGGCGTAAGTGTATCGTTTCTGAAGGAGCATACTTTGAAGGCGACAAAATAACTTTGGATGACTAACTAACATTTTGTGCATTATTGATCGTTTCCAGGTACTTTCTTGACAGAGTAGTAGGTACTTTCTTTATTTAAGTTTTTAATCGTTGTTAGCATTGCTTTTATAATTTCTTCACATACGACTGTAGTATCTTGTACAGACGCAGTTACAGCCGTAGTTTTACAACATTGTCGCTATCTGCATAGCAGACATACCACAAAACGCAGCGCAATGACACACAGGAGAAATTGTTAATTAAAAGAAAAATGTTTAGCTATAACGAGCAAAAGTTTGTCTTGACAGCACTATCGCTTGAAGCGTAACCTTGATTTATATTAAGCATCTGGTCAGAAAGCGTTGCAGCGGCTGGATTTATTAAATGAGAAATATGTTTTACGGCACTGTCAAACGCGATAATGACGAAGAATGTAGTTTTCATACTGAAGTATTTGTTTTTTTTTAACGTACAATAAAATATTATATGTCGGAGACGACATGCTATGAAATGCTCGAGTTGTCTGCAATGATAGTGATACCCAACAACGAAAGGAGTGGCGTGACAATCAATCAGCGGCTGTCGGCTCACGCAGCTGGAAATTACTATAATTTGTAGTGTCTGAAAGAGATCTTGTATAGGATAGCGATTTATTACTCCTACGTGGAATATTTTAATGATTTGCTGCCCTAATCATGCGTCGGCTTAAATTATATTAATGACTGAAGACTGGTCAGTAATCATTTGATGAAATATGTAGAAAAGATTGTAGACATGCTTAGGCGCATGAAGACTTTCTGAAATGGTTGATACAGAATCGAACAATGTCAAATGACAAAGGTAGAAATAAGCCAAGAGAAAGATGCAACAGTATCCATAAAACAATCGTAGTTTCTGAGCAAGTAACCGAATACTAACATCCTGTTGTTCACATATTGTTACAAGGCAAGCCACTGGGCCCTGGGACAGTGGTCGATACTGGTTCCGTGCGATCATCTCGCAAAGAATCCGCGCAGCACATGCAACATGCAAATTGGTGGATTGTACTCGCATTCAATTTCACTTTTCTGCTATCACTTTTGATTGGAATTCTTAGCGACTTACTTAAAATTGATCAAGTGAATACAATACAACAAACTGGCCTCTAGTCTGGTCTACTAAAACTGAGTTTTATCTACATTAATTCTCGGACAAATTACTTATAAAGAACCGCATATGATATTTTGTCTTACACACCTATCCACCACCTACCATAGTTTGTTTCTGCATCACCCAAAGGTTGATTGGTAGAGAATGCTTTTGGCATTAAGTCTGCTTCTGTAAGAACATTATTTTGTGTGCATAAAATATTAAATAAATAAATAAAACAGCTATTATATAAAGATATATGAATAATGGACTGTTTAAGATATGGCTAGAAAGCGATGACAAATTGAGAGACAAAAACTATATTAAAGAATCAATGATGCGCATACCTCAATTGAATCGGTATTTAAAGGCTGAAGAATGTTATAAATTGAAATTGTTCGAGTGACTACTTGAGTCGTGATAACAAAGAGATGTATAGCCGCGAAGCTGTCAACAATCCATTGTAGGAATGAATTGTATTGAGACATCTTATTGCAGCTATTTGCATTGTCCTGACAAACAAACATTCGCATACTAACAGCCTTAAATTCAATAAACAAAACTAAACAATCACAATAATGCTGTCAAGCAAATTCATTATAATATAATCAGCCTGTAAAGTTCTTAATGCTGGGGCACAAGCCTCTCTTTGAGGCCGTGTACGCCGTAATCCATCACGCGGGCTCACATGTCTTCAATTTTTGGTTCTAGGACAAGGCGGTTTCCTCACGATGTTTTCCTTCACCGTTTTGGGAGAAGTCGTGATGAGAGAAATTACAGAAAGTAACGCGTCTGTCTGGGTGCGAACCCATGGCTAAAAATCGTAAGTTAGGGCCGCTTCCACTGGGTGACCACTGCTCAGATAAATCAATGATATAGGAATATAACTATTCATACTGTTGGTCCTCAGCTGGTAAAGTTTTCCTGCGGAAAAGTGAACCAGAAAAACCAATAGTGGTTAAATGTGAAGCCGATCTTGAAAACCTGGTACCAAACATTTGACTATATATACCGTATTGTAATTTTGTAACTTTGTCCAATTGGTTTTTGCATGTCTTACTTGTTTTTTTACATAAAATTTGTATCTACTCATACACATTTCCACACGACTGTACACACTTCACAACTAAATACATTCGCTCACATTTCTTTATAACTTCATTATACATTACTACTCGTGAGAATCTCAGTATTATCATTCTTCACATACACCCAAAACGAAAAACGCACAACATACATTCACTCTGCGATCACAAACCCATACACCAACATTTTACTAGAAACAACATTCGCTGATCTAAACAATATAAACAATTTAGAAAATTTAGTTCTGACGGAATTGTACAACTGTGCACCTGAATCTTGCAAAACTACCGTAACTAAACCAAATACTTTTTTAAAAATTCTGCAACAAAATATTAGAAGTATTAACAAAAATTATCTCGGCCTAAATACGTTACTAAAACGAATACGGTTGAGCTGTGATGTTATAATTCTGTCTGAATGTTGGCTCTCATCCGTTTATACCTTACCAATTATACCTGGCTACTCTAGTTTCTCAACTACACGAAACTATAACCAAAATGATGGCGTTGTCGTTTACGTGAATAACGACATTAGCTTCAATATAGAAGAACCGGACATCTTGGAAGCGAACTGCCTACTTATTAAAATAAACAAAAAGACCGCGATAATCGCAATATACAGACCGCCTAGTTTTCACACATTAGATAATTTTTTACGCACTTTACAGGAACTTTTATTAAAACTATCCGGCTTCAAAAATATAATTTTGATGGGCGACTTAAATATAAATATCAAGGTTTTAAATGTAACTACATCGAGCTATCTCGACCTACTATCCTTCTTTGGTATGATACCTGCACATTATGAGCCAACTAGAGGATCTAGCTGTCTGGACCATGTGATAATTAAAACTAAAGCTTCTTCTCTTACATTTATTCTTCAGTCTACAGTTACTGACCACGAGGCTACCCTATTCTGTTTGCGCTTATGTGGACAAAACCACAAAGCAAAATTTGTGAACAAAATTGACTTTGAGAATCTGAACAATGACTGCGGAAATATTGATTTTAATGGTGTGTACGATAATAACATAAATCCTAATGACCTCATGACTAATTTCATTCAAAACTTACAAAAAATAATAATAAACAACACAATAAATATTAAAATTCCCAGAAATAAAATTACCATAAAACCGTGGATTACTCCTGGCCTCCTGAGGTGCATAAGAACAAGAGACAGAATGCACTACAAGCTAAAACACCACCCTGACAATAATGTCTTAAAAATATCCTACAAAAGATACAAAAATTTTTGTAATGACATAATAAAAAAATGTAAGAGACAATATGACAGGAATATACTTGATTCGGCTGGAAGTGATAACAAAAAACTTTGGTCCGCTATTAAAACTATTACCAATCTGAAAAATTCAAATGCACCACCGTTGGAACTTTTACATACCAAGTCCTTCCCAGAAGATTCAGTTAACGCAGTAAATTCCTATTTTGCAAACGTGGGCATGGAGTTGAAAAGTAAAATTCCAACTGGTCTTTCTCCACTCCCAACTAACACTGCAAATTTCAAGTCCTTCTGTAACTCTTTTGTGCTTTTGGAGACAACTGAAGAGGAAGTAGAAGGAATTATCACCAACCTTCGCTCAGATTGTGGAGCAGGTTGGGACAACATAATGTCAACAGTCCTTAAAAATTTGAAAAAATATATAGTCCCTCCCCTCACTTATATCCTGAATAGATGTTTAGCAGAAGGCATTTTTCCAGATTCGCTAAAAAAAACCATTGTTATCCCTATTTTTAAGAGCGGTAGCAAGGAAGAAGTGGCAAACTATCGTCCAATTTCTGTGCTCACCTCTATTTCAAAAGTATTTGAAAGGATTATTAATAACAGATTTGTGAAATTCTTAGAAGATAAAAATATCTTATCACCTAATCAGTATGGCTTTAGAAAAGGGAAATCTACAACTGACTGTATTCATACATTCACTGAATCTATTGTCAGTAAGTTAGATAATAGGAAAAAATGCTTGACTATCTTTCTAGACCTTCAGAAAGCTTTTGATACTGTATGCCCACGTTTATTGATATCCAAACTAGAACATATGGGAATAAGGGACACACAATTAAAATTATTACAGAGCTATTTACAAGATCGATATCAATCAGTTCGGATAGGTAATACGCTGAGTGAAGAAAGACCGATAAATATTGGAATCCCACAAGGAAGTATCTTAGGCCCCCCCCTCTTCCTTTGCTATATCAATGATCTTTGCCAGCTAAACATTAGAAACTGTCTTGTGATGTCTTATGCCGACGACACTACATTAACGTTTTATGGAAACTCATGGGACGAAACTTTTGTTGCTGCCCAAGAAGGTTTCAATATTGTAACTCATTGGCTTGCTCTCAATAAACTGACCTTAAATGCCTCCAAAACTAAATACATAGAGTTTACAATACATAATGTTGCATCTAATACTAATAATTTCAATGTTTATGCACACACATGTAATCCAGTAACCACCAACTGTACCATGTGTCCAATGATATCAAAAACAGAATCAATAAAATACTTAGGCATCATAATCGATAAAAACTTATCTTTCAAACAACACTTTTCACATCTGGTCCAGAAAACTAGAAAACTCGTTCATATATTTAAAAATCTTAGGCATGTTGCGAGTTGGAAACTGGTTAAAACTGTGTACGAATCCCTATGCCAATCAATCCTATCGTATGGTATTTCCATCTGGGGCGGCTCGTACAAAACAGATATCCTTGACGTTGAAAGAGCTCAACGACTTCTCCTAAAAGTTGCTCTCTTCAAACCACGCTTATACGCTACAACAACCCTCTATAACGAAGCAAAGGTATTAACGATCAGGCAGCTTTATATACTACAAACAATTTTAAAAAAACATTCCTCTATAGACGTTTCTACGGCTAGAAGGAAGGTTAATACTAGGCGATCCTATGAAGTCTGTGAAACAACTCCAGTAAGAACATGTTTTGCCCATAATTTCTTCAATTTCAGATCAAGCAGACTGTATAATAAAATTAACAAGATTCTGGCAATTGTTAATTTGTCTAGGGTAGAATGTAAAAAGAAGCTTACACAGTGGCTTTTAGAACTTGATTATGAAGAAACGGAAAAACTGCTTACTATCTTATCCTAGTCTAGCGTTTTTCATAAATACATACTCACGCACACATTCGTATACACAACCATTTTTTAAACGTACACACTACAATAAATTACTCTCTCTCACACACACACACACACACACACAACACCACACCACATATACACGACACCTTCCACTTTACACTCACACTACAAAAACACACACACACACTTTTATTTTTTATTATTTAGTACCTATTCTTGTTATTCATTTCTTACAATAGTCCTACATTTCCTACGTTCTAGAATTGTCATAATTCCAATCGCGGCGAGGGGGGCCAGGAGTCCATAGCACAGGGTATCCTAGTTTGGATTCCTGACTCCCACAAACCTTTGTACTTCCAATATTTGTAAAACCTTTATATTGTAATTGTGCTTTGTGGGAGAAAATAAATCTATTATTATTATTAAATCTATTATTATTATTAATGATAATTTTGTTCAAAAGTTAATCTTCTTGAACTTGGCAGCACGATTAATATCAATTTGGTACTTTCGCCAGACAATATTAAGAGTGAAATCAAGCTCATCATAGACGTCATAATCTAGAACAAACCATAATGACGAAATGATGGACGATGAAAATTAAATGCCGTTATTCAAATTTCCTTTATTTTGACCAAGAATTTGCAGTTTCTTTAGCGTTTTTATCACCCATCTATTCAAAATTGACAATCTTTTCTATTCACTTTCTGAATTCTTAGACAAGGTAATATGGTTCTTATTAATATAGGTGTAGAGATAGCAGGTTAGATTTTATGTGTGCGTACGATATTGTGCTGCCTAAGCCACAGTGTGAAGACAGACAATTGAGTCAATTAGAGGAAATTATAGACGTCAATAGTATTGTTTTCTGATCGTTTGCACAATGGGTATTGAGTGCTTACGTCTTGTGTTAAAGGTGATTTATTGTTTTTCAAGCGTATTGCAACGAAACTGCCGCCATTATGCACTGCATAAAGCGTTAGGCCATGATGAAATTGAACGTTACGTCTGACGAGGGTGAAGTTACCTAAACTCCTAAATATAAGGATAACTTAGCGTAAAACACAGATGACTAAGAGTGATTCAACGTGGATTTTATCCACGTCAGTAAAAAAAGACTGAAGTGGTTCAGAGACGTTTCCAACGCAATATAAAGAATTAAATAATAAGTATCAGACGCGGGATGATCCGTTTAAAAATATTGTGAAAGTCGCAAAAGTAATATTTAAGCAAGAGTTCTCCAATATCTTTTGACAAATACATAATATGACACTCGATCGGAAAAAGTTATAACAAAGTCTTTGTTACCTTATAATGCGTTATTAAAGGAAAGAAACATTTTTCAGACACTCTTTTAAGCTTTCACGGTTTACCCGCATTCTCCAGTCAACCCGCGATCATGGCGCTTGCAACAGCGTGGAAATATCGGGAGATCAAAATAATGAACAATCACGGAAGGTATCCCGTAAGTGACAGTATAAGTTTAAATATATTTTTGTATTGAATTTAAAAAAATATGAATTTTATGGAAATTCTTTGCTCATAAAGTCATAAGTGGCCATAACAGATGACTTAATTGGACTAAACCCATGGTATACTCATATATTAAGGTTTAGGCTGATTACTGTTACAGTTAGCTTGCGTCATCCCACTGCTGGGCAAAGGCCATGACTTCGAGTTCTTCCGATCCTGGGCCAATCTCTACCACTGGTCGTTGGTTCTGTTCCGTTCATCCTACCATTTTCTATTAGGTCTGCTGCGACGCTGTCTGGCTGTCTCAGTGTTCCACATAGTGGCTGTTTTGGTCAAGTGGCAAGTCATATGTATAGCTGCATCAGACGCAGAAATGATTATGCTGGGTCAGGGTACCGCAAGGGACCTTGTTCGGTCCGTTACAGAAGACACATAATGTTTAGGATACGGTGTGTTTTTTTCGCTGAATCTTATGTTCTTAGTAACATTATAACTATTTTAAGTAAGTAAAAAGTAGTTAGTTAGTTCAAATTAAATGTATAGAGCAGTTCTTATCAAAACAATGTGTGCTATGGTTTTGTTCTATAATTTTTTTACTACATTTGATTGTTAGAATGTCTTGTGGAAATAATATAACGCCATGTTACCACAAAGATGTAACAGCATTGTGCCGCAAAATTTCTTCAACATTATTGACCATATTACCGATAGTTTTTTTAAACATCGTCAAAGTTACACAAAAGTGGAAACTACAAATGTAACATGAGTCGTCATTGCTAGCTGTGAAGTGGTAACGTGTAAACTTTTAATGGCTTATGTTGTCCAAACATTGGCTTCAATCGGCGGATGCGCTCACTAGTTTTTGTTTCCCGGACGCGCTCACAATGCTCCGCTTACAGGAACACAGAGTTCAACAGAGGTTGATTTTCAGACTTCATCAGTAGTTGAGGCCATAGGAGCAGCGGGGATTTTGATGCTTGAAGGACTACCACGCTATTTTAAATAAAACTTAAAAATTAAATTGAAATCGACGCCGTCTTTTAGCGAGGTTACGGACTTACGTGTCGTTGTTCTGCCTGTCTTGAGGTCTCGGCGCAAAGTTGGTTTCTTTTCCAAGAATTATACCCCTTTCAGTCGTCACCTCATCAGTTTTTTTCTTTTTTTCTTTCCTCATCATTTCTCATTATAAGTCCATCTAAAGGCACCAGATTCATATTGTTCTCTAAGTAGCTATCCATGACCACTACTCAAGCGCTATATCCCACGTTCACGCAACAGGCACCTACTGAATTCCTATCGGTTACTTAACTATGGTTGGTTCTTCAAGGTCTTATGAGAAATGAAAGTTAATTACAACCATCATCATACCAAAAGATAATAGACAAACAACGTGAGCGGAAAATATCAAAGTACCCACAGGTATGACGAGCCACCGCCGCTCTAATAGCCTCAGAGCAAACTCGTCTTGTTTGTTCCAAGAATCAATTACAGTACAACACCAAGTTTAATGACTCGATTGAACAAAAAGCAGCCGAACTGCGGTCGCTGACACTGCGCAAGTGCGCATCCACAGCAACCTCTCGCCAAATCGAGCATATAATTAAAAATCGATTTAAATTGCTTGCTATCTTGATTCTCGATGCGTTGGTTTGAGGTTTGTTTCATTAACGTGCGTGATATTTGTGTTAGCAGGAAAATTACTTAGAGTGCATTTCACCAGGATACGTCTGCTTCGTCATGTCGAAGATTCCCATAGTTATTTAATTAAATTAGTTCCGACCAGAACTCAGCCACATCAACGGTGTTGGTAGTGGCTTCGCACAGGTCCCTTAAAGTGCAGGTGGAGTTGATGATACTGAATGCTGTGCTCATCAAAACGGCGATCAAAAGCTGTCAATGTGAAATTCCATAGCTGTTATTAAACTGACAGCTCTTGAACGCGGTTTCCTGGTGCTGATTGACACGTTCAGTTTTGAAATTCGCCCCAATTCTGCCTCCTGGAACTAAGTACTGTTAGGTCATGCCCCGTCATTTGCTGCTGTCAAAATTCCGGCGATTACCAAATAAAGGTATATCGTGTGCCTTAGTGAATCATGCCGTCCTAATTGTAGGCCTGTTTTAAGCTCCACTTTTGAGGTAGAGGGAAAACGTAGAGGTCATGGACCGACGGCGTCTTTAACTACAAGAGAATGATATCATGGTTTTTACATTTCAACTCTCGCCTTTCCCCGTAATAGTATAAACCTAATTATCTACAAATAATGCAGGTTATTATTTTATAACCTCCATTGTTAGTAATGCGGAAATTACAACAGTTAAGTGTGGGATTTAAATATCGCGACGACACACAATCTTATTTCTTATCTAACTTTAACTAAATATTTGCTCAGCGAGATAAATGCATGGCAAACTCCACCTTCCCCTTCAGGAGGTCGCTTACCTTGTGTGCTTAACCTATTCGCTGCGGCGGACGCCTATCGGCGTTTTTTGATTTAATATTCAGGTGCGAAAAACGCCAATCGGCGTTTTTTTAAAATTGCTTATATCTTGGCAAAAACAAGTCACAAAACATTATACTTGCAATAGATGCACATTTAAAAAAAATAGAATTTATTATTTTTTAATTTATTTATTTCTTTAAACAGTGCTGAAAACGCTGATAGGCGTTTTATATTATCCTAAGTGGTCATTTACGGAGACGCGGCGCGTCGGGCGGCGCGTTGTGCGGCGCGGCCCGCTTTCAATTCAAACATATGGCGATGTATGAGAGCGTTTACGGAAAAGCGTTTTTACATGCGTTTGCTTGAAGTGCAGCGTTGCCCGCCGCGGCGAACGCGGCGGTGAACGCGGCGGTGCACGCGGCGTCAAACGCGCAAACGCGCAAATACGAACATATGGCAGATGATACCGCCGCATCGCCCGCCGCGTCGCCCGCTGCGTTCGCCGCGGCGGCACGCCCCGCGTCTCCGTAAACAACATCGTACATTGCCATATGTTTGTGTTTGGGCGTGTGATAACGCGGGCCGCTGCACGCGCCGCCTCTCCGTAAACGGAAAAAACGTGCACCGCGCCGCGCGACGCCCCGCGCAACGCGCCGCCCAACGCGCCGCGTCTCCGTAAATGGGCACTAATGAGGTGCGGAGGACGCGTTCGCGACGAAAACCGTCCCGCACTTGGCTAATACGCGTATTTTTTATCGCCACAGCGAATGGGTTAAGATAATGTAAAAAAAAAAAAATGATCTCAAATGATGGGTTAATCCGGGAAAGCAGGAAGTTCTGTTTCCAACGCGTGATGGAAATATACGAAAGGCACTCATTCATTCCCAAAGCAATCGTAGAGATATGTAAATTGACAATCTAAAAAGCTTATGTCATTGCTGTTGAAAGTATTAGTAGAAATACTAGCTCCTCTGAAAGCAACTAGTCCTGCCCCCTGGTTTATCTTTACTATACTAATATACTAATACTAGTTATCTTCTTTACATACATAGTATAAAACAAAGTTGCTCCCGTTGTTTGTATGCTTAGATCTTTTAAACTACGCAACGGATTTTAATGCCGTTTTCAGCAATAGGTAGAGTGATTCAACGAAGGTTTAAATGTATTTTGAACCCGTGCGAAGCCGGGGCGGGTCGCTAGTAATATAATAAAGAGGTAAAATTTGTTTATATGTAAGAGGTAATCTTCGGAACTTCTGATCCGATTCCAAAAAATCTTCCTCTAACGGGGAGCTACATTATTCCCGAGCGTCATAGGCTACATAAATTCAAGACGTCCCCTTGGGTTAATTTCCGTACATAGCGCAGCCGTGAGCAAAAGCTATAGTTTTCAACAAAATGATGCTGCTAGAGATGCTTTAGAGACTATCAAGTTTGATATATCACACTTGACACTTGTACCGAGAGCAACCAGTTGGCTCAAAGAAATAAAGATTTTGTTCCCGTCGTCTTTTCTATCGCAAGAATATTTCAAGGTTCACTTTGTTTTGGAAACCACCTGTTGCTCGCATTTGTGATCTTTGATATAGTATATTGATAACAATGTATGTCATTTCTAGAACTTCTTATTTGACCTCGATCATGTGATTAGTGTTATCATCGGGAACATTTCCATTTAAGAATGAAATAAACAAAACATTCCGGTTTGGGCCTAAAATAGCTACGATTGTGTCACATGCTTGTAGCTATCTGTTATCTTTAGCAGGATTGACATCTGTGGAAAATTTGAATTGTTTTGGTTTTTCTTATGATATAGCTGGATTATGTTAGCGAATGCAGATGTCTGATTGAAATCTGTGAAATGACTTTGCTTAGTTCCGAAATTTTATTGCGAAGATCCATGTCACTAAAATTGAGATTATTGGGGACCTGCCTCTTACCAGAGAAAACCAAACTGCGCCTACAGTCACTTAAAATCAAAGGCTTTTAAAAGTTTTCAATACTTACAATTTCAAAGTCGTAAACGTTTAAATAGGAGTATTGGTAATAATTGGAACGGCCATTTAAGATTCGTATTCGGATAGTATTCGTATTTTCAGTACATTTTAGATTTTGTTTAATACGAGTTTTATTTCGCTTATTATCTGTGGGAACCCAATAGTGTGTTGCGTCATTATCTTTTAACCTTTTTGTTACATTTACCGTTAAGTGCACTGATATGAATATGAACTGCAAGTTATAATCATTTATTATTTGGTTAACTCTGGCAGATTTTGATTTTTGCTAAAACTATTCTGAATATTCTTTAAAATTATGGAAATGTTCTTTAAAACAATTTGTAAAGATAGACTGCTTGTAGAAATCAGAATGTTGGGCCACAGAAACCGTATCTGAAATGAGAAAAAGACACGTGTAACAAATACATTTGATAAGGAATAAGCGTGTACCTACTTAAGATGTAGTCTGAAAGTGGTGCTACTGACCGAGAAGTTTTTACGAAATCGGTTGTCAAAGCCTAGTCATGTAGTGCTTAGGATTCGAAGAAATGCAAGGCATGGAGGAATAGATTAAGAATGTGGATGCCTTAAATATATAAGAAGACAATAGAAACAATTAATGGATTGTGTGTAAGATGAGATCATCTTAGGCTTGGATCATCTTAAACTTGTCTAGAAAAGGGCTGCATACTAGATGATAAAGGATATAAATATAACAATATAGGAACATGCTGCGGAAATTCCTGAAAAAGCAGCATCAGAGCTGGGAGAATGAATTGAATGAAGTAAAAGAAATACATAGCAATGCCATTTGGGTAGCTAGCCATTTGTCTAGCTACAAAATAGTCGTTATTAAAAATGTTTTGAGCTGGGTGACGACGTATTGTCTTTCTTAGTCATGAACAGTTCTCACATTTTCTCATAACAAGGACAACCACACAACCTTGTCTGACTTCGGTGTTAGTCTCAAACTTACCTTCATCCACGATTTTAATAACAAATTCATCTAATACAATCACCGTTTGTCTATATTGCACGTTACCAATAGAATCATGATTCATTGTCAATTCAAGTGTTATTATATCTATCTCCTTCACATGTTTTATGTTAATCGTTCTCGCTCGCTCTACGATAGTTGTTATCATTTTAATATGCTTTTGTTTGAGCTCAGACATTTCCATTGTTATTGCTTGACTAGTATTTGATCATTCATCTTGCTAATCGCTTCTGTCATTATTGAAGATACTTGTAGGAATAGTCAGTTGAACCGGACGCTTGTTTTTTCTATTGGCTGTTTTGGAATTTGTGGGATTAGAATTCGAAATCCACCTGGAGCAATAAAAAAAAGGTTGGGTGCGCGTGAGGTCGCAACAGAAACCATTCTGGGGGACAGCCTCTACTGAGGCTGTATGTCCGAGCGAGAGGCACGACTCGAGCATACTCGATCCATCCATTCTCGATTTCTCACCAGTGCCGCGCGAACCGCCGACATTATCGCCCGTCGCGTTCCGTTCTCATTGTACAAAAGTTTTTTTAAATTCTTTTCGAGGTGTGATTTGAAAAGTCGGTAACAATAAAAGTAAACGAATTGTTTTATTATTTTCGAATAACGAATTGAATGGTGTTGTGAACAAGTGTATCGATTGTTGTAAACAGCTACCTGACCGACGCGTGGCGGAACATAAAAACAAACTCTCGTCTCGCGTTTCGAATGGTCCCCGGCAATAATTAGTTTGGTAAAAGTGAGTGTGTGTGCTGTGGACGCTTGATGGTTCTATTAGAACTGTTTTATTAAGCTTTCGTATGTACCACCATTTCGCTTAATCGGCTCTTACTACGGATTACACATGTTGAAGTTGGTTAGTGCCATTTTGCATGATTCATTTGCTAAATACAACAAACTGCTAATCGTCACTGTTATCATCTGTATCGACACATTCATTTGCATCAAGCGATTGTGATCTAACTTGCATAATATTGTTACAAATGTTTAATTTTAATTTGAACAAATTGGTTATAATTGAACATAATGTAGTTCACGTTGTGTTTATCAATTAGTTTGCAACTCGAGATAATCCATCATTATCGTAAAGTTATCAGATGACGGTGACGATAGTAACACCTAATTGCTTTAGTATCTGTTGTGTAGTTTCACACGAGTACTCGTTCACATACGTGATCGTGCTTCGATGATGTACTCTTTTAATATACTCGAAACTATTTTTATTATTAATGTTTGCTGTATAAGTTCCGAAATCTTAGGACTCTCGTTAATATTATACCTGTTATTTTGCTACGTTTCATTAAGAATTTTTTTTATTGATTGTTTTTTGAACAGTTAATTCCTCATTGTCTTCAGTATCGTCTGGCTTGTCAAAAACTCCATTTATAACATTAAGTATGGCATTAAAAGCATGAACTTCAACCAATTCGTTATGGTTCGGTTCTACGTCTTGTAAGTTATCTACAATTTTATATACAGCGTCAATTTTATCGAATCAGCTGTCTATATCGTGTTCAAAGTCAATTAAGTAGAATTCTTTTGTTTTTATATCGAGTACATCATTATTAAATACTATGAGGACATGTTATTATTTATTTACAGACTGTAATGTTTTTGTATCGGTCATTGTAAAGGGCATCTTTTGACCTATTCATAAGGCACTTTTTACAGTACTCATTAAAGTTAACTCGTAAACTTGAACTTTTAATAATATTATACTACAATCGCCTTCCTGATTGTTGTATTTCATGGTTGATTGTACCTATTATTAACTCCTAATTGATTTGACTCTTAATTGTTGCCTCCTGCTTCGCAAAATATTGTAATATTATTATCATAAATCAATCATCTACGCTCTGGTTAATTTTCATGATTCCGATTTTCTATAGCCATACTTTTCTTTTGATGCTCTGAACAGCTGGATTGCCACAGGCCTAGTTTTCTCTAACAGATTTGTCTACTTGCTTGTTCATTTTCCAACTGCTTTTAAAGCTAATCAGTTTTTAGATATCTTATTCTAAGGTACTTCTTTTTCGTTTTTTGTAAAAGACTAATATATATTCTGAAATCGTCATGCTATTAGTGCAATACTTTGTGTATTGCACTAATAGCTACCGCATACCTAGCCATATCTAAAAATCGAATTCGTTCCAATTCCAAACGGTTTCTAAATATAATTTCTTTTTCAGCTGTGAGATGAAAAACTCACGCTTTCCTGCATAAAATTACGCCAATTTGTTTTAATCTTAAACATTTACTTGAGTTTTTCATTGGTGTAGTTTTTGCTGTTCTCTCCGGCTGGACATTTGTTCCACTCACCTATTTCTTCGTGTATTTTTAGCGTTGCGTGCCGACTGTCACTAGTCCACTAATGGGAGACCGTATCGCTACATTAATTATTATGTTCCTAACGTCGTCGTTTGGTTTTCTCTCTTAGGAGTGATATTTCATTAGTAGTGCGTCAATTACATCTATTGAACATGATGGATTCTCCTGGTCGGTTTGATTTGCTTTGTTATTCGCTTTCTCGTTTGTCTTACGCATCACGGTTTTTACTAAATACGTGTTAATTATAAGATTCGCATCCTTGACTGCACTTGTTTGTTTGTTTATTTTACTGATGAGTTTATTGCGTTAATTGGGATTGTAAGGTGTTCTAAATTGATTAATTTTGTTTTAATTGTTTGAATAGGATATGAATGCATCGTGCTGTTTGCTCATGTTCGCTTAGATTGAGACCTTGTTTGTTGCATTTAATTATACAGTTTTATGATGATATCCAATAACACAATCTACGTTTGTTCATTATTTTCATCTGTATGAGTACAATCACTAGAATTCTTATCAATAACTGTTGTTACTGTTTCCTGCAAAACAATTGATATTTATTATAGCGCCATAATAAGGCAACCACGGATGTTGGTATGTGCTACAAGTTTTTTCACACAGAGTGATGATTCAAGACAATTATGGATACAAGAGGGCACGGAAAGTGACATTTTCTCAGCGATTACGAAGGTGGCAATGTCAAAAATGTATGACATTTGTCAATTCTGTAGAACAGCACTGTAGACATACGAAACGCTTGTTGAAATCGCTTGCGTAGCGACTTGTTTAGGTCCTAAGAGTCAACAAAAAGTAATCAAGCCAAACAAACTTAACACACGCTAGGTTATTTTTTTTAAGTCACTAAAATTTACTAACATCATAACATAACATCATGCCTGTAATACCCGAAAGATTAGGTTGAGGTGTACCTAATAGTACACCCACATTGCGCCAGTTATGTTTAAGTCCAGTGTAATAGGGGGCGTGCCTATTGCCATCAACCTGGCACAAATCGGGACTCCGTGGCTGCTACTGAGAAATTCATTAGCACTTTGCCCGACCCGGGAATCGAACCCAGGACCCCATGCTCAGCAGTCGCGTTTGCAATCAATAGACCACCGAGGCCATCAAAACAGAAATGTAAAATGTACTAATGTAGTTAATTTACCCAATAAACTAAACGACTGAGTTTAGATAGGTAATACTCAATGCCAATTTTATTCGTATCTCGCTCAGTAAGATCGATAAAAGGCTTTTTACTGTTCGAAAGGCAATAATTAAATCGGTTCAATTTATATTTGAATTGGCAACACGTAGCTTCGTGTCAGATCGTAAAAACATTTAATGGCCGCCGAGCTAGTGCTCGCAGTCGTAAAGCTAAGACTTAGTTCTTCATATAAATAATGTATGATAGTGCCATTCTTACGCCAGCAACGCCCAGTTTCTGGGACTTAAATTAGCTTACAAATTGTCAATTGGTTGAACTACTGGGATTGGTTGAATGAATTAAAGGGGAAGCCCACTGGTAGCCCGCGAAATTAAAATTTCCTAAAAAACTTAAGAAAATTTGAATTTCAATATAAGTTGGTTTATGTAGTGGTATGCAGTGATTTAATAATTGTCATTTCAATCACAAAAATTCAAAACTTTAAACGTCAAGTATAGGACCATCGCTTACCCCCATGATGGAAGGGTTCCACGCCCATTCGACCCAATTAGACTCGACCCGAAGAATATAATAATAGGATATTTCGTTGATAATAATATTTTCGTTCCGAATTAGTAAAGAAGAAGTGTTAGACAATTTTTGACCAAAAGATGCAATGATGATTATACAATTTGATTTAAAAAAAATAAAAAAAAATACCTTTTTAGTTTACCGAACTGCCCAGAAGTAGGGAACCTAATATTTTTCGATTTTAGTTTACGTTACATTCCGTGGATTATTGCACTTCATATTTTTTATGTTTTATAATCTCGGTAGTTTATAAAAACAAATAATTAACAAGCAGAACTAATAAATGCAAATTGTAAATCATGTGTTAAATACCTACTTACGTCAATCGTTTTATTCTTGGTATATTTGTTAAAAACACAAGTGTTTTTTTTCTTTATAAGTAAACTTAATTAGCTGTAACTAACGCTCAATCATTCAAGATGTTATTTACGGATTGTGGTTTTAAATGATTAACAAATTAATACATATTTACTTAACTACCAATTTATGAAATTATACCTAACTACTCAGTAGGGCAACGATAAAAAATGTACTAATAACAATTAGATATCTTATCCTACAACTAATATCAATTCTTTAAAATGTATGTCTTTTAATACCACAACATATTGTGACTGTTCCTAAATTACCCTAGGCCGATAAAATTTTCGTTTTTCCTCAATCATATTATTATTAGTATTACTATAAATAAATAAATAAATTAGTATTGAGGTCGATTTCCTTCCAACTAGAATGATTTAGGTACAGTAGACATAGTAAAGGCGAATTCCAGTAATGAAACCTACCTACCTACCGGCCCTGTTCCATGGCCAGTATGTAAGTACGCACAGCGACTCATTAAGCTATCCGTTTCCAGTATAACGTGACATCGTTTTGTATAGACTTCCCGTATAATGACAGATTAGCTTTACTGGTTTTGCATAGCCCGAATGGTCGTTGTGCGTAAAATATCCAAACGGCGATCAAGAGCTGTCAATATACACTGACAGTTTTTAAACGCGGTTTAGATGCGCTGTTTCATTGGTATAATCCGCTATTAGAAATAAATAAAAATCACAAAGACGCCGACAGTTTTTTTTTTCATGACAATGCAAAGTATGGTTGCTACCAGCCAGCGAGATAACCTTATCAATATTCTTGACAATGACATGATTATTGATGAAGTTGTTGAGAAGGGAACGCTCGGAGCCGATGTGCTTCTCAATGATATTGCGTCAGTCGATCAATCAAAAACAGAGAGATGTAGTAAACATCACGAGGAATGTATTAAAAGTATCTATTTGTAGATATCTTGGGTGTCGCCTTAATGTCTGACTTAGGCTGTTTATTACTGAAAAGATTCCCGATTTAAGAGACGGCTGAAACTTGAAAAGCTCATCGTTTGTCTAGCCTTTTCCCAGCTGTGGTGGGGTCGGCTTCTTGTTTACTGGATGCAGCTACATACTAGTACTTTGCATGGAGTGACTGACTGCGTATCTGAGCGTCACAACTAAGTTACTCTGAAACATGGTATCGTTGGAAAATATTGGTTGACAGACTTTCGTGCTTTTGGCTACCCGTATCTTGGATAGCTCCTTTAAAATTTTAAACTAGGTCGGTCATGCCAGTGAACACCAACATATGGCTAATAAAATGGCAGAGAAATGGCATTGAGAACTCTTTTGATATGGCAACATCTGGTACGCACACGTGACAGAAATAGTTGAACTAAACTGAACCATAAGATCAATTATAGGTCTCGTTAAACGATTTAGTTTCCGTCGTTAAAGAAGAGAATAAATCAAAATTCAATAGTCAAAATACGCTTAGAATCGGCCCTTTCTGAACCTGGACATTTTAAAGGACAGTGCCCATCAGTGGCGAAGGTTCTAATACAACTCGATTCCTACCGGCTTCCCTTTGAAAAATGGCACAGTCAGTATTCTATAGACAAATAAAATAATCACATTAAAGACGTATGTGGTACTCCGGCTTACCTCTTACAAAATTAACCCTTCGCTACTGGTGCCCATTCCTCAACACTTTCTGCTTTCCTAAGTTTAATACAATTACTGGTGCAACATATTTCCTAGAAGACTAGTTACAGAGGTAAAAGTCGGTAGCACGTCTTGTTTACTTCAGCCAAGATTTTCCACGCTTCAATCAGCCACAGACTTATGCACCAGATAAGCTAAATTAATTAAAAAGAAATCGCTTCTCTAGACGGCCATTGTTATTTTTCTCTCTTTCTCTTTGTATAGGAAAAGTATAGATTATTATTTTTGGTTTACAGTGATCTTGGTACGTTTTTGTCGTGACTGCAAATCATCGTGATTCTTAGTCGCTGCAGGTGGTATAGTTAGTGCTATTTTGCAGACACGGTAGTTAGTGTTTTTTTAACGAATATTCTTGATCTAATGCACTCAATGCTTTCCTTGTTAGTCTCATCCAGATTGAAGATTAATAAAGTTCTTGCCAACAAAGTTTTTTGATCTTTTGTCTTGATCTTTTGGCAAGCATATTATAAATTGGGGGATTACATTGATGATAGAAATGCTTGGCTCAATGCTGGTCCTGCTCCACAACCATAGGGGCAAACTAATTGATTAACATGTGAAGTTAATGTTGAAGCTGCAGAAGATTGTAAAAATATCCTTGCATTGTATAGATTCAATCTCTTAGTATTATATAATTGCATAGCACATGTGTGAGTACTATGTACTGTAAAGCTACCATTTACATTTAGTTATCATTCTTTGACTCGAGTTTGCCCTGGCGGTTGAGAGAATGTCATGCTCACTCAAATGTCTCGCTGATGGTGGCGGGTGTGTCGGATCATTTAGTTCCCTTCAAAATGGTTGAGTTGAATGGTGCTGATCCATGCGTCATGTTCGTGAACGGGCGCTGTCAGTTGGGACTGGTCATCTCTTAGCTGCCATGGTTTATTCTAACTTCTTTGTTTTTAAAGTGTTGATCTAATCTTTTACTCTGGACGCTCTTAATGTGCACATCTTTCTACATTGTTCTCACATATATGTATTATCTCAACATGAATGATGTAACCAAGACCTTGTAAAAATATTTTGATTGAAAAGAGTGTCCATGGAGTTTCTTGCCCATTCTTCTCCATAGAGATCTACGCTTTGGAATGGGCAACTACAGTACTTTCACAAGTTATTATGCCTTGTGTCTGGGACTGTAGCTTCGCCTTCTTTGTTTTTCTGACATTCAAAAGTGCCTGTTATGGTCTAATTGAAATAAATGCTTTGAGTTTGAGTTTGAGTTTGATGAAAATAAGCTAGGTACTTACATACGAGTACGAGAGTTCTATTTTCGAATCTTCAGCGATAATCTTTGACAACTCGGAGTTGTCAAAACAAATCAAGGGCTAAGCTACGAGCTGAGCTATAGGTCCTACAGCTTTATCTTTAGTAGCTGAAGTATCTTTAATTTATTCTAGTTAAGTCCCTGTGTAGTTATAGATATATCTGGTGTTTACATAAACACCCGGATTTCAAAATTTCATTCCATTTGACATCCAGACGATCGTATCAATTATATTAATTTATCTTCTTGTAAAACATAAACTACGTATTTAACATGATTAAAGCATTCCAGCATATTTATAGCAAGTAGCTACAACAGATGCTATCAGTTTACTTAATTAAAACTGGTTGGTTCTCGTAGAAAGTTGGGAGGTCTCTGTTCGCGCTGGTCGTCGATTACGTGTTGAGATTGAAATGGTGTAACTTGCAGATTCCTTGTCGATATTCTACCAATGTCTGGCTTACTTTACCTGGACTGCCTCGTTGGTCTAGTTTTCGCAAGCGCAACTCCTGAGTATGACGTCTTGGGTTCGATTCCCAGGTCGGGCAAGATGTTGTTGGGTTTTCCACCAGGTATTTCTCAGGACAGCCACGGAGTCTGGATTTGTGCCTGATGGCAATAAGCTCGCCCTTACTACATGGGACTTAAATACTACTGGCGAAATGTGGGTGTACTTTCAGGTACACATCTGCCTAACCCTTCGGGGATTACAGGCGTGATGTTATGTTATGGCTAGATGGCTTACCTACTCTCAAGTTAGATTTTGAAATCTTTCATTTTTGACGAGAAAAAAGTTTTAAGGAAAATTTTCTTTTTGGTCGCCATGTCTATAATTTATGTTTCCGGGACCTCGCTCTCTTGTGGCATTCCTCACAGCATCATTCTGGAATTACAAGAGATGAACAGCAAGATTTATTCGCACTGAAACGAAGACTTCATTAAAACGCAATTACACATGTTCCTCGTGTTATCTGTTAATTGATAAATCGTTTCCGTTCACATTACTAAGTAGAACATCAGGTGGTCTGATTATATGATAGACTAGCTTATGCCCGCGGCTTCGCCCGCGTGGAGTTCGGGAATTGCCCACGGGATCTTACTTCTGGGATAATAAGTAATCTATGTATGTATAGTAGATACATGGTTTTTATAAAGGGTGTAAAAAGACCCTTAACGAAGCCGAAAGGTACTTGTTCTCCCCGTCATTGCGTTAATTTTTTTGTTCTAGACCATACCTGGGAACCTTCTAGTTTCGGAGATATTCGGGGTCAAAGTTCCAAGTTTTTCACAAGATTTTTTTTAAATACATGTTTCTAATGTAAGATTTTTACTTAAAACACCTTCACGACCCTCGTACTATTCAATCCATCCATCAGCACAATGTTTTGAGTACGTTACATTGAGTTTTACCGTAAAACGTGATTTTTCACCCTAAAAAAAAAAGTCGTTTCCCAGCAATAATTTTTGCGTAAAGTTACTTAGTTTGATGTACAGAATGCCTGGTTGACGGCTTGGTGAAGGGTCTGTTTACACCCCGTATAGTTGCTTATAACTTGCAAATATTAGTTCATAGTAATATAAATTAGGTACTTTACATATTGTTATGTGAATATTGATACCTTGGTTTGAGATTGGACACCGGTGACGAAAATCAAATGATTAATTAGGAATCTATTTATAGACATAAAACTTTTAAATAATATATAATATCAATGTCGCGTATCACGAGCCAACGCGAAAATCGGTGGAATAAACCATATTTACAGACGTCTACCTCAGAAAAATCCTACCTACTTACTTAATAGGTTAATACTGCGCCCTGCACGCCCCGCGCAACACTGCGCGCCATGCGGCCGGGCCCGGCGTCTACGTGAGCTTCGAAGCCCTATTTGACTCTGTTGAGGGATGATTTTGATTTTTGAAAAAACTGTGATACGCGTATCTCATAATTTTAATTGAAAAGTATGTACACAAATTGTCAAGTCAATCGACTGCGAGAATAAAAAATTTCATAGAAAATTCAACACCCCATTTCACCCTTTTAGGGGTGGAATTTCGAAAAACCCTTTCTTAGTGAATACCTACTCTTTACAAAGAATACACGCTCCAAATTTCTTGTCTCTAGAACCAGCGGATTGGCTGTGCGTTGATATATCAGTCAGCCAATCAAGACATTAAATTTTTAAATTGGGGGATGATTTTGGAAAAACTGTGATACACGTATCTCATAATTTTATCTGAAAAGTATGTACACAAATTGTCAAGTCAATCGACTGCGAGAATAAAAAGTTACATAGAAAATTCAACACCCCATTTCACCCTCTTAGGGGTGGAATTTCGAAAAACCCTTTCTTAGTGGATACCTACGCTTCACAAAGAATAAACCCTCCAAATTTCATGTCTCTAGGACCAGCGGTTTGGGCTGTGCGTTGATATCTCAGTCAGTCAGTCAGTCAGTCAGTCAGTCAGGACTTTGAATTTTATATGTATAGATTTGCAAATAATGATATGCCAATATCTTACTGATTATTCCTAATATTTATTTAACGCACCACGTGTGGAAAAGAGACTTTTTTGTACTTAATCAATTTTATATTGAGCAATAAATAAGTTCAAAAACATCAAAACTTGTTAGTATTGACCTTCTCAGATATCACGTTCTGTCATTGATGAAAGTTGAAAAGGTTGCAATAATATTTAGCCTTCTTGAATTGTAGTGGCATGATCTTAGTGGTTTTGCTTACTACCAGTCAATTTCATCACACGGTCACACCTTTATGAAGCATCTTTGAAAATAACTTTGGCGGGTTCAACTTTAACATTTTTATAATTATTGTTGTTTTCTTCTTCACAATTTCGATATGAGTTTACCAAAATTTCAAAGTAAAAAAACATGCATTATTTTTATGCATTATTCTTTGCATAAAAATAATGCAAAGAATTTTGCATTATTTTTATTTTTTCTTACAATTTGTAATCTGTGATAAATCAGACGGAAACTCCATTAGCAAAACTGAGGACAATTTCAGAGCGAGACCGGCGCCGGTTATCTGCGCCGGTAGTACCTTGAACAGTGACTGATTTGAACGACCGGCGCATGTTGAACAGTGAACGCTATCGTGCAAGCCTATGGATATCGAAACGCACGACCGGCGCACGCGACCGGCGCCGGTCTCGCTCTGAAATAGGCCTAAATCTTACCCAACACGCCCCTATTCAGCAACAGCAATATCACATAACCTACAACATGTAGTCCATCGTACGTGTCTCCACTAAAGGAGGTCCGACAGACACAGCAATTTGCCCGAGCATTATTGCATACCCACCGCAAATGATACGCGCTCCGATCCGCTCCATCGCCCAAATTGCTTGTAAATAATGTAATATCTTAGTTTTGCCGGCCATTATAGATATTACGCGCGAAATTAGATAGCAATATATGGTAACAGATAATATTGATGCAATCGTTGTAACGTACCATGTGATTGAGGTGACGCAAATAATAATTCTGAGACGATTTGGGGTAACGGTTGTCGAGGCAATGGAGTTTGGCTTGGTTCTGCATATTTTGGCATTGGCCTTGATGGCAATCATTATAAAGCAATTTTCCAATGAACAAATTATTTTTTATTTACAAACTACAATTTACAGATCTATAATAATAAAATATGTACAAGTATCAAAAGGGGAAAAGAATTACATGGCGTCAAAAAATTCGTCCACATAGCTGTCAATAGGAAAAGTGCCCAGAAGGCTGGCAGCATTGCCACGTCGGATGGCAAAGCTGATTCTTTGGCCAAAAAATTTGGCTAGCCTTCTGGTCACGTGAAGAGTCGACCGACCGCTTGGCGATTTCCCGAAATACTAGATGGACATTTTCCAATCGAGACATTAGTATAATTATGACTGTTGACCGTTGGTCCTATGACTGATCTCTCTGCGGTCATATCGGATTGGCGTACCTTTGGACTATGAGAGTGGTGAGATGGGAGCTCACACTCTATGCACTATAATATCTCCCGCATCGATGACTAATAGCTAGTCTTTGCTGAGCTTGGCAAGCAGTTTCTACTGAAACATTGAGGTTTCTGGAAACCTTTAGAAAAGAGGAGTAGCAGCCATCTCTAAGGCCTTTATCGCAGTAATACTGTTAATACTAGCATGACGACTCCGATACCTGTCCCGTCTGCAGAAGCTCGCTAGTTCTTTTAATATCACCCTGTATAGTGTATGTGTAGTTTGTCAACATAACAATTCTTTACCCACATGTACTAACGTAACTCAAAGACTTCTCTAAGGTGTAATCCCCTTATCTGAGTGATAGCAGCATGGCGATTGAGCACGCGCCCGCGCAGCTTGCGTCACCGACTGATTGTTCTCCGACAAATAGACTGCGAAGTGTCGCAACTGTCGATTGAGACTGCGCCCTTTAACGGTCGTGCCCTGTTAATTACTAATCAACTTTCTTTGTCAAGTTGATTGAAGGTAGTTTTTGTTGTACCTTAAGTTCTAGTGGCAATCATTGTAATTTGAACCGTATGCTACTCGTAACGTACGCTCCTAATGTTTTATGAAGATAAAGAACTTCTCATTGACTTGGCTTTTCTCTCATTTACTTGACTTACCATTTACGGAGTTCTCTATTCAATTGCTTATCGAATAAGCTGACGAAGTCAACAGATCCAAAATAAAAAATATGAATATGGCAACACTCTAAGGAAGAATAGCCGTGTTACCTGCGCTTGAGGTTTCCACCCCAGTGAAACGGCCGCTCGGTAAATTATTCGAAAAAATATCGGTCATCCAATAATTTCATCATTATCGTACATACATAAGTATTGTACATATATCTGTACCACGTTGATATTTAAGAACAAATCCAAGTGAATGGAAATCGATGAAGGAAAGAGGACAATGCATCGTAATGCAGTTGGCATGCGAAGAAACCTTTTGAAAGTAAATCGAGGAATGTGTGACGACGCTATACGGGGTGTAAACAGACCCTTCACCAAGCCGTCAACCAAGCATTCTGTACATCAAACTAAGTAACTTTACGCAAAAATTTTTGCTGGGAAACGAAATTTTTTTTTGGGGTCAATAATCACATTTTACGGTAAAACTCAATAAAATGCGCTCAAAACTTATTGCTGATGGATGCTTTGAATAGTAAACGGACCATGGAGGTAATTGGAGTAAAGTTAGAACCTTAAAAAGTAGTATTTAAAAAAAAACTTGTGAAAAAATTGGAACTTTGACCCCCAATATCTCCGTAACTAGAAGTTTTCCCAGGTATGGTCCAGAACAAAAAAATGATCACAATGACGAGGAGAACAAGTGCCTTTCGGCTTCGTTAAGGGTCTTTTTACACCCTTTAGAAAGGATATACAGTCCGCGCTTGCAGTAACGTTCTCGATCCTGATTCCCGACTGCATTCGAATTGATCTGTCACATCACTAGTAAAATATAATGGGTGTAAAGGACAACGGCGCAATTACTATACCTAAAATACATTAGTGCCAGTTATGAAAAAAAACACAGTTAAAAATGGAACACCTGGTTTTTTTTTTCAATAACCGGCTAGGTGTTCTACCCTGGGGAGTCAAGAATCCTATGTTGAATTCTTGGTAAGATTTTTTTCCTTACACCATGTAATATTGAAACAACATTCAAACCAAAACCGTGCTCAAAATAATCGATTGCGTCCGTAATCGATTGCAATAGGTACTACTACGATACGATTGTGGGTAGCATCGATTGGTCAAATCGATTCTCTATCATCGAGCAGTGATTAAATTCGGTTTAGATGGTTTTATCTAGTGTAAAACAATGCGTTTACGATTTGAATCTATTGTTTGTTGGTTTTGTTTGTTAAACTGTGAAGTAATCCGTTTATCTTTCCTTTTTTTAATACTAAAAAGTCAAAATTATTGTTATTAGAACTGCCTCGTTCGTCTCGTGGTCGCAAGCGCTGCTTCTGTAAATGAGATATCGAGTTAGATTCTCAGATCGGGCAGTGTTATTGGGTTTGGCCAACAGGAATTTCTCGCTGGCAACCCGGTTATTGTGAGTCTGGATTCGTGCTCTGTTGTTGGCAATAGGCTCGCTCTAATGACTACTTTAAGAACACCCAAAACAGGCGTGATTTTATGTTGCTAAAGCTACCCACTCAATTTTACCTCTCACATGATCTGGCCTACGATAAGTTTATCATACAAATCTATTCTATGATCATCAAATAATGACGTCACATACATGTATTAGCAAACGCAGCTAACTAACGAGTCACACTTACATTGCTGTCATAACTGACAGTGACATACACTACACACTAGTGTGAAACGTTTGAGCAACTCGTTGAGGTACGCAAAGGTCATGCTCTGCCATATAATAAAAAGGTTAATCCAATCGATTATTGCAAGAACAATACTTGTGTTAGTTGAATGTGATATTAAGATTAGTAAGTTTTTCTTCTCTACGAGTGGTCTTAAGCAATGTAGTGAACACTGCTTGCCCTTGAATGAATGGGGTCCTACACTAACCCTGGGGGGGATTTACAGACCCCGGGGAGGGGGGACCCCAATTAATACCATGTCCCAGCTTGCTTTCCCTTTGTGATTCTGCCAGTACAGGATGTAAACATGAATAAAGTGTGAACTACGACACCCAAGAAGAAGATCCTGTTGTTTGTAGTTCTTTGGTCTGAGATCCTGTTGTTTGTAGTTCTTTGATCTACCACGGGGTGTAAATTGTAAAATGATAAACGATTTTCTGTGGCTGAAACTAATCAATGTTTTAGTTAGACTGTTCACTCTCTTCAAGGAAGATCATATCACACAAATATCATATAATTTCATAAACAATTCTATCGAAGTTTTACCCAAATGTCTTGCTTTATGAAATTAATCTGATTATGATCTTCTCAGATAACATCTAGAAGACATTTAGATATTTAGATAAGCTTGTGAAGTTTCAAAATTTCTTATGACTATTTGGATATGCCTACTAATGTGCATATTGTGTGACTTGACGGGTTTCTTTTGTGGCAGAATATGAATCTTTCTATGAACGTTCAGAAGAGGATGTTAATGATTTCGAAACGGAACCTTGCAGAAAAGTTTACGAAATCTTAACTTAAACTTTCAAAAGGCAATATTATACTTATACACCGTAACTTTTAGTCGTCTTACAAAGGTGGTCCACTCAATTTGCCCGACATAAAATAAGAACTATTTTAGGCGCGATTTTTTTTTTTACCTACCGTTATAGGTACAAAGAAAAATAAACAAACATTAGAAAAAATTATGAATCATCCTGTTAATAATGTTTACGTGTCAAACGGGAGAATATACCTATGCAGCGCTCGAGTCCAGTAGATTATCGCTCACAACAGGGTGTTTTAACTACGTCATGCGTCATAATACTGAATAATTTTTTTATTTTTAAATTATTAAAATCTCATAAATACCATTTTTTTGTATGAATGTTTAGTAGTCATTGGATTCATGAAATGGGCTGCCGTTGTAAGACGACTAAAAAATCACGGTGTATAAATGCTGCATATACTTATCATCCTTTCATTTGAACACAAACAAGAATTCTGCAGCTGTCTCAACCAAACAAGATTACAGCTTCAGTACTAAATCAGGAACCAGAGAGTTGACTTTATCAACGTGTTTACAGACAGTTTTATAGGAACTCTTGTTTTCGAGTTAAATCCTAGCACTATCTATCGTATTAATAGAATCTTTAGATATGCTAGTGACATTGAGTGACACACTGAGTTAGCAATGACGATGGGAATCTGTGTTTATGTCTTGGATCTAGATAACTTGAAAGTGGTTGATGGTGACATTGAAGGGATGCCCAAAGATTAATGTAGAAAACAATAAGGGTTTATCAGTTTCTGCTTTGGTTATTAATGTAGTGATATGAGATCTTTATCTCTTCTCTTATCTGTTGATCGATGTCTAAAGTGTTACAGTGTGTGGTAGTGTCGAGCAAGAATCTGGCCCTTACTCCTTCTCATGTTTTCGATTACTATAATTGTTACAATTTTGTACCATAAAAATCATGACATTATACCAATCTTATCCTACTAATATTATAAATGAGAAAGTTTGTGAGGATGGATGGATGGATGTTTGTTAGTCTTTCACGCAAAAACTACTGAACGGATTTGGTTGAAATTTAGCACATAGATAGTTTATAACGCATTAACGCATTGTGGATTAACGCATAGAATACTTTTTATCCCGGTAAGATCCCGTGAGACCATTATCGAACTCCATAAAGGCGAAGCCGCGGGCATAAGCTATAGTGTATACATAATCATCATCTTCAGCCTACGGCAGTCCACTGCTAGACATACGCCTCTCCAATGAAACACGCTATTCAACTCGATTCCCGACAACACTCATCCATCTGCTACCAGCCACCACCGAGCCTGAGCGCGTCCTACCTCATATTCATTTAACACAAAAATTGGAAAACAAATTCAGCATACTAATTAAAAAACACTTTCATAAAAATGTTTGCTTTAAAAAAAATATTATCTTAGACTAGACTAGATTTCGTAAACGCTGGACCATGAATCATTTTAATTGTTTTAAAGAATGCTTTTTAATATAAAATTATCAGACAGTTTTAATCTGACGGTGTGATGCAACAGAAATCCGTCTGTTACTTAATTCATTAACATAATCTTGTTGTTAATTTTGATTAATCCCAATTTTAATTACATAAAACTGGTGTAATGTTTGATGTACATCTTATCTCACTAATTTGTTAGAATTTCGTACTATAATTTTCACTCGTGTTTGATTGACTTTAGATTTTGTCGTCTCACAGTCTAACCGGATGCAGCTGAATACCTGTATTATACATGAAGCGCGTGCCTATCTGATCGCCACAACCCAGTTAGTACTGGGTAATACGATACCCCTTGGTAGGATTCGTTGACTTTCGGGCCACTAACGACTGTCAAAGTTCTAAAATTGACAGCTTAATGTGCTTTCCGAGGCACGGAGGAAACTCGGTATGTAATGGGTGGTCTCGCATCTACGGATCAACCTAGGCAAGCACGGCTTAAACTAAAGATCGGCCCGAGCAGCTGTTATTATTTGGCCATTCGGCTCCTCATTCATTCTTTACTTATAGCTTTTGCACGTTTTTTGCTTCGATGTAATAATTTTATAGATTCGGTGCTATTTCTATTTCATTATAACTTGTTTGAAGGTTAAGCTGGCAAATTGATCTCGATCAATAAATAGCTTCATTTAATGTTCGGTTTCAATGATAGTACAATTTTTTCTTGAGCATCCTATACAGCGGTTACTATATTAGAGTAACTTGTTTCGACTAAAATTAATTATTTCCTATGTCGAAATATATAATTTGGTAGCAAGTGAATGTTTTCAGGTTATTCATAATTAATAGGATCGCGTTCAGCCGCTAATTAGTGAGCGACTGTTGTTATACAATGTGCTCGGGAAACGTGACAAGTAAATATGTCGGTTATGTAATGTGTCATTCACACAGTATATACAATACATAGTTGCCTATTTACTGAAGACAAGAATCAGTTTCTTGGTATGATTCAAAAGAAACTTAGGTTTAAAACCCCAAGTCGTAAATGTTGTAACTAGCCGTTTATACAATGGGATTTCCCGTTGACAAAATGACTTCAATACAAACTTTCAATCTCTTGTAACCAGTTCTCCTGAAGAGGTTATGAGGTTCCAATAATAATAATATTAAAATGGCAGTATCACATTGTACTGGGATCAATCCATCATCACTGACAGGACTATTGTAGCCAATAAGTCTGATATAGTGGTGGAGGATCGATCAGAGCGGCGCGCAATGATTGTTGACATAACGGTCCCGCATGATTGGAACCCCGTGAAAGCCGACAAAGATAAGCAAATCAAGTTCCTTGACTTAGCTCGCGAGTTTGTCGACATGTGGGATGTGGACTCAGCAATAATTGTGCCGATAGTTGTATCAGCCCATGGCTCAATTGTCAAGAGCCTCGATCAATACCTGAGGAGGCTCTCATAGGTAGCCAGATCAAGGGCTTGATTCAGAAATCAGTACTTCTGGACACGGCGCGTATCGTTAGGAGGCTCCACTCTCAAGAGCCCTAACCACCGGTAGCTCGGACACTATTCCCGGTGCCGGTGGGCTACTATTTTCTAAATTTTTAAATGGTTTTAAATGTAATTTTTGTTACTAAAAATGTAAATAATATGTGAAGATGGAATAAAATAATACTAATACTTAGAATATGACTAATAATTCGTAATTTAGCCCAAATCAAAGAATTCAAGTATTCACTAGTTCAAGAACGTGAGCTAGATCATCGACCCTGAGCTTTACTTAGAATTGGGCATTACACTGGCAAAGAGCAAAAAGAAGAGAACAAGGTTTTAAATGAAAACATTATTGCTTACGTCTATGCAAAAACCAATAATTGATAACTCCTAAGTTGTATTGTATTGTATTGTATAACGGCTGGTTTCCGCAACTCCACGTCTTTTCCGTGCGTATTTTCTAACTCCTAAGTTATACAACAATTGATATTGGCGGAGAAATGCAATCAGTGTACAAAGTGGGTAAATGACAGTACATCCTTTAAAGTTGTCATCTATCAATGCCAGTCATTAACCCAGTACAAATTGTGCAATGGTCAACAATATGTCGGCCGGTACGCCGACCAATCAAGCTGTGCAAGTCCAGTTGATGCGGATCTCTAATTCTACGGGAAATCTATACAAAGCGAGGCCATGTTATACTGGAAATGTATAGCTTGATTTGTCGCTATGTGTACGTCCGCTGTAATTAATGGGCGACACATAGACGCAACGCTGTGTGCGGTTATATGGAGCAACACTATTGTTAGTGTTACTCTATCTATATCATAATTAAATGCGGGCGCTGTGGCTACGCGATTGGCGTGTCGCGAGTTTGATTCCCGCATGGAACGAATATTCATATGGTCTACAGATAATTGTTCCGAGTATGGATGTTTGTGTATGTGAGTTTAAATGATTGTAAACGCATCACATGTTTGTAAATGACGATTTGGACGTTCCTAGTGATTGGCCAGAGGAGGCAAAGCACCGGGAGAGTTAGAAAGGAATGGGGGAGGCCTTTGCCCTGCAGTGGGACAGAATAGGCTAATAAAAAAAAAATGACGCACCCACGATACGGGAGAAATTCCTAGTGTGGGACAACGCAGGGAATCAGGATTTTCTTATCAATTACAATTACAATTTACCTATGGGGACTTAGTTATTTTTGGAGGACTGTCTTATGCAACAGTCCCCCAAAACGCCTGCCCTACACTACTTCATCGCTCTTTTAGCCTAGGGAGGAGAAATAACGGAAACTCCTCAGCAACACATCTATCTGTTAAGTTACTCATACTTGTATCCATATAATATATTTTTTAATAATATGATGGTGATGTGAAGTGATGACTTAGGTACTTTTAACGGCATTAGGCTAACTTTAGATTTTGTAACGTTAAGTGGACGAATAATTAACATTCCTCCTGCTGTTGAGTGTTGAAATGTCACAAATTCAGTCTGCTATGTATATCATTACATATTGAGCAATTTATTTATCAATTTGGAAGTCATCTCCCTTGATTGCGATTGGTAATCATAGTTTTATGGCCATAATGTGGACCATTTGATATTATATTTTGTTGAAAATATTAAGTTGTCGACGGTTTTTTTTCATCAAAACCTTTTAAGTTACTAATTTATGTGGGAAAGAAACTGCAGTTATCTTCTTCAAATAAAACTAAATTGCTGACTGAAATCTGAGTTTAAAAATATCAACTCGTCACCAACAGTGTGCTAACTCACGTAGGCATTATTCGTTTGCCATTAAAAATAAACGTCTTTTTTTTTTAAACTGCACTCAAAATAAAACGCATCGTCTTCATTGTCACTTACTCAGAGCGGTGACATCATCACTCACATTCCGAGTCTTGTATCAAGAATATAAAGATTCAAATTCCAACACATCCGTTATTAGTCGATCAGTAAGGTCTTCGAAGTTACCAACTTTTTCATTTAAAACTATATTTTGCCCGCGACCTTCGTTCGCGTGAAATTAAAAAAAAAAATACTAATTCCCTTTTTTAATCGGATTTTGTTAACAATTTCAAGGGTTTTATTTTTTTTGCACAGAACCCTAATTATTTTTCTAAAATAAAAGTAGCTTAAGTTAGACCTTATCTCGACCTATAACATCAGCTATCTGCTAGTAAAAGTGCTGTCAAAATCGGTCCAGCCGTTAGCCAGATTAGCCGGATCAAACAGACAGACAGACAGACCAAAATTAAAAAAAATGTGTTGTAAGTACCGTACATATTTTCATATGCATTCAGTAAAAACCTGTAATTTTGATATCACAAACAGTCACTTTAATTTTATTTATTTGTATAGATGTCCTATAGAGAGATATTATGAATCTAAGTCTTTCCCGTCTTTCCAAGTAGATACAACAAAGATACAGATCTAAGTTTCAAAAATATTCTATTAACTTTAACATCAACGTTACGTCTAATTCTCAGTATTGATGATCAAACAGAGAAAAAACAAATACCAAAAAAAAGATTCGTAGAAACCATTGCAGAATAGAAAGTCCGTAAGGCTTGTGCGAGATGGTTTTATAACAAATGTTTTTGAGAAGAAGACAATCAATTCTTTAGAAAAGGATGAATTGATAATTAGGAGAAAACCGATAAGAAGAATGGTTGAGAATGTCTCGCAAGATATTGCAAATTACTTAGAACGTATTGGATATGAAGTCGACACGAAAAGAAGAAGAAGATTGGATATGAAGTTTGATGGTATAGCGTAATGTGAAAGAAAATATCTACAACATCTTATAAATGAGCTAGTAATACATGTAAGGGACAGCGACACACAATCTGGAATCATGTAGGTACTGTCTTCACGGTATCAGGAAGCGTGACGTATTTACACCTTCTATAAGTCCTAAAGAACAAAGATCCAAGATCGATGTTAAGGAGCTGACGCACGAACCTGACTGCACTGATGACATCATGATGCACAAAACATTAACCGATACAGCCACTAAGACGGATCTCGTGACAACAATCGGACGCTCCGTAGCTGCTCCCAAGAACACGTTAGCTTTATTTTTAAACCTTTCATCACACACATTCATTGATGATACTCGATATCTTTATCCTTATACTATAAAACTTTACGATTACGCAGAAATTCCACCCAAATATGCTAATTTATGTAAACATCGAAGGTCTTTTATAGAATCTGCGACATTCAAATTCCTTAATAGGAAGAGGTCACCTGCCAAATCAGTAGTATCTAACAGTAATAAAGTTCAAATATATCAAGTTGAATGTTACTCGTTGCATGATGCAGGTGTTTCAAAGTCAACTTTTAATGATCTTCAAGCACGCACAGGGCCGTAATTGAGCTCACCGATTATGATGACTGTATGTCAGTGTGATATGAGTGCGTGATGGATCACCCTTTTAGACACACTTTGTCACTGAGAGATTCATGGCCGAAGTATCGTGTGATAATCAAGTTTATGGTCAGCGTCTATAATAATAGACTCTGTCCTAGAATATCTTAGATGATTTATTATCAAAAATAAACCATCGACTCTTTCATTCATTTCTTTAACTGTCTCACAAACATCAATGTTATAATCGAATAGAATTTCCTGTTTCGGTTCTTGTTATGAATGGCCCATTAGAGCTTGCATATTAATGACATCTAAAGTGTTTGTCGTTTTATAATCACCTGATTCATCTGACAGTTGTACGAATGGTCGTTCCTTGTATATTTTTGCATGTTCCGGAAACCGGACTGCATACCTGAGATACTTGGCTTTGTCTCTGCTTTACAAATTAATGCGACTGTAAATGTGATTTTAATGGATTATTCAACTGTGTCCGGTGGTTTATCTCGCGCATATCGACCTCAATTGGACTCTGTAATGATTCTACAAATTATTTGTATGTTGTAAATGATCCGAAAATGTGTTATGATGATCTTCATTGCTTTATGAATGCACTTAATGCTTGCGTCATTTGTTGCAAATTATTTATTTATTCAAAGCTGTTCAACGTTCCTAGTGGCGCTAGAATTGTAGTTTTAATTTCATTTTTATGATCCGTGGATGATAAGATCACAGTCGCTCTACTCATACGTTTTTGCCATGGGTATTTTCGATGTTACAAATTTTTTTTCTCCGTAAATTCGGAGGTTCATCATCTCATTAATATTAGCCTTGTTGAAATACCCATAGTATGTTATTTGTTGGTTTTTGTGCGATAGGAAATAGGATGAGAGGATTTCCGTTACAGCGCTTGCCTTTTCATTAACTGTAGTTTCAACAGCAATAACAGTATCTTGATCGACATACACAATATTAACGAGATTCATGATTTTCTGTATATTATTAATATCCAAAATAACTTTATTGGCAGAAAAAGATAGGTCAATTTGTCTGGAAACTAGTCTGTTACTTCGAACGTCATTTAACAATTTGTTCGACACATGTGGACCATTAAGGAAAAAACATCTATTGATAACAAGTTGGTCGTTGACTACGAACAGTTTTTTTTATCCTTGTAACATTATTAAGTACACGAATAATTTGTTTGTATTCATTGCTGGGCCATTAACAAATTAATTAATTTAATCGCTGTCCGCCTAACAGTCGCCGTTCTAAATTCGTCCCTGTGACAATAATATCCATATAAAAGACCGCAGTGGGTGCTCCGGAAACGACGCGGGCGCAGGATGCCGGTGGCTTCTGTCTTTGTCTCCACGTATGTGGGCCGCGGAGGAAACATTCATAACTACGCAAGCTTTCGTAATCAGAGGCCGCGAGATACAAGATCTCAATCTCATTCAAGCGGGATTTATTATGGCTAGAATAAAAAAGTACACTGTGTACTGAGGTGCCAGCTATCCACCTGCATGTTTTAGAATTTCGTTTAACAACTTTATTTGAGAATTATGTTAGAACTAGCAGTTGCCCGCGGCTTCGCCCGCGTGAAGTTCGATAACTGTCCCACGGGATCATACTACCGGGATAAAATTATAATGGGTGAAATATATCTTTTGAAGATGTATCCTTGCTCTGTCCTCTTTATCAATGTATCCTAGTACGGGTACAAAGAGGACCATTGAATGGAGTTACACCATTTACTGGGCCTCTTTGGTTATCGCCGTTAGAGCATTCAATTTAACTTATATAAGGACTGCTTTGTATTATGCCGACCTCAGACCAGTTTGGGCGACTTTAATTGCTTGAGAAATAATGCAAATTACAGTCTCTATTGCGTAACGGTTTAATTGTAATTGAGACGCAAGAAATAATACAATTTGAATTAATTGATCTTGAATCAAGACAGGTGGCCTACTTATTGTTTTTCTTTTAAATCAATTTGATAATGAAAGGAATTTTAAATTTGCAACCGGAAATAAAACCAAACTCCTGGCTGCTGATTCATTCCTGATAGAAAAACCCAATAACACATTGGGGTCTAAAATGGCCATTTTAGGCCCCCTGGCAATCAAACCCAGGAGCTCACTCTCAGCTCTAGCTATATACGACTAGAATATCGAGGCAGTATTACGTGAAGGAATTCTAATACATGACAAACAGGTGTTAAGGAAACTAATTCAACTGATGACGACTAAGTACCTTATCGTCCGACAAATATTCAAATACCTCTGAGTACAAACTCGACCTTGCTTTATCGTATATTTGCTAATAGCAAACGTCACTGATATTGAATTTACGTGAGGACTCGATGGTGCAGCGTAGTCTGCGGGCCTTTGTGTTTTAGACGAAGATAAGAAGCACGGATGTGGTACGATTTATGTGGTTACAGTTCCGACAGGCGACGACGCCTATTTGGGGGAGCTGTGGCCATTAATTTGTCTATACTTCGTAACTAATATTTTAAAGCGGTGTAAGTTTGTATATAGGGGATACTCCCGGAACTAATGATCCAATTCTAATAAATTTTACACTAGCAGAAAGCTACATTATTTGTGGGTGCTACAGGTTATAAATTATATTTATATCATGCATATTAGTCGAGCTATCACAATTTTAGCGGACGAAGTCGCGGGCGAAGTGCTAGTAGTAGATAAAAAGTTGGTTGGAACGACGGTTTCTGTGAATTAGTAGAAAAGGGTTTATGAAATCAGAAGACAGGCAACTTAGAGGAGATAGAGAGAGGGAAGAGATTACAAATAAGAATCTGAAACGTCACTCATTTCAATATTTCTGTAACATAAAAAGGACAGCGAGAGTCAATTAAGCTAGGAAATTAGTTGAGACTGAAAAACCAATTAATGACACTGAACACATAACGAATAAGAATAAGAATTAAAGGGATACCTAATGCCGTGCAAATACACGTCATAATGTTGTTATTTTAGTTTATTTCCCTTTTCTTATTGCATTGGACGTGAAACTAAACACAACATAAAGATATTAAATAAGCATTCCGTCTTTTATCAACAAACAAGTTTCCTTGAAATGCCTTCAGTCTACATCACCATTGTTTATTCTCCGTCATGTAGAACACTTACTCCATCGCAATGCGGTAGGATTACTTCAGATCCCTCTTAATATCTGTCCAAATGGAGTGATGTCACTCGTCAGTACCGAGTTCATTTGATAACCGTTTCAAACTTTTAATTGTTCTCATCAGCGTTGCCTACTTAGTGTTGGTCGTTGACCTAGCCCTTTAGATGAGTTTCATTAATGTAAAAATTAACAAATGCCTAATTGTGGGTTAAGCCCCCGAATCTTTTTATGTAGGAGTTGTAGAAGCTGACTTTTTTTGATCCGAAACTATGCTTAACAGTGTCTTCTTCCGTTGTATTGGTCTTCGGGTTATCGTATTGTGTTTTATTATAAACTTGGGCTAACCCCATTCTGCCTTTAGCTCGTCCTTTACCTTCACTTCTCTTTTATAGACGCGTGACTGACAATAATTTTTCTCAAAACATTCAACTTCGAAGTAAAGGTTATCCCTCATCAAAATAACATGTAGAAAAACTGAAATATCAGATATTTAATTCAGTAAATTTTTAATAAGTTTGTTGATGGCACTTTGCTTTATCGTTGACAAGTTGAAAATATGTCAAATTTTCCTTATGTTTGTAAGTCCAGGAAAACGAAGAGGAAGGAGAATATTATAATGTCGGATCATTGTACATTAAAGCACCTACAGCCATAATTATTATCAAGCCTTCGAGACGGTATGCGACAGTCACGTTTTCCTGTATAAAAGAAACAAGACTTGAAACTGTTATCAGTAGTAAGGCTGATATTGCGGTGGCTAGTACCAACCGCGTGGATTTTTTTAATCACTTTACCGCTGCTAACTTGGTATGTTTCATCGGGCAGTCTGTTTTTATAATTTCCAATGATCTGCAGAGGTAGTGTACCGTCTAGACAACATTTGGTCATCCTATCATCTATTACAAAGTGTTCATCACACTTTGTAATAGATGATGCCATGATGATCATATACCCCTTCCCTTTGTTATCGTCTGCAAACACTTTGACCTCATAAGTTTTTAGCAAGATGACAAGCAAATTCTATTTAAGGCTCACTTTATTTAAAAATTCTCAAATAAAATTTTATAACTTCGCTGCTGGCCTCTACAGCAACACTTTTATCACCACATCTCGATTCATAATTAAGCTTAATAATTCCAGTTGCTCGATTACGAATTACGATATTATTTAGATGCGTACAATGCGATGTCGTAACATCATTGTCTACAACTTATTCTGAAAGGAGTTGGTCAATCGTTTCGAAAAGAGCTCGCAGATTGCTCAGAATTCATACTGCATTGTACACTTGTGACGAATATCATTGTCCTTCATAGAATTGTTCTCATTAATTCTGAATTAATCATTGTTTGTCATGGGATTATGTTGATTTTGGGCGGACTGGTTCCAAGACATGTTGATCTTTTGAGGACGATGATGTAAGCACTGTTAGATACAGTAGATAAAACAGAAGTTCATAGATTAATGTACAATGAGCCAAAAAACAAGCGGTTGTTATGTTTTATGAGCCAGAACAGAAACGTTTTGTCTTTGTGAAGAGTACAAGGAACTATTAATAATTCGGGCAGCTATTTAATTTATGAAGACTTTACATAATACTTGAGGATACGTTTTTTGTACACGGTAATATCAGTTACCGCCTAGCCAAACACAGACAATATAAGATGCAAATGACCGTCTCACCAAAAATAATCCCTAAATTAATGCATTGTATTTTTATTTTAAGGCTCAGTTTCGCCCGAGAGTTTATTTTCTAGTAGGTAGTGCAAGAACTTCTTTGGCAAAGATGCGACAAAAAGACTTCAGTATTACATATCAATCACCTCATCTTACATTGCTCTTGAATCGCTGCTCCAAGACGCCTTTAAACTAACAGATTATTAACCGAACCTGTCTCTCTTCCCCAGGAGTCCCCAGAGGTCCGCATGGCGCTGCCTCTGCCCGCGCGCGCGCCGGACCCCACCGCGCTGGCCGCCTACTGGGCAGAATACGAGGACCTCTGCCGACAGATCTGCGCCGCACATGATGATGATGACAACCTTTACGAAGGTAGGCTTTGATTTCATTGAGGCTATTCATTTTATATTCTCCCAAGTTGCGCTAAAATACCGTGTCCTCCGAAATCCGTATGCTGGGAAGCGTCCCACGTTACCCTTGCCGATAAGCGGTCTTCACTCCAGACAGGTCTAATAAAAAAGTGTCCTTCTATGGTGATGGATAAGTCAAAAATGGAATGACATAATAAGCTACCGAAAAGATTATGCAACGCTGTGAAACCGATCGTCACTTGTCTAGCCCTCAGGAGTCAGGACGTTTGGTCTTTTTACAGACATAGCTGGCACACTACAACTTCATTTGCTTGCTCTTCAAGTTTTGTCGGTAATTTGTTTGTTGTTGGGTGTTGCCAGCAGCAATTTCGCCCTTTCCCTTCCGCATTAAAAAAGGGTTTAATTTTGGAAAGAAGTTGCGGTTGATGCAGCGCAGTGATGCGTAAAATTGATGTTACGTAGAATTACTACATTGAAAGTAATATTCCTGGCTTTATCAATAAGTGTGCGTCCTGAGACATAAGTTTGAGACTGAATAAGACGACCATTTGCGTATTCACGATGACTAGTAATTCATGATTTCGATCATCTGAGTGGATCTTTTAAACTTATCTCTAGAAATTGCTATGACTATTTCCTCTCTTACCCTTTTGTTGACTGTACCTATTTGAGTGATTCGAGTCTTAGTGACAGTAAATAATATTCACTGTGTCTGCCACCAAACAGCAGTAATTTATCAAACCCTTTTGAAGAAACTCTGACACAAATATCTAGTAACGACATTATTCTGAAATCTGTCATGTTTATCGCCCACTAGCTGCATGTAGCCGTCGCAACCGGTTGCCTTTAACTTCTAGTATCGGTTATTTCAATTTGTATAAAAGATAAGCACTTGGTATTGAAGTTTTTCTTTCATTACCAAAGCGTGGAAATTCATTTGTGACGGACGACAGAATGAAGTTTGATAAGAAACACTGTGACATAATTTAAATCAATTCGTATTTTTCTTTACCAATTGAAGAAAGGTTACAAAGGAGAATGGGCGTATCTGCTTTAGCTGCATAAACGATAATTACACTAAATATGCAGGAAAGGTATTCTTAAAAGGAACCATAGTTTGAGTTACTATTTGACTGATCAGGTTTGAGGGTTAGTCAAACTAATACGGATAATTTGCAGAGACAGCTCGGACACCAGACACTCGACACTGACAGATATTGTACTGAAGTATCTGTCTGTGTCCACAGCCGAAGTTTTCTTCTCCGTATCACTAACGGACATACGATTAGTTAGGGGCCCGAACTCAAAATGAATGAAAACCCGATTGGACCGTTGTCTTTACTCTCGAATCCAACTAAGTGCTTTTAAAAACTCATAAATCCTAAAATAAAGAGGAGTAAGGTCCATTTCGAAGTTCCGAGATACTTTCGGACGGGCCCGTATTTTCGTTGACTGACTTAGCGAGTATCCTTTATAGCGCCCTAAATGTGACAAGATACCTGTAGGCAAGAAATAAGAAGGCAGAAATTTCATTTGGAAATCGTTGCGCGTAAAATGTTTCTTGATGTCTCAATCATCAGCCATTGACAGATTACAGAGATCTTCTTCTTACAAGATTGCCTGGCTTCTTAAGCAATAATGCAACATCTTTAACAACTGCGTAAATATGGAAGCGTGAATGATATTGACATTGGTTTGCAATACATACGCACTTACCTACATTGCCCATTAATCGGTTACTAATATTTACTTATATTATATCCAGAGTCAGTTTCTCAACCAAGAAACGATAAGCGGTATCGTTCGCTTAGCTAATATTTGTATTTCCACACTATCATTTGATTGTGGTTTCCAATATAAATATTAATTCCCGCCTTTTCAAAATAGCTGTGTCTTTAATTGGATAATTTAGGTTGATCTTTTAGTTTTTTTATAAATTCTTCCTTAGTGCTAAGCTAAACATGGCCAAAATGCAAATTTTAATTTAAGATTAAACGATTTTGGTGTAAATGTAGGTGGAACTACCTAAAACCAAGTCTAGGTATTTTTTTAATTTATATATTAAGCACGGCATTTGCAAAGACGAATCAAACATTAATCAAATTAATGCAAATCCTTAGGCACAATGCAAAGAATGTCGTGGTCAAATACAAGTTCGAGATATCATTACTTACAGGTTTGACAATCTCTCAATTTGGATATTTGCTCTAGGCGTTGTTTGCGCAATTAACGTGTAATATTAGACCCCAAGGTCGGGCTACTACGCTCAGCCTTAATAGCATTCATGTGAGCGTTAATTATATTTGCAATTAAACATGGGATTTCAAGATGGACGCCAATGAGGTCACTGCTTGTTTTAACGTTCCATATTTTTGAAAATTGAAGACAAAAAATTTTGCTTATTCGTGTTTGAGATACACACGATCACGTTCGTTTTATTTAACGTGAAATCTATCTAAAAACGTTATAAAATTAAAAGGATAATGGTCGAATTGGGTACAAGGAGCAAGCTTTTTACCGTATTTTTTTTGCAATGTTCGTGACCGCTAAATGGGCCCTGTCAATCAACGCTAATGCATCGCATTTTAATCAACGACGACTGAAAACCCCCTTTTTTTCGTTCCTGAGATTTAAAAAAAAATCAAATAAGTATGTACTCCTTCTACTTATTATCTTGGTGTCTACTCTGTAGACGCCTTGACATGTTCTAGTTCATATGACCGGCCTTCGTCGCAATGTTGTGCATGAGGAATTTTAATTTTCCCATTCTGAACCACAATGGAAGTATTGTTCGGTTGGCAATTACTACTGGTATAAATAAAATAAACTGTTCTTTTGTCCAATTCTTATTTCAAATGAAAAAAACGCGCCAGTTTTATTTTGACTTTAGAGAAAAAAAAAAGGAAATACGGCATTGTGTTGCTATCCTTGATATTGTTATTTTTATATGCCCAATTCAGTGGTATCGTTTTAATTTGGTTTGGGATTGTGTTTTTGTTAGAATAAAAAGTAATTTTCGTACACGTTTTTAAACTAATAATCCATCGTTTTTATTTAAAAACAGGTTCTTTTTTATGGGAAGAAAAACTAATTGTAAACGACTGTACTTTGGTCGATCTTCATTTATTCTCCTGTAGATTCATTGTATAAAAAAATATACAAAAGCTTATACATTTTTCGTAAGATTTTATTTCCAAGTTTACCCAAAGGTTATGGGTATGTGAAAGTCTTTTTCGTAATTTCCTTGATCAAGTCAGCCAGTAGTATAATAGTGTTGCAATGAGACCGTAGTTTTCGACATTTCACATAAGGTTAGCAGACCAAAGTAAACAGAACGGGTTTGCCTTCCGAGCGATACGAAATTATTGCCCATGCTCAAGGTCGCATTTAAATGTCATTCGTTCAGCTGCTATGTCAATGGATCCTTGTATTGACGTTCATTGCTTCCTAACTTGTTTAAATTCAGTTACTTTTCGCGCCAATAAATCTTTTCCATCTAAGAACTTGGTAAGGTGTGGTCAGTGTTAAAAAATATTGATGTTAAAGATATTTTTTATTTATGTAAATTCGATCATTTACATTTATTTTTAAATAAAATATGACGCCGCCTTTATCATTAATATATCATGTTTTTTTAACTATTAAGTGGTCCTGGTTTATTTATTGTAGGCTTTTCCAAATGTTGGATACCCAGCATTTACCTTTTGTACCATTAGGTAAAGTACTTCTCCAGAAAAGGTTTGCTTTAAATGTGAAGTTTCGTTTCCATGGTTACTTACAGGGTTCCAAGCATAGCCGTAATAAGAGTGTAATGCCTTTGCTTACTAATTGCTTTGTAAAACTTAAGTATGTATTTTTCTTCGCACTATTTCGCCCAGATCCTTCAACGTGTGAATCGAATATTATGAATAATTGCCACTTAACGCACCCTAAAACCCAAGTTCGTGACAAAGTATAAACAAAACAACACATTATATTAATATAGCTGCGTCATTATGCCACTCTAGCAGAATTGATGGCTAAAACATCGGCGCGTTGCTAAACAAATTCGCGGAATACGAACAGCGCAGTTCCTTTAATGTTTACCTCCTTGGCCGGTATTTGTTCCTGGTACTTAAGTTTTGTAAATAAGTTGTTGTTCTTAACAATTAATTCAGCCTTGGCCTACAGGGCAGGGCAAAGGCCTCACCATCTGTAGTTATTGCGTGTTGGTTTTTATTTTCCTCTTCTAACTATAGCTCGTATGAGTGAAATTGAGCAAGTAGGTCTTATGATATTTAGGCTGATGGGTTTGGAACCATCGAATGTACTTTTGTAACCTGTGCGTTGATTTCCTTTACCGTACGTGCATGGTGTGGGGTCAATTATTCATACACGTGTTTTTTTTTATTGCAACACCATTGAGAGCATGTGAAATGTAATTTGCATTGAATCGCTCATAAATCGTAATTGTCCGTCACGATTCACGCATCATCATCAAAAAGAACATAATTAATTGCTAACTGTCGCGTGGATTGTCACGTTCCTTTAGTTTTTGCACTGATTCTCATGTACATCAACATTCCATTGGAGCAGGTTTTTTTTAAATTTCTTCGATACCTTCAGCCGTGAGGACCCTTACTTTGAATCAACCAGAACTTTCATTTCGACTTTACAATTACCCAAGATAGGTCATTAAAAATTTTAATCAATTTTAAACAATTACAAAATGTTGTCCTAATCCTTTATATTACCTACATCTTATAATTGTATGCATCGTTAAAGACTGAAGTTTGACATTTCTGTTATTTACGATGCCGGGGAATTTGATTCAAGCATCTATAGTATTACCACTTTAAGCGTGCAGTTCACGGTGGCGTTGCTTGCTGCATCGATATATCAAACTTGGTACATTTATATTAGTTCTGTGTTTACTCGTCTGCACTGATAAGTTGGTTGAATTTTAAGTGTATATTATCACGGTTCTGTCAGTTAACTTCTCAAATAATCTAAATATGCCAGTGCTAGGTCCGGCTTCCTAACAAGGGGACCACAGGTTTTCATCTTGCTAACTTAAAACGTTTGTCAACTTCGTTACAATTTAATGATATAGAACTATTACTTTGTTGGCTCCAAACTAAATTTTATGCTTTCTACAAAATGATTTGGCTGTATAACAATAAGTTCTTTATTTTAAAGGAGCATTTCAACGTCATGAAAACTTGGAGAAAACTTATACGTTTTAATAAAAAGTTCATAAAAATAAATGAATAAAAGCATTTTAATAACTAGGGAACTAGATCTAAAGGGCATAACATTGAATATTTCATCCAAATCACCGGTATCGGCATCAATAACCGTCTAAACCGTAACGAATCCATTTCGTTCACTTTTCCCGCCCGTGTCCGTTTCTCCGTTTTCACATGCAACCGCTACGCACAACCGTAAACTCTTTATTATTATATTTTTGAGTGAGGAAGGTGCACCACTAGGGTTCCCAACCATACTGCTAAAAACAGTATTATACTTTTTTCGTTCGTTAATACTTTTTACTGTTCTATAAAAAAAAAGTATACAAAATACTGTTTTTTTGTCCGCACTCTGCTGGTATCCGGAGCCATACCTACGTAAATTGTGGAGAGGCTTATGAATATTTTAAAAATTATAATAAATTGTTAAATTGTGCAAGAAGCTCCAAAAAATATGTTTTTAAAACGTCAAAAATTAAAATACTGTTTTCTTTTGTAATATACTGTTCATTTTATTTCTCAGATCTTAATATACTTCATTTCTCGTACAAAAAGTTGGGCACCACATAAATTGTATGCTTCTTCATTTTACTGATTTTTTGGCATATCAGTTTCTCATCTTAGGAAAGAGATTTTCCCGTTGTTTAGTTTGTTTTATGTTGGTACACACTGTTCTTGTTCTTCTTCAGGTATCTAGTTTTCATCTTTGTCGGACTGTCCTGACATAATTTTAGTCTGTTCCATTCCATTCTTGTGTTTGCCCTCACCTTCTTCCTCTTTCTTTTTTCTTTTCCTTCATGTTATCTAGCACTCAGTCATTCGATTCTTTGATTTCTCAATCAAAAAACAAGTATCCATTTCGGAAGTTTTCTATTTTTGGACATAATACTTTTTTATGACACACAACGTGTGTAATAATCGGGTCTACTCGCAGATAAGGACTACACGACATGGCTATTACAACCATTGATGATATCTATAAATACGTATATCTATCTCTACACTGCACCACTCAACGAAATAGGGTCAAACTGTAACAAGCAAAGTAATAAATAGATGTGTTGAATGAAATACTAAGAGAAGAAAGATTCATTGATGAAATGGAATATCATTTGCTATTTCTTGTCTTTTTCTTCACTTCCTGAATGACGGTGTTGAAAGATACCATCTCCAATGTTTGACCATAATTCTTTAAGTGTTGCCAAAGATACTCTCAGAAGCTTTAATTTCGACACTAATGTTTAAATATGAGTCTATATTGGAATTGGTTACTCAAAGCCCAGTCGAAGCAATCATGGGGCCATTGAACTAGTAAAGTCGTGAGCGCCAAAACTTCTATGAGGTAATGGCAATCAAGTACCAACGCTCAAGGGACCGATTGTAACAACCGCTTTCGAAGTGATGTTTGTATTTGCTTCAATGGAATTGAATTGGAGAAACGATTTCGTTGCATTCATTGCTTCATGTCAATTTGTATTCGTAGAAGCTGCCACTTACTTAACTTACTGGTGATTGTGAGCTTAGCGTCTGGTCGAATTGTTTGTTCTAGCAGATCTGGCATCTAATAATAGAATTTGGTCATCTTAGTGTTAGTACCGTACAAAATCACTAAGCTAACTAGCACTCCCGGTATTGAATAAACAATGCTTTCTACTGCAAACAGTCCGGTTCATATACACAGCAATATATCAAATATGTAACTCACACATACACACAACTAACGGACACATTACAACACATCGCGAACAGTTACACGTCCAACCGTTGACAATTATAGGATACTAACCATCATTTACACCTCAGGTACTTTTCTCGTCATAGTATTCTATCACAGTCAATATATTTATATCCTCGTAAACATCTTCCGTTGCTCGACACGCTTCTCGTAAATAGAGATTACCCAATAAATCTGTTGTGAAATCTACCATCTCGGTGCAATCAGATAGAATCGATTAATTGGCAGTAAGAAAGCAATCGACATTACACACCGGTGTTTTGTATCGGAACTTTCGTACGTCAGCTCTGGGCCCGCATTCCATATTAACAACAGGTTTTGTTGAGAAAACCGGACGCTTCGAAACCAATGCTGCCATCGCAATTTCTCAACTTGCTAAAGCTCCACGTAACCTTCCTTTCTCAAGTTTAAGTTCTGCCGCACCTCTGGAATTGCGAAAACAGCTTGAAGGTTATTTATTAATCTACATACACACTTGATACTGCTTCGTCAAGTTCTTCTAAATAATTTGATGGACCTGCCCGCGAAATTGCCTTTTACTCTCAAAACTTACTTTTACTTTTATGATTATTATGCATGAAAACTAGATCCATTTTAAGTAACATCATAATCTCATTTTCAATTAGACGTTCTTCTTTACTTTAAGAAACACTCAACTATTTCTTAACGAAGAGAATGATTCTTATAAAATTAACAATGATGTAATCCTTGTGAGCGTCTAAATTGATGTAATGAATACAAGTGCATCAAAAGATAAAGCTGAATGAACTATTACGAGCTCCACAAAGGGTGATGCGGCAGATAATGTTCTATCAAGAGGACATTGCACTTAGGATTACTTGGAGAAACCTGCCGAAGCTAACGATGGATTAAGACGAACACTAGAGGCTACAAAAGCCTTTGACAGCCAAGTCTAAAGATGTTAGCACGAGTTCTTTGAGAACACTGACTTTACAAAACACAAAGAATTTCTTTAGATAAAGTTCCAAGAAACCTGCTGAGAAAATTGGTTTCGCTTGTTTTTTGCTTTTCGCTGGTCGTTCGCCCTTTTTCTATCCATGGTACAATTATTATAAATGCGAAAGTAACTCTGTTTGTTAGTTACCTTTTCGAGACTAACGGCTGATCGGATCGTTATTAAATTTGGCAAAGATATACATTATATCCTGTGGAAGAATATAGGCTGTATTTTTTTCTCTCAAACATAGGTATCTAAATATTCACGCGAACGATGTCCCGGGCAAAAACTAGTACTTTATAAAATTGTTGTCAACCCGTAAAATGCCAACGGCGAAAAAGTGGTGTTACTTTTCACTTAAACATTTTCAAGATATGATATTATAGTTTAAGTTAGGCACCAGGTGGGCACCATGTTCGCACCAGGGGTGTGGCAAGTAAAAGTAAAATCAAATCAGTATGCACGAAGAAAAAAATCGCAGGGAAATAGGTCAGTACGACCAACTAGGCAGGAAAACTAGTATAAGATAGCTGCATAGCATACATAAACGATAGTATTAGTACCGCGGCCTATGTTGATAATACAGGCTTCTAGGCTTACAGTTATGGGCACAGAATAGATAAAAGCAGAAGGTGCACTTGCATTTTTTTTAAGATCTGCGTATTCTCTTCTTCGTTGTATGCTACTGCTTGCATTTTTGCACCGCCTTCAATAAGCTTGTTTCCAATGCCTATTTCAAATATTCTGGCTCTGTTTTTTCATAAGATTGGTCGCCTTTCTCTGCTCTCTTTATTTATTGGTTTAAGTGTTGGAAGCGTGGGCGCCTTCATTCACAAGTGCACTCAGGCAAGACCACTTGAACTATTGGTGCCTGACAACCTAATATCGGAGAATCTCAAATGACAGTTTGCATTTGCAAATGAAGACGTATGACCGTGCAAAATGGGGCTTCGTTTACTCGTGTAAAAAGTGTAGTGGTATATCGATTACTATGATTATCGCTATAAAGGGTGTAAAAAGACCCTTAACGAAGCCGAAAGGTACTTGTTCTCCCCGTCATTGCGATAATTTTTTTGTTCTAGACCATACCTGGGAACCTTCTAGTTACGGAGATATTGGGGGTCAAAGTTCGAACTTTTTCACAAGTTTTTTTTTAAATACATTTTTCTAATGTAAGATTTTTAATTTAAACACCTTCACGACGCCCGTACTATTCAATCCATCCACCAGCACAATGTTTTGAGTGCGTTACATTGAGTTTTACCGTAAAATTTGATTTTTCACCCCAAAAAAAAAAAGTCGTTTCCCAGCAATAATTTTTGCGTAAAGTTACTTAGTTTGATGTACAGAATGCTTGGTTGACGGCTTTGTGAAGGGTCTGTTTACACCCTGTATTATGCAAACAGAGGATTGGTATGAAAATCTTTGCTATCTATCGCATTAAAATGTGTGTAATGAATTCTTTCTTTGATAAATCGAACATCTTTTCGGGTGTCCTAAGTTTTTGTCGTTCTGTTTACATAATAATGTTCAGGCTCATTGTTAGCTCTAATCCGATTTTCTGGACTGACCGTGTAATCATCATAGCCATTCATAGCGAATGCTTTACAATTATAACAATACTTTATTCAATCAGAATTACGGTTCATTCACGGTTCATCCGATCCAGCGATACAAGCATACATCCGTGACAACCTTCTTCAATTGCAGTCAACAGCGAAATGTTTACTCTAGCGTGCAAGTGCGCATGTCCAGTGCTGGCAGCCAATCGGGCGGCGGCACCCGTTATACCGAATGAGATTGTTGGTAACGGGACTGCGTTTGCGTCGATCCGATGATACGCTGCCCGACGGGTTTGCCTCACAAGGTCGAGACCGCGATTTGTTTGAATATCATTAGTGTTGGAGTTGTACTGTGGTTAATTTGTGGGATCTTCCGACTTGCACTGTACATGGTCCTGAACCGCTAGTCAGTCATCATGATACGCTTTATAAATAAGCATAATCAGCCTATAATATTCCCACATGCCTCCTATGTTGCTGGCAGTTTAATGTTGCTTGCTCTTACAATTTTTGGTTCTAGGACGTACCGGTTAGTGGTGAGGCGGTTGCATACTAAGAAGAAGTGTTTGTAATGGTCGCCATTCATACTGCTTTACGTGAGATAATGCTAGATAGGGAAAGTAAGGAAAATAACACTAGGAAGTGGTGAGGGGCAGGCGTTTTCGGGGACTGTCTGATGTAATTTTTGACGTCCAAAAGGGGATGTTTTTTATATTTTTATAGTTACAATGACAAATTCGGATGTCCAAGTCCAGCTTGTTGTTTTGGTGCTACCCGTAAAGTTTCTTCAACAAACCCGTTTTCCAACCAGACCTTATATAATCTGAAGTATTTGACTAATGGCCGATATTGTGTAATCTCATTCACTGTAATATCTGTTCTAATTAGAAACAGTATCAAGGACTGTATGTTTACAATTATATATCTCTTAGTAAGTCACTAAGGAATGCCTATTCCTTAGTGACAGGATTAATGAGATTTGTACAAGGTGAGATTAGACAGTAATTAGCGAATGGATTTCTTTTTTTAAAAGGAAGCTTTTTTCGTTGTTGCTGATTATGTTAAAAATGTGTTTTTCCGAAGAGTTTCATTACACTAAATCTTTGTATTGAAAGATAAGAGAATAAACAGGTTATGACGGGAAATAGGAAGGAAGAAATCATAATTTGTCTATCAATCAAAACCTTATGATTTTGTAATATTTGCTTTGTTTCCCCAAGTCAATAAATTGTTAGAGTAATGGACTTTGTAATGACTGTAATGAGAGATTGTATCGGCAAAATGATGTGAATTCAATCTTTATGCTTCTCTTGTGCTTTTATACTGCATGCTCCAGTTACTAGGAAATGGAACATTCAATGGCTGTTAACTGGGTCACAATCAACACAAACAGGCTGTTTTTGACTGAATTTCGTTTGTTTCAAAAATAATGAGGCTTGATTCAGCACTATTTGATCTAAACTCCATAAGAAAGTCCGCCAATCACCAGTTCCCAGTGTTCTAATTGGCGGACTTAGTTCTCCAGGAACACACCCGTCTGTAAGTTATGTTCTTTAATAAGTTAAACAGAAACGGCATAAGGTGACGGTGCGGCGCAGGCGCAGCCCAGGCGTGAAATTTATAAGGAAACGAAAGAACGGCGTGCCTGTCCCGCGCCGCTTGAGTGTAATTCACGACACGTCGCCTACGAACATTTTGTATGAAAACTTTTTGAAGCGGCATCATGCCTGCGCCGCGCCTTCACCTAACGCCGTTTCTGTGTAATTCGCGCCTTAGAAGCGCTTGTTACTTGCCTTCTCGAAATAAATTAGCCATAGTAATTGGCAGTTAAATGAAGTACATTCTTACAATACATTACTTGTTTAAAGGCCTTGTTCTCAGCTGTTATATTTACGAGTTTAATTTGGATGTACAACAGAGGTACCTGACCACCTTGAGTTTTATGCCTCAAACATAATGTGATTCGGACTGTTAGTTATTGTCGCTTCAATTTAACCAATTTTATTGTCTATTACGTTTTACTGTTCTGCGGTAGTTTATGATGCGTTGAGAATGGTAATGTGTCTATGGATTTGCATTGGGTATGTCTATGCTTGTTTTATGCTGTCTGTGGTTTACATCAAAAAGTTTAATTCCTGTATTGTCAATCTTACATAGTGGCCTTATTTCCAAATGATTTATAACATTATGACAAGCTATCTTTTCTATACATTTTCAATAATCTTTTGTGAAACGAGTAAGCTCGTTTTTTAAAGCTTTTCTCAATCATCGTTATCTATTTAACCATGTCCTCCAGACAGAAGCCTTCCTTATGAACGGAAGTGCTAGAAAAAACCCTGATCACAAGTATTTCTAATCAATTAAATTCCGATTATATAATTGAGTTATTATAAAAATACAATAAACTGTTATTTTCTCGCTGTTCGTGACAAGTTCTGCCTTGGTAAAGGTCGAGGATCTTTCCGCCATTAAGCCATATACAGGAACAATGAATTGGCTTTTAATAATTCATAAGTGATACCTTTGAACACCATCGAAATTGTAACTTCCCGTACCTTGTAGAACTTTGAAGGACTTTATTTATAGTCTGCTGATACTTAAAATATAATAGGTAGGTACTAGGTAGGTAGGTGATGTTTTTGTATACTGATTAAATCAATAATCGACAGGCTACAGCAAAACATGTTATTGTTTACCTTGTATTGCTTCCAATTTGGTTAAATGATTAATACGTAAAAGACGGCGCTTTTGATTATTATTTATTGTCTAAGGTTTTTAGGTTTCCTAAATTAAACAATTCAGACTGGCACAGACCAGGGAAGCATATCGCAAAGGGAAAAGGCCTAAGAGAAGGACTGCCACGTTGGTCTAGTGGTCGCAAGCGCGACTGCTGAGCATGAGGTCCTGGGTTCGATTCCTGGGTCGGTCAATGATAATGGATTTTTCCATTAGGAATTTCTCGATAGCAGCCACTGAGTCTGCATTTGGGCCCTGTTGATGGCAATAGGCTTGCCCCTTTTTACATGGGACTTAAGCGAAATGAGGGTGTACTATTAGGTATACCTCTGCTTAACCCTTCGGGGATTACAGGCGTAATGTTATGTGAAAAGGCCTAGACTTTGCAGTGGGTGGGGAACAGGGTTGCACATGGATGACAATAACTAATAATTAAATAAACAATAATTCATATACTCATATATGAATTGGTGACGTTATTAACTAGCTTCAATTAATATTATCACCTGCTACTACGACTAGGTTAGATGACAAAAAGTTTGCCACCTGATACCGTCTTAAAATACCACTGCATCGGTAATTTTCTTCATCTGTTCATCTCAATTTAAAACTAAAATAAACTATAACACCTGCTTGACATTAAAAGTTCGTGCCACAACAAAAAGTACGCACAATTTGTCCACCTGCTTGGTACCGATACATGGTACTTGGTATCTTGCGCAACTCAGTTACAGCACTAGTAAGTGAATTTGACGGTCGCCTCACTACTCGTACTCGCTAAGTAATGGCCGTTATTACGTGTTGTTCGACGCTATTGCTATCAATTGTCAGTTGTGAGGCTCGCTTTTGATTTACGGTTTATTGGATGTTATTTTGTTTGATTATTTGAATCGATCTTTATTGGGTGTACTTGTTATATTTACGTTTTGACTGTAGTAAGTCGTGCCTGATGGGATTTTCCATCGGAAAAAATGACGTAGTTTCATACAACAGTGATCCCTTATAGGGGATGTTGTTTGTTGTTGTACTGTGGCCAATGCAATTTTCAGTCTTATGCAACTTTATTTAGAGACTCAGGATATTTGTGAATTATAATTTGTTAATTAAGTATGTAAGTAGGTATGTTTTAAGTGAGGTCTCGTGTGGTAGGATGATTTAAATATTGTTTGATTAATGTTTTCTGTGCCACACCGTTGGAACATTTGTGACAACATTGTATAGTGATACATACATTAACGAGTTATACAGGGTGTTTGGCGCATGGACCGACACAATTTTTCCAGGGATTTGGGAGGTCATTAGCTAGGTTCTACCCATACACCCTTTGTCCCAAATGTCACGGTTGGTAACATATGTTTTTTTTTTTTTAATGAAAAAAAATCCCAAAATGTTTCCTTTAATTCGAAATAACTTTTTTGTTTGTGGGTGTAGTGGCACAAAACAAATTTTGTTGCATTCTCCAAAGTCTTTTAAATCTAAAAACATCTTTTGTTTTACACAACTGGTTTCAAGAAAATTCCTTACAAGCTTCCAAAGTTATTTTTTTTATTTAATGAATGAAATTTTACAACTTCTAAATTAATTATAAAAAAAACTAAAAGCCATTTTGAACTTAGCTTTATTTTAAAAAGTTCTTTAGTTGATACCCTTTCTAACGGTATGCTACATGTCATAGAAATTATTCATTATGTAGTCAAAATACTAGTCAGGAGAGTCAGGGTTAAGAAAAGACTTTTTAAGGTTATTTTGTTTTTATTAAACTAAAGTTATAAAAAAGGAGGCAAAACACCGGGAGAGGTAGAAAGTAATGGGAGAGGCCTTTGCCCAGCAGTGGGACAGAATAGGCTAGTTAAAAAAAAAAGTTATAAATCTTATTCAAATTGACCTCCTCCATTTCGTATGCATGCACGACATCTGTTTCTTATTTCAACTGTCGTTGTACGTAGTCGCATTTCTTCTTTCATAGTTTGGAACGCGCCGGTTATTCGTTCAATCAGAACTTCCCTAGTGGGCACTTCTGTCTGGTAAACCAATTCTTTTGCACGTCCCCAGACGTAAAAATCCAAAGGCGTCAGGTCTGGGGACCGTGCGGGCCACGGAATAGGGATTGAACGAATAACCCGCGCGTTCCAAACTATGAAAGAAGAAATGCGACTACGTACAACGACAGTTGAAATAAGAAACAGATGTCGTGCATGCATACGAAATGGAGGAGGTGAATTTGAACAAGATTTATATCATTTTTTTTTAACTAGCCTATTCTATCCCACTGCTGGGCAAAGGCCTCCCCCATTACTTTCCACCTCTCCCGGTGTTTTGCCTCCTTTTTATAACTTTAGTTTAATAAAAACAAAATAACCTTAAAAGTCTTTTCTTAACCCTGACTCTCCTAACTAGTATTTTGACTACATAATGAATAATTTTTATGACATGTAGCATACCGTTAGAAAGGGCATCAACTAAAGAACTTTTTAAAATAAAGCTAAGTTCAAAATGGCTTTTAGTTTTTTTTATAATTAATTTAGAAGTTGTAAAATTTCATTCATTAAATAAAAAAATTAACTTTGGAAGCTTGTAAGGAATTTTCTTGAAACCAGTTGTGTAAAACAAAGATGTTTTTAGATTTAAAAGACTTTGGAGAATGCAACAAAATTTGTTTTGTGCCACTACACCCACAAACAAAAAAGTTATTTCGAATTAAAGGAAATATTTTGGGCATTTTTTTCATTAAAAAAAAAAAAAACATATGTAACCAACCGTGACATTTGGGACAAAGGGTGTATGGGTAGAACCTAGCTAATGACCTCCCAAATCCCTGGAAAAATTGTGTCGGTCCATGCGCCAAACACCCTGTATAGGTAGTTTTTGGAATCATGATGGTTAACTTTTATTTATACGACGATTTTTCTGTGAATTTCCTTCACAACATTGTGAGGATTTTTTTTAGAATAATCGGTATTATGGTGAAGTACAGACGCCAGCACATTAAGCGACTACAATCTGTCAAACTACTTTAAAAGATTTTCAACTTTATCGCTAAAGCATTAGGTTCAAGATTGATTGGAAAAATTTGATAGTATCAGGTATCTTGATGATGATGTGATAGCGTCTGTAGATGTTTTATTGATATACCTATCAAGTTGTTAGAGCTTTCGACATAATGATTTTATTAGAGTACGTAATAGAGGGGCACGTAGAGTATTAAATAGAAAGTCCAATAGCAATAGTAAAATCACTTGCAAACAGTGAAAGGAAAATTACAGGTTGGATCTCATATGATTTGATTCATGTAATAAATACATATCGTTACACTTTAAATATTTTGCATATAAATAAGTCCCGTAACGGCCATTGAATAGAGTCTACATTGCTTTAATTGTGATGGCCATTTGTATAGAGTTATTAATAGAAAATTTCTATGAATGAAATTGTGTAATAGTCATAATTGTTACCCTTTTATTTTGTTACGAAGTAGGCTTTAATGCGGATACGATCAATATTGTAGTTTCAGATTGTAAATAATGATAGATTGTTATGGCTACGTAACATAACGCCCATGTTTACCAAAAGGTTAGGTAGAGATGTACCTTTAATGTACCCAAATTTCGCCGGTTGTATTCCCATGAAATAGAGGGTGAGCCTATCCCCATCAACATGACCCAATTCCTGGCTCTGGGCTGCTGTGAAATGACTGATGGGCACACTCAATAACATTATCATAAGGCAAAGATATATTATCACAAAACCTTATTATTATCATTTTTAAAAAAGGATCCTCCTTCATAATTCCCCTGCACAAGCAGTTTTATTAACCCTGCGCAAAAAAAAGACGACCTACCAACTCTTACTACAAACTACGTCAAAACCATATCGTCACAAATTACGTAAAGTATTTCCTTCCTTTTGTTACATAAGAAATATCTCATTATAACTAATTTATGTAAACACATGAGTGTACACGTGTTAACATGATTACTTCACGAGTTATGGTAAAAGTGAAGTAAAAAAAACCTTATTAAGTAGATATGGCGGCCGTTGTAACTTGTTACTTCGTTACGTAAGCTTTAAAATACTGTTTGCTTTACTTTTATAACTCGAATGTTTTATTGGAAATGTGGTACGTTACATTCACTATTATATTATTATTTTGGAATTAATTATTATTGTTTTGGAATTAAATATTAAATTTGGTCTTGAGGACAATGTCGGATGGAACTTTAATGGTAATGTAATACGGTTCTAAAACCTTGGATTTTCTATGGCTTTCTATATTCGTACTTAATATTATGAATGCGAAAGTAGTTCTGCCTGTCTGCTATCTTTTTACGCGTTGGCAGCTGAATCGTTTTTGATGAAATTGATTAGGATAACCTAACCCGAGATAGGTCTGTAAAAAAAAAAAACTAGAAAAAAACTATCCTATGGAGGATACTTTGTTTCCAATAGATAGGTAGCACGTTTCTGTAAGCAAACTTTAGATCTGAATGCGGGCAAAGCCACGGGCATAACCTAGTTGTTATATCATGTTTTAACTGTTTTACGTAAACGAATATATTAGCAACTTATCTTAATTAACTTATTAAAACATATTATGTACTGCTTCAATAAAACCTTTGATTAACTTGATCTAATTTACGAATCACGGCCTTGTACAAAATACAACCAACCTAATGACTTGGATTTTTTCATACAATCCAAATATCTAATTGGTCTTGGACCACTTATAAAATTCAATTACTTATGAAAATAGTTTTAACTTGATCTTGAAATGTATTTGACCTTTGTTTTAATTAGATGCAAGATTGCTATAGGCTATTGCTATGACCCACTATTCGTAATTAGACATTATGTGCGTGGGATGGTGTGCAAATCAGTGTTGCTAGAATAAAAAACCGACTTTTTTGGAATCCTGTCAATATTTTCCGCTGTCTAAATTGTGTCGTTTCTAAACATAACACGTTTGGTATCTACGACCTTGATACAAAAAATCTCTGATAAATAAAATCGTTCTATATTCAGACTGAAGGCTAATTATTTAAGACCACTTGAATATTATTAGCTCTATTTTGTTTATTTTTCGTATCAAAACTAAAGTATTATCGCAATTAAAATTAAAAAGAACTATTAATTTTCAAAATATAAATACAGAATTCCACGACATGAAAACGAAGGAAAGAACAACACGCATCCACATTTGAAAATGGAATTCGTAAGCATAGTGTTCGCTAGAGTTTATTTACGTCACACCGCCGTTATTTTTATCTTTTTATTTACGTCGTATTTTATTTTTACACTCACTTCGTCAAAGGAACTCATTCATTAAAAAAAAAACTCCGAAAGTGCCAACTGGCTTGGCGCTATCGTCAAAGTACTCATAAAGTATGTAAAACCATGTTTGTTTTCAACTGTAAACAAAATCAGTTAATTTTGTGTACCTACTTATTATTTATTAGTCCGTTTGATGTACTTGAGGTATTTGCGGCATTTATTATTATAAAAATTTACTAGCGATGTTTTCTACTGCATGCACAATAACATGGATTTGTTGAGTTATTAATTTCGTGTTAAGTACTTTTATTTAATAGTTTTTCTAACACATTCCGTTTCAAAACACTTCCTTTAATTTCCTTGAAAAACAATTTCAGAGGTCGCTCACCTCCAGAAATATTGTTTTTAATTGACATTAGAATGCTTGCCACATATAAAAATCAATTCCTAATTTAATTTTCTTCCGTCAATTTTTGTTATGTTTTTTTTTGTTCGATGCGATTGGCGAAAGAAACTGGTTTTTGCTGTATCTTGGTATATTTTTTTGCGAGCAACGGTTGTGGTCAGCAGTAACGGTGCTAGTCTTTACAATATGATGTCGGTATCTCCCATCTGATTGCTTATGGGTTCCAATATCAATCAAAATCTAATTATTGTGAGATGGCGTATTTTTACTATTGTGTAACGTCTCCAGTTTACCTTTAGTTTTGTCTGTCTTTGAAAGATCAAATAAAATAATTTCACAGAATTGTATAATTCATACTTAGGGTTTTCCTAATTTTTACTGACGCAGATATTTTCGGAATGACTCAAATAACAATTGCTATTTTACTTACAAAACCATTAGGATCATTATATTCATGTAATTTTCATTTTAAGGATGAATTAAATGAAATTCTTGCTTGAGCTTGATAGATATTCAAATTCATAGGCTTTTTGTTCATTGTCTTAAAATTAAAAAAAAAAACATTCTGATAGTACAGCTGTATTTTACAAACAAAATAAATCACTGTTTGCAACCACCTGTGTTAAAACAAAGATATAAAATCATAATAAACGACAGGTTAATTTAGTTTGTCGAGTTTAACGCTTTGGAACTTAAATTCCTTTGCAATTTAAGCAAATAAAGTTCGTCCACCATTGCCCTCGGGTGTGGCGACAAGGCACGAATTTGTATACAGTGGTGACGTAATGTTTCATGACATGATACCTACACTTACTTCTAAAATGTTTGGCCATCAACGTTTGGTAAGACTAAACTTTAAGCCAACATTGGCCAGTCACTGGCTCTATTTGAGATTTGTATTCCGAGTGATTGTGTTCTGATTTGAATTGCCGTTTGGAGTCTATCAGAGTATCTGAAGACTCTTAAAGAAACGTTCAACAATTCTTAGTTTCTCCGTTATTTCGTAAAAGCGAACATTCATTCGTTTGTCACTGTTTTGGCCAGCAAACTGACCCCAGATCCTGTTCCAACTGATTAACATAAGTATTTTCTTTCGACTTCGCAATTCTGCATAGCGATCGACAGTCATCAACGGCACGTTACTATCTTTAATCTCGGAACAAGTTCATCGTCACTGATACTTGATTTTTTATCGAGTGTTATTCATATTGTTTGACGGGCCGTCATCTGCAAGTAAAATGAGCTCGCGTAGATACGGATCGGGACTGAGCTACGAAGGATGAACGAACGTTCGAGGTTGTTCATTGGTTTGATTCCAACTGTGATTAAAACTTTGCACACTAACATGACAACCTGTTTGATTACCTAAGATCTTACTACAAAAAATCTATCTTTATTCCATAAGTTTGGCTGTACGTTGTAAACCAAGATCAGCAATATTTAGTGCAGTAATAACAATACGTTTCTTAGCGCATTGTCCACCTAAAACGTCATTTATGTCAAAACCATAATGCAAATTAGTTCGATCATTAGCAACAGCAGCAAGTGAAGCCGTTTTCTACATTATTTCCTTTAAAATTCAACCTTGCTCATCAGCGATACCGCAAAGCATCACTTCGCTCATTGTCACACATTAAAACATGACATCACTGACGACTGAGGCGTTGAGGTCGCCCCAACATTATCAATAGTACGATTTTTACGAAGCAGATGCAATCTACTCATGTCAATGTCCCAATTTTTTATAATGTCATTCGCATAAATTAGATCATCAACGTGTTTATCAATGTCCTCTGAATATTTATCGAGGTATATCGCATTGGTTGGTTCTAGATAAAATTGCTTAAGGTCTTGAATTTATCTGGTATTTTGAACTAATTTGGAATACGTGACCAAGAAATTCATAAAATAAATGAAGGTAAAAATAAAGACGAAGACGACGAGCAAGAAGGCCAGTGCAAAAGAAACAGCCAAACCAAGTGAGATGTTAATGTTGGTAATTTTCTAAACGATGAAATTAGCTTCACTTAACATGTAAACTAAATTAACATGGAACAAGGACAGGAAAATGATGACAATGATGAAAGTAAGCTTATGTCCAGGTTCATTTATCAATATTACAACAGCTGAAGCCTATACTTACGAAGTCACGACCTCTGAGTCCCAGGTCAATGCCGCAGCCACAGCTATTGTCAATTACAGTCACATGCGACCCCAACTAATTATGAATAAGGTACATGACAATGGCGTTCATAATCAAGAGGAAAGAACACTACAATCAGCTAGATAAGTAGTTAACGACAGTTTCCACATTCTCAAAGTTCGGTATCCGTTGCTAATCTATGAAAAACTTGAGACTCCGGAACATACCAATGCCAATTTTAAGTATAAAGCATTTGTTTTTAGTTCAAGACCGTCTCAATTCATTACTTCTTGTTTTGTACGGTCGTTGTCTCTATTGTTGTGTCTACCTGTCTATAATTCAGTGTGTCCATTTTATTGGGCTTTACCTTTTGTACTGCTACTCTTTGAATTTCCTGGTTAGTTTATTTTGTCTGTGTGTGGTCCATTTCTCATTCTCATTCTCATTGACTTTGATTCAAACGATTGGGTGAAGTTCGACTTTGCCATCAATATCAATTTTGATTTAATTTGATTCATATCTCGACTGAAATTCATTTGTTACAATCAGACTGATAATAGGGTATTTAACCTACTTTCCTAATTCGTGTTTATCATTGCTCATTATTTTGACAATTGCCATTACTCATGTCCTGGGTGCCTCAAGCTGACCCAGTTCATACAAATTATAGTAATTGTCCAAATTTGACTGCAAATGGTCGCCACCTACATGTCCAGCCTTCATTCGTATCAGTGTAGGAGGCTACTTTAGTCAGAAACCAAATTGTTATTTGCAGCTCTATAGTTTTTTTCTCCAAACATTTTCGTCTTATTTTTCTTTCGTTGAATTGTATTAGATAAGTTTGTAATTAGGTTTTTCTTATGAATTCTTTTTGTGGAACTATTTTAATTAGCCATAGTAGAGTTTTTGCAGGATAACGTCATCGACCCATTGGGTGGTAGTGTTAGACGGCAGTTTTTGTTCAATGTAATTTATGCACTAATAATTGGTTCCTTGTCGCTTACGGTAATGTTGAATTAGATCAATGAAAATAACTTGAACTAATCAAACATATTTTTTGTGATTATTCTATTATTATAGGTGAAAGGAGACAGTTTTGGAAACATACTACTTTAACGACATTTCAAACTATGTTCAATGTAATATTAATTATGAAAAACACTGTATTAAATCGTAACATAATAATAATCGAAAACCTACAGCAACACAAAACAAACAAACAATTAATTACTACAAGACCCAAATAGAAAATAAATGTTAACCAGAGAAGTTACCGGAATAACCATCGCCCGTCACTAGTAACTGAATTTAATAGCGAATCGAACCATGTATTATGGACTAATAGGTACCCAGGAGCAAAGGGGCGTTTATCCACAGCCCTTCACAGGATACAACAAATGACAGATAATTATAAAGTATCGTCGACTGTACCTACATTTACACTTGAGGACAAAATTAAAGGAACACTTTTATTATGAAAATAAGTTGCTAAGCCGTTCTGTACTTTTATTGGTCAGTCTATCTATAATAAGCAGTAATATTTTCGCACCGTAACTGCCACTTGATTGTTTTATAGCTTCTAAGAAATTATTAATCGATGTAACAACTCCATCCGTCAAGATTCAATCTGAGAATTTATGCTGTAAAATATTTGCGCAGGAGCAAATCTTAACTTGAATCAATATTGATAAGTGTATAATAAATTGGTTTAGTAAATAGTCCGTCAAAACATGGATGATTTATAGTTGCTGTTTATGGATAGCGGACAGTTTCTCAGCGGTCTTGGAAACGGACGAGGTGACATACAAACAGACAAGCACTTTCACATGGGAGCGGAGCGCGCCTGCGCATTGTCTCGGTCGCCATTGTTCCGATACACTATAATGAAAACAACGCATTACTTTCTTTGGTTTTGCTTGGGAAACTCGCGAGATGAGCATTTGACAGCAAAAAATTCTGTTCGAAAGTGCTAGCTGCTAAAGATTTGCAGTATAAACAGATGTTGGAATGACGGCTGGACTGATTTGAAACCAATGAAGTAAGTAGATGTTACTACTTTTTGCAGCACGGTATGGAAAGTAATGGTCGCTTCATGTTATCAATGAGATAATTAGAAATCTGGAGCAAGAGAAATTATCAAGGGTTAATTAAGTCAATCGGAAATAATAGAACGAAAAAAAATGACTCCTACAATAAGTACATACATTAACCCTTTAGACTTCATGTTTACCTTATCATCAACTATGGCCAATCTCAACGAATGGCAGGAAACACCCTTATCTTTACCTAAACTCAATGAAATTCGGCATCAATGTCACTGCATTTCCAAATACGCTCGAAGTCAGTGAATCTATACTAAACAATATATTCTCACGGCTGTTAGCAAATAGTTTTTATGCCTGTCATCCTTCAGGAAGTAAAGGTAAGAGTCGTCACGCCTCGCGAGTCTTCACATGGGCGTGGGAAATGACTGCTATAGCAGTAGGAGCTAGCTATCGCTACCTGCCCGGCGTTGTTTACATATTTGTGGAGTTTAATTGGTGGGTGCAAGCTGCAGTTGAAGTCCTCTTGGGGCATGAACTGTGACTGGTGTGGGAAATAACGATTTTATTGTATTGCTTCGACTTCCTTTTGTTTCGAAGAAAATGTTTAGAGGTATGAAGACAGGGTATAAAGTTCTTCATATAAAATGGAGGTTCCTCCAACCGTCCTGTTGTGATCTATTTGTGCTCGAATGATCTTGTTAGGAGGGTAATGTCAGGAAACATTTTTGTCTTTGTGTTAAAAAAAACAAAATGGCAGCTTCAGATTTTAGCCTCACAGCAATAGATAATAGTACAGCTATATTTATTTTAATCGCGCGGATAACTTGAATATCGCGATTTTGAATGTAGTTTAGTTCGTGTGTCGCCGCCAAGTAATTTATATTTAGCTATATCCTGATAGAAATTAAGATATTCTTTCTCGAAGCGTTGTAGGAATGTTCAGTTAGTCACGCTGGAAAGTTGCTAGATATTTTCACTTAGCACTTCAGTGTTTCTGTTTACGATTTCAATTCCATTTTGCGTAATGAGAATTGTAAAGTGCAGTGCTTAGTACCTACTTAAAGTTATAATTGGACTCTACATTTGTTGCGATTGAAAATAAAAATAGGAACAACTGGAACACGAATTAAGTCTCAATTTTATAGTCATGGAGTAAATATTATCTATGGTAATTAAGCTCATAATTTTTATAGTTTAATGCAACTGATATGGAGCTACTGGATCTGAAATAAAAAAAAACACATTGCGCTGGGCGGGCATGGAATAAAACTTATGAAAAATTCTAGAGTAGCCATTAGATATCGTGAAGTCATAATATTATGTAGATATATTTCGTAATATCTATAAAGGGTGTAACAAGACCGTTAACGAAGCCGAAACGTAGGTACTTGTTTTCCCCGTCATTGCGATAATTTTTTTGTTCTCGACCATACCTGGGAAACTTCTAGTTACGGAGATATTGTGAGTCAAAGACCGAACTTTTTCACAAGTTTTTTTTAAATATGTGTTTTTAATGTAAAATTTTACTACCCCCCGTACTATTCAATTCATCAATCAGCACAATGTTTTGAGTGTGTTACATTGAGTCCTACCGCAAAACGTGATTTTTCATCCCAAAAAAAAAGGCGTTGCCTAGCAATAATTTTTGAGTAAAGTTACTTAGTTTGATGTACAAAATGCTTGGTTGACGGCTTCGTAAAGGGTCCGTTTACACCCTGTAGATGTCTACTACATTATTACGTTTATAAAGTAAAGATATAAAGTCATACGACATATCGTATAATGATTAAGTACAGGTTTATTTTATCAACAAGAGTTTTTTTATAGTTTTTATTACAGATCGGTAGCATTAAATAACACTCCGTTTTTATTTCGAGTAATTGTCATTATCTTGAGGTAATGCGGGTTGATAGCGTACTCGAAGTGATTTCAATGTGGAATTGATTCTGTGATACCGGCTCGATAGCTATTTAATTACTGATTACATAAGGGATATTGTTATTTTGACATAAGCCGGATATTATGCAGTTTATCGCTCCTTTTCACGTCATTATGTCATTGTTTTATAAATTAAATTAAGGAAAACTGTTAACGCTCCTTCGTCACCATCATCTGCTTAGCCTTTTCCCAACTTTGTTGTGGTCGGCTTCTAGTCTAACTAGATGCCACTGAAAACCAGTATTTTACATAAGGCGACTGCCTATCTGACCGTCACAACCCAGTCACTGGGTAAGACGATACCCTTTGGTAAGACTGGTTGCCAAACTGTCGATCTTCTAACTACCTGTAACGACTGGAAGATACTTCGACTGTAGATTTAAGCAAACCTTTTTAAAAGAATAAAGATTTAAGAAAATTACCCAAATAATATAGAATTCGATCGCTTAGAAAGTAGCATTTGTCAATAATATGATATAATCACATGAAAATCATATTCCAGTCTGTACATCCGTTGCCTAGCAACCGACGCGTTGGTATGCTTGCATGCGCCCGCGCCGCGGCACGCAACTAAATGTCGACGTGCATCATACTTTTTATAATAATATGCGGTGACTATTCAAGAATATCATTGTATGCGTGGAATAGTAATTGTGGCTGCTCAGAGTTGAAATCAAGTAACTTGATTTTTGTAATTTTACAACATAAGTACATTTATTTTGCACAGACGAAGTAACACAACATATTCCGTAAGATACACACACAAAAAAAGGGAAAGGAGGAGAGGTTATTTTCATAGGGCTGAATCCTTGAATTCCGCTGACTTTTTACTGTCGAAAACAGATTCTTGAAATGTTATCTTGAATATATTTCAGAGCAGACTTTTCATTAAGGAAACAAAATCTTTATAAAACATATTTTTTTTCAAAAGTCGAGTTACTTGGTTTCAACTTTGAGCAGCCTCGTACATGTCTCAAGAACGATAAGCTTAAAGACAGTAAGTAGGCCTTTACAAGAAATTAAGAGCGATGCTAATCAAAACTACCACTGTTTGAAAAGTCGGACGAGCCGCAACGTTACTACCTACTATTTAAGCCGATGTGTGATCTACTCAAGTACAGTGCACAGCCCTATTATTTATTTTAATTACACAAATTCGCGCGTATCACAGCACCACTTAAGTTTTTACTCCAATTAACATGCTTTTCTCATTAAAAAGAATCTTTCCTTTCGAGAAATGTCGTATGTGCTGCGCGTGGCCTTAATCGGAACTAACAGCGCCATCTTGTTTTTTCAAATACCATTTCCATAGACAATTTCATAAATGTTTACCAAAGCGCCCTGCTGTCAATGTCATTCAAGCGTCAAAAGAACTCATCTGCTCTACATTGGCATCCTTAATCCGAATGTCATCTCAATAAAAAGTGGATCATTTGAATCGGTAAGCGAAATCGAGTCCGCGAGCCTTAATCGTAATTGATTCTCGTCAGGTAGTGTTCATGTACTTAACATACTATCCCCGATCGCCGAGTGGGCGAATTTATTTGGCCGCATTTGTAACGGTACATCCTTATTTTATTGTGTCGTTTTTTGTTTGTTTCATTATTTTGAAAGGCATTGTGATCGTGGTATACTTATTTTGATCGATAGTGTACCGTATTTTTTAGAGGTACGTGGTTGTCGAGTCTATACTTAAATACGGACTTGCCTAATTATAAGCGCCCACACTTGCATCTCGTATCATTTTTTTTAATGAATATACTTTATTATATTTCCTACAGCTGCAGCAGCCAATTACCAACTCAATTTTATTCTTGTATAACTGTATTCTTTTTACTGACATTCTCGACATGTCTGAATGACATAATATTGTCTACAAGTACCGAGGTATTTATTTAATATTCCTCACAGTGTGCAGTGGAATGTGCTTCCTAGTTATTTAAATGGTAATAAATCCTCTTAGTTAGCAGCGAGTGTCTCAAAGGCATCTACCTGTGAACTATTGTTTTGCTTCCTACATCATTAATAGTTTACGCATAGATTATAGATTTATTAATGTCAGTCAGCCATGATGGAAATATTTCTATCTTGTCTATTGGAAGTTGTCTTGTCTCGTGATAAATAACAAATCAATTTTACAATCTAATACAAACGAATAAATTACGTGTGGGTTTTATTTATTGGCTATACTATCTTGGTTGGTATCACAATTTCTTCATTGAAAAACAGAGAAAGTCCTTTACTCTCCTTCACCACATCACAAGAAATAACTTAGGCACTTCTATTATCTTAACGAATTTAAGAAGAGAAAGAACTTCCTGATCTTTTCTTATTGGATCTTCATAGATCTATTAAATCTAAAAATAAAAAAATATAAGAAAGAGATAAGAAAGAGTATTTTCCAATAAAAGTAGTCAATAACCGCTTCAAGGGCCTATTGCCTACGTAAATGCGCAAAAAGATAAAATAAATATTTCCATATGCCATCGATATAGAATCTAGACGGTTACTACATGGATTATTTCTATATTTAAATCCGACACCAATGTAGTACTTATCTTTCATCCTTTATCTGCTATTCTGCGCAGAAAAATATAGATACTGAAGCAGTTCGAAAGAATATTTTGTGACTAACAGTCGTGGAAAAAGTGATTGGTTTTATCAATTTTATTAATGAAATTAATGGGCACCCAACATGCAGTTGTACAACGCGTATCTTCTCCTACTAAGTGAGTCATAAGCATAGTATTATCATAATTGGATTATTTAGATTATCATTATCGTCATTTAATGAGGACAATTTGAACTCATTTTTTCTGCACTGATGTGTAATTCTTTCCAGGAAAATTCTTTCTTTTGAATTAAGGACACTTTTGAATTTTGAATAATGTTCCTTATAATTATTATGTTTTTTTTTCAATTATTTTAGAATTTATAATTTTTCAGAACATTTTTTTGTGAATTTATCTATTCGGTAGTTTTCCGCAATGAGATTGCGCAATGAGTCTAGGATATCATTTTTATGTTAAGATGATGTGAGCGCCAGTTTAGCTATGTAAATTAATAGAAATGATATTGACTTAGAATATTGTTGTTTTACATAAAGAACCATAATATTTTTAACCGACGAACAATAAAAGAGATTTTCAATTCGACGCGTGTACATTTGGTGATCATCTGATTCTGGCAAACTTTTCTATCATCAAACCCCAAAATAAATATTTGTATGAACATTGAATTAATTAATTTAAACAGGTTGCCTATTAATTACTCTTCAAGTAGCAACGAGTTAAATACTATTTGTACAGCAACTGATCAAATCATTTCAAGAAATCAAAACTTTAAGAGGAAAATAGAAATGGCAGCTTTACATTGTTTTTAATTTAGTTAGTGTCAAAAACAAAGTGATTAACAAATCACCGGCTAAGAAATGCCGTTTTTTTCTGCAAAAAACGATAATCCCTTAATTCTAAATTGTTACAGTTATTAACATAGAGAAATACTAATGTGTCTTAATCTCTTTTGTTTGGCATACAATCTCTAAATACTTTAACCTCATTAGGGATTGTGAGCCCTTTTGTCTCTTATCTATGGTAAAAGACTTCTTATTTCGAATTTTGTGTTCTTGTTTAGTTTAGTTCTTGCGTTAGTGGTGAGTGCATCGAAGTGCAGTGTCGTGTCCTTTTCAGGAGTGGTTTTTTACGAAAATGGTGGTGTTATTAAGATATCGGCGTAGAACTTTCTATGATTCTGACAGAGGTGGTTAGTGGGACTTCTTTATATTTTATTTTGATTTATTAGGAAACTTCAGATTCGCCAACCATTATTCGTATTCGAGGATTCGAAGTTTGGCATAACTTCAATTCGAATTAAAAATAATGTGGGAGTAAAAGGCAAAGCTATTGCAATTATTCCGAATTTTTAATAGGACACTCCCTATAATTATGGCCAAAAGTTGGAATAGTGAATATTTATGGGAAAAGAGTGATGTTTTGTATGGTAGGAAACAATGGAAAACAACTTTAATTCTAACTTACGCCAGAAGGTAGAATAAAAGTTGTGACTTTATGAGTGTCGACGCGGAATCGGCATTCGCCAGCACGGACACCGCAACTCGATACCGCGTCGCGTCGGGCATACACATAAAGTTCTTTCTCACCGTCCCAAGCCGATCTGTGTCGTTAAGTGCGGTCACTTCCTTACCAAATATCAAGACTGACATTATGACACCTCGGTAAATGGCGTGTGACGTGCGAGTGAATCCGAAGTAAATATAACTCGTCTAGACGATGCTAGTGCGTTGACACAAATAGTTTAGTGCCCGACTGCCCGTCCGTGACTATCTGGAGGTCGAGGAGAAGTGCATTCGGGAGTCACCAATTAATTTACTGAACGCTTCAGAAGCTGTCAGTGGCAATATTCTATGGCAATGGTGACATTGACATATCTATTGCACGATGTTTTTTTTTAAATTTCATTTTTGAGTATGACAAAAAAGTGAGCGTAATATTGTTTGCTACGGCATCCATAACTAATTGGCTCCTTAAATAAAGGTAGGTAATTAAATAAAATCATATTATAGAACCACAACAAAAGTTAGTTAATAGCTACTAATGCTACATCATAGACATTCATAGACGATTGTCGGAAAAAGATAAATATTTTTTGAAGTTCAGCGCAATTCATTGATACTTAATTGATCAATCAATCAATTGATAAATAATTGATCATTAAGCACCACAAGCTCATCATGCTGTTAATACTATGATATTTAGTTTCAACCAACAGCTAGGTACTTAGATGGTTCCATTATGAAGTCCATTCATAATAATATTGTTCTTCAGGGCTTGCTAAATTGTTTTGTCGTAAGGAGCAAAGCTTTTCCTTCAAAGTAAGGTGTGGTGACTTGGAGCTGTGGGACTGTGGGAACACAAAGGGCTAAGAAGGAACATGGGTGGATTTTAGTCAGTACAAGTCTGACACTCCCTCCCCGAGCGGAAAGAGTCATTTGATGATTTCCAAAGAGAAAAAAAAAGTGTGGTGACTTACTGTGAGTCACACCGCGCACGTTCCTAAACTTAATGAACTTCCGGAAAACACTGAGAAAATGAAAGTGTAAATTTTACTATTCTAATTTGTTCTCTTAAACTTCTAACATAGAGCTCCAAACAACTCCTTAAAAATTCACAGTTTCGGTCCATTCACTCAGCGGAAATAATTGAACTCTATCCCGTGTTTCGATGCGATCTATAAATACATGACCATAATAATCCGGGAACGTCGGCGCACGCACAGTTAGCCGCGACGCGACGCTCGGCGCCGACGTCGACGTCACCCGTGCAGCGTGTGCAATTTTTTCGACGTCACGTCATTTTTGACAGTATTGACATGTGTCAAATTACGCGCGTTATTGTGAGATTCGTTGGTAAATACGATGGGAAGGCTAGATAAAGATTATGTGATTTATTATAGTGCAGTCTACATGTAGATAATTGAGTAAACAAATATTGTAGAAAACTTTCTTAGTGGGATATTGTCCCATGAAAAGCTAATTGGAACTTTTTACTTTTGGTTAGTGAGTCTGGAGTACAAACAAATCTATGTCAAACGCATGCATTTGGCATGCGCGTGGTAAATCGTAGATTATCTTCAACAATCTTTTGTCTTTTTCAAAAATGCAGAACCGGAAGGAGATTCCATTTTTATCTTTTGGTCCAAATATTTTATAATCTAAAAGAGATAACATTGGAAGTTATATAATTATGTGATTCACCTCATTATCTTTTTATAGTAGCTAAGTACCTATCTTATTAATTTATATAGCAGCATATTCTTTTTATCTAAATCCATTTATGGTTTAGTTTAAAAAAAATGATGCGCGGTTCTGCAGTGTTTTTCCAGTTTTTTTGTTATCTACTTAAAAATGCATAGTTACGATGAAATTCAATAGTTAAAGAAACAAATATCTGATGAAAAATGCTTTAAAGATGTATTCTCAATATCAAAATGTATAAGCATACGCACTTACAGTTTGAGCATCTCTTTGTCCAATTAATATTATTTAAATTCCCAACGCGGATATAAAAGTTGCTCACAATGACAATTCTTTATCCCTTCAAGAAAAACACTTGAACCGAAAGATAAGCAATGAGTCGTCATACACGTAACAAAAAAATAAGTATCTTACGCAAACCATTGATTACTTTCATGATATTCATACATGAAATCACAAATGACTCATTCAATCACTCACCGGTCCAGACTGTCTGACTATCGATACTTCTTGTACGTAAGACCGTAAGACCCAGTCACCTGTGACGTCTGTACACCCACCCACACAAGTCATCACGAAAAATGTTGTGTTATCTTCGTTTTGGCAACTGTTATTGTGTGGTAGAATGTACATGAACTGCAGTTCGTTTAGTGTTGGCCCCGATTCGGTTAATGAAGAGCAATTTGTTTAATTTGTTGGTGTTCCGGTGAAATTGTGTTTAGTTTTAGTTTTTGTCATTTGAGTCGTGATCCATGTGTGTTATGGGTGCATTATGTCGGTTCCAAGCCAAATATGTTATAGGTGAGTTTTCATATTTAATTATTTCAATAAAATTTACCCCAACAGAGTTTGGACAAGTGCTAGCTTTCAAAACGTTTCGTATTTCTGCAATGACTGGATCGGAATTGTGATGCCTTTTCGGTGGTTTAGGTCAATTCAATAAAAAAATTTTTGATTCTCGCTGAAATGTGAAATTACACTTTTTCTAAGCCCCCAAGTACCTATTTAATAGTCAGTATTCACAAAAATGTGAGTTTTTAACCACTGCTTTTAGTTTATTTTTAATAGAAAATTAGTCATCTAACTAAGATCTAAAACAGTCATAGTGTGTGTGGTCCATTCATCGTCGCAATTAAACGAAAATGCTTATAATTAAACGTCAAGTTGTAAAACAGACTGCGTGTGTTCCGTTTCCTTCAGTCTGTAATTAAATTGTAAATGTCTAATAAATAACCCCTATTTGCTGTTCGAGGAAGAAAGAACCTTAGTTACGATGTCATGATCATCTGCCTAGCTTTTTCTCAACTATGTTGGGGTCGGCTTCCAGTCTAACCGGATGCAGCTGAATATCAGTATTTTATTTGCAGTGGCAGCCTATCTGACCTCCACAGCACGGCTACTGGGTAACACGACACCCCTTGGTAAGACAGGGTTGCAGAAACGAACAACTGATTATAATATTAATTTTAAATACAGGTTGTTCTGGAAAACACGGAGAAAATGAAAGTAACTTTCAAACTCATTTCGATTTCAAATTTAGAACTTATGTGAGATTTATTACACAAAAACACAAAAAGGTTGGTTCGTTAATTATATTTATCTAAAAGAGGGATGATCTCTTGCCCTTTATTAAATCTTAAAAAAACCTCCAAGAACAAAACACACAAACATTTAGCATTAATAAACTATAAATAGCCAAATTGAGAGAGTAACTAAACAAATAACATCCTGTGATTTCCTGCTCGGTGGCTGAAATAAACCACACACTGTATACTGATGGGAAACCTTGTGCTTTGTGCCGCTACGGTTACAAAGTTTCAGGTCATTGATACTTTGAATATTAATACTTTCAGAGCTCCTGAAGCGGCCGCGTGTTTTTATAAGTCCTTCCACAAGTGTTGCAAAGACAGGTTGCTTGATACCTTTACTAAGTTTAATAGTAGTAGTACCTAGTAGAAAAAATTAAATTAAATTGAGGATTTTAAAGGAGGCTGAGTTACAAAAACAATTTTAAAATTATTTATAACTAGCGACATATATAAACCTTCCTCTTGAATCACTCTATCTACTGCTGAAAACTACATTGAAATCCGTTGCGGAGTTTAAAAGATCTAAGCGTACAAACAGCGGGAGCGACTTTGTTTTATACTATGTAATGATGTTGCTAAAATAATGTCATCACGAACGTGTTTGTAACAATATGTATACGGCACCCTTAACTTCATGAAAATAACGATACCAATAAAAGTGACAAACAAATTAAAAACATCAATTCGAAAACAAAAGACTGACGTCTTCTTTGTAGACAGTTTCTTCAAGGGCTGCCTAGACATGGTTACGTTATCGTGCCTGAAATCAGGGTTACTGGGATACTATGGAGAGTCCTGGTGTTCCGGTTCAGCTTACAACCGTTTCTTTGTCCATATTTCACGCTATATGCATTTTAATACCATGTATTAGATGAATATATTCGTAACGTCTTCAAAATGCAGTAAGTGCAAGCATTCACTGACCCCTGATGACTAACGCACTCCGAATCCCTACTTAATTCGCGTAAACACTTAACACATTGCTACCTATTTTAGGTACCAAGTAACATTCGATAAATCCTTCACGACGACTTAGTAATTCAAACAAGTTCTGCACTCCATCCCCTTTGCAAGATCTGCTTTTACTCCATTAAGGTGAATGCTTCGTTCAAATAATTATATTGAACCCAAAGTTGCACTTTTTATTTTAGGTTGTAAAACGAACTTTTATCAAGCAAACTTTGAGAATTTGACGACAAATAAACTGAACATTGTTTATCTAATAAATTATTATGATTTAAAATATATTGTCGATTAAATGCAATAATTGGGCGAATTTGAACGTCGGTTTACTTTACTATACTATAACTATTTACGACATAAAATTCGATTTATCTAAGATCTATCTTTATTTTGCGCGAAATAACATCACATAAATGTTCACAATTTATCAAAAAATTACTAAATTAGTCCCCGTTTTCCTTTCAAAACTTAACGACCAAAACAGTCCCCTTAAGCCAGCAATATTTTAACCAAAACAAATAGTACAAAAAGCTCTCACTGCCGTCAGCGATGGCGCTAAGCGCTGACTCAGACAGACAGACGGACAGACTATATTTAGGAACGGAGCGCAAATGTAAGCATCCTGTCGCAAGCAAATAACGTGATAGTTATGTGTTATAAACGACTTTTAACAATGACAACACTCTTCGGAAGTCCCTCATAAGCCCTCATTTGTGATGAGTGTCGTGCTTTTTCCTGTTAGGGGTGAATTTTGTAGGACGTTCCTGATCTTTGCGAATTAGTCACAAGATGGCGAATTTCATATAGTTTGAATTAAAAAAAGAATTAAAAGAGAATTAAATAAGCTTATTAGTTACTACCAAAAACAAAGGTTAACTTGACAAAAAGCATGCATAACCACAGTTACTAAACTAACCGTAGTGCATCCTTGCAGAAAATTTTGTTTGTACCTTTTAGACGTAAACGTTAGCGAGCGCCAAGCAGTCTCTATTCTTGTAATTTTCAAGTTCGACAACTTCGATTAAGTTTATCTCATTAATTTTTTTTATAACGATCCATGGAACACCTGTGAAACTCGATTATGATTTCCTTGTAACCATTTATACCAATTTATTATTTATGCTTCTTCTTTCAAATCGTGCACAAACAATAGATTCATCGCTTCTTCTCTTATTTAGTTCATACTCTATAATCAATGGTTATGCATGGTGTTACCATTGTAATAAAACCCATAAGTAGGAGCGTTATATGCGTGCAAATAAGTTATTTGACCTTCAGTTTTTTAAACTACCAACTTTGTATTATGTATCGACTTTGAAAAAATCGTGCAGTCATCGACAACCGCGGAATAGAAGCTTTGTCCTGACATTTTAATTTTTTTTTAAACAAAGGAAATTCGGAAACGCAAATGGTTTTTCAAAAAGGCTGTCTTACAGTGGGCCTAGTGTAAAACGAATGTCATAATTTCTAGGTGGTTTTCCTGATCCAAGACATTTCTCTTTGATAAACTTAATGTTTGGAAAATACCTAATATTTTTCAATCACCTGAATGTACGTAATTGTGAACATTGGTATCGAGTTAATGGTTCATGATTTAAGTGCTAACTAAAAAAACTTTGCGGAAGATTTTGGCTTGAACAAAAACTTATGAGGCGATCGCAAATTGTGTCTGACTAAGCAATAACTACGTTTTTATGTGGTTTTTACGTCATTTACACGTGACGAACAAAAAATCTTGTAAAACTGTAATTTTTGATATTTTGGAGACCAAGATTTCGTCGAATTTGAGACGATTTAGTACTTACTGCCAGTCCTTTTCCGCTTATGAACACTTGAATGTAAAAATCTTCAGCAGATTACCTGCATCTCAATGCAATCTCAATACTTTTCTCGTTTTTCTAACTTAACAGACAGATGTGTTGCTGGCGAGTTTGTTGCGACACTTCTTACCCTCAGCTACTGGACACAGGGACTGCCTTATGTCATTTTGAAGTTCAAAAAGTTCGGTTCCAAGCCTAACTTGAATAAATGACTTTTGATTTCGATTCTATCAATATAAAATCTTTTTCACACTCAATAACCATCTCCATTTCTTTGTCCAAACAGAAGGCGAATTGGAAACCGAATGGCTACAAGCGGCAGGCCTCGGATCCCTGGCGGCTCCGTTCCAAGCGGGTCTGGAGGTAACAGAGGCCCAGCTGGGTGAAGCCGTCAGGCCTCTGCCCAGGGAACAGGCTGCAGCCGTCCGGAGACGGGTCAGGAGACTTAACAGAACAGTGAGGAGGAAACGAGCTGCTTCCCGAGCGAGGAAGCCAGACATCAGGGATGTTTTTAGGGATATGGAGGTGAGTGTCTTTCACAGAATCATGACTTTAGCAGTTCCCTTAGGTATACGGTTTAAATTCGTAATTTAGCTTCGAATATTAGCCGTGACTGACTGGAAATTTTATACGGGTATTAAATGCGTTCCTTCACATTTATAGCTTTTCAAAAAGAGACTTTTTTGAATACTAATCTTTACTAATTTGTATTTTTGATGCGTGACTTTTTTAAAATTAAAAGTCATCGGAAAACTTTAGCCAAGGATTTTAATACTGTTTTAGTTACGGTTCGTAATCGGGAATTCTGGATGATGACAATTTCTTCAAATAATTTGCAATCGCGTTGCAATAGTTTTTCACGTTAACTTCTAGCAATACAGATATTCCTGAGGTTTTTCCCATTCCTTGAATTCTTTTGGCTCATTGTCTTCTGTTAATGATTTAAGCGTCGGTATAAGTAGTTTGTGATAATCACAAGAGCTTTCAGTGACATTCGAAAGCTCGTCGCGTATATAGCTCATTAGTCGTTCCTTCGCTCAGGTTCAAAAGTGACTAAATACTTACATATGTGTATTCCGCCGTATACTTTTCTTGTAAGTTTTATATGGTTATAATAACGAAATCAGCCCGTATTCGTCTAAAACTGGCCTCTTTAATGATTGCACGCCACTGGGCTTGATCCATCAACTCACACCCGCGCCTGGGTGTTGGATTAAAGGCCAGCCCACATCCTCTCAGTGCCTCTCACCAAGAGGAGACTACTCTCAATTATCCATTACGAAAGCTGCTTCAACTAACCTCCAATCAAATACTTTTGTCTTATCCGAAACTGACCTCATCTTAATCAACACTATATCAAGGCATACTTTCTCCAAGGCTTTCTTTCTCTTCTCTTTTTTTTTTTAATAAAGCCCCATTTGTCACAAAGCTCATAGAACCTCGATTCAGAATCAAACACTTCACTTAGCATTGTTCTGTCAGAAACGGAAAGATAGATGACGTTCCTAGTACCATAGCGATAAATGAGGATCATTAATTGTATATCAATTACTGGTGTGTAGCCGGCGCACGCGTCGGTAGTGCAAGCATAGTTTGATAGATGGCAGGACTTGGTTTGTTATCAATTCATTTAGTAAGATCATTTGCACCTGTTAATTTAGAAAATGATAGTTTGAGATCGCATCGGATAGATCGATGAGTTTTCATAAAACATATAAACTCTACCAATGAAAAATATGTCTAAAAGCTTGAAAAAGCTATAATCAAAATATCAGACTGCCGAAACATTTTACATGAAAGTCAAAAATTCAGATCAAAACTATATTGATGAGCAATTCTCAAACAAAAAAACTGCATTACAAATTAAATACAAAATAGAACATTTTAATGAATCACCTGTTCAAGTTTATTGTTTCATCGAAAAAACTAAAGAACTTCTTTGAATGTACCACAATGAATCATTCGTCAAAACATTATTGAGTACCACAAAGAATCTTTGTCGATTAGTATGTAGAATGGAATTGCTGAGTAAAGAGACTCAACACGCTATTTATTACTTTTTGGAGTGTTTACTGCATTTTTCTGCAAAATTACTGATCGAATTTCATCATCGGTTTAGCAGTAAATTGAATGATGAAGAGTTGTTTTAAAATTATGGTTATAGCTCTTTTTATAAAGCTTTATCATTGGACTAGCTGTTGCCCGCGACTTCGTCCACGATAACTACCTCCCTGCCAAATTTCAAGTCTGTACTTAGCACAAAAAATGAAGGAGTTTCATACAAACTTGCGAGAGCCCTTAGACCTCCTTAATCCGGCCCTGTCGCAAAATCCGTTCTTAGTGGACGTCTACTACCTATAAACTACCTCACTGGCAAATTTCATCTTTATACGCCAAGCAGTTTTCGATATTTCGTGACGAGTGAGTGAGTGAGTGACCTTTCGCTTTTATATATTTAGATTTAGAATGCATCACATCAAAAAACCCATCACCATATTCATCATAACTATCTAAATCATGTCCAGTACCATTATCTTCTTTTCAATTTCTAATGACCATTCCACTCCACTGAACTCAATGAAAATATCTCGAGAAAACTCGCACTTGAACGAATGAATGTAAGAAAACTGTCAATATGAAATGTTCTTATAATTCTTCTGGTACTTTCTAAGCCTATATCCACCTGATCACTGATCGCTTGCGGTTCGCCGCAAATGATTGGCTGGTGCATGATTACATTTAGTTTCACGAGCAGTGGGTTAATCGGTAAAGTAAAAGCGGTGTTCATTGTCAGTTGTCATCTTGTCATGCGGTTCTGTTGTTTCTGGTTGTGACGGAACTTTTGTGTTGTTAAACAGTCGGTCAGTGGGCTATCCTGTTTTGTCTTTATCTGCTTTTTAAATAGTTTTGTTATTATAATTTTTCTGTAGCACGTTTGAAGCTATTGTCTTATTTGAAATATTTATCTCTTTGGTTATCGTGCAGCGTATTTTGGGGTTTTCACGTGAGTGAATTCACGTGTCTTTTATCTGCTTTTGACGAATTGTTTGGATTATGTAAATCGCAAGTCACAGCTCTCTTAGAATTAATCGCCGGAACCTTTCAAATGCAAAGCCTTAGGCCTCATATAAATCTATCCGGTTGTCTTAACAAAACAACAGGTGATTCAGACGATAAAACAACAAATGATTGCGCTACTAATCTAGCGAAATTTAATAACAACGCAATTATCAGTCTCACTCGCCATCCCAAAAATGCTTTGTGAAACTTCGCACGCAAAAAAGCGAATTTCGGAATGTCAGATGATATTCGTTCCATCGAATCACGCGCTCTCGATCATGCAACTGTTAATAAGAAACCATTACCTCGGTGACGTGCACACTGAAGTATGTTTATAACTACTTTGTACTGTATATTAGGGACAAGTGATAATGACTCGTTAGATAAGCATGCAATTAAGGTTTTCGGGAATAGTTGGAGGTACCTGTTCAGTTCGAAACATGGAGTTTTCTACGCGTGTCGTTCGTGTTTGTGAACCATTAGGTTTAAAAGATAATTGTGGGTTTTTAGTTTGTTGTAATTATGTTTACTTCGTTTAAGTAAATTGGGAGCTATTAGTGTGTTTTGGATGCAGTGCTTTTAGTTGTGACAGTTAGGTAAAATGAGAACTATGTGAGTGAATTCGAAATGATTTACCTTGAACCTAAACAAAATGTGACGTGTGACCTGATGAAGTTTTTGTGAATGGTAATTCAGCAATTAATAATTAATTTGTAATGCCAACTTAAACATAATTCGCGACAACAATTTCGATTAAATTATAGTGCAATATCTGGGTCTCTCATTTTCCTTTAGCAGACAGTGAAAGCATACGTAAGAACGTTTAAAAACAAAACACAGTGCAAAATTGCGACAGGCAATCGACAATAAACTGTCTCTATAAAATTACGCAAAATGAATATCTAGTAATACGGTAATGTTAATTACACAAGCGATACCAGTGTTAAGTGCGGTGTGGCGGACGCGTTGCGTTGCGTCCGTTGGTTTCCAAACTACAGTGCGTGTAGGCTTCAGTAGTGGAGTTAGAACGGAGTGCAGTGCGCTCAACAGCAGCTCTGCAAACAGTGAACATGATCTGTGACACCATGCGAGTGAAGGTGTGCGAGAAAGTGGTGAACTGTAAGGGGCTGGCGTTAGTGCGCTCCTATATCGAGGCTCTGGTAAATATTTGTGATTTGTTCAGTGTGAGTGACTTCAGTTGTGACGTCATTTTGGAAAGTTGGGACAGGTCGGAAAAGGGTGAGATGTTTTGTTGTTATATTGAATGGCTGTTAGTAGTTGACATGTTGAATGTAAAAACGAAGATGTTATGTTTTCGTTATTACTTTGTTTATTGTTTCGCTGTGCAACGTTGTTTTCTTCAATCAGTCCAATAACATATTTATCCAGATTCAGGGCAGATTTGCTGTTGTTTTTGTTTTTAAGTTCTACATCGTTTCTCTCAGGAGATACGCGTGCAAGATAAATACGAGAGTACCTGGTCACACAGAAACTAAACAAGAGATTACTAGTCTCATGTGACCGCGGATTAAAATTCCCAAAAGATAAAAATAACTGTTTGTAGGTAGCTTATCGATAAGATTAGACGATTGGATTTGTCTGTTTGTTCGTCTTGTTTATCTTATTTTTGTTCTTCTTAATCTTTCTTAAGTCTTAGATCTGCTTTGTTGTTCATCTTCTTTCAGTCAATGATTATTTTCTTCATCCATGTTTTGGCTGTCTTAAGTTTCTACTCATGTTACGTTATAAGTTCTATTAATCGTTTTATCGACCCCCACGACTTTTGGATAGTTATCAAAGTAAATATCTTTATCGATTTTATCAGTTTGCTAATGCGTTACAGTTCCGAAATCACGTTTACTAATAGACATTTTAGATTTAGGGCATACGATTTTGTTTAATTTATCTATCTATGATAATCTATTTGCTTAGTCTGTCGTAACTCCTTTTAAGTGTTCAATTAAAGCGTTATTCGTGATTCTGACATTAAAAGCTTTTCTATTATTTCTAGAATGTTGGTATTTGGTACGCAATCAAGATATTGTTTTATGATTAATTATATTATCAGTACCTAGGTCAGTTTGCTAGCGATAAATCGATGCTGATAAATTGATTTGGACTACTTTAACTCATTGTTTACCAACAATGCGTTAAAGTGGGGCAAATAAATGCGATTGTTGGCAGACGGTTCGTCAACTTGATACCTACTTTGCATATTTATACCCACCTACTTTGTTTATGCTAATTATATTTATTGATAAACTGTAACAGTTTTTTGGCTCAGTTCTGAGAATAGACCGACATGATTAGATATTGATACCCCTGTTTTTTTAGCTTTAATATGAGCACTTAGAACTATAGCAAATACCTACCTTTGTGTCATTTACAACTATTAACTTTTTTGCGCAGCCATTTCCTACCACCATGAGACAGCATTTATTAAACACAAATCCAAAATTAGTCTTCGCCTCCAAAAAAAATCCAATAATCCACGCTCATTACATTAATTACAAAAAAAAACATTGAGCCCTGAATTTGGCTCGACTCAATCAAGTTTAGCGTGCAGGAAACTCCGATCGTTTATTGTTTTCTAGTGTTCTTATGCCCAAGGTAAAACTAGCAGCTAATGTTCTAATGGGCTGTAAAGATTGTATGTTTACTGTGCATAATGCTTCACGGATCATGGCTCAAGCACGCACCTAATATCGGCCAAATCATGTTGCTTAATTTATTCTGATCTGTCTTCCGGTTTGGGTGCCAAGGTCTTACAGATGCTTTGGTGTTCACAGGTGTTGAGATGTTTCTTTGTTTTATGTGTGAGAGATATACCTATATCATCTTCTTCCTTTACCCCTGGTGATTTGGTTTTGCGTGTGTTACCCTCCATATAGACAAGTCTTGTTTGACAAGATGAGTTTTTAATAGAAAACTAGAAGAAAAGACTGCTTTCAAAGCAGCATTCTGCACAATTGCTGCACTTCTTATACTGATTGGACATCTAAAACGGACTTAGTTATTCTTGATCGAAGCTTAGTTATATGGCCGTCTCCAGATTCATCATTTAAATCTTCTACTGCTACTACAAAACCGAAATGCTTTGCTTCAATAGGTTCTTCTTTCCCATTGACATATACTTTGGTATTCCTATAAGGATATTTCTTAAAACTAACAACTTAGAAAGTCCCAGTAACAATAAACCCTTTGATATCATCAGTTGCATTGCATATGAATAGTTTCACGGTAAACTGATTCTTATTCCCGTCGCCTATAATATTATATTGTTATTCTAACATGCTTGTCGGCTGTTGCAACAGTTAGTTCCAAGTATGTTTAGATTATAAGGATTATGTCATTCACCTTGGGGACAGCAATTGTTTTGGTTTGCATGTTCGATCTTGGTAATACAATATTTTCAAACATTAAATCATCACCAAAATCATCGTCATCTTTCGGCATTATTCTGTTTATTGTAACACATGTCTCCTCGCTTTATTGTCACTCCGTGTTCTCTGTTTGTCCTGGTGCCATGTGGCTTGAGGTCAGTGCAATTCTGTTTATCTCTTCATCAGCCGTTACTTATTTCACTTCTTTCAATTCAAATATCGAATACTTTTGGCACATTTTGGCGTACATGAATAGATCTGAAGCAGTACTAGATGAGCTCTGTCTAGAAGCGACACAAATTAAGTTATTAGAAACCGTTTACGCCTCTGATACCTGCGATATCACTTCCGTTTCCAAGAAATGTCTACCGCAGTTTTCACATTACTATCTAATATCTAAATAAACTTGCTTCAGCAAATCTCTAGATACTTCCTAATATAGCCATAGGTTTCTTGTAGAGATTGCCTTATCAATATTTATCGCTTGCCTCCGTAAGCGGTCAGGCAGTAGTTAGACTTGATTCCGACGAGGGTTGCCAGATCTATGATTTTTGTTGCCAGAAAAAAAAACCAGACATTTGGAGAAAATAACGGTATTTTATTACCATTGAATTATGCAGTATAATTTTATTGAAATATTTGTATTCTATAGAAAAAAATAGTTTTCTCGAATTTGTTACTTTGGTGGAAACTCCGGACGTTTTAGAATACTTCTCGCATTCCGAACTCAGAGCTTAAATTCCGGAATTGCCCGGAAAAATAAATCCAGATGTATAGCAACCCTAATTCCGACCGGTTTAAGGCGCATACTGACACACATGCCCATGTCCAACGCTAAGGGACTGTCGATAGATGTCGTTTCCGCAATATCCGCTACTTGTGTATCCGTCGTGACGGGTGACCGGTTGATTGATATCTAATCACTGGTTGGGTTTAATTAAGGTTGGTTGCTCAAGGCTCTGTTGTCACAGACGTTGCGACGACCAAGTGCCCTTGTATCGAAATGCTGTTGAACTACAAAATAACAAGTACAACCATGGGCGTACCCACGGTGGGGCAGGGTGGGGCACTTGCCCCAGCCTGCTCCCTGACCCGAAGCTAAGAATTTTTAGGCGAAATTAATATACTCGTAATGACAAAATTAAATATTTAATTTGGTACTTTAACATTTTTCACATTAAAATAAAAACTTGGTTAAGGTCAACAATGACAGAATACTGTCTTGTCGGCTTCTGTATGATGAGAGTGCATAGGAAGAGGGTTCTGGAAGCACAACATACATTTGAAAACGAAATTTTAGCTAGATTTAGCCAGAACCCTCGCAGATTATTATTGAAATAAGGTTTAGTGCAATCAATAAAACGTATCAGTCATTAAATGAAAAGCATTTTTAATTTCCTACTACTTAGTTCATTTACTTCTGCCCCAGTCCTTAAAAATACTGGGTACGCCCACGAGTACAACCTGAAGGCAGTCTGACTAATAGTAAACATGGTCTATTTTTTACGACGCTTATAATTCAACACTCTATCTCTAAGTGTGAATTCTTTAGCCGATTTAAAATTACATTTGTCTTAAATTTAATTGATTCTTCTCTAACAATATTACCTAACGACTCAATTAGCATAAATTAACACTAATAAGATTAAAGCGATAGTATCCGATTCCAATATTATCATATTCAAAAGAAAACATGATCTAAGCAAGAAATAGAATCATGATTTTTACTTTTTTAGTGTGTAAATGTCAGTGAACTTCAAATTATTACATAAATATTCGATTACATAACGATACAGTAATCATTAATAAGTAGAAATTACATTGAAATTCTTCTAAAAAGTAGCTAGTCATTTATTTAGGAGCTTTCACCAATGATTGTGTAATATGTGGACAAACAATACGTAATATTAAGAGTTTCTCTTTTACACTAAACTCTTGGATATAAGTAGAAGGGACAATGGCGACTTAAACATGGGAATGTTTATTTTTTTCTAGTTTTATTTCTTAAAAGTTGTGTCATTAATAAAAAGTGGGACAGTTTAAAATAATTTATAATAATCTGGGAACTTAAATGTGCTTATTTACGCCGCTTAAGTAACTAACGGTGCTTATAGTTGTCACTTCAAATGTGCGTTTACGATTTCTAAACCTTATATGGAAGAGAAAATCTTAACGTTATGACTATTACATAGTAACTGCACTTTTATGCTATGTTGGATATTACGGCCGTCGTTCTACATTTTGGCTTTACTTTCCGCTATGTGGATCCTCTAACTTCGATATTCATCATCTTCTAAGACTTAGCAGTCTTGGTTTAGACGAGTATATTTCCCTATAGTGACCTATTTCCTGATTTTCATCTCCAAAAGTTCTTGAATCTTGGTCTTCGGCGTAGACCCTACGCCATGCAACCATCTCAGCCTGAGCCACTTTACCGTCCTGCCCATCGGAGACGTTCCATTTTTATAGTCTTCATAATATAACGCTCTTAGAGATATAAAACCTACTAACAAAAGACAACTGGGAAATTAGTTTTCTTTATAACTACCGTCAGTGAAAATTCTCTCACAAAAACTGTCAACTAATAAGTCAGCAATCAATAGCAATTGTATTGAACAACCGGTAACAGCGTAATTGTCGAACAATACAGCGTTCACACAGTTCATCTCTCCGTGCATGCGCGCACGCATTGAAGAGACGCGGGACAAAACGGTGCAAAACATGTGCATAACAGGTGCAAAAACTATGAAACTACTCGTAGGTGCAGGCAATCGACTGTGGGAAGTGATTTCCTAATTGCTTTTTATTAGGGCGTTTTTTTTCCGGAAATTTATTTATTTATTTATTTATTTATTTACAACTAATTATAGCAACATTACAGACCAAGTCCAATACGATGCTATAAGACATATAAAATAAAACAATATAGAAAAAAAAAAAAAAAAAAAAATGTCGCTTATTGTCCAAATATATATTATTACGCTATTTAATACGTTATCTCAAGCTTACAAACCTCGAAGGAGTTAGGAGAGCTGGTGTTCTCCATTTACAGGAGTCTACTCCTACCTTTCGCCTTTGTCACATGTAGCTGGCGAGCATATTGTTATTTTTTGGACACAACGTTAGTAGCAGGTTCGGTACTTTTACTTTCGTTTTTAATAATGATAGTCATATTTCACGCTAATTACTTTAATTAACATCCATTACTAAATTTAAACGACAACGTAACCAATCATAGACTAGCGCCCATGTTTTTATGCGCGGCGCTGTGCCTAATTGGTCTTTCGACTCTTCATATTTTGTACACTGACCTATGGAGCTAATGGATGCATTGACTCATTGTTACCGAGCGCCGCGCGCCGGCTCTAGTGGGTAGACCCCATTATTCTCTTGCCAAATATTACAGATGAAATGACAATGTGAATAGCAACATAAAATTAGACGTGAGAAATCATTGTGATTTAATAGTAGAGCAACATTCTCCTGGCCATATATCTACCAATTAAGTGCAATTGACATTATGAGTTAGTTATCGCTATGCGTCTTTCAACAGGCAAGATCAAAACAGCGCTTTGGGTCCCTGTTTTGGGCCACAAATTTAAAAAGTGCAGAAGCGTCAGCACAAGCTTCCTTTAAAAATCATACTCGGGACGAAGCGCAGTTTAAAATAAACTGAGATGGCACTGCCATGCTTCTTTAACGAGTTAACAATTGACACATCAAGCTCTATTCCCACACACCACGTGCTTTCTACTTGTTTCCACTACCACACACAAGAACCAAGCCTATTAGCAACTGACAATGAACGTGATTTCCGCGATCAAGTGATGATTGATTGACGGTGATTATAGGACTGATCACGTAAGATTGTATCTATTACTAATTATGCACATGAATGGAGTCATTTTCGTTTGGTCTGAAACTTGTTTTTGCAAGATAGGCGATTTAAGCAGAGTTCTTTGAAGTTGTAGATTATGAAGTCCTCATCACCACGTTTTCTTTGCCATTATTTCCTGTCAGCCATCACGCTATCATTTACCCTTTTTTTCATATCATTCCTCAGTCCTCACACAAACCATCTATCTTTTCTTGGTCCCGAACTATTCAAAGCTTGGGTGGGGCAGTTACAATTGAAGGAAGAAAACATGTTTAGATCTTTGATTTATCGACTCTTTTCTTTTCGTAAGACACATGCTGTTGTTTGTTTCCAAAGCAGGAATTAATCACTAGACAGAATTAGATACCCTACCCACGGATATGTATCCCGGACGCCTATTTTGTCACCGTGTTATTTTTGTCTCAGTGTCGGTGATCGATCTTTGTAGAGTAATGGGTAGGAGGAGTAGACAGTAGGCACGTCTTAGGGAGTTATGTTCTGAGAATAGGAGTGACTTTCGTGTGAATGTTACGTACTTCATTAATCAGAGTCCTGACATTATCTGTTTAGAATGTTTACTCCTTAAGCCTGATTCTGCTTTCGATAGCTAATTTCCTCGAGAACTTTGGATGGAATGCACTTCTAGCTTGTGCGTAAGGTTTAATCTGTTAATTCCTTGTCCTCAGAACTCAAGTGGTAGTGAACCGCGGTCGCGCAGTGCGACTCCCGACTCATTGGATTCTCTGCCGAGCGGCGGGTCCGGCAGCCCGCCGGCTGAGTGGGCCGATGCCGCCACGCCGCCAGACTTCGTGTGAGTACCTATTAAAAGATAAACTTCTGCGAGCTTAAGTTTCTTCGGGTCAAATCCGTTATTTTTTCGATTGCTATCAACAAAAATAAATAAAATTGCCGACCACACCCTGGCACTGCCCATTAAAGACCTTAAAATGGATCTTAGATATTTAATGGGCATATACCAACTTCTCTCACATACAGGGGGCCTGTGGCTCAGCAGTGGTAAAGTTAGGCTAATTATGCTATTCTGGCACCCAAGGTTTCCCTTCGTATCTTCATATCTTGGCAATCCTTAAACATGAACTGAATATTGGAACAACATCAAGCAGCAGAAAAAGGGCACCTTCTCTAAATCTCGCTTTACAGGACTTATGAGGGAGAAGAAAGGTTTTGGTGGATCCCCAGAAGCTGCCCACTGCTTTGAATTATTGTACTTAGCAATCTCAACTAATTGTCCATTCCCTTCCACAGCGACAGCTACCCAGTGGTGGGCACACACGCGCCGCTCGCGCGCACGCCATCGGCTCCGTCGTCAGGCCGGCGCACGCGCCTGTCTCCGCCGGGCGAGGCGCACTCTCCGCCGCTGCCCATGCACGAACTCTTCAAGCCTAATGATTTGCATTGGGCCGATATTGCGAGTAATACCGGTTAGTAAACGATGTTTTGTTTAATGACAAATTAAGGTTCGGTTAAACAGGTAGGGCAAAAAAAAACAGCCGCATTGAGAACCCTCCTCCTTTTTAGAAGTCGGTTAAAAAAGCGGAAGCAGCTGCGTCTACTGTGTATAACAGTGTATAGTATATAATGTATGAGACCCTAAATCTGGTTGAAACAGGAATTTCACTTTTAGGTTAACTTAATTCTATTACAAGACAGCATAATTATTACCAGACACAACTGGAACCAATTACTCAACCTACTAACTGCCCCAGCAATCTTACGTCATTACAATTAGCCTAATTGTGTATTTATTTCTAATTTTCAGAGGGTATCGAGCTCCTAGGTTACCAAAGATACGGCACAGTCCAGGGACCGAGGATAGGAAAAGAACGAATCAATGGATCTATACTCAAAGACAATGATCCATTCATGTGAGTATCCACCATTATAGATAAAATAACATTACACATGTAAGCCCCGAAAGGTAAAGCAGAGGTGTATCCATAGTGCACCCACATTTCGACAGTTATGTTTAAGTACCATGTAAGAGGGGGCGAGCTTAATGCAATCAACTGTGCGCAAATTCAGACTTTAACACGACCATTGACGGACGATAAGGACAAAATAGAAAAATCCGTGAAACAGCTATTCTATGTTGACTTATTTTATTTTGTTTTAATACTTCTAACTCGACCTTTGAAACACCCACGGTGTGCTTTGCGAAATCCGTTGACGTAAATGAATATGATTCATTTTTCGTAAAATGTTGTGGCAGGTCAAGATTTAAAAGCCATGGCAATAAAAACGAACATCCCGCCTGTTTGCCACGAAAGGTTAGGTAGCTAAACATCTATAGCACACCCACATTTCGACAGTATGAAGTTCCATTTTATACGGGTGAGACTATTGCCAGGCATAATACCGAGATCTTTCTGTCTCTGTCCGGAATATTATCCTCCCGACCGAATATCGGCCAGGGCGGCCAGTGCCAACCAACTTCTCCAAATGTTTTTCATAGTCCGATGAGACTATGAGGAAAAGCCTAATCACAGTGTGCTAATAATTTATTTGTTATTTACAGCAACAAACACGCGGCCGTGTCTCGCGCGAAGAGTGCCGCAGCAGCGCAACAGCCGCTCAGCTTCGAACACAAGTTCAATCTCGACAGACAGATGCTCGACCAAGAGGAGGTACGTAATGTTACGATTACTAGAAGACTCTTTCAAGTCCTCTCCTTTGAACGAAAGTAATAAATCCACAAAACACTAAAATTAGATTGTGGCAACAGAACAACCAAGAACAGGCTTTACGATTTTCTAATAACATACAATCCACATTGATCACCAAAACCGTAAGAATGCTGGCTGATATGCTAAATAAGGAAACCCTGTCTAGTTTGTCTTATAGACTGACATTTGTAAGCCCAACAGAGGCTTGGATACTATAAATATCCAAATGTCCACAACACATTATCCGTTCCCATCTAAATAGCACCATCTCCTCAGGACTGGCCCGAAGAGGACAGCACAGTAGACATCGAGAGCATCGGCGAGCCGCAGTTGAAACGTCTCCCGCCTCTCCTGTGGCTGGAGCTGACCGCGCTCTTCGACCGCTACTCCCTGCCCTTCCAGAAGAGGAAATCGCCCAAGAAGAAGAGGAAAGAAGGTAAGAATTGACTTTTGATTTTAATATGATTAAGGGAGTAGGATTTTGAAGACAACAAAAAAACTTAAACCCATTTTGATAATAAACATAGACATGTTCCAAGTTTTTGACACAGAATTTGAAGACCTCACATTGAATGAACGACTTGTAACACACAACTCTCTATAAGATTTTGGTTTCTTGGTATAAAAAACTCTGGCTGATGAAAAAGTCTGGGATCAAACAACAACTACAACAACAAAAAACAACAACTGCAAAAAATTCTGGCAACCTTTCTTAGTACTCATATCAAAATGTTTCTCCTTTCAGAAGGCTCAGTATTCGGCGTATCTCTAGAGACGCTGGTGCGCAAAGATATGATTCTGTGGGAGGAAACATGGAGTTGTGCGCCCAGCATAGTGCGAGCCCTGGCTTCAGCACTGGCACAGCGTACTGCTGACGAGGGACTGTTGAGAGTACCCGGGAATAAGCAAAAGGTAACGCATTTCTACTACTCTAACTTTTTGTCAATGTCATTTAGATCTTAGCGAATTTTTCAGTAACTTAAAGTTGAGTTAATCCTAAAAAGTATCATCGACTCAAAAAGACGAACCGTAACTTTAACAAAGGCTCAAAACACTAAAACAACATTAAACTATATCTTTTATCCTTTCCAGATCGAAGCCCTCTGCCAGATGATCGAGCGCCAGTGGTACTCGGACCGCTCTGCCGTGGAGGCGGCCCTGTCCCGCGCCAGCAGCCACGACCTGGGCGCCGTGTTCAAGCGCCTGCTGCGCGCACTGCCGCAGCCGCCGCTCACTCAGGAGCTGATGAGGCTGTTCTATCATACTTATGGTAAGTTTTGAAAACCTGTAAAATAAGGGATTGACGACACTTATCGCACGGAATCGGTTTGAGCCACGGCTAACACAAACCAAACAACTTTGGTTTTAACGTGTTGTACGTTAAAATCAAAGTTGATCGAATACCATGTTTTTTTCCAAAACACATCATTACTATCAGATTGGTACGTCTTTCAAATAAGCGTTATTTTTAACAGAACACTTAATTTGTTGTTTATACTTACCTACTAACTTGCTTATTTATTCCAGCTCTAAGCGGCACAACACAAGGCCGAGCACTGAACCTGCTCGTGCTGCTGCTGCCGGCAGAACAGCGGGCGACGTTACGCGAACTGATGAGGCTCGTGCGAGAGATCGTCGCCAGGCAAGACACCAACAAGATGACGGAACACAATGTGGCCATGATTATTGCGCCTACGCTCTTCCCGCCCAGGTAAAAACAAATAAATGCAACTAGAATTGTAGAACGCAAGTCATAAGTGGTTAATCCAAGGCATTTGATTAAGTATATCATTATTTTCAACGTTTGTAAATTGGGATAAATTTTATAGAGGGGCCCGCCTCCTCGAAAAAGAAGACCGATAAAAAATGGTCTTCTTTTTCGGCGGGTTTGCACCATATTGAAAAAAATAATAATTTGTAACAGCGGTAGAAACTTAGCAAAAACGGGAGTACCCTAAGGTTCAATATTGGGCCTCTTTTTATTTCCGAAATAATATTTGAAATCATCTGTTTATTATTAACGTCAATGCTAACGAATTGTTTCTGTTTCCAGTCTCTTGATCAAGCAATCAGACAGTCTCGAAACTCAGCTCGCGACGGCCGCTAACAGCTGTCACGTGACCGAAGCACTGATGCGGTGGTGCGACCAACTGTGGCTCCTGCCTGCCTCGCTGCTGGCGGCCGCGCAGAGGAAGCCTCCGCCCCACAGGAGGAACCACCACACCTGATTCACTCGCCCAGTGACTGTACATAGGCAAGACAAGCGCCCGGGACGGGGTCGAACTGGCTTTCACGATCAGTGAACATTAATTTTGACCTTGACATTGAAACGGTCAAGGTCAAAGTTGATTTGGTCGCCGGTTCTAGTAGAGGATTAATGGATATTTCAGTTAAATGAGTGACCTTGGGTACTCAAGGTCAAGGTCGATTGGATTCAAGTGCGTCGCTTCCAATTCAATGGACTATAGGACATCCACTGAATGATGCTCACAATAAGTATTATATCGAATAAGAACAATTAAAAATATATCCAATATTATTTTCAGTCAAATTGTGCTGTGTTTATTATATTTTATTCTTGAACAATATTATAGACGAGTGATAATCATATTATGCTTACCTACAATAATTATACTCTTTTATGTTATTTTGTATGATAATGTGAATAAGATGCCAAATATTCAACCATTTTTCTTAATTTATAGTGATGTTATCAAATGTTATTCCAGTTTAGAGGCTGAGCCTATCTGATGTACCTTCCAAAATATTATTTGAATCAGTGCTGTTTTTTAAACAATTAAAATGAAATCTAGAAAAACAGGGAAATTGTGGTTGCTCTCAATAAAGTCAGAAATTAAAATGTAACTAACAATGATCAAGTGAATAAAAATATGTATTGAAGACTGTATTGAGAACAAGCAATTTATTCTGAGTTGTAAGAAAAGCTTGAAATAGCTTGGTGCCATCAGTGATTTGGATTTTTAGGCGATGTTAAATAGTATTCCTGACAATTGTGTGAATATTGAACATGTAAAAGAAATTGACATATTTAAGTCCCATTATATTTTACTTCATAAACGGCAATACATTTGGAACTAGGTGTTGCCAGAGCAAATAAAAAGTGTTATTAATTTTGGTATGTTACCTTTTTGGCAATAAAATAATCGAACGGTTGTAATAATGGTGCCTTGCATTGATATTAAGTTGCACAATTTATTATAAAACATGTAAATACTATATACTTCGGTTTTTGTAATATATTTTACCGATACTAAGCATGCAAAGACTGACTTGGTGTATTATTATTATGTAATATTATTTTATAAGTGTATCTACTTTTCAGAATTTAATAAAAATGCATATTACTTATATTAATGGTTTATTATTTTAATTACCTACCTAACTATTACTTAACAGAAACAAACTTGATTGGGATTGCAACCTTGCATTATGTATTAGATGAATGCTGTTTAGTTTTCCACATAAATACAATAAAGAATTCTCACATATTTCTCTGGAACATTGATGACTTCAAACACTTGAGTTAAACATCTTAACACAAAATTTTCAATGTTCTAACATGCAAACATATCACACACTTTTCTCAAACACAACATTAATACTTAAAATTCTTAATCAAATACACAGCTTCATTATCAGCTCCACAAAGAATCCTGCCTTTATCACAATGAAGGCTGTTAATCGGCTTATGTAAGGCTGGTATCAAGGAGTTCACCATCATAGCTTTTTTATCCTCTAACGGCATCCACGTCACTTGATTGTCTGGGCCTTTAGAACTCTTTGTCATCGCTTCCATGTTCCAATCCCATAGTTCCCCTGATACGGAACACGTGAGCAGTTTATGTGGGTTTTCAGGATGGAACTGCATTTCTGAAACTCCTGCAGAGTGTGCGTTGACTAATGATGTGGGGAATTGATTCATCCGTAAGTCCCAAACTGCAAGGGATCCTGATTCACTGCCTGCGAGGATAATGTGGGGTTGTGTCGGGTGGTGAATGATGCAGGTAGCGGCTAACTCGTCGCCTGCTAGAAGGAATGATGCGGCTGGTTTGTTGTTTGTTGATCTAAGGTCCCATATCTTCATGTGACCTCGAATGTTGCCAGTTATAACCTGAAAATAATAAATGAGTTGGAAGTTATTGCTATGTAGGTCATTGAAGGCATTTGATGGAACAAAATTTTTATGTCTTTAAAGACCAGTAGAAGAGACATTGCGATGGCTGGTACCATCTTTAAGCGGAGGTGACCCTACAACATAAATACAATTACCACAATGGTATTCTAATGTGTTGTGTTATTAATATTTTTAATTTTTTTGGACCTATGGCAAGCAGTCAGATTAGAAGCAGAAGGTTGTTCGTGAGGTAATATTTATAGGGCCAACCAACACATTTTTGTATCAGTTTTAGTTAGAGAGCCTGTTAGGTTAGGTCTTTCACCCTTTCCAAACAGTTGCAACATTACGGTTTATCAAAAACAGCAGTCTCACATTTTAAGAAAAAAAAAACAAAAGATAGGATTTAAAAATGTAGTTTATGCTTAGAAAGTTTCAACTCAAATGGGTTCTAAGATTATACAACTGAATTCATGGCAACATGTTGATGGCCCTTACATTAAAGACCCATGTATTAAAAATCTGTTCTCACCTCATTATGCTTAATAAAACAGATGGAATGTAGTGAGCAGCTGTCAGCTCCTTTGATGGTGTGCATCACCTCCCCTCGTCTTCCACTCAGGATGTTCACATTGCCATCCTCTCCGATGGTGGCTATGTCACCTTCCAATGTGTCTAGTGATGTGCAGGAACATTGCTCTTCTCTGGAAAATTAGTGTAGGTATGTGTTAGATAATTGGAGTTACAATATTTTAGAGTGATTGAACATAAGTTTTTCTGTAAGTATTGTATTTTTTATTTATTTTTCAAATCAATATTTTAGTTAAACACTAAAATATTGATTTGAAAAATCTAGACATTTTCACAAAACTTAGGTGGCACTCAGACCAAATTATAGGCACATTTAGTGTTTAAGTTTTTTAACTGTAATTGTCTCTGACAATAAACGGAACAGAACAGATCAACAGTATAGGTGATCATGACGCTTGCAACAGCCGAAATATCGGGAACTCGAAACAAATAATAAACATGGTAAATATCCCGTTTTAAGTGCTAAACATATAGTGTAAGTTCCAATTTTGAAGCGCGTTCCTACTTAATAAAGCAAATACTCTTGATCACACATTTGACCACCAGTGTACCGAGAACTTACCCATAGTTGTGTAGCTTCTTCCAATGGAATACTTCTCTGAGAGGAGATTCTTTCTCATACACACTCACTTCAAGAACTTTCACATCACCATTAGACAACGAAACAGCGATTTTATTCTGCTCTGTAAACTTTATCTCCGTAACGTCACCGTCCACAGGGTACTCCGACAGCTGGCGAGGGTACTCCACCTCATCTTCTTCGTGTGGACTTTCGAAAGTCCAAACTTTAACGGAGTTCACATCGTCATCCCAACTGCCGGTAAAGAAGCACTTCGTTTCCACGTAATCTTCCGCTATCCATCGTATTTTGCTGATTTTCTGCGACACGAATGTTCCTTGCACATCAAGCGGCATTTTCAAAACGGATTTAGATAGAATTTGTTAAAAATATCGTTGGCTCTTGTTTTGTTGAAATAAAAATGCGAGGTTATAAAACTTATAAACCAGGGGTAGGACAGTTCCATATATCGACAGATTTGGGGTAATTTCTTTCAAAATGCGACATCTGTTTTTTGCATCCAAAACAATTAGTTACCTTATGTCACCACAGATGGCAAAACCGGCGACACCATCGATCCTGATATAATTTGTGACTCAAAACTTAATAAATGAAATATAATTTCATTACCTAATCATTTTATTTAACACGTATTATAATTATTTGCAAATATTTATGTAGATTACAATCTGCGTAATAATTACAATAGCAACACATTGAATTATTGATTTGGTAATGATTGTCAAATGTCAAATTGTCAGGTCAAAATTCAAATAATATGGCGACTGTACCCTGCGCTTGCGCTTGTTTGTAGTTTTCATTCAGTGTTTGTGCCTTTCTTCGTGAGATTAATCCGCCGATCCGCGTTGTGTTGAGTCCGGACAGGACTCCGTAGTGAAGTGTACGAATTATTTTGAAAACCCAAGTATTAATCTATACATATAAAATTCAAAGTCCTGACTGACTGACTGACTGACTGAGATATCAACGCACAGCCCAAACCGCTGGTCCTAGAGACATGAAATTTGGAGGGTGTATTCTTTGTGAAGGGTAGGTATCCACTAAGAAAGGGTTTTTCGAAATTCCACCCCTAAGAGGGTGAAATGGGGTGTTGAATTTTCTATGAAACTTTTTATTCTCGCAGTCGATTAACTTGACAATTTGTGTACATACTATTCAGATAAAATTATGAGATACGTGTATCACAGTTTTTCCAAAATCATCCCCCAATTTAAAAATTCAATGTCGTGATTGGCTGACTGATATATCAACGCAAAGCCCAATCCACTGGTTCTAGAGACATGAAATTTGGAGCGTGTATTCTTTGTAAAGAGTAGGTATTCACTAAGAAAGGGTTTTTCGAAATACCACCCCTAAGAGGGTGAAATGGGGTGTTGAATTTTCTATGAAACTTTTTATTCTCGCAGTCGATTGACTTGAAAATTTGTGTACATACTTTTCAGATAAAATTATGAGATACGTATATCACAGTTTTTCCAAAATCATCCCCCAATTTAAAAATTTAATGGCTTGATTGGCTGACTGATATATCAACGCACAGCCCAATCCGCTGGTTCTAGAGACATGAAATTTGGAGCGTGTATTCTTTGTAAAGAGTAGGTATTCACTAAGAAAGGGTTTTTCGAAATTCCACCCCTAAGAGGGTGAAATGGGGTGTTGAATTTTCTATGAATTTTTTTATTCTCGCAGTCGATTGACTGGACAATTTGTGTACATACTCTTCAAATAAAATTATGAGATACATGTTTCACAATTTTTCCAAAATCATCCCCCAATTTAAGAATTCAATGTCGACTGGCTGACTGATACATCAACGCACAGCCCAATCGGCTGGTTCTAGAGACATTAAATTTGGAGGGTGCGTTCTTTGTGAAGAATAAGTATCCGCTAAGAAACAGTTTTTTTTAATTCCACCCCTAAGAGGGTGAAATGGGGTGTTTAATATTCTGTGAAACTTTTTATTCTCTGAGTCGATTGACTTGAAAATTTGTATACATACTTTTCAATTAAAATTATGAGATAAGTGTATCACAGTTTTTAAAAAAATCAAAATCATCTCCCAACAGAGTCAAATATGGCTTCGAAGCTCACGTAGACCGGCGCATGGCGCGCACTGTTGCGCGGGGCGTGCGGGGCGCGGGAGTATTTACCTATTAAGTAAGTAGGTAGGATTTTTCTGAGGTAGACGTCTGTAAACATGGTTTATTCCACCGATTTTCGCGTTGGCTCGTGATACGCGACATTGATATTAAATATTATGTAAAAGTTTTATGTCTATCAATAGATTCCTAATTAATCATTTGATTTTCGTCACCGGTGTCCAATCTCAAACCAAGGTATCAATATTTCACATAACAATATGTAAAGTACCTAATTTATTTTACTATGAACTAATATTTGCAAGTTATAAACAACTATATAAAAACCATGTATCTACTATACATACATAGATTACTTATTATATCCTATCCCAGAAGTAAGATCCCGTGGGCAATTCCCGAACTCCACGCGGGCGAAGCCGCGGGCATAAGCTAGTGTGCTCATATAGTTGGACTTGTTCAACAAACCGGATTTTGTCTGGCAAAATCACATATCATGGTGCGGATGAAATTAAAGCAGAGGCGCAAGCTTATAAAATAAACACAAGATAAATAAATAAGTTTTTTATAAAATAAAAGTTGTTTTTTTATGTATCCACTGTGTACCTTTTGAAATTGATGCTTCCTTACTATTTTACTTGTTTTTTTAATTTGATAAAGTTTTACTATGATTTTGTTACTTAGTAAAGAGAAAAAGTAAAATGATGTAAAACTTTATCAACTTCAAAAAGAAGTAAAATAGTGAGGAAGCTTAAAGTATAGGTGCACTAATGCATAAGTAGTACCTATAGCTAGTTATAGCTATATATGTCGCAAGTTTGTGGATGCAAATAATAGATGGCGCTATTTATCCGATCAATTGACATTAGCGGTCTTCAAAAAATTGTGCGAGCGGGCTCTCTATACCCGTTATATTACTTTACTCTATGTTATAAACTTTCGTTCCTTTACAAGTAGTTGTTTAATTTTTTCATAAATATTTTTTTTTGATACAAGTTTATTCTGTCAATAATATATAATTTTGCAATATAAAATACAAAAAGCTCTTCCAATAATATTCTTAAAAGAGAGGTAATTATTTAAATGTTTTAATTTCTAAGTTATTCTGTGAGATGAATAAAATAAATATAATAAGTACATTATAATGGAACGTCTTAAATATTGTGCGTTTAGAAACAGTCGTAAAGTCAATCATTTAAAAATTTAATTGTTTACTAAAAAAACATGCCCAATGTGTAGCATCTTATTGATTTACAAATCTTAGTACTAACTATATTCGTGGAATTATACATGTAATCGCGTTTACTCGATAAGAGATAAATAATAACCAGTAATAACACTTGAAATGTAGATTGGTACTGAACGCTTCAAGAAGTGTCAACTGTCAAGTCTAGTCCCGGCCGGCTTTGTTTGTTTTGCTGCATACAATTGCATTCTATAAAAACAGAATAGTACCAGTAGCCAGTAGGATTACCATTTACCATTTCGTCGTTAATATGGTTCGTGAAGGAGTGCTGCCGCCAGCGAAATCTGGAGAATTTATTGCCAAAAATGCGCAACACGTTAAAATTCACGAACAGGGACTAGAAAAACTTTGTGAAGAGGTAAGATAACATATTATATCTCAAGTGTTAGTGGAGGGAAATTTTTGATACCTTATCTTTAAATGAAACTCAGTAGAAAAATCGGCATTTTTAGAATTTAAAACTATTTAAAAACATTGATCGACTTCTATCACCAACTGACACTGCAACTTTTAACACTGACCCAAAGCCGGGCTTTGAAAATCCAGCAACAAATTTTTTTAGGCGTCCATTTAGGTACTGCTTAGTGTTCATGAAATAAGCAAAAGTATCATTACCATACATACATATGCCCTCAAAATATATGAGATACCTCCCGATCCCGTATATAATAAACATGTATATTCCCAGATGCTTCCATCAATAACCAACAAGCTTGAGATCCCGGACACTGGTGCAGACATCATACATCCTGACAAGAATCATGAGAAGGCTGCTGACTGGGTATTTGTAGCTGATGCTCTGAACTTCTGCTTCTGGTCATACACTGGTGCTGAGAAGTGGACTGTAGATGGGCATTCCGGGTATTATGCGTTGGAGGCGGCTCTTGCTAGAGCTATAAAGGTAAAATTAAACAATTCTTGCAGAGAATGCAGTTTCTACCAGTAAACTATTTAATTGGTTTTCATTCATTGCCCAAAATATTCCTACAAATAATTATATTATATTACTTTAAAAGTATTTAATTAAGATTTCCAATTAAGGTAATTTTGTTGGCAAGAAGAGGCACGCCATCGTGAGAAGTGGAAGGAATGGGGGGAGGCCTTTGCTCAGGAGTGGGGGGAGGCCTTTGCTCAGGAGTGGGGGGAGGCCTTTGCTCAGGAGTGGGACAATACGGGCTAACTAAAAAAAAAACAACTTTATTATTTTTTTAGCTTAGCTGGGAAGCTTAATCTTATTTAAATACTTTTAAAGTAATATAATACTTACTATCTACTATACTATTCCCACCTCATTTCAGAACGGAATTGACATAACAAATCCAGAATACTACTCAAAGATAACAGAAGACCAGCTCCGAACAATAATGAAAGGTGACAACGAAGTAACGATACCGCTCTTTGAGCAACGCATATCAGTACTACATGAAGTTGGCACCATCCTTCTAGACAAGTACAATGGAACCTTCGTGACATGTTTGAAAGAAGCCAACAAGTCCTCTAAAAAGTTACTGAAGATCATCGTTGATAACTTCCCATGTTTTCGTGATGAAGCAACTTTCAAAGGGCAGAAGGTAGCCTTGTACAAAAGAGCACAGATCCTCATAGCAGATTTGTGGAACTTCTTCGGTGGTACTGGATGGGGAGAGTTTACAGATATAGATAGTATGACAATGTTTGCGGATTATAGGGTACCACAAGTGCTTGTTTATTTTGGGGTAATGAGTTACAGTGATGAGCTTATGGATAAATTGAAGAAAGGTCAGTATATTGTCTCAATTTATTTCTTTGTCTCTCTTCCGTCATCCTTAGTCCAATGTGATCGCAATCCAACATGACAAGATAGAGATCCTGGTCTGTAGAGGCATTACAAAGAGTACTACAGCAACATAGAACAAAAAGTGCTACAGCGCCATCTATGACACGGACGATGAAGAAAACATCGATATACACCTAAATCCTAAAGTAAAGTTATCCGCGACTTAAGACTATATAAAAGAACCCGACAACAACTGTCGGGCAGCCCCACTGTTCTCCAGTTCATGAAGCGCCTCTCAAAGCGCTTTTTGGATTCTGCTGTTAAGCATCGAAACCCCCTGATCGCATCGGCCGCCCGATACGAGCCCTCGCGCATTAGTAAGATTCGCCACCCGAGGCATACTCTCGTCACCCCCGATGACGCTATCACCGTCTTGCAGGAGAGCAGTAGGGAAACTAGCACGCTCAAAAAGCACGCATACAGCCGTCATTCCGTCTTCGCCGACGAGGCCCGTCGCGACACCCCGTCCCATGCCCTCCCCGACCCTCGCTCGAGCCAGACCGCGTGGCTGAGCCTGTAGTCCAAAATCAGTCCCCAAATAACGACACCACTCAGATCCAGCCTGTCCCTTTGCTGTCCTCCCCCAGCGACGCCCTAAGCCGAGGCTCGTACCCCACAGGGGGTGCCCTTAGCGTGTAGTGATGTAGTCGCTTAGTTTATTAGTTTTATTTGCCCTGGCTGGAGGACTTACACTCAAGGCACCAACAGGATAGCCCGGTTAAGCAGTCGCCTACCTCCTTGGTTGAACTGCGAGATGCGATATCGAAAAAAAAAAAACAACTGTCGGGCAGTAGCCCACCAGATACAACACCCGTCTGGTCGGAGGAACATCCCTTTTCTATGGGGGATGAGGAACTTTACACCTGTTCTCCATACCCCAAAAGGTCCAAATAGTGAACTATATGCTACTACTGAAAAACTCTTAATGTTAATGAACAGGAGACACTCACTTGTGACACCAATGGATAGCTTTACCTTATAGTTAAACTTCTATCCTTTCGCCTTACCCAGACAATACATGCATTCAACATGCATTCAAAAATAGTCTGACAGTTGTTTATTTAATCATTTCTATCACTTATCGTACACCTACAGTTCATGAATGACACTATCAATACCTTAGTACGAGAAAACTAGATTATTGAGAGTAGGTCCCCTAAATTATGTACAAGAAATGTTTAAATCATTCAAATAGCCACTCGTAATTGAACTGATAACCGTAATATTCATATCTTATCATAATTTCTGTCGCATATCTTTCGCATCTGTGTTTCCCATCTCATCTCTTGAATAAACCTCGATAAGTTTGTTGTGTTATGTAAATTGATGACTGTTTAGTCATCTCTTTTGAAATACTTATCTTTATTTTTCACAGAAATGGTTTTCCTTGTTACCGGTTAGTGATAGTTATGTCTGACACAGATTTTGCAATCCCTACAGGCCTTTCATTATCATCACCCGTAGCATGACCACCGTAGAAACGGGTTTTGTTGACGGAAGAATCGACAAAATGACAGATTGTGTCGACAAAATGACAGATTTTTTTTCACAGTCTGTCATTTTGTCGATTCTTCCGTCAAAGAAACCCGTTTCTACGGTGGTCAAGCTACGCTTGCAGGTGGCATTGCTAATAGAAGGATTATTTTAATCTTACATCAGTGTGAGGCTATACAGGACGTATCCTTAGTAATCGGCCCCTGTTTTAAGTACTGGTCTTATTGACTGGTCAATAAAACTTATGTTCTTAGGCCTGTCGTGTCTCACAAATGGCCAAAGACCTTTTTCCTTTCGTTTCTCTCGACAGTTCTCAATTTCTGGCTTAATTCTAGAGGATTCATTGAAGTCTTCCCGCCTTCTTCTCTGCGGTCCGCCGCGAACTTGTTTAACCATACTACTTACTCAAAATATTCCTGTAACTATTATTCCAGATGTCCTCCTCCCAAGTGGTTCAGAAGAAGAAGTAGAGATCCGAGGCTGCTCTATCCACGCCGTAGAACTTCTAAAGAAGAGAATAGAAGACAAACTGACCGGCCAGAAGGTAGAGGTACCCAACTCTAGTTTGATAGATTATTATCTATGGTGCTATAGGAGGAAGTATGCTGATGAAATGGAGAGTATTCCTTTTCATAAGACTTTGGGGATCTATTATTGATTTTTGTATATTTTTTTTGACGATTTTCTGAATAAGAATTAGCTGTGAAGAATTGAAAACGATGGTGCTGCTGTGTTAAGTTTGTTTTACAGATGCAATTTATAGGAATTAAGAATTTTTATCGACTGTTATTAGGCGATAACGGACTAATTTTGTTAGTTAGGTTTTCCGTTTTCTGCAAATAAATAACCTTATAATTATAAACGAGATCATCTCATGCCCAAGTATCCAACTGAAAACATTCTATAGTTTTTGAAGATGTTTAAAATTTAATTAATTATTCCTGTTGTACCTTTTGTACCTTAGTATTACCAATCTATCTACATATTGTATGGCAATCCGTATTTTTAATATTAAAAGTCGCCAGTACATCAAGTTACCATAAACGGTCAAATTTCCCCAAATGATTTTAAACCATAAAATGTTGTAGATAAAGTATAAAATCGCATGAGAAAATTTGACAGTTTGTAATAACTTGATGCGCAGGCGGCTGTAAATAGGTAAGTATTTTATAAAAATAAATAAAAAACCAAGTATATTACGTTAAGTTTTTATTCTATGCCACCCTTATCCAATATCCAATCATATTAAATATGTCGGCGTTAATAAGCTTCACATAACGCCTATCACAATATTACAGTGGTCCCTAAACATAACTTATTGCACATCTAAAGACATGACTACATTTATACAATATTACACAACCGCTATACATTTTACATCTTTATTTTGAAAATTTAAAATACTGTAAGGGTCATTAACCGCGCTATTGGATTCGCAACCTTGTGCGTATTGCGGAAAGTTGAAAATCCAGTTTGCTTGATGTCCCTTACGGTATTGCAAATTTTCAACGTCGATATACCCAGTTATATTATTTATTTACAGCTTTGGCATTAGCTAAACTTTTCTATGTAATCCTGGTGAAGAAATGTGATTGTTTTTTAAGTTTATTTGCTTAAATAAATAGAGGCACAGTTGAATTTAGTTTTCCAAAAAATGGTCTCATGTTTTAGGTTTTAAATATAAATTACTGTGATAGTTTCACTCTCTCGTTTAAAGTTTTAAGCAAGGAGGTATGTCAACATTCAGTAATTAAGATAGGCATAATAATAATGCCCGCGGCTACAGTCAACCATTTACATAAAAACATTTAAGCTGAGCTTCATTATAGTCTAAAACATGAGCACATTTCTTCCACAACAAAACGTCGATTTCGATCTTAAATAAAATGGGAAATAAATGATTACAAAATGGCACTTAATATTTACACCGTAACCTACCATTTAATTTATTTTAAATAATGTGACCGTTGTTACAGTCCTACCGGTTAACTTAGACGGTACCCGAGATAGCGTCGGGGTGCCAGAATGGAGTTTGACACCTGTCAGTTTGACAGATGTCCAAACCCTTCGCGCCCCGCGATGTTACCTCGGGCATCGCATAAGTAAAACGTCAGGCCTGTAGTTATTATGCACTAAAATACAAACTAAAAGGAATCTATCCTGCCCTCGGTTAGTGTTTTAACTACATAACTTATTTAGTATAACACAAAACAAGTTGTAGTTAAATTACTGCGATAGACAGCACGCAATGAACTGAAAATCATGCTAATATCTCTCTCTACGTGATAATACGGGTTACTAAGAGACTTTGATGACTAAGTCTGACTGATGAATAACCTACAGAAAATGCGTGATGGAAAATTCGGCGTGCTTACGCCTGCAATATTTCTTAAAACGTAAGGTCGCAGAACTTCCATCGCGTAATTTCGGCCTGTTGAATGAAGTTTTGTTACACTGAAAAGCGATAGCAGAGTGAATCTTGATCAAATTTGAACATTACCTTACAATTTGGTAGGTTTAATCTATTATTTAATTTCCTAATTAAATACTTTTGTTCTGAACAAAAATCTACACTATCTAATTTGTGTCTATGGCATCGCTTTTCAACTTAACTCTTCACTTATGACTGAATTTGGTCTTGAGACTTTCGAAGAAGGCTAACTTAGTTTTAATCGTGCCAGGTTCTGGTACAGGGCTCCCTGGCCTGCTAGATTCTTTGGAGACCTCCTCAATACCTTCGGGGATTTCCTTGGATCCCCCCGGGACTGTTAAAGGCGTGGACATGGAGAGTTTGAGCTCTTCCCGGAACTCTTTGGAGATGCTTCTCGCTGTGAGACTGTGCATGTAGATGTGCTTGTTCTTCTCTGATTTTGGTTCTGAGAGGATGTTCTCTTTGCTCTTCCGCCGACCTACGTAGGGTTGGACTGGCTGGAATGAAAATAAAATTATTTAAAATGAGGTTGTTGAAACACAAGAAGAGGCGTGGAATGGAGGAAACCTACAATCAGGTTTGTGGGGGGGATACGGGTTGAAGAAGAGAGGGAGAGAGAGTTTGTTCGAAGTGGGTTTCGTCTTGATGTCACTTTAATGATGGTCTTATTGATGACATTACAAATCTGTAGAACGAAAATCTTTACATTTTCCAAATTTCGTTCGACACAACCCGATCCCATTCTTATTCAGGTGTGTGATATGATGTTCTGACGTGTGTAGGTAAAGGTATTATGGGAAAATAATAACTTTGAAAAAACAATTTCCCATATTATCAGTAATCTGAGATAAGAATATTTTAGTTATTTCTCAGTAACAGGCAATAGGCTTGGCGTATTACATAAACATATTCAAATATGGCTGAACTTACTGACAAGATGGTGTATTAATCTTAAAAGCATATTCACAGATTGTTTTACCAAGTAATTAAACGGTCGTCATCGGAAGTTCAAACCTGCCGTTATCACCGGCTCGCCTAGTTTCGGCAAATGACTCATAAACCAAAAAACAATATTTTTATCAGTACACGTACCTTAATCGGTTCTTGTATATTCTCCATGCTAACAAATTTCTTCGCTAGCTCCTTCACTTTAGGCAGATTCTGCAGAATATCATCAGATTCAATCAACTCCAATTTGAAAACTTTATGAACTTCTTGTACAGTAGTGTCTTCATGCACGTCATCGGTGTAACTAACACTATCAGGTTCCGAGATGCTCTTATCAACAATATCGATGTTGTCGTTCGTGTCAGTCTCGTAACTTGGTGATACGTTATCAGGCTTACATTTAATAATCTCTCCTGTTTGCACGTTGTAGATTTTGATGGAGTCTTCCAAACTGCTCGTGCTTATATAAGATGTGTCCACGCTTAGGGGTGATTTGAGGGGATCATCGATTCTTTCTTCAGTCTCTTCTTCTACTATTGGGATTGGTGGTGGTGGTTCTGTTGGTATGTTTTTGTAAGCTGTTTCTAGGATTTCATCGAACTGTTTATCTGTGTCGTCATCGATGTATACGGGTTTCGCGACAAATAGCGTTGGTTCGCTATCGTCCTCATCCTCATACTCAATCATAATTTCGTCTCTATTGTTTATAGTCGTTGTGAGCGATGCCATGTCCTCTTTATTTGCGAATTTTGTATAATGTTGGTTCGTCGCTATCTGGTTGACTTGGTTTATAAGTAATCCCTGAAAATTTGGTAACATTATCATTGTGTAATTAGTTGTATTTTTTTATGACGAATATTTACATCTAACAGTCCCCATTGCTAAATTTTGTACAATTATGATGAGATAACTAACAGTTGCTACAAGTGCAATAGATGTTAATGTTAGTAATAACTAAGTTATTGGGGTTAATATTTGTATTATACCGAAGGTGCCCTTGTAAGCATTAAAACGTGCAACGTAAGTTTGACTTAGAATAAGTTTAGAGTGTTGATAATAAAACTGAAGATATTAACACAATAAATATTGCAATACATGAAATGAACGTTTGTGAAGTGTTTGCGAATGAGTTAGTAGTCGAGGAAGTGGAAATATCATTTATATTCGTTAGTTCAAGTGGCAAGCATTCGGATGCGGTTAGTCAAAATTTCGTTTGCCAAATATCACACTCACCACTAACGTCTTTGAGGATTACTGTAGTACTGAAAATTTTAATAAGAAGAACAAAAATCTATGAGTGCAGTACTAAGTAGGTAACTTTTGTATTAATAGTGCACAGTGCTGTTAGTCAGCCTCTTCAAATCCAACAAAAACATGCCAACTTTACACACAACAGGCAATTACTGTGTGTCAAACGAAGATATTTTAGATCTATGCTCGATTTAGTAATGAGAAAGAGTTCTTTCACCATATTTTATGGAAAGTGACCGTGATGTCAGTATCCTATGCTATCGTATTGAAAGTCGGGTTCGTCCGGAAGCTATGTAGGTATCGTACACAGTAAGAGATTCACATGTTGAGAGATGATGTCAGTGGGAGTGCCATTGAGAGCGGAGGGTGTATTAGACTACGAGAGAATTTCGGAACTAGAGGGTGCTGTCACCAGATATCGGTACGAAAGCCTTTATTTAACCTGAGACTGCCCCCAAACGTAAAATTGAGGTTCGGTCGTCGCTTAGCGCGGACGCACAGGTCCTCGCTGCGCAGCGTGTTGCTTCGCCTAACATGGGTGTACGTCTCGAAAAGATCTTCGGTAATCTCGGGTATTTTCGGTATTTTTAGTCTAACTATATCCTCGTTTTCCACATAACCGTCACCGTCGCACACAGTTCTACATTGTTGTCTTACGTTGGCATTTTGACCGACATAATGTTCGTCTGTCGCATGATTTTCGTCAGCGTTATCATTTTGTCTATCGGGGTTTTCGAAAATGGGGTTTATGGCGAAGTTGGGGCTTGCGTTCCTAGGGCTAAGTACGTTGCGGACGATGTTGTGATGTAGGGCGGAGGCCTCGAGGTCGCTGAACGAACTGCTGGCACTTACAGGCGACGCGAATTCTGCGTCGAAATTGTCTAAACTGGTGGATTTGTTCATCGTCATCGACACGGACGACACCGAGCTCCCCTCGTCCATACTCGTCTTTTTACGACCGCCACATGACGCCTTCGCCTCTCTTATGTAATAGTCACGTCCGTAACTGGAAACAAATATAGACAATTCTTCTTCAATCTAAACATTTTCATAAAGCGTTTTTTTTTCCGAAACTACATGTGTAATTAATGATTTTTAACATTTTTGAGTTTTATATGGTTTTTACTCACCGTTTATATTGTGGAATTTCCTCAGCCATCACATCTTTCAATATCCTAGGCGATGGACTCTTAGTTGTTCTATCAATACTATTAATACTATCATTACTCATAGTTAAACTTAATTTATTGTGTTGGTTATCTTTAACTGGAAGATCACTTGTTTCGCTTTCATCATCATCTGCGCCGTTTATTTCAATCTTATCATCTTCTAAGTCTTTCTTAGTTGTGAACATGTCGAAAAGAGAGGAGTTACTCTTGGATGATAGCCTCTTCTGAATGGCCTCAGGAGAGTATGGGTTGTTCGGCATTTCTACGTAATTCAGCCATTTCTTACGCTCCCTGTAGGCTATTGAACCTGCAATAATTTCAATTGTTGTTGGATAAATAGTTTTTGAAACTTTATAGCTAGTTCTTTTTTTTTTTTTTTTTTGCGTGTGATTGTTCTTAATTGAAAGAACCTTGGATAGTAAGTGGCATAGAAAAAATTTTTTTTGAAAACCTCTTTAATTTTGCAATACTTGTTATTGTTTCGCTTATTCGGTTTCCTCATAAAAATAACCAATTACGGTAAGACTTTTATTATTTTTGCTTGCTACAATATTCTCACCTGGTATTAATTCACCATCTTGATCAGTATCACGAGTCGGAATCCTGAAAAAAATACGAAGATCGTGTTAATGTACCGTATTAGCTTAGATAAAAATAATGGCCACTGTTATCGTTCTCATTGTATGTCTCTCGCGTAAATATAATATTCTTTTCCACTGAAAGACAACTACTTCATAATCTTCGATATTGGTATATTTGAATGAATTAGCAGTAAAGGTTTCATATGGGTAGTGTTATTCCTTAGTGCTCATTTTCTTAACATAAGAAACTGGTATGTAAAATTTCTAAAGTAGGTAGCACTTACTCATGAGGACCGTCATCGAAGTGTTTCCTGCGCAGACTGTCCGCGTACCTCTGCACAGGCAGTGTCACCGTCTCCTCATATTCACCCATTCGTTCATGGTGACTCAGTGTGTTCGTCGATTCTGAAAACATTAGCATTTCATAAATTAACTCAACATTTTTATTGCACATTTATCTACATACTAGCTGTCAGTAAAATTGATGCTATCTTATAATTATGTAATCGATTATAATCAAAGTTTAGTTAATGCTTGTCAATAATCCATATTTAGCAATCCGATTAAACTTTGCACGAATGGTTTATTAAGTACCTACTTCCTATTGTTATCATTTATTTTAAGAATTATTTGATACTAAAGAAGATTATGCATTTTTTACTGACCCTTGTTACTTGTGAAGCTATCAACACTATGCAATTCATTTGCATGTCCATTGTATAATATGTCTCCATTAGTTTTAGAGCACAATTCATCCATAAATTGTTCTGTGTTTCCGTTCAACAGTGTTCTGTGAATTTCCTCTTTCACCGCGAATTCTGCTTTCGTTAAAGGTCCACTTTCAATACCGACCATTAGCTTGCCTCCATCCACTTGGTCTGTCGCGTTCACATTGATAGTTTCAACAATAGTAACGTTGTTGTCATTAATTTCGTTAATGATTGCGTCTACTGTTTCGTCGTCATCTATTTTCTCGACGAGCTTGTTAAATTCGTCGTCTCCATCGACAATGGTGAGGCTGTCTGGTTCGAAGTCATTTTCTTCTACTTTTGGTATGCCGCCAATGACGTGTTTGGAGTCTAGAACTTTTTTCATGTCACTCTTGTATTCAGCTTGTTCTTCTGAATCGCTGGCATTGTCTGATAGGTCTGTTGTATCGTCAGCGTCTCTGTCACCGATCAGAGCTCTGTACTCAGTGTTGGAGTTAGGAACTAGCATGGGAACTGGCACAGACTGAATAGTCTTGATTTTCTTCTTCTGGAACAACCAGTTCTCTTCCCAAGTACCGTCGACTGCCTGCAAGTCGCTACTGGAAACTTCGTCGAACTCTCGATCCTCATTATCTGCAATGTAGGCGGAACAACTGTAGGTACAAGTCCTTCGAAATTAATTTTTGCATAACCGCGTGTAAGCTGATAACGAAGGTTATCTAGAATGAGGTTGTTAACATCGGCCCGTTGCTTTTCTATCAGCTGATTATGTTTGATAACTAAGCTGTTAAGTTGTGTGAAGACTGATATGAAAGAGAAAGGAGTAAATGATGTCGTGACGTCTGACAGGGAAAAATGGAAGAAAAAAAACGTGTTGCGCCGCTCCCGGGGACAAGGGCAGGAAGATAAAAAAAACTAAGCTGTCAAGTCTGAATGTTGATTTATTTATTTTCTGCCAGACTGCCCAAGCTGTAGGATTTGCATTGGGAATATGAAAAACTTTAACCTTTCCAGAATTTTAACGACACTTTTGCCTTACTTTGGTACTTCTTCGTCGATGTTATTTTAGTGTTGCTTGGTTTAATTAACGTGATCGGTAGTGTTCTTTACTTTACCTGTGTTGTGCACTATGTCGCCTCCGAATTCCGGGAAGGGCACGCGGCGCGGCACCTCTAGGGCTTCGTCCGTCGCATCCCCCTCCTCCCAGTCAGACACATCGTCTTCTTCGTGGAGCTGGAAAATTATATGACAGATGAGAAAACCTTGTGTTGATCATGGTCATGGAGATATGGTATTATTAAGACTTATTGTAATTCAAGGTAAGGTCTTATAAAAACCTTTTGGAAACTTAAAAGTAAATTCTTAAGTCTATGTTTTATGTCCGAGAATTATAGGAATTCTTCAGTTTGAAATTTTCCATTTGATCCTGCTTGTAATATCATTTGAGAACCAAATTTTCGAAACAGTTTTACGGCATGCCAGTCTCAGCTAGCTGTGGGACTTCCATTGATGGGCATATACTCAAGCATCACCACCACATATGATCCTTCGCCTCCCGCTTCCCGCAAATTCCCTACAGCAGGACGGTTGTCCAACTTATGGCTGGCCTTTTTATTGGAAACTAGTGAAACTACATTGTCTAACTGTGGCAGAGTTAAGATGAGGTGGTCGGAGGAGAGGGTGTTTTGTCGCTTGAGAGAGGCTTATGTCCCGCAGTGGCCCACGAACTGGTTGCTGGATTATACAGGTACTTACAGGAGGAGTGATGTTCCTAGTGTGTCGGGAGTGTAGCGATCGAGGTGGAGTGTGCAGCGAGCGTGGTGAGGACCTCTCTGAAGGCGTGGGACTCGCGCTCGCTGAGTGGATGCCGCTGCTGCGTCCACCGGAACCATTCTCGTTCTGGTAACGCTCTATCACCTGGAGAAAGAGGTCAAGCTAGTAAGAGTTATTTTGATAGTACAGGACGCTGAATAAGGGAAGAGAGAAGCAACTTTGTACTGCACTCCAAAGGTAAATTGATGCCTCATGAGTTCGTGGATCCTTCCTTCCTATTGAACACAACACCTCGGTTTAATCCAAGGACTCAATTCGGGGATAATCAATTAATCCTAAGACTCATAACTAACAACAATTTTGTAAAACAATTTCAGCTAAGTCGTGAGAACAAGGAATTACATTGAGGCTTTCGACCGTGATATGCAAGAGAAACCGAAATCCAAACTGTACACCAGACATTTTCTTCACTTTCAAGATTTACACAGGAAACCTCGAGCACTTAATCACCTAGATGATACATTGCGATAATATAGCTCGGAAAATTTGAACATGGCTCGCTCAGCCGTATCTGAGGCAGTGGACCAACAATACGGCTAAACGCATGAATTCATAACAACTGACAATCGGATGAAAAAACTTCACAACCTCGCCGTTCGCTTCGGGAAAGTAGCTCACAATGGAACTGAAGAAATTGTACATTTTCACGAGTTGCCAGACGAAATTGAACTTTATTCTGCCGTGATATAAGATTGGGGAGAAATGGAGCGTTTTCTAAAAAAAGGTCTGGTTCACACGAGCGCTGGTTCGCACTGCGCTGTCGAGAAGCGAGTGGGGTCAATTGAATAGCGTAGGGTTGCACCGATGCCAAAAGATTTCACAGTAAAATTAGTGGAGAAAAGAATAATATTCATAAAAAAGGATAATCTCGATGAAAAGTTCCCCCTAAATTCACCGTTTGTTTACATAACAATCATTAGAGATAGCAAAACAACCACTTAACAGACCACTTAAACCTTTCCGAATTTCTATCAATCACATAATAACAACATTTCATTAAAATCACGTATCAATAAACAAATAATCACACATTTAAAACTTTTTAAATAACCAAAATATCCGAACGCAAGCGCAGCTTTACGTAACTCACCAGACTTATGGCCGCAAGAATGTACAGAAACACAACAAATCCTACTAAAGTGATTGTGTAGGACATTTTAAAAGCATTCACATTTCACGTCACGACACTTTTGAACACAACCATTTCTGACAAGTGATTAACGCTAAGTGTGCAAGAATTAGACTCATTAATCTCATTATTTATTGATGATGACTTACCATTTCTTTGGAAAACATTGGATTGGGTAGCGAACTATCTTTGTACTGGCCACGATGAGATTACGGACGGTTATCGGTAGATAAGTCAGATAGCCTATCGGAACAAGCCGGCCGTGTGATGGATTGTATTCATAATGCGAGATCCTTGTTTTATACAACAAACGCTCAGCAGCGCTTTCTTTTGGCTCATTTTCGAGCAACAGAAGCTTCCTCCGATGGCTAGTTTCATGTAAAGTCATCATCATCTCAAATTCTCATCATCTGCCTAGTACAGACGTAGCCCGTTACCGAAAATTCATCATCTTTGATTAACGAGTGAGCTGACTTAGCGTCTATAGATCATTTTGTATTAGGTAGGTACTACACACTACCATTTCAAAGTTTTTTTACGAATTCGCCTGACTGTCAATAAATACAAGATTATAACATCTAAATGTAATACTATCTAGTCTCTACGTAATTGTTAAAAAAAATATCTCAATCATTTCAACGGCATTTTATGACAATAATGTTTCGACCTTTCAATTGTGTGCATAATTTACATTTGAGGGAAATGGTTTTTCCTTTTTTTCTTCTTTTACTTTGGTACAAGAAACTGTCACCATAATAGCCATGGTCATTTCCTTATTGACCATCCATATCCATTTGGGGTTTCCATAATATGTTCAGAAGATGACCGCGGCTGATAATATGATGATAATCATAAATGACTCATTTTTCAGCTGGGAGTTATATGAGATAGTAGAATGTAATCATATCCATAAGTCCAAACTTCATAAGTCTAGTTGGAATGAGTCATGAAAATAATCTATCTTCCAAAGGCTGATAGGCATACAGGATGTAAGGGTTTGAATTTACTCAATAGAGAAGAAATTATTCGCCGATTATAAAAAATCTGCAACTTCATAAATCTTGAACGTCTAAGCATTTTTGCACGTGTATATCATAGAAGAAACTGATAAGAAAGCTATGAAACTCTTTGTATTTTGCTGACACAATCATTTCAGGATTGTGAAAATATATTTCGGGAAAATATTTATTTAAAGTTTATGTCAGGTCAGCCCTAAATTAGCGCAAAACTAATGAAGCGTTTGTAAGGATTCGCGTGCATGAGGCTATGTTTACATCGAGTCACGCTATAGAATTGGATTTCTCTGGATTTGTGCGCTATTATTCTATTAATAAGTCATAAGCATTGCCTTGATATTCAGGAACTAAACGAAGGCCGGATTTAAATGTATGAATGTTGCGATTAACCATGGCAAAAACGGTCATTGCCCTTTTCCTAACACCTCTTTGAACGAAACAAAACAAAAAACATAGTAGCTTTTCTCATTGGTAAAAATTTTTGAGGATCACTAGAGCTGGGCAGGATGCTGGACTATTGCCGTTTTTTGAAAATAAAAAAATCAAAAAGAAAAGGTGGGTCAATGACCGCTATTGCCATGCTAAAACGAAACAACTATGATAGGTATTTTGGGATGGAATGCCTATAGGAAAGTACTCATACTATGAACGAAACCTTTAGAACATAATTATACCGAATTACCTTAAAAACATGAAAAGCATGTTAAACAATTAAGTTGGACTAAAAGTCTAGCAACAATAAACGAGAGACATGATCGGTATTTCGATTTTCCAAATTGAAGACAAGGTCGTCTTAGGATTTGTTTATCTATATTTAGATTATCTTCTCAAGGATTTAAAAAGTGAGTTTATCAACGCGAAGCCAGACGGTAAGGGATTCACTCAAAGTCTTCTGTTTGAGTAAAAGAACTCAATATAAGAGTATCACAAGATGACCTAATTCTGAATTCTCTGATCCATTTCATGGTATACCCTAATAGTCGTCTTCAAAAGGATTACTTTGACCCGTGGTGTTTTGGGGCTTAAAGATCCTGAAAGTCAAAAAACCTTGGTATTTAAGACGTCCTGTTGGATTATTAAGAGTCCTGACACTCGACAAACTTTGCAATGACCTGAATACAATTGTTACGGAAAGGTTTCTGCAAGCTTATTTTATTGGAAACCCTGCGTTTACTGTCACTTCCTCAAAATATCTATCAAAAACCAACCTTATTCAAAATAGCCGTTGCCAGCAAGTCTTCGTACGTCGAAGACTCGATGGTCGGCGTGTGTGGCTCGGCAGCATATCTGGCGAGAGCTGGCAACGCCGCTGCTTCCTCCACGACCCTGGCCACCAGGCGTTTGAGCTGAACATGAGCCCCGCTGGCGCCGTGGCCCGATGGGGCGGGGGAGGAGGATGCACTGCGGTGTGCGGGGAGATCTGTGGAAGGGAGAGAAGAACATTGAGAAAATGTTTTGAAGAAAACTAGAGTAGACAGGGTAGAAGGGACATCGACGCACAAATGGTTATCACGTGGCCAGTACATCATCCCGAACCCCTACAATAAATAAAAATCTGCTGTTTCCTACAAAATTGTAATTCAAATAATACCTTGCGTCGATGTCCCTTCCACCCTGTATAATTATGATTTTGTTGAAAGTCACACGTGCCGTTCAAACATGCTGTTGCGTTTTAACATAGAAATAGCAATCGCTGACCAACCGACATTGATTGCCGTTCTTCATTTTAAAACGGAAATAAAACGTTTTCACGTCCTGAATCTACATAGAACTATAAGATCTATCGTTTAACATTTTAAGAATTACATTTCATTGTTTTGGTTCTTGCGGATAGATATTACGAAAGGCCAATGATAGCTATTACCACGCTAAAACAACATCGGTGCAGTTCATTCATTAACACAAGTGCAAGGGGTTGGGGAAAACTGGGGTGTCTATTGTTGAACACACAGCGTCTACGGAAGCTTGGAAAACTCTGATATGATTTATACCCTGTGGAAAACTGGCAAAGATTTAATTTCCGGTAGTAAGAGGACCAACGAAGACCACAGCACGAACGCAAGACATAACCGTAACGTAAATAAGACCAGTTATTGTAATTTTAACTTTATAATCCACCTTTTGACTTATTATATCATTGTTATAATCATTCAAATTTACGTTACGTTTACTAGCACGAACGCGCTGATATTGTTATAAAGGGTGTAAAAAGACCCTTAAAGAAGCCGAAAGGTATTTGTTCTCCCCGTCATTGCGATCATTTTTTTGTTCTAGACCATACCTGGGAACCTTCTAGTTACGGAGATATTGGGGGTCAAAGTTCCGACTTTTTAACAAGTTTTTTTTAAATACATGTTTCTAATGTAAGATTTTTACTTTCAACACCTTCACGACCCCCGCATTATTCAATCCATCCATCAGCACAATGTTTTGAGTGCGTTATACTTACTGAGTTTTACCGTAAAATGTAATTTTTCACCCCAAAAAAAAAGTCATTTCCCAGCAATAATTTTTGCGTAAAGTTACTTAGTTTGATGTACAGAATGCTTGGTTGACGGCTTCGTGAAGGGTCTGTTTACACCCTGTATATAAAAATATTATCAATAGTTCAGATTTAGAAGTATAGAAGGCCCCAAAATGACCTCTGGCTTCGGCGCTAATGAAATAATATAAACAAACATCGAATCTATTATACCTCTTTACTTTTTATTTATCAGGACCAAAATATACCTACTGTATTTGATTATCAAAATAACTTGACCCGGATTTGATAGTAGAATGACATTTTGTAAATAGATTAGGTACTATGAATAATCTACTGATAGACTGGTGCAATGTTTGTGTCTTTTAAATTGATTACAATTATTATGTAAATTCAGGTGTAACTAGGTATTATATAAATACAAATAAATAAAATTGAAGTGTCTGTTTGTAATTTAAAAATAATAGCTTTTTGCTGAATGCATATGAAAGTATACATACGCACGCTGCTTATAAAAAAAAACATTAAAAAAAGTTTTGTTTGTTTGTTCCGGCTTATCTCCGAAACGGCTGGACCGATTTTGACGGGACTTTTACCGGCAGTTAGCTAATGTTATGGGAGCAGGAGGAGCAACTTAGGGTTATTATTTTAGGAAAAAAATTAAAACCCTTGAAATTGTTATCAAAATCAGCTTCAGTTAGGGAAGTATTGTTTTTTATAATAATTTCACGCGGGCGAGGGTCGCGGGCAACAGCTAGAATGTATTATTTATGTTCTGCACGTGGTGTGCAGAACATAAATGTTATGACGATCGTAAAAAATGTCAAACATATGGTAGGTACTAAAATTTATCTAATTACTTGATTTTTTCAAGCCTCAATTAAATCAATACGGGTTGGTGCTGTATCTATTTCAAGGTGAATTAAGTTTATTTAAAATATGGTAGGTTTCTAGATGATGTGTTATGCTTATGGTACAATTATTCCGAAGGTGACGCAAATCCGCCCCATGGCTATGCTGTGACAGACCAGTGTCACTGGTTTCTAAGTAATCTATGAAAACGGCGAGAAGCAGCAATGTTGCCATCACCGAAGCATCTGTCATAGCGGTTTTGCCGCTGCGCTTTGCTGTTGTGGTCTTTAAAAGACTTATAGAAATAATATATTCATATAAAATTTTGATTCCGGACATTTTTGATATTTGAGCGACTGCCTAACTGACCTCCACAACCCAGTTAGAACTGGGTTATACGGTACCCCTTGGTAAGGGTGGTGGAGCTAAGATAACTCTTATAATAAATTACGAATAACCTGAAATACTGTGTAACTCTTTATTTTCTTTACTTAAACATTAAAGAGACCCAACAACAAATATTATACTTTATTAGACAAATAAATCATAGTTGACCAATGAGATTTTTTGCAATTAATGAATGTTCAATTAAAGTGTTTTGAACAGGCTTTTAGTATGATATCAGCGAGTCCATTAGTACAAGGATGGAAAAAAAAATCAAGACACAAAAAGTTTGGTAATTTTTCAAAGTTGTATGTTTTTGTACGTAAGTAAGTACCTATTGACCGAAGGTTCAAAGTCCATTGAACTCTCGTTTTATGTCATTATTTTATTTTTAATAGCTAGTTAGGTGGGTAGGTACTTAACTTTTTGAACATAATAAGTCTTTTGGAAAAGTACCTAACAGGTCTATAAAGATGGTTTTTTTAATAACCAACCATAATATGTTTTTGGACTTCTTAGTCAAATAACAAGTTTAGTACACAAGGCGGCACATGAAGCTGTACATTTCCAGTATAACTTGGCCTCGCTTTTTATATGTTTCCTATACAATGAGAGATCCACATGAAAGTACACAATAACAGAATAAGTTTTATAGGCTAGTTTTATTCAACAGGTACGCACGACGACGGCCAATCAAGCTATACGAAACCAGTTTATGCGGATCTCTCGTTGTATAGGAAATCTATACAAAGCGAGGCCAAGTTATACTGGGAATTTACAGCTTCATGTGCCGCCATGTGTCTCGTATACTAACCAATTTTATGAATTTCTCATTTTTTACGGCTTTGTTGCCATCAGGATAAAAAAGCCAATTAACGCGGAACTTAAAATAAATACTCACGAAAATAATTATTAAAATAATTATAATTACTCCATTAATGTCTCAACAGGTTTTAACGTTCGTGTAATCTCCGCATACATATATTATAGTTTTTTTAATGTATTATCCATGAGAACCGAGACCATTCTAGTCTGACCTCTTTGAGCACAAAAACAATAGGAATAAGTAGGTATTTTTTTCCGCAAGCTTCCTGTCTAGATTGAAATATTTTAGTTAAACTGTCTTGGTAATAAAGCTTTGAATTAAGGAAAAATAAATTAAGACGTTACTAGATTTTAAGATGGGGCGTCTAGCTTCTAAGTTCCCCTCCTGGTCCTTTGGATCAAACGCTAACTTGGCGGAAATACACCGTGACTTTTTAGTCGTCTTACAACGGCAACCCACTTCATGTATCCAATGACTACTAGCATTTCATTCATAAAAAAAGGTATTTATGAGGTTTTAATATTTAAAAAAATTAAAATATTATTCAATATTATGACGCATGACGTAGTTAAAACACCCTGTTGTGAGCGATGATCTACTGGACTCGAGCGCTGGGTAGGTATATTCTCCCGTTTGACACGTAAACATCATTAACAGGATGTTTCATATTTTTTTCTAATGTTTATTTATTTTTCTTTGTACCTATTACGGTAGGTAAAAAAAAAAATCGCGTAAGAAAAACTTAAATACTTATAAGTGTCTTGTTTATAAATGAGGCTTTGAATTAAGGAAAAATAAATTAAGATGTGACTAGATTTGAAGATGGTGTCTATTTCTAGCTTCTTAGTATGCTTCTTTATCCTTATTGAATCACAGATACATTTAACTTGTCGGAAATATAAAATTTTCCGGTGTATAGCTAGGTCGAACATTCATTGTAGTGAATTTTGTTTCTATGTATTTTGGGAATCTCCAATTTTGTTTTCAGTCAACAACCATTGCTAGTATTAAAACGTAAGGAATATTGATGGAACGTTGAAAATGATATTTATCAAAACACTCAATCCTGAAATTCGTAAAAAAACTTTTCCTAAGTTTCAAAGCTCTGAGTTTTCAGAGTTTATCTATTTTTTTTATTACAAAATGGGCCTGCTCTTGACCTCGATCACGCCTGATGAAAAGCGGTAGATGAGGTCTATGATGGAACGAGCGTGCCCAGAAGATGTCTGTTCACTCTTGCTTTGAAGGCAGACAGATGGGTTAAATGTGGGAGGGAACACATGCCGGCAGAGAGTTCCACACTTTGGCTGTGCGCATAATAAACGTACTACCGTTTCTACCTCTTTGCCTACAAAATCTATCTGGAGGATTACCTTTGCATACAAGCTACATACAATTCCTTAACGATAAGTACTTAGGCCTCTACTTATACTTCATTTTCGTAGTACATATGCACACACAAGACACACAGTTCTTACAGGTGCGTATTCCATGATTCACAAAAATAAACACAAATGCCGAACCTTTATAACAAACGAGCGGAAAACATTCCACTCAGTGGCGTAGCGTGGGGGGTGCCGGGGGGGCCATGGCCCCGGGCGGCACATTTCAGGGGGCGGCAGAGAGCAAGAGCCAGGCTGCGGCAAGTGGAACCAGGCGGTAGCGTCAGGTCATAATTATCAGATCAGATAATTACTAAAGTCATCGGGACTACGTTGCAAAAACAAGGACAACCAAGAAGTGGAGCATTTTCCTTAATATATGCCGCTGGCCCGGGGCGGCTTTTCATACAAGCCTCACATCTATTCCGGTCTGCCGCCCCGTATTTTCTAGATACAAGCACTTAATTCTTCTAGCCTGCCGCCTCCCTTTTTATATCTGTATTTATGGTAATAAGAAAATCGAACCTATCTGGGATGCTAAAATTTTCTAGCTCGCTTCGCTCGCTCTTACAGCTATGTTTTTTTAATCTTACCATATCTTTAATACATTCATAGAAAAGTATGTTAAACTCCATTTGTTTGAATCATAAAAAGAAAATCTGTTACCTATCCGAGGCGGGGTGCTAAAATTTTCGAGCTCGCTTTGCTCGCTCTTGCATCCTACTTACTCTCAAATCTAAAGCTTTAATGCATAATTCGATAAAAAAAGCTTGTTTATCTATATGAATAGTTAAAATAGAATGTAATTTATCAGATGTCCTAAAAAATTTTGACCTCGCTGTTTTTGATAATTTCCCGAACGGCAAACCTTATACACTAGGTATTAGCTATATTAGCAATTGAACATGACAAACCTACATACATACGAACAAATAATCATCATCATCATCATCATCATTCTCTTGCCCTTCTTATCCCAATTCATTAGGAGAATGTCTGCGCAGAATGTCTTCCTCTTCCATACCTCTCTAACTCTTTATTACTCGTCATCACATCAGAAACCTCCTTTCTTGAATGAAATTGTGTATAAAAAGATTTTACTTTGAAAAACAAACTTATAGATTTTTTTTTAAATAATAAAAAAAAATGCTTTGTATTTTGACTCTTTCCTACGTTTCTTGACTAATTATGACATAAGAGGGGGCGGCCAAAATTACATTCGGCCCCGGGCGGCAAAATCCCACGCTACGCCACTGATTCCACTACAGTCAGTATTGTATTATTAGTAATTTTATCGTTGTTTACTCAGGTTCAATGCGACTGAACGAAGTTATTCATAATTATCCATACAATGACAAAGAATTTGAATGGAATTCATGTGTTTACGGTAAAAATGACGATATTTTGTAAATATTCTGATTGTTTGACAACAGAACTAGCATTTCTAGATTGGAATTTGCTGCGTGCTATAGAATATCATGAATTAAACATTCTATCAGCCTAATCAAAGAAACTGGAAAAAAGATGTAGCTGTGGGACTGACATTACCTACACAAAAGCAGTGAATATAGGCATTTCAATCCTGTTGCAAAGAAAAAAGGAAAAATTAATAAATACAACACAGTTGTGTTGTATTTATTAATATTTCTACAACGTAATTTAAAGTATTTTTTTTTTAATAATTTGAATCCGGGTTTATTACTAAAGTTTGAGCATCCCTTGAAACGCTATATAACAACACCTTGCACTTGTGCATTTCTTGAAATGCAACTCAAAAGTACTGCCAGCCGAATGCGGCCCTGTATTTTAGCCTCGCAGGTGCAACATCATCTAAGTGCGCCAATTCGCACTTGAGATGTCATGTTAGGTCACTCACCATGTTTGGTGAGTGACCTAACATGACATGTTGAGCAAGCATACCAAGCAAGAGGTAACGACTGTTTGAGTTACTCGCAATCTTCACAGTTCTCTCATAACGCCATTTTCGCATTATTTACCTACTTACGTACGCACGGCGACCAATTAAGCTATGCTAAACCAAATTAAGCTGATCTCTCATTGTAGGGGAAGCTCATACAAAGCGAGGTTTTACTGGATAAGTATAGCTTGATATGTCGCCGTGTGTATTTCCTAAAATAACGTACCTACCTAAAACTTGTAGTTTTAATGACAAAAGCACCGAGAGATTGATTTGCGAGATAATGTTTTGCTTGAGCAGTCTGTGGATCGATCACTGTTCTTAACTACAGTTTTTAAAACAATATTAGGATGTTTGATGTCATTTTACTATTCCGACCTGTCCAGACCAAGCTTTGGTTCTAGTCATTACATAAGGGGTATTATAATCAATCTATAACGTCTACACTGTTGGAAAGACCTTTTCTCTGTGAAAATGAGCAGAGGGCCAACTACCCCTCTCAGGGAAATGAAAAAGGCTAATGATCCACAACCGGAGCCTAGCACAGTTGTCGTGAAATCTCTCTTACTCTAGGATGTCTGACTCCAATAGTCAAATTTTTATACCAAGTTCCGGTTACCACATTTCGCTATTGTTATAGAAAGGAACGTGAATACCGCAGCGGTAAATGACAGAAAGGTGTCTGGGCGTATGTAAGCGCCGCCTTTTGATTGCTATCTGCCATTCAAACACGATGTAAAGATTAAATTAACTGCATAGGCTTTCATGTTAGCTGGTTATCTTTAGTGCGAATCGTACACGCCATTCAAGGCGCGTGCTACCGAGTGTAAATAGAATAAAGTAATAAGTTGGACATTGCTAGACGAAAATAGCTATACAATTCCATAATAATAATACCAGCCTTTTACTGTCCCACTGCTGGGCAAAGGCCTCTTCTCATACAGAGAAGGCACGAGCATTGATCACCACGCTTGCTCAAGACGGGTTGGCGATTTCAGACTTATATTAATTATAAGTCCAGGTTTCCTCACGATGTTTTCCTTCACCGATGTCTGTGATGTCCAAGATACACAATTTCATATGATACTTTAAATTTTGAGTTCTGCTTAAGCATAGCTTATTTAGCATCATTTCGCGAAATACCAAAGTGAAATTGGTCAACACGTTGGTCTTTTAAATTTTCGGATACGGAGCAGAAACTTGGATCTTGAAAAAGACGCCTTCGAGATGTGGTGTTGGAGGAAGTTGCTTCAGATACCCTGGACCGCATTCCGCACCAACGAGTCCATCCTATGCGAGCTCAAAATAAAGACCAGACACTCTACGACCAGTCTCTGCAGAGTTTCGGAATTTATCGGCCATATAGCGAGAAAAGATGGCAATAACCTCGAACAACTGATGGTTACCAGCAAGATGCATGGTAAAAGACCAAGAGGTCGCAGCCCTTTGCGATGGTCCGACCAGATAAGCTCTTCTCTTGATACGAAGGTTCATGATGCGTTTCTTTTGGCCAAGGATAGACAGAGATGGCGAAACATCGTCAGGGAAAAGATGTTTTCAAGGGAGGATCACGACCCTCAGTAATGAGGAGTATGACTTGAAGAGGAGGAGCTTATTTAGCCTGTAAAGTTCTCACTGCTCAGGCTGTCTGTAAGAGGAAAAGGGCCATATTTTACCACTTGGGCTCAGTTCAGGATGCTAGATGTCACATGTCTTCGAATTCTTGGGAGAATGCCGGTTTCCGCATGATGTTTTTCTTGACTGTTTTGAGAGCAGTGTTGGTGATATAAATTACTCAAACTAAAGTGCTTGTCTGTGTTCAGACTCACGGCCACAACTGCCTTTTTAGTTAGTTTTGCACCGAGCATAAAGTCTTGGTTCATAAGGCTATATATTTTCATCGTGTCTTAAGTTGGGTCTAACTCAGACAGCATATGTGCCCATAAACTTAAACTATTGGAAATGGTCATTCTAAAGACTGTTAGCAATAACTCCTTTTATGAGAAAATCCTGAGCAACGACCTATAATAACCAGTTGATTGATTGATAGAACCAGCTGATACTGTAGGTACATCAACCTATCACTGACCCAACACGTGTTATTACTTATCATTAAAGTCCAAAGTCTCCATATAAGGAGGGGTTACCAGCCGACCTCGACATGAACGAAATAAAAATGGCAGACAATAGCCACAAGATGGCGGATTTAATGATAAAACAACGTAATTAATGCTGGGGTCAGACAGATCTTGAGATAATATGCCAGCGAGAGGTGGCAGAAATGGTAAGGCACATGTAACAACGTAATTATGTGTAATGGAGTATATTAATCACGCTGTTTATGGTCGAGCGTGTTAGCAAAGATTTTAAGTGCTGAAATATGGAATCTGGAAACTCGATTTGAAGGTAATATCTGTTTGTGAAACTGCAGGAGTTCAAAATAAATGGCTGACATCAGTTTTGGATCGAGGAACTCACGTTTGAGTTTTCAAATGGTTTTTTCCTAGATCATGGAATATTCCCAAGTCATCTACTAGACATACTTAAACTAATGTAAATTATTCAAGTGATCCTGGCCTACTGTGTTTAATTACATTTTTATGATCTACCCACTTTGTTGACGCATAGAATCTGTGTTAATGTTAATTGCTATTTAACATTATTATTTTATGATAACGAATCTATTCTATATTGTTATGCATTTTCAAAACAGCACCTGTCATGCTACGACTCAAAAGGCATTTTCGTTTATAGTTTTATATCTTCAGCTACTAAGGGCAAGATCATACAGAAGATAATATTTCGTTGTAAGGAGGCACCTGGAGGTTCTTGTGAACATTTCCAATTTAAAAAGAACCATGATGCATTAATAGTAATCTCCCAAACTGGGTTCAAGTAGAATCATACAATGTCAATAAATTGAATCATAATGTTTACTTTAATATGACAACCTAAAAATGAAATACGGCATACGCCAATGGCGGCTAACTGTCCTAACTGAAATCTCTGTTGTCTTCGATATTCGATAAATAATGAGTGTTATTGATCACCGGTTTCTATACATTCCCAGAGGTATGTAAGCCTCTAATGCAAATAGCGATGTATTATGATTTTCTCATTCCATCTCCAATCTAACACATAAGAAAATTGTAATCGTGCACCGCCATGAACAACAGTGTGCACTCGTCTGATTTCCTATTTACTATAATGTATTGTTTTGTCTCGAAATGATTGTGACTTCTCACGCACAGAGACTAATGCTCAAGACGATGAATCATCGTTGGACATCAGGAATCACTTAATTGCAAAGAAATATTTTTCAACGAGTTATTGGTCGGTTTAAAATCGGTTTTTTTTTCGTTTGATCAGGTAGCATTTACACATATGTGCTAAGGGATGTCTACTGAATCTGCATCACTGGGGGACTTTGGGGAGAAAAATCTTTAATTCTTCGGGCACTACGGACATGCCGAAATACATTTCGGCATAGGTACTCCGGGTGGCTAAATCGCGTTTATACTTTGCCACCTGGCATGAAGATTTTCCTTGAACCAATCGTCTCAATTTGTCACAACTTACTGGTTTTCGGTCTCAGATAATTCGCGATCATCATCTGCCTAGCCTTTTCCAAACTATATTGGGGTTGGCTTCAAGTCTAACGGGAATACCAGTATTTTACATGGAGCGACTGCCCATCTGACCTCCACAACCCAGTTAGTACTGGGTTGGGCCCCTTGGTAAGACTAGTTGTAAGGTTTTCGGGCCATACAAATGAAAGCTGGGACCAACGGCTTAGCGTCCTTTCTGAGGCACGGAGGAAACTCGGTATGTGATGGGTGGTCACCCATCCACGGACCAACCTCGGCGTGGTTAGCGTAGTTAGCGTGGCTTAATCTGAATATCGACCTGAACGGCTGTTATTATTTAGCCACGAAGCTCCATCAGATAATTTGCGATCCTTAATATTAAAAAAAACCCACTGTGACAAAAGGTCCTTACATTTTATGTTCTTCAATGATAGCCTCATCAAAAGTATCCTTGTCCACTAGCCTATCAAATTAATAGTGTCCCTGTCCAGTAGGCTATAATGTCAGGCAGCTGTTGTCTGTGCTGCCATTGCAGAAGGTTTTATTATCTGAGGTAAGGGTCACTGTTAAATGTCGACACTGTGTAAGTACGGACCGGTTTACGAGCTCTACCTGCCGAAATTTATGCGTGGAATATTTGTGATTACTTTTACTTACTTTGTTTTGTTGTGACGGTAATAAACAAAATGGTTGAAATACCTTTTTGATTGAATTAGTTCATAATTATGGTGACAATGATTTTTTTTATGATCTGGCGATTGGGAAACCCGAAAAACTTTGAAAGAGTTTTATATTGTAAGCCGTGTGCCTAGTAAGATTTTCCATCGGCAAGTTGACAAACTTCTGTACAAGTCACATACGCTATTTAATCCTTAGTGCTCACCTTTCTTGTAAAAGGCACTCTGGTGTAATAATTGCAAGCTGCTAGATACTGTGCGTTGCCTGTTATTAAGATGTAATTTAAGATTTTTATTGTGAAGATCATACGTAAGCTGTAGGTGCGAGAAGTTTTATTCTTCTAATACATAAAGGTTGGCTTAGGGTCCATATGATCATGATGAATGTCATGCTATCTTACAATTGCATTTATTTAAGACATTTTTATTTTGTAAACGGCAGCAGGTGACAAAAATAAATCAAGAATATTTCCGTAGGTCAGTTTTTAGCAATTCCTGTGCCTTCGCTCATAATATTAATGAATATTTATGATGTATGATCGACAAGAACGTACATTGCACTTGATAATTATTAAGTGGTTATTACCAATACCTCAGCTGGTTGTCCTTTACGCCAACCACCAACCGATTGTGACCATTTTTGTATTTTTCGAGGTGAGATGACTTGAACACACGTTGCAGTTGGTTTAATTAAGTTCAAGTAATAAATCAAAAGTTTAATTTGTACAACAGTGGAAAGTATAGCAGATAGATCAGTTTGTTGCTCAATAACACAAACAGGTGATTTAAGTGAACATTTGCCGTGACATTTGTAAGATTGTTATCTGAATGTATTGAGAAAAAAAGATGGCGTCGTAAGTTGTGATTTTGCACTCGCGCAAAATAGTAGATTATGCAACAAGTGAAAAAGAAGGGAATTTAATTCGAGGTACTAAGTTGGATCCCGAGAGCAGCGAAAGATTCTAGAGTAGAATTCAGAGCGGATCGAGGGATACAAGGACCGAGATGTTTTTTTTTTCACGAGTAATGTACTCTACTTTTTACCATTGACTGCGAGAAAGATCTTTGTACAAATGTACCTATTTATTGACAAAGTTTTAGCAGCAGAAGATATTGAGGGTCACATGATCATGAGAGATGTTTCTAAAAGCTTCTAATGAACTATTTGATAGAAAAACTTAGCTGCTAAAGCAAGATGTGTACTTTATCAGACCACTCTCCAACTTCCAAGGCCTGTCAGTACATAGGCATATATGGACGCCCCTGTTTATTTACAAATAACTCGTAAAATACTACTGAGATCACCGCAGTACGTAGTTACTATGTAATTTATGAAAGTTGAAATTTTTGCGCAGCTCTACAAGATTTCAAACTTTTAAAGCAGAACGAGCGAAAAAGAATTCAGGTGTCAAACTTTTAAAGCAGAGCGAGCGAAAATAGTTTTATTTTACAGCAGCTCTACAAGTGTCAAAATTTGAAAGCAGGACGATTGAAACATAATTCTTTCTTACCGTTTATGGAGTTAGATGCTAAGATCAGACCTGTGAAGTTATTGGACAAGTGATGATTATTAAATTTACAGCCAGAAAGTGAGTTAGCACTTATGTACTACTACGATTGCTTTATAGATAAGTAATCTTAACTATACAAAGTGACTATCTATGAAATTGGTAACAATTATCGAGACACCAATAATCTATATCTATAGAAATCTCGTGTCACGGTGTTTGTGGTCGCACTCCTCCGAAACGGCTCTACCGATTTTTATGTTTTTTTTTTATGTATACATATTTAGTAGGTATGGTATGATATATTCACACCGCTAGGTGATTATGGCGCGAGCGAAGCCACGGGCAAAAGCTAGTACCTATTATATCAACAAGCAAGCAAGCAAGCAAGTTGTTGTCCAACATTACCAACTTATAATGACAATATCTTCCAGAAATCCAGATTATTAAGTTTAATCGTTCGGTTGCAAATGTCCAAAGAAATTGAAAATTTTCAAACCAGGCTCATTTTAAACCAGACTTACCTAAGATCTCCTCGAGCCAGTAGCAGGAAATGTATAAGAATATGGCAACACCCAGCCAGAAGCCGAGTAGCAACACTGCAAGGTACTCCCACATGGTGTATGTCGCATCACTAGCACTCGTTTGTTAACACTCAGTCCTGTTGCACATCGCTAGAGGATTCACTTATTTTATTTATTGCTTTACGACATTTTGATTGCCTGTGAGGGAAAAGATTGTTATGATTTTGCGTATTTGATACCGACAATTAGCAGGTATTAACAGGTGATGATATTGATTTATTTCTGTATAATTAGTGGTTGGTAAATTAAATGAAATGGGGAAAAATGCCGCTTCTTGTGTAGAGAAGAAAATACAAAATAGGTTATTTTATGGGCTTCAGTAAATAATGATTGGGTTTGAAACAGCTGTTCATAGAAGACAGCTACTCTACAAACAAAGTAAGATTTGCCAACTGAAAAGTTAAATGTCAAACATCGAAACTACACTTTCCAAAACGTGCTTTCAATTAACAAGTATTATGAAATGTTTGTGTTTTTGTTTTTTTTTTAATTCTCATGAGAATGAGAATGAAATGTTTAACGTGTTTTATGTTAAACCTTGATATTTAAAGTAATGACTAATTATAATAATCATAACAATGAATGTTGAATGATTGTCCAATCTAAATAGTCGTCAAAATTAAAAGCTTATTACGCAAAGACAACAACTTGCATTGTATGTGAGGCTTTACCTTGGTTTTCTGAATATAAAAAAAAAATTACAGTCAAAAAATTAAAAAAAAAAATGATTGAGAATCATGGACGAAGATGCTGCCGTCAAATAAATTGGGATGAAGGCATGACGAAACTTATGATGAAGACAATATTTTGTTATTGTTATAAAATAATATCATCAACATACTTAGAATTATTTACTTGCGTGTATTGTTGCATTTTCACGATATATTGTTTTGAAAATAAACAATACCGCGATCCAATTGTTTATTAATGTATCGACAATCAATGTTAGTAAACAATTAAATTATTCGATGACAAGCATTTTCCATACAATTGAATTGAAGAATGAAAACATTAACACATCAGTCACATCAGGTTTGTATTTGTACCTTCTTTTTGACAATGCCAGATTGATTGTTCGTGAGTGTTTAGTAAGCAAGATTATGTTTGGCAATGTGTATCACTGATGAATTTTACGTTTGTTATGATTTGTTATGATGATCAAATTACTAACATAGATTTCTGCATCCTAATTGGTTACCACACTAACAAATGCCTTTGCATTTTAACAATTCATTTTTAAGTTAACGGAAAACGTCCTAGAACCATATAACTTGTATGATATTCACCGATTGCTTCGTTAGTCTAGTAGTCGCAAGCGCGACTGCTGAGCGTGAGGGCCTGGGTTTGGATTCCCGAGTCGGACAGTGTTATTGGGCTTTTTCATCAGGAATTTCTCAGTAGCAGCCATGGAGTCTGGATTTGTGTTTGGTTGGTGGTAATAGGCCCGCTCCCAATTATATGGGACTTAGAAATAACTGGCGAAATGTGGGTGTACACTGTACATGTTAGGTTCGCCTCTGCCTAACCCTTCGGAGATTACAAGGCGTGATATTATGACATTCACCAACCCGCACTGGGCCCGCGTGGTGGATTATAGTCCACTCTTTCCCAATGTGTACTGGCTGTGTCCCAGCTTTGGTAGCATTAAAGGCTCATTATGTTTAGCAGTCGTCGAACAGACGGATTTTCAAACGTATGAAGTAATGGATTAGGATTTTCTTTCAAAATACTTCATCCTATGATTGTATTACAAAATTTAAGTATTGGAGCTGATGCCCTATATTTCTATGGCTTTAAAAAAGTCATTCGTAAATACCCAAATCTTTTCAAAATCCGATTGGAATCACAGTACGTATCAGACACTTGATATCGGAGCCCTCAAAACATCCAATTGACAAAGACTTGAAGTAAATTGATACGTCAATGGTTACGGTACAGTTAACACGATAACTACACTACGCTATAGACCGTTCATTAAAGAGCTTCTGTCTCAACAGTGTCAAGTTGCACTTGTACTTATGCCCATTGTCACTAACGGACACCTAACTATATCTAAAGGGTGTAACAAGACCTTTAAGGAAGCCGAAAAGCACTTGTTCTCCCCGTCATTGCGATCTTTTTTTTTAGTTAGACCATACCTGGGAACCTTCTAGTTACGGAGATCCCAATATCTCCGTAACTAGAAGGTTCCCAGGTATGGTCAAAGTTACAACTTTTTGACAAGTTTAAAAAAAATACATGTTATTAATATAGGTTTTTTTAAAACTTTAAACACCTTCACGACCCCCGTACTATTCAAAGACGCACGCACACTATACTCCCGACACTACACGATTTTGCAAGTAATTTACTAATATTTTCATAAATGTTTATGTAAAGTTATAAGTGAGCACCCGTTACTAAGTTTTCAAGGTTGACAAATAGTCAGTGGGCGGGCACAGTTATAATAAGCAATTTTTTAATATTAACACACGGCAAAATCTTGAAAAAAGTATTTACCTACCCACATATTATAAATATTTTCATCTTCTGCTACAACAAGCAGGTTTTCAAATGTTTCATCGAGGTTTTTTATTTATCAAAATGTCACCCGGAGACCGGACTGTAATAACGAATTGATCGACACCTCATTCATTAAAATCGGCTCAGTAGTTTAGGCGCTACGGTGGAACATAACAATGTTACAAAAAGACTCCTAAATTCCATAACTCTACTCTTTTGGGTTTGCCGTAGTCGGGTAAAAATCGGCCTATGTGTGCCATAAAATCCTTTTTTTGTAGTGTCTCGAATGTGTCAAGGTATGTCCTACTGACATAAAAATACCAACGTATAGTACCATAAACACTTGTATTAAAATACTGCTTCAGGTACAAGTATTAACAGTTACCGAATTTACGACTACTAAAATGAGATAATTTCCATTCATGAGGAATAACGTCCGACCTTGTTACTAGTTTTAGATAATCAACACACGTTTCAATGACTTCTGTTATAGTACTTGTTTGTACGTTTTTAAAGTATACGGGGTGTAAACAGACCCTTCACGAAGCCGTTAACCAAGCATTCTGTACATCAAACTAAGTTACTTTACGCAAAAATTTTTGCTGGAAAACGACTTTTTTTTTTGGGGTGCAAAATCACGTTTTACGGTAGAACTCAATGTGACGTATTCAAAACATTGTGCTTATGGATGAATTGAATAGTACGGGGGTCGTGGAGGTGTTTAAAGTAAAAATCTTACAATAAAATCATGTATTTAAAAAAAAACTTGTCAAAAAGTTGGAACTTTGACCCCCAATATCTCTGTAACTAGAAGGTTCCCAGGTATGGTCTAGAACAAAAAAATGATCGCAATGACGGGGAGAACAAATGCCTTTCGGCTTCGTTAAGGGTCTTTTTACACCCTTTATAAGGTATTCGGAAGACATTGTTGTTTCTAGAGAATGCACGCAGCATTGGTCTCATACCAATAAATTTGCAAGTCGAGAAGATAGGGAATTCGCCTATTAAAAATGCGTTTTTAATCGAAAAATATTATCTACTACAAAAACTTATAGATAGCATTGCTAATACTTAATGAGTATGAAAACTAAATACACTTCCATATGGTGTTTTATTTTGTAAATTAAACGACATCAAATAATCGAATCCCCAAAACAAAAAATTAACCTAGGTACCAGTAGCGAAGGGTCAATTTTTGTAAGAGGTAAGCCGGAGTACATATCTTTAATGTGATTATATTATTTGTAAAATACTGACTGTGCCATTTTTCAAAGAGAAGCCAGTAGGAATCGAGTTGTATGGAACCTTCGCCACTGCTAGGTACTATTTCCTGTAGTAACATTTGGTCTCACCTCAAGGTAATGTCTGCCTTGAAATGTTTAATAGATAAAAATTGATAAAATGAGAAGATTTATCTTAATTTACGTCATTGTTTAGTCATGATTTTTTGCCGATTTCATCATCATTCGCTGAAATACGTCTACTGATAGACAAAAGCGAAGTGTTTTTATACAATCTTATGATCCTTCCAAATCCAAAAATGCAAATTGAACTCTATGTATAATACAAACAGTAATTTTATAATACACTTAACATTTCTGTGAGAAAAACCTACTCGACCGGAAACAAATAAATAGGTACAACACAAAACAGGTGATAATTTGGTTCGACCTTCACCTAATGTGAGCACCTAATCTCGTTTACATAATAAATACGGATACAGACACGAAAACAACAGAAAATCGATATGAATCGTGTTACACGTCTATTCTTCTACCATATATGGTGTTTTATTATAACTTTTAAGAAGTGTATACGACTATTCTTCTGCCTTATATGGTGTTTTGTTAATATAAGGTTGACGGTCATTAAATTCCGATTATTCATAATAATCAAGGCAACTTTTTATTGGTGCTGGCGTATTTTCCTATTTTAAAACAAAATTAGTTCGAGTGTTACCATTGAAGTACGAAAATGCCTCTGTCTGTCGGTTAAATACAGCTAAACAGATTTTGAATATACCTAGAGAATTGGACATAGCTTGAAATCTGAGGAATAACTTGAAAAGGTATTTTTTATTTAGACGTTGCATGTGGGAAAGACAAGAAGGCGAAAGTAACCTATTTTCCAGATTTTCTCATACAACAAAGGGGGAAATCAGAAATCCGCACGTTCAAAGTCACAGGAAAAGCGGTCTAGTCCATACTTTCCGTGTACTCGTGTACTTTTATTATAAACTAGCTGTTGCCCGTGACTTCGTTCGCGTGGTAATTTTGATGAGTGTGAGTGAGGAAAAAAAAAGATAGCCTATATCCTTTCCCAAGATATAATCTATCTCCTCGCCAAATTTCACTACGATCCGATCGGCTGTTTAGTCGTGAAAAGGTAACAAACAAACAGAGTTACTTTCGCATTTATAACATTAGTATGGAAGTGGATAGAAATGCGAAGTTTTTTTTTCACATTTGGTCTACCATGGTCTGGGTTAGGACCTAGATTTTTTATTCCGATAGTACCTAAGTTCCCTGCGGATGATATCCAATCTCCACGCGGGCGTAGACGAGGGCAAAAGCTTGTATAATATTAATAGGTATGTATGTAAACGATACATGGTCTACATAACTACGAGTATGCCCAGTTATCTGTGACATTGCGCGAAGGCCGTCAGTAAGCCAAGAGGTGACTGATAACGTAAACGTAACGGTTTACGTTAAGGTAAACTGTCACGTATTCACAAGCCTTCTGTGTAATTCTTTATGCCGGTTGAATTAATAAGGTAACAAACGTTGTATTAAACAAATCAGTAGGAGTCCACTTGGCAAGGTAAAATCACCCTGATACTGAAAGTTTTAAGAGCTAAATTCGAATGTTATGTTCATTACTTCATTCATAAGATTGTTTCTTAGCCAATCAATCATACTACACATATACATTAGATTTGATACTTATTCTACTGTTCAAATGATCGAGATCATAGTTTTCAGTATAAATACCGTTTTGACGGCACGGTTGGCGCAGTGGCTGAGCGATTGACTGCAGCGTTGCGTGTCGCGGGTTCGATCCCCGCACGGAACAAATATTTGTATGGCCTACAGATAGTTATTCTGGTCTGGCTGTTTGTGTATGTGAGTTTAAATGTTTGTAAACGCACCCACGATACAGGAGAAATTCCTAGTGTGGGGCAACGTTTTTTTATAAAAGAAAAGATAGATGGCGCAAATTCAAATTCAAATGTTTATTGCTCAACACAGTACATAATCATACATTTCCAGATTTCAAGAGAATGCGTAGTCCACTGTGTTGTACCAAAGTGTGTTGTCTTAGAAGGTTGCTAAAATGAATAGTAATTAGCATTAGAACTAGAATCTAGATCCATTTTTTTAATGGGATATCATCAAATTACCCCCCCCCCCCGCTCTGGGCGGAGTGGAAGGGAGTGTCAGATTTTTACTGACTAAACCCCATCCATGTTCCTTCTTTGCCCTTTGTGTTCCAGGGCCGCGGTATCTCTTTCGAACAGTCCCGTAGCCCCGGACAATCTAGGTCCATTCAACTCATCGATTTCAGGTCGACTACCAACGTGCAAGTTCTGAGTGTCAAGAAAAGTGGAAAAAAAAATGTCAATGAGAAAGATTACATTTTTATATGCAAATGCTTATCCATGTTTACTGGTTCGTATCAATTGTTTATCTTATCACTCAAAATTATATTGACTACAACAGCAGACAGATATTATCGATCTTGTCCTTTTGTTGTGATTATGCATTTGATACATTATATTTTGACAGTGTGGGTGTAAAAAGGATGATATGGTAAGAAAGGAGGTGTCTGTTGAGATGACGAGTAATAAAGAAGTATGGAAGAAGAAGACACCTGCGCCGACCCCTAATAAAGGGTATTTAGTCTGAACGGCCCACATCGACCGTAACGAAAAATGTCTACGTTCCAAAGGACCGGTGATAAAATTATGTCAAAATTAGTTTGGGACAAGTTCAGGAGAACTTTATGACTTTATTTCTATTGTTTTTTTTTCTACCGATGACTTTATTTTTGGCAGAGCCTTTTGACTACACTCCTTCATTTTTTCATGTTTTCTATAGCAATTTTTATTATACATTTATCCTGAGACTGTTTTTTTTTCGTTCACACTATTTCATCTCTACATTTTCGTTTCTTTAATTAGGGGGTACTAGCGTTTCCCATACCGGAACCCACCGGTATAAAAATATCTTAGGAACGTCCTAATTCGTCGTTCAGGCGTAAAGAGGTAACAGACAGACGTATTATCAGTAAGTATTTGAACAACCAAATGGCACAATGGCAACAGTAACTTCACGACCCCACGTCATCACGGAAGCACCTTTAAGCACATAACTACACAAACAAACAAACACATAAACAAAACGAGTCGTGATCACTCTCGGGTCTCGACTCATCGGTTCCTCTTCCTATGTCCGTGGTCCACACTTTCATCTGACAGAGCTCACCTCATGCATAATACCTTCATATTCCCTTGTATGTTGAACGTGTCTGGTTAGGTGTTGTTATGTGCGTGGTACAAGATGAAAGCGGATAGCGTTTTAGCGAGTGCTTAAAAATGATAAATAGGACGGATGAAATCACAAGATACCATTTGTTTAGTACGTATTTACACGCACATAGTGTGTCTATTAAAAAAACTTCCTTGGTTATCTTACTCTTTTAATTGACATTGGAATAAATATCCAATGCCTTTTAAAAACAGTAGATGAGTAATCTGTCTAGATTTTATAAAATTATCTTGAATATTCTTTTCTGACAAGTTTTTAAGAAACGTAAAATTGATAATTCCTTAAAATAGTACTGACCTATTCATCGGCTTAATGTAAAACCCATTGACCCAAACAAAAACATACATTTATCTATCAGGTTTTTATACAAGTCTGGTGCATGTCCATTTTTTGTAGCTTGTCTTTATTTTAAAACATGAATAAAGCATAATAATTCTGATATTAAAATTGTGTTTTGTTGATCAGGTTTATAAAGGTCTTCATTGAATCTAAATGAAGCCGTCAAACAGCTTCAACTCCGGCGCACAAACTCATGTAACATCGGACATGCAATTACTAAGACTAATCATACGTTACGAAGAAACTTGGATCAAGATACGATGTCTGCATCAAAGCATGCAATCTTTTCGTGAAATTATAATAACGCCCATAAAGTATAATAATGGATACTTGCATTATTATACTTTATGAGCCATTATCTTATTATGAAACCGCAAGCAGTAGCTGAATGGTAATTACTTACATCATTGTTAATTTAAATTTCTTTGATTAAAAAATACGCATCGTATGATTAATAATGTGATTAGCGCCATATATTTTGGCTATCGTTGTATTATGACTGGACCTTTGCGTACTGACAAGTTAAGATTATTTCTAGACACACAATGAGATTTTTTCTTCAAAAACGATATTTTAAAAAACGACAATAAAGAATGCAACATCATGACAGTTAGATTATATTGTGAGTAATTAATTCATGAAACTATTTCAGAATCAGTTATGAGTACCTACTTATAATTAGTGCCAGTACATAATCAACACAACACAGTCGACCAGTGCGGATCAGTCAAGATATATGGAGTAGAAAGTTCCATATATCCCAACCGGTAGCTATGATTGGAAAAAAACTCCAAGTCCCTACCAGCGGGGATATGTCAGTAGGGATATATGGAACGGGGGCATAAATCAAATAGCGAAAATCGGTCTCGTCTATCCCTTGTACCACACTACACCTGCGCCGGCGCCCGTCACTACGCTAAAAAGGAAAACTATTTCCGCTCAACCACATCCAATAGGGACGTACCTTTTCACTTTCTATAGAGCTGCGACTTTACCATAAACGGACGTAGTTTTAAATAGCTGGAGCTTAAATGGCTAATGAATTTGAGCTTGGGTTAGTTAACCCGTTTTGTTGGGTTGAGTGACTTTGAAACGTGCATGAGCATTATTAGCTTATAATGGGCTCGTGGCTGGGGCATATGCTTCCTCAGTAAGTACGTGTGAACACGGGCCCAGTTCTGGTTAATGCATGTCACATGTCCTCGATTTTTTGGTTCTAGGATAAGCTGGTTTCCTTGAGAGTAGTGGTGATGAAATAATTTACTCAAAATAAAGTGCCTGGTTTGAATCCACGACCTCTTAAGTAGCGGCCGTAACCTTTGGGTCACCACAACTGAAATATGCGCTTGCACATTATTTGCGTGTGATATTAAGGGCAAGGTTTATGGAGCTCCGCTCGTAGACACTCAAATGTAATCGTAGTTTATGAATTGAAAGCTAATCTTAGTTAAGGAGGAATTTACTCATATTTCGGCCAGTTGTGTAGAATTCCCACGTAATAGGGGGCGACCCTATTGCCATCAACCGGGCACAAATTCAGACTCCATAGCTGCTACTGAGAAATTCGTGATGAAAAAACCAAATAACACTTTGCCTGATCCGGGAATCGAACCCAGGACGTCATGCTTAGCAGTTATTTCTTAAAATGAAGTACAAAATGAATAACAACACAACCTAGGTAAAAAATGCTAATGTCCCATGTCTACTTATGCGCAACCATCGCAAATAGTAAAATATCAAGATAATGCACGCGTTCTCAGTCAAAAGTAGGATGCAATTTCCGTACAAATATTTCACGAAGGTTTTCCCAATGTTTTGACACTAAACATGTCCCACATATACCTAATGCAACCTACATACCAGTAGCCATGTTGTAATTCATCACGGTGCACGGTGGAATTAGATAAACACTTTAATGTTATATTTTTTATCTAGAAGGGACCATAATTATGTCGTAATGTAACTTATAAATATGTGGCTAAAAGCCGTGGAAAATGTTGTTGAAGAACGATTATTTTAATGCAATTTGTCTTTTTATTAATTGGTTTAATTAGTTTTAAATGTTTTCGGAAAAAGGTATTGAATAATGGCAGTTGATTTCCTTTCTTACATCCTAACTGTTTGCCTGTATTGCATAAATATTAACAAACAGGCAGCTTGTTTCCAGCAATGTGATTATAATAATTTGAATAGTAACCAAATAATTAATTTTGTAGCCCGATTATTGTTTCTGAGAAATGCTTTGTAATAACTACACAATTGTCTTTATAAAGCAAAAGATCAGTCACTCCAATTGATATTTTGTGTATTGCAAAAGCTTGAATATAAGTATATATAAATACGTTTGCCATTCTTGACCACAATATTTTCATCTGTGGTAACGCAACCACATCACCTGTCATTGGCGCATGGAAGTAATAAGTACTATAGCCATTGGCGTTAACTCGTTACTGTATGATTACTTCGTCGATGATGTGATTGATTTCTCAACTTCTTTCCGCTTCATAATATGATGATGGGCATTGCATCACAGATCAGTAATTGAACGGTGTGGAATCACCTCTGACCCCACGTTACATAAAATTACTCCATACTTAATATGGCTGCCATTTTGAAATTTGAAGTAACCCTTGCGTTACTGAGTAGTGTAGACTTGCCTAATGTTAGAAACATTTTTGTAATAAAAAAGAATGAAATGTAAATACCTGGCTACTTAATAGCTAGTACTTACGAGTTATTTTAACATAATATTTTAGTTGCGGTTAACTAACCATAAATCAAGTCTATTACCAACAATGATGACAAGATGACAGTTTCTTGAGAATTATTATGAATCATAATGTATTGACGTTTGATCAAAGTCTGACGTCACCAAAATAATATGGGTTTAAACAAAGAACTCGCTTACTAAACCTCCATGCAGAACGATCTTGCCAACCTTTTTGGTGTGAGAAAATCCTCATGGATACTCTGTCTGTGGAGAACGGAGGGCTATCAGAGGGAGTCAGAGGCTCGAAAGTCCTATTGCCACAGCCACTTCTAACCAACTAATCCATTCAAAATCTCTCATAACACTTAACACTTCTTCAATGACTCACACATTCCTCATACTCATCACGTCAGCATGTAAGCATGTATGATAATGCGATAATACGCGACTGCTCATCCGAAACGATGGCTGCTCAGTTAATTGCCTGCGCATAAACGAGTTACAACTGTATCAGCATCAGCATATCGCGTGACTTACAAGTTGCAACCGATTTCGTATCAGGTATGACGTAAAGACGGTAATGGTTCTTCACTGGGTCAGGCATCAGGTGTCTTCTAATTCAATTTTGTAAATTATGGGTGATGCTGGATGTAAATAATTTGGTAAAAAATATGCTGCATTTACCAAATCATCATTTTTCGTGATTGTGTGGCCAGGTTTAATGATATGGGGAACAATAATATCAGGTAAGCTTTGTTTAGCATCTTTCTGTTAAAAAACTTCCGTGAGTTAGTCTGTTATCTTTGAAGTAACTTCCGAAGTCTACTGAAATGTCTGTATCCGGTTTTATTCATGCGCAAGATCAGACAACTTGGCGCTTTTTTAACGGAACATCCATACTAATATTATAAATGCGAAAGTAACTCTGTTTGTTTGTTTGTTTGCTCCCTTTTCACGACTAAACAGCTGATCGGATCGTAATGAAATTTGGCGAGGAGATAGATTATATCCTAGGGAAGGACTTAGGCTATCTTTTTTTCCTCACTCATACTCATCAAACCACGCGAACGAAGTCGCGGGAAACAGCTAGTTGTAATATAAAGTTTTATAGATGTGAACTGGAAGTTGCATAGGTACCTATTTAAAAAAATGCAGCTTTAAGCCGAGGTTCATAGCTGCATTTGGATACAGTGGATTTCCGAACGAATCGTTAAATCAGAAACACATTAAATCTTTCCTTTTTCTGACCATTCACAGACCGCTTAGATTATTTGAATAAATTAGCAAATCAAGTAGTTAAGTCAGTTTCCAATCAATGATTAACATGAGAATTTTTGATCCACGATCTACGATTAATGATCACGGACACGAAACCCACGATGATCTCATGAACACATAAATGATGGGTTACATACGTAAATACGATGCGTGTGAGTTGCCTTCGCGTGATTTTAGAAAAAAATCTCGAGTCTGACAGAGACCACACCTTAAGGCGGATTACACAATCACGTAATGAAAGTGTGGTTGCTAAATATTTTTGTGGTCACTCAAAACTACATACTTTGTCATAACCAAGGACTTATTGGGCTTTATTGAATAAAATATAAATAAAAACGTTGCTTAAAGTTAAGTTATGATTAAAGACTGTTAACTATTTATATTTAAATAACTGCACACTAAAATTGTTGACGTTTAAACGTCACTTTAGTTTAGGATCGACATTTCAATCAAATCAAACTTAAAAATAAGTTACTTAATATTTATTATGGTAAGTAAATATTCGGTAATTCGTCAGTCAAGGTAATTGCCGAGAAAAAAATGGTCATCTGTATATGTATTACTGTTGTCATTTAAGCTCATTATAATCATCTTGGTCTGACCGCAATGGATCACTAGATACAATTATGTGTGTTAATCGTAATACATTATGCATTGACCACAAATCGTTAATGACGTTCTTGTGTGGTCATCATTTGGGTCAATGAAACTGTTTTATCTATGGAAGATTTAGGTGCAGTAGAATTCAGAATCTCAAGCATAGGTAATACAGCTTTATTAAATGCTTTTATTTAATCTTAGTTGATCAAGCGCTATCTTTATAACAAATGATATTTATTTTTAAAATAACAATTCTACATGTATTTTTTTTACTTGGTTTTTCTCAAGGTCCATATAATTTTAATAGTCAGATATGAGGACCATGTCTGAAGTGGTCTCTTGCGGAAAGCACCATACAGGTTTGAGTGTACCTGTCCTGAGAATGCACGTAGTTGTCAGTTATCGTGTAGCTTAACTCAGAACCTAAGAAGCTCAACGATCCGACAAACAATGCGAAGTAGGGAATTAGTTGCTTTACTAAGAATCATGTAAGTAACAGCAATGGGGTAGGATTTCATGAACTCAAGTAACAATTTTCTATGAAAAGGCAGAAGAAGATAAAGATCGCTTTTAACGATAAGACCGCCCATTGTGACACTCTATTTATAAGTTCTACTTTGTAAAGCCTTTAATTTGTATGGAGTAAATAATTAAAAGTATTCTGCATCTATCTATCTAATGCAAAGAAAAAGAAAGAATCACAGAATCGTGATAGAGCAAATAAAGAGCAAATAAAAAAGTTATAATGTGCGTAGAAACAATTGTGTCTAGCTGTGAAAGACGCATAAAACGGCTTTTCAAGTGTAAAAGAATGTGTATCGTCACTCAGGCGTCGTTGATTCACTTAGTGATTTTGTGGAAATCAGCGGGTTTCGTGTGGACTGTTATATGTAGTTTTGTTCTGTTACTTACTTATACTCGTAGTAATAAAATAACTGGGGCATTTGTTTGCAAAAGCTGTTTGATGTTATTGTGAGAAAAAAACTGGGTGATTTTTTAAACGTTGACAATACTTTAAAGGCGTGTAGTAATCATGAAAATAAACAGCTTTTACTATGGAACCGACCACGAAATCGCGAAAAAAACATCAGCTGCTGCATACATTATTGGTCGCGTAACTCGAAAAACTGTAGGCAACAGCAGATTTTTTTTGTCACATTTCATAGTTAGTCCTATAGTAAAAGTTGTTCATATTTAGGAGTATTTCACCCCCTTAAATAATTGCCACGTTTACGCGACATTATATTCGCCCTTAAAAAATGTTCACCAATCACCCTGTATATAAAAATGGAACATTTTCTCTAAATCCACAACTTATGTACGAGTATACTGTTTCGTTTTCCTTCATTAAAAAGCATACTTTTTATATGGAACAAATAAAATGAAATCAATTACTTACAAATTAAACTATTGAATTAACTTTTACAAATACGAATGACGCCGTCGTTTCTGGGTGACTGATAACTTAGTAGCTGACAGATCCTTTGACAAGAGAGCTTCTCCTATTTTCGGGGACGTGTGACCAAACGGAGACTACGTTACACAAAACCAAAAATAACTACAAAACCACATTGTACCTAATACCTAAGCATTAAACATTACATCACAATCAATCATTCACACATCTTCAACTACATAATGAGAGCAGAAAACATCTTCGTAATAAATAAAAAGCGATTCTCAGATAACACAATGTATGGTAGAAACTCAAATGTCTAGCTATTCTAGATTACACCGCGCAACGTGGGAACTGCACACAACAATTAGATATGAGCGAAAATCTAGCGTATGCGCTTTCCCAAACATTACATTTGGCTGTGAATGTGTCGTAGGAAAAGCTAAGCTGTAGCAGGTAAAGCTACAGTGGCGCTCGTTTAACAAACCGGCAGGTAATTTTTAGCCTACTTCGTGAAAAATCTAATGTTCATGACACATCATGTGTTTGTAGGCTAAGCGCAGTGCAGAGGTTTGCAAAAAAAACACATCTATGTTACCTTAAAATTAAATTATTACTTTCATTCGAAATATATGCCAAGTAAAGTATTTTCGATCTTTTGTAGTAAATGTTTTGAGTTAAGTTAAGCTTTGAAAGCTTTGTGGTCTGCATCGAAAAATAAAAACTTAAACCCATTTGCAAGTCTCCAAGCTCAGATTTCTTCATTAAAATTAACGACCGTTCACATCAACATAATATTCGAAATTTTTCTTAGCTTCAGCATCGCATCCATTTATGGTCCACAAGCCTACTATTACGAGATGTGACACTAGTCACATCAGCGTTCCACATTGTTACATATTTTAATACAAGAAACACTTCCTGTTAGATTTAGTCACAAACGGACACACCCATTACTTTCCATTGGGTAACGTTGCATATGATTTTGACAGGTGGTCTGTGGTCGCCGCTCTGTCTGTCTATGGCCATTGACGTAATGTCATTAGAGAAGTGGGACTTGAATGAATTTGTGTTTATTTGTTTGTTTATCATTTCGATTACATGATTTGTGAATTTATGGAATTCTGAGTCGGTGACTCTAGCGAATCAATTAATTTCAAGCTATTAATTATATCATATCTTTGAATAAAATAAATTATGAGCAGCCAATGTTCCTACTGCTGGGACGTAGGATGCCATCTGGAGGGGTCTTTATCCACATTGCGAACCAAGTACTAGGTTAAACAAATTTGTTCATATCGGTGAAATAGAGCAGCTTATTCATGCTTATTTTGTTTGTTTAATTTTAATAACCTTATCGAACTAACTTGTGTCAAAATGACGACGTAATTGACGCAAAACTTCGCTCTCGTAACCGAAAAATCGACTTTTTAAAACAGCAAAATCGTTGGCTTGTTACTTATTAAGTAATTAAATTATTTTTACTTTGACGTAAGGATACTAACCGGTCTTCTGTGCTCAAAGTACAAGGCAAACTATTATTTAAAGCATTACTTATACATGAACATGAAATCCATTTATTATTTAAATTAATGGCACATGTTTCTCGACCGCAGCTAAAAAAACGGCCAGTTACTTATTCCTTTTAAGAATTTATTTGAAAAAAGGAACGTGAAGAAACGACGCTATTAAAATATTTTGCTAATTGTTTTTTTGCTTGCAACGATATATTCTGTTTTTCGTCGAGAGAATTTATTAAGTTTTTGTGAGTGATCATTTGCATAAAAGTGTAATTCGAGCATCTTCTAAGTACATTTTGCGTGTAATTATCTCTCATTAGTGTATTATATTGTAATCTTATCTGTTGCCTAGTTAATTTTACTTCTATTGTTGTAATACTGTTTTGATTTATCAGTAAGTTTGACTCACTCGGTTATTTAGAAATTACCTATAAGTAGTACCTATCAAAAGTGATGGAGTAATTTGATTCTAAAAGTAAATTTTCTAGCTCATTGGTAAGTTGCTGTCAATTGGACCAATCAGAACTCCAATCTTAGGTTCCATATCCCGACAATGTTCTATTCTGAAAATACTTTTCTCCGACAGTGCGTCATTTTGACAGTACGTCATTTTGACAGTGCGTCATTTTGACAGTGCGTAACATAGACAATGCGTAACTGCGATATGTAATACCGGTGTAGTTTTTTTTATAAACCTACCTAATTTATCAAAAGCCTTTGATACCGTCTGTGTTTATCTACGGCTATGTTTGTTTTACTGATGTCACATGTACTGAGCTCTGACCTTGAACGATAAAAAACACAACCTGCTTCAAACAGTTGAGTTTCTGGTTTTTGCATTGTGAGTTGAGAAATAATTAACATTTTATGTTACATCATTAAATTATATTTAGTGATTATCCGACCCGCACCAGCTTCGCGGTGACGGATTTTCATGCAAACTTTCCCTACCAACTTACCCTATTTCACCCGCTTAGGGGTTGAACTTTACACAATACTTTTTTAGCTGATGCTTACGTCATAATAGCTATCTGATTTGGAATTTTATCCGGACCTGTTAAGTGGTTTGAGCTGTACGTTGACAGTCAGTCAGGACAAACAATTTTATAACTATAGATTGGTTGTGCGAGCGAGATCTAATGTTTTAGGAGGCATCTACTCTGAACGTTGAGTTTTCAGCCACAAGGCTCCGAAAAATAACTTAAATATTATTTACAACAACTTGAAAGCCACAGCGAATGACTGACGCACGACAGACTTGTTCAGTAATGGTGTAAGAATCGTAAAAAAACTGGCACTCAATAATTGAAAAGCAAACATTATGACTTTATAAGTAGTGCGTCTGACTCTGTTCAAAGAACAAAGATGGATGTTACGTGTCAATATTATATTATTACAGTTGGAAAAAGAAAGGTTTCATAAATGTTTAAAAAGATGGTCTCGTCAGTACTACTTGCTGCCTAGGGTATCTACTGAAACTATAGGTAGCCATTTTTACTATGTCAAATTCAAAACTATTAAAGAACGGAAGAGTTCCACGCTTACTTTGAAACTGTGACGGCATCATCTACATATCCACATACGAACTATACTTTACACCTAACCCAAGCAAATCTTCATCATCAACGCACATCTCACAATCAGAGCTTCATCAGCGCGCAAACCTAAACAAAGCATCAGGCAGTAGCCCACCAGACACAATACCTGTCAGGTCAGAGAAACTTCCCTTTTCAGTAGAGGATGAAGAAGATTACACCCTGTTGTTACACCCTCATACCTCTAACCTCTACCTTTCTTTGTCGTGTGGTTAGCGCCTAACCTGGTGTTAGGGTTTTTATGCCGCCAATGGGCCTCTGACTTGGCTTTACATGCCGTCGAGAAATATCTCTCAGGCATGCTGGTTTCCTCACGATGTTTTCCTTCACCCAAGCAAGTGAGGCTCCGAAAAATCAGAGGTGCGTGCCTTGAGTTCGACTCGAGACCTATGACTTGTCAGTCCAACTGTCACACCATCACTGCTCCTAATCTCTCTTATTTCTATAAAAAAGGTTTTATGTACTTTATCAGTTTAGAAACGTGGAAAGGAAAATGACACAATGAAAATGAAAAATTAAATTGAATCTTTGACTCATGGTCGGCTGAAATAAATGGTTTTCAGATTACGATAAGCTGAGTAGATTGGTTGAACTTGATTTATTTACCTAAGTACATAATGTTTTTCGATTAGCTCTGCATTTCTTTGGCATTGGCCTTTTATAGGTTTTATGCAATTGTATAGTTTGTCAAAATTAATTCGTTCTACGTTTAACTACTGCATTAGAAATTTTTGATTATGTTATATATTTCTATGGCTGCAATATTATTGGAAATATCTATTTATATCAATTAGTCCGTCTTTTGTAAATATTTTGCTTCAATTATGCTGTAAGTAGGTTTAATTCATTGATGTATTTATTTATGTACTTAGTAAATAGAAACACACACACATTAATTTAACTGATATTTACTGCAAGTTAAAATTAAATGTCGTGTCATGGGTAATGTGTTATTCATACATAAATTATTAATTATTATTTACACAATGCGTGATCAAAATAATTGTTTAACACTTGCACTTGCTGGGTTCATATATCACAGCTGTTTTTACATATATTCACGCTTTTTCCCACAGGAATAGGCAGAAACAACAGAAGGCCATCTGCTACGACCCTTACATACTCTTTCCGTCTCGTCCACGTTCATACATCTAGTCATACACGCACGCCGGTTGCTCTATAGCTGTTTTATGATCTTGAATACATATAATTACGACCACGTATTTTGCAAGCTATTTCTTTGACCTCAACCTTGTACATTACTCTCACTGCGAGAGAGAGTAACATAGAGAAAGAAACCTTATAGCACGCAACTTAAAGTACATTGACCCCGTCTCCGCGGACCGACCTTCACCTAGAGCTGAATTAGATCACTGTACCAACGTGTCCACGACCAACACGACGCGATGCAATTTTAATAGATGTTGCGTGACCAATGTTGGTGACAAACGTTGGTGTAACTTTGATTGGCTGCGATAGGGAACGATCTTAGCCATAGATGACTAAACTAAGCCGTACTAAACTGACTAAACTACTGCATTACTGCTATTTTTGGTTAACAGGCTAACAAAAATGGGCAATCAATCTCATTTTCATGCTTTAGGTTTCACTGTGCCTCGGAAAGCACGTTAAGCCGTTGGTCCCGGGTGTCATTTGTAGATCTTTGACAGTCGTTAGGTAGTCAGTAGCCCAAAAAGTCTGACAACCAGTCTTACCAAGGGCTATCGTATTACCCAGTACTAACTGGGTTATGGAGGTCAGATAGGTAGCCGCTCCATGTAAAATACTGGTATTCAGCTGCATCCGGTTAGACTGGAAGCCGACCCCAATTTAGTTGGAAAAAGGCTAGGCAGATGATGAGATATCACTGTTATAGGTAGGTACCGCTTAATAAAAAAAAGGTATTGTTTCTAAGTTGTAACTCATGTTTTGATTTCAATATTTTACTGACTACATTCATAAGCTTGATGACACAAACATGATTCCATCACATATTTTTACAAACAAACAAACAGTCTTGTAAACAATTAGTCCAAAACGGTTTAAAAATGTCGTTGTTTGTTAAACATTGCATGCCCAAGATCAGTAGCGTGCATAGAACGATCGATGGTTGAATTTTTAAGGCTGACGTAGTTTTGGGAGGGCCGCACCGCAAGCTATCATTTTTAGATATTTGATTGTCGTTACGGGTAGTCAAAAGCCCTAAACTTTGACAACCAGTCTTACCTTACCACAAAAGATGGCCAGATAAACAGTCAGTCCATGTAAAATATTGGTAGTCAACTAAGCCGGGAAGTGTCAAGGCCGACCCCTAACAGTTCGAAATAGGCTATGCCGATTATGATACCACTATGGGTAGGCCGCAACGCATTTCCTTGCATTAAAATGCGACCCGCTGCGGCCCGATGCGGCTGCAGTGTGCTTGTAAAAGCGATGAGCGTATCATTGCATCAGGACACATAAGTTTATGATTAAATAATGAATTAAGAATTATACAATAGTAATAAAAAACCTTTTTCGTTAGTAGGTCGAATCTGAAAACGCTTTTAATTGATCGTAATGTACGTAAAAGGCGGAATTTGTTCTTGATTGTAACCGAAGCACGTTTTCAATTGATAAACGTGTCATGTGTTTTGTGTACTGTACAAATTGAATTTTTGAGGATAACATGCGTTGTAAACGTAACAACGCCACTGTACTCGTCGGTCTTGCCATTATTCCCAAACTACCTATGTTGGGATCGGTTTCCAGTCTAACCGGATGCAGGTGAATACCAGTATTTTACATGGCGCGACTGCCTATCTGACCTCCACAACCCTGGGTAATAAGATACCCCTTGGTAAGACTGGTTGTCACAATTTCAGGCTTCAGACTACTCGTAACGACTGTCAAAGATCTGCAAATTAATGACTGCCTGGACCTACGGCTTTTCGTGCGTTCTGAGGCACGGAGGGAACTCGGTATGTAATGATAGTCACTCACCACGGACCGACCTCGGCAAGCACTGCTTATCTTTGAAGATCGACCCGTGCGGCTGTTATTATTAAGTCACACGCTTCTCGCTCCTGTCTCGCCACTGTACTCGATTTATGTCTGAATAAATGGATGAAAAGCTCGCTGCCTGTGGACTTGGCAGCGTAGTGGACCTCTCCACTACCCTGCCAACTCCACAGGTAATGTATACGATAGAGTTAAGGAGTGTTTTTTAGATCATTGATATTTTATAATATATGTTTATCAATAACAATTTCAGATCCACATAAGTAAAAATCATATTTTGTTAGCTTTATTGGATCAGACACATCGCATTATTACAGAAACTTGTATCATGTTGTTTTTTATGTTTGTTTACATTGTAGTTTTATTAATAAATGACCTCTCATGTCCCTCATTAAAGTGGTATCTTTAACTATAAATCGATAGTATATTTCTACGTAATATTTATCGTAAATCAATTATTTTGTTCCGTGAGGATGATATCACTCACAGTCAGTTAATAACTATATTATTATTACCTTTGTTTAGTTTTCTTCACAGTCTAGGGAAACGAGCAATAATACTTAAGAAACAAATAGTTATTATATATGTCTTATTACCTATCAGTCTCTCTCAATTATTTCCTATTACGGTGAGATCGTAATTACCCAGCATTTAACTTAATTTGCTAGTTTTTATTTATTATTGAGTTACTGACAGACGTTTTCCTCAATTTTTCTTCGTCTTAGAGGGTCGAACGAAGCCTCATGTGCTTTATAACAAAATATATTTTGCAATACTTGTCTAGCATGCTTGGCCGTTTAGACGCATGCTTGGCCATTTAGACGCATGCTTGGCCGTTTAGACGCACGCTTGGCGGTTTAGACGCATGCTTGTCAAGCAACACATTTATTTAATCGGTCACGCTGCGGTGACTAAAATGAAAATGAGTACGGATGCTTGACAACCCTGCTTGACGTTGCGTCCAGACTCGTCAAGCACGTAAATGCTAGTGAAGCATGTAGGACCCCCTTAACTATTAATTATTTCCGGTTTATGTTGAGTTGGTAAGTTTTTAATTGCAATAAGATAGATTTTGTTTGAAAACTTTAAATAAATTCAAGTTTGGTTTCAAGTTTTTGTTAAAGTTTTATTTACCAAAAGTTTTTTCTTTTCTGTGAGAAAAAAAAAAAAACTACTTTCGTGTTATCTATTTCAAACGCATATTTACATTTAAGCACTTTTTGTGTCGACAGTACAAGTTGAAAACATTTGAAAAAAGGAAATGTCATCATATTTATCGTATTCGGGGTTCTCCGGGACGGGGGCAAATAATTGGGTTATTCCCTGAGTACCCCGATCTCGTTACTTTACTTGTTTTTTGTCTAGAACTAAACATGTTTTGCTAAGTAAGGTCATTTGTTTTGTGTATTTGTTTTTCATTGGCACCATTTTTCCATTAGGTGTAATTTCGAAAAAGTTTTCCTGTTCACCAACTTTGCGTAACTTAGATGTTGAAGTCGCGTTATAGTTTTTTTATTCGAATTTGGACTCGAGCAAAACTTTCTTATATTATATTGAAAAATAATCTTTGATGGATCATAAACGCTATCTATTTTTAATTACTCAGATGTAGGCAGCAAATGGAAAAGGAATTTAGTTTCTTCTGTAAAAGGTAGATCAATGTGTTTTTAATGTAAATACCTAGTGCCTACTTCAATATACTTTCTTTCAATCTATCCGCACTTAAAACTGACTTAGCCTAGTTAATAGACAAGTCATTAGCATAGACATGATACAAGAAGATGACTGCCTGGTTGGTCTAGTGGTTGTAAGCATGATTGCGGAACATGAGGTCCTGGGTTCCATTCCATTCCAAAGTGCTACTGCAAAATTCAAGACGGAAAAACTCCGAAATGAATTTCGTTCGCAGTAGCAGACACGGAGTCTGGATTTGTGCCCGGTTGATGGCAATAGGCTCGCCTCCTTTACATGGTACTATTAGGTACAGCTCTCCCTTCGGGGATTACAGGTTTGACGTTATGTTTATGATACAGGCAGAAATTGCTTATGTTTTCCTTGTAATATAAGTAGATTAAAAATGCAGTTTGCTATATCAGGTTACCAACTAGTAAGACCAACACGAGTAGTGAGGGTGAGAAAGGTTAAGCTAGAATAAGAAATAGGGGAAAAACTTGCTTCACAGCTGTCGATAATGGTGTACCAATTATCTAATTGAAATGGAGTCAAGAGGGATGTTTAATTTTCTACATTAACTATTCCACCTCCTGCATGTCCATATTTCCATACTAATATTATTTATAACTGCGAAAGTAACTCTGTTTGTTTGTATTTCTGTTACCTTTTCACGACTAAACTGCTGATCGAATTGTAATTAAATCAGAGTTAGATTATATCCTGGGGAAGGACATAGGCTATCTTTTTTAATTTTTTCTCACTCATACATAGCTATCAAAATTTCCACGCGAACAAAGTCGCGGGCAACATCTAGTCCTCAAATGCCTAATTAAGTTTAAAAACTTTGGGAATCGGAAAGCAAAAGAAGCTCACCATTAATGAAATGTTAAAATTCGACTTAATTTGACTAACAGAGGCTGCAGAAAACCATCATGGATATTATTTATTTATTTAAACTTCATGTACAAAAGTGGTACATAGGGGGACTTAATGCCACAAGGCATTCTCTACCAGACAACCTTTGGGTCAAATAGGACTGCATTGTGATAAAATATCATATATAAAACTAATACGATTAGCTGGCTAGTATCCTGATTTCTCAGGTAGTACGAACTACCTCCTATGAGGAACTACCTATTACCACCAAGTTTACGCCAAATTAGCTTTTGCACGCAGCTTCGCGCACTTTATGTACGGAAATTAACACACGGGTTTTTTTAAATGGATCCTAAGCCTGTAGCTTCCTATCAGTGAAAGAACTTTCGGAATCGGATCAGCAGTTGCGAAGATTACCCCCTACATACAAACATTCAAACAAATTTTACTTTTTTATAATATTAATAAGTACGCCTAAGACAAATGTCGAGCTCATTTCTCCTAATCTAAAATCACTTGTGAAGATGATCACCACATTGCCAATGCATTAAATTCATTAATCTTCAGAACAACATGATAGGTGGTAACAATCAGAGCGTGTGTGACAGTGCCACTACTTGTCCATAGATTATATAGATGAGCACTTGATAGATATCTGTCTTGTACCTCACTTGTGACACGTGATCAGTAAATGTGATAACAAGTTGAACTTGTGTTAATTAGTGTTTGATATTGTTTGTGAATGGAATTGTTTTTAGTAAATGTTGATAAAAATAACGATGAAAATCCACATTATTTTCGGTTAAATTCGATGTTTCTTAATACTGGTGTATGGATTTTGGTGTAACAGGAAAAACTGTGGCAGAATGTTAGGTTTTATACCTTTGCCCAAGTTTGTGTGGGCTCAGGAGGAAAGACAGTGATGTATTAACGTATCCGTGTATGTTAACTTTTATTATTTGCCTCAGGGATTCCCAAAACATTAGTTTGTAAAGAAAAAATAAGGGTAAAACTCTTCAAAACATTAAATGCCGTATTAATTTAAAAATATTGATATTGCCGTGTGTTAATTCATCAACATTCTTCAATTTAGTCTCCGAGATTAAAAAACAGACTTTAAAGTTGATCAAAAAGACTTGAAAAAATATCTGCCTACATTTTATCTAAATGAAAATCTGTGAAAAACTCTCTCAGTAGGTAGGTACATAGACGACGAGATAAAACTACTTGGTTTAACTTTGTACTGATAAGAGAACGATAAACAATGTTATCAGTGAACTCTACACAAGATTTGGCAGTTATTATTATGTAAAATATTTAAATACTTATGAGGAAAAAGAATAGCCAGGTGAAAATGCCTGGAACATTTAAGTGTTTTTTCTAGTGTTTTGTTAAACTTTTGCATTATTTTCCTTTCTTTGGTATTAAATATAGTGAAAACTTAATTTCTTACAAAGTTTACTACTGGTTTTACGATATAATTTTCTCTTACAATATCTTGGTGGTCAATGCAACAAAAACCTAGACTATATTCAGCTTAGTTTCCATCACGATTTAGTAATCAAACTGCGATCACCATAGATCTATGACGTGCCATCAAAACACTATCAGCCACAACAGAAATACAGCCTTTATCATCACCTGTTCAAATACGCAGACTCATACACGGGTTTAGTTATAAAAACTCACTTTTTATACACTTTTACAATTTCACATCACTACACAAAATTGGCGGTAAAAGTTTGACAGTTACTTTTTTAATTTAGACTTAAAAAAAATAACGAGGTGAGAAGAGGTTTGAATTCGGAAAACGGATTTCGCGGTGGCGCGAAAAATTCGGAGCGCGCAGACGGTGGATGCGAGCGTCGCGTGCAAAGACGACTAACTTAATGCGTGCGCGCTAACTATAGAAACCAACGCGGTGACACCACTGTGTTAACCTGAAGATTAAAACTAATAATATTTACTGGTAACGTAATCACGGCAATTAGACGTGTTTTGGCTTTCGATGTTCGATTGTTCATAACTTAGGCAATTATTAGATTAGACGCTTCATTAGTCTCTCTATAATTTGTAATAAAGGCGATAAAATAATTAAAATATGCTTCTGTTTTCATTGTAAAAGTGATTGTTTATAATTCTTTAGTTACGAAAGCTTACAAACAATTAAAGGAAATTCTCGTTTTGACACTATCATGAATTCATGACAGCCAGAAATGTGTAATAAGACTATAAATGAAACAATCAGTGTGTTCTGACGTCATAGACTAACAATAGACAATATCTACGTAAATGGTCATCAAAGAGGAACACTTCGAATATTTCTGTGATAACAGCTATTTTGCATTTATCAGCAATTTTCTTCAATGACAGGTTACGTTATTGCTTGTAGCTCGTGTTTGGAAAAGGCTTGTGTTAACAGATATATTTACCAACGTACTACACTGATAGTGAACACACCTTACTATCCATACAACATCCTGACATACAACATCATACATACATGTTTAGTGTATACTGATAAGAAATATTGCAAAATAGTTAAGGCACTAAGTCAGCAATTGTGCAAACAGGTGGTTTCATACTTGTCATTGTCATTCAAAAGCAAACCAAACGTTAAACTGTGTTAATCCAAATAGGTCTACGAAAGGGCAGATTAAAACCTTTTTGGAACGCAACTGTCAACACACGCAGCGAACGAAAAAAAAAACCGAAACGCATGGCCAGCTATTTAAGTCACCCGTCAATACGAATCCGAGTTTAATCCCCGTCCAAGTTAATCCGCGATCGATGGAACCGGTCCGTGCGGTTTTCACGTAAGACGCGTGTCAGAAAATTAACAAGAGCAGTAATCGCGATACTCTTCCAAGATAATTGGATTACTTTGTACTGGTGATTACGTTCGTTTCTTAATCTTTAACTCTGTATCCGCTGACAGATGTTTTACAAGAATATGTATAGTAATTTGCAATTGAATAAGAAATTAAGCTGATTATGTTATGATTCACTATCCAATTTAAGAAGAAGGCTTCAAGGCTTCAGTGATAGGTTAGGTTCAGGACCTTCCTACTTCAGACACTATTCTCTATATAGGGTGAATGGTAATTAGTGATCGATATTTAAACATGTGTACTCATGATAACAAAGAACTTTTCCAGAGAAACATTTTTTTTTTTATACTCACTCACTTATACTCATGAACCAGTGCGTATAATTCTTGAAGTCGGGATAAATAAAGATATATGATTAAGGTTATAGTTTTATCGTAATCAGATCATTGTCATGTGCTCGTCCTTACTCCCACATCAGATCCTAGGTCCTATTGAGTAGGAGTTATTCTAGATCTAGATGATGGGTATACATACAGTAATGTTTGTACACAAGTTGTAGCTGGCCTAGATATCTTTATAAGTAGATTTTTTATTCATTGTCTCAGAGGCAGGATCTCAAAGCCAAATATTACGATCCTTGCCTTACTTTTTGATTTGGGAAGCTCGTGGCTAAATAATAACAGCCGCTCGGATCGATCTTTAGGTTAAGCCGTGCTTGCCTAGGTTGGTCTGTAGATGGGTGACCACCCATTACATACCGAGTTTCCTCCGCGCCTCGGAAAGCACGTTAAGCCGTTGGTCCCGGGTGTCATTTGTAGATCTTTGACAGTCGTTACAGGTAGTCAGTGGACCGAAAAGTCTGACAACCAGTCTTACCAAGGGGTATCGTATTACCTAGTACTAACTGGGTTGTGTAGGTCAGATAGGCAGTCGCTCCATGTAAAATACTGGTATTCAGCTGCATCCAGTTAGACTGGAAGCCGACCCCAATATATGTACTGGGTAAGACTGGTTGTCAGACTTTTTGGGCCACTGACTACCTAACGACAGTCAAAGATCTACAAATGACACCCGGGACCAACAGCTTAATGTGCTCTCTGAGGCACGGAGGAAACTCGGTATGTAATGGGTGGTCACCCATCCACCGACCAATCTAGGCAAGCACGGTTTAACCTAAAGATCGACCCGGGCGGCTGTTGTTATTTAGCCACGAGCTCCACACGCATACGGTACATCGGTATTTTAAACTTTGAAGTTCAGTAAGTCAGTCAGGTGACTCAGGTAAGCACGTGCCATTTTCCCATAGGTGTAAGCTCATAAATAAAATAGCATTTGCTGTGCTGTGTTTGTAAAACTATAGTTCTCTGTCCACTGCGTGATAGGTGATACGATCCTAGAACTACTACTTTTGCTTACTCCACTGTCATACAGATCCCGTCTTCCCTCGTATCGTTCCAAATATATGACAATAACTCATTGTTTGTCGAAAAAATATGTATTACCCAGCTAATGGTAAGGTGATAGTGTCTTTAGTGTGCTAATAGTGAACACTGGGGTGGTTTTAGTGAGGAAAAAATCCCATACTCCCCAGAGTTCGGGCACATTTGAAGGATTTCCCCCCGAAAATACGAGGTTGCGAAAAAAGCAGAGCGCCCATTGCCCTCGCCGCCTAGATTCTAGAAGTATAGTCAGATGTAACCGACTTCCTAAATATTTTCAAGAAGCACATCATCAACAATATTTTCAATTTCCTCAGTCCGTATACCTACATAAAACGTAATTACTTATTCAATGACCTTGTACCAGCACACAGTCAAAGATCGCGGGTCTTACGCGAGCGGTCGGGTGGTCGGCTGCGCCCGCACGTGACGGAGCGCCTTTAGCGAAATTATCGCTTCATGACTAGGTAGGTATAGTTTTTATGAGTTTACTTACGTCAATTATATTTTTATTTTTATGAGAAGAAAAACATCGTGTGTAAAGCAACAGTGCTAGTACCAAATGTTCGGAAACATTTGTGATATCTACCATCGCCCACGTCGTTGTCACGGTAATATTATAATACAGTAATGTAACTCGGCCGCATGATAGAAATAAATGCCTACAGCCGCGCGGTACGTAAACATGCGTTAGGGCCGCGTCTCCAGCATTTTAATTACATTTGCCTACTTTATGTTTCTATTTAGTTTTGTGATTGTAAATATCCTTTTTATATAAATAAATGAAATACTTTGTATATTGAATAGGAAGTGTTCAATAAAAATGCGTTGTTTTTTGATTGGTAGATTTAGTTAAAAAAACGTGTTTTTGTTTGAAAAACAAATCGGGCTTATTAAACTTGACCGAAAAATATATGCGCCTCGACTGAGTCGTACGAAATGCTTTATTGTTAAATTTTAAGGTATAATAAATCCGCATTCTTATACATATAAAGCTTAATTAAAAATTGTTTTGGGAAACATGGACAAGGTGGAGAAAATGGAATATCTTTTACTTGGTTATAGATACCTGCAGCTACTTTACAATTTACATGTTTGGTTTTAAGTGAATTTCGGAATATTTCCTCCATTTTTTCTATATATTCCACAAAATCATCGTTGGGTACAATCAAAAAGCGTTATTGGCGAATCCATACAACCAAAAACAGCACAATATTTCCTACTCGTCATATTAACTGATTTTTAGAGAAAAAATCGCGCGGTTATTGTTAAAAAAACAACACACCGTCCGTTCGACACTGCGGTACAGCCGTGACTGTCTGCACCGCAGGGGTAGGACAGTTCCATATATTGACAGATTTGGGGTAATTTCTTTCAAAATGCGACATCTGTTTTTTGCATCCAAAACAATTAGTTACCTTATGTCACCACAGATGGCGAAACCGGCGACACCATCGATCCTGATATAATTTGTGACTCAAAACTTAATAAATGAAATATAATTTCATCACCTAATCATTCTATTTACCACGTATTATAATTATTTGCAAATATTTATGTAGATTACAATCTGCGTAATAATTACAATAGCAACACATTGAATTATTGATTTGGTAATGATTGTCAAATGTCAAATTGTCAGGTCAAAATTCAAATAATATGGCGACTGTACCCTGCGCTTGCGCTTGTTTGTAGTTTTCATTCAGTGTTTGTGCCTTTCTTCGTGAAATTAATCCGCCGATCCGCGTTGTGTTGAGTCCGGACAGGACTTCGTAGTGAAGTGTACGAATTATTTTAAAAACCCAAGTATTAATGTGCTTATATAGTTGGACTTGTTCAACAAACCGGATTTTGTCTGGCAAAATCACATATCATGGTGCGGATGAAATTAAAGCAGAGGCGCAAGCTTATAAAATAAACACAAGATAAATAAATAAGTTTTTTATAAAATAAAAGTTGTTTTTTTATGTATCCACTGTGTACCTTTTGAAATTGATGCTTCCTTACTATTTTACTTGTTTTTTTTTAATTTGATAAAGTTTTACTATGATTTTGTTACTTAGTAAAGAGAAAAAGTAAAATGATGTAAAACTTTATCAACTTCAAAAACAAGTAAAATAGTGAGGAAGCTTAAAGTATAGGTGCACTAATGCATAAGTAGTACCTATAGCTAGTTATAGCTATATATGTCGCAAGTTTGTGGATGCAAATAATAGATGGCGCTATTTATCCGATCAATTGACATTAGCGGTCTTCAAAAAATTGTGCGAGCGGGCTCTCTATACCCGTTATATTACTTTACTCTATGCTGCACCGCGAGCGCACCCCACGATCGAGGCGCGTAGGTATAGCTCGCGTTTCGTCCGTTTGTATGAAGTTGGAGTACTGTATTATAATATTACCGTGTCGTTGTGTTTGAAATTACGAAAACTTAAGACAAAAACATATGTAAAATGAGGATAATCTAAGATAAATAGAAAATCATCTTCATTTTTAACCGACTTTCAAAAGGAGGAGGTTATCAATTCGTCTGGTTTTTTTTAAAGTTGAAAAGTGAAGCCACCTGAAAATAAGGATTTGCTTCGAATTTTCTTGGCAGAATCAGCCTATAATGTCTCCACTACTGGGACACAGACCTCTTATCTGTGAAAGGGAGTGGGCAGTAAACTGTGGCTGCAACCCACATGGGCCAATTGGCCCACAGTTGGGGAATTTTCTAAGGCTGCCAAAAATCTCCTTAGCAGCGTTTTAAACTGTTGTTTAGCCGATACACCCTTTACTCTAACGAACGTAAGAAATGAAACAAAACAACAGGGTTTTTGGAAGTCGGTTAAAAAATAAAGAAGGAGTAAAACTTTAATTTCCCAATAGTTGTTCTACTCATTCATTAATGTGTTTTGCTAAGATACTGATTGAGGAAGAGAAAGGGATCTTTATACATATACGGTCTGTTGAACTCTCTCTCGAGCCGTTACATACGTAGGTAGTCTTAGGAAATAGCTATATACGTAAAACATTATGGATGATAGTGTAACTATCTTTATCAATATAAAGAGGTAAAATTGTAAGTTTGTGTGTAGGGGGTAATCTCCGGAACTGATGATCCAATTCTAAAAATTCTTTAACTGGCAGATAGCTACACTATTTGTGGTTGCTACGGGCTATAAATTATATTTATAGCATGCATATTAGCTGAGCTATCACAATTTTTGCAGACGAAGGCGCGGGCGAAGTGCTAGTATAAAATACAGTTAAAAGAGTGGTAACTACTAGGAAATCATAAGCCATGGGTTAATATTACCAGCTGACGTCATTAAAATGCGTCAGATGGAGATACCATTCCAATTGCGTAACACCACTTTCTATCAGAATCCAAATATGACAGAGATTCCTAAGCTATTGTTCGATGTTTGAAAATTAATCTTCTAAAAAACGTTAAGAATGCATCGGATGTTGTTGAATTGCCAAAATGAATGCCAATGGCATTGTAAATGTCAAAACATAACAACACTTCTATAATCCCAGAAGGGTTAGGTAACTTATAGTAAAAACACTTTTCGCCAGTTATGTTTAAGTCCCATGATGTAAAAGGAGGCGAGGCTATTGCCATTAACCGGGCACAAATCCAGACTCCATGGCTGCTATTGAGAAATTCCTGATGGAAAAACCGAATAACATTGCCTTTTTTTACGGATTGGAAATCATCAAATGACTTCTCCCGCTCTGGGTGGAGTGGGAGGGAGTGTCAGACTCTTACTGACTAAAACCCATCCATGTCCCTTCATTGCCCTTTGTGTTCCAGGGCTATTGTAAATGTGTTACGGAATTACTCTGGAGGTGGTAACACCATTCCCGTTTGCCTAGGTACGCACGACGACCATTCAAACTATACAAAACCAGTATAAGGGGACCTCTCATTGTACGGGAAATCTATACAAAGCAAGACCGTGTTAGACTGGAAATGTCTAGCTGGATGTGTCGCCGTGTGTACAACTAAGGAGTAGTTGTAGCAATAAATAATAGGGCACACGGTAAAAAAAAAAACTTCTTTATTTATCGTGTGGTTAGTGCCTAACCTAGAGTCCAAGTTTTTATGCCGCCCATGGGCCTCTGACTTGGCTTTACATGCCGTTGACAATATCTCTCAGGCATGCTGGTTTCCTCACGATGTTTTCCTTCACCGAAGCAAGTGATAATTATACAATACGCACATAAATCGGACAAATCAGAGGTGCGTGTCTTGGGTTCGAACTCGAGACCTATGACTTGGCAGTCCGACGGTCACACTACTAGACTATCACTGCTATAACAAAATAAACGATCGTACATCTAGAGAAAATGACCATAACACAAAGAAAGAGTAAATCATAATTTTTCTCCAACATTGGAAAGCCAATATAACTTTTACGATATCAATCGATTGCCGATGCAATGGATGCAGCCGGCCACGTGCATCGATTACCGAAACGAATCCATTCGAAACATCGGAATCGAATCGCGATCCTTTGAATTTTCATGGTTACATAAACTAGAGTGTTTCGATTTGTAAGTGTTTGTTGAGCATTGAAGCCGATCCGAGTAACGGCTTTATTTGGCTCCTACCGATCGGCTAACTCTATTCGGCATCTCATTATCATCATCTTCCTGCCCTTGTCCCGTGTTACTTGGGGTCGACGCAACAAGTTTTTTTCTTCCATTCTCCTCTGTCAACCGTCACCCTATAATTTACTCCTTTATATCTTTCATATCATTCCTCACACAATCCATGAATCGTTTCTTTGGTCTTCCTCTCCCTCTCCATCCATCAACATTTATATGCATCACTCTTTCAGTCACATGCGATTCGTCCCTCCTCATCTAGCATAGCTTTATCATTTTCGGGTTGGCTCAACCTAATTGGAGCTAGCCTGAAGGGCTTTTTATATTTTCGATCGTCTCTATATATTTTCGATTTTGTCACTGTCGAATCATGCTTGTAAAACATCTGTAGCGCATGACAGGGGCGCTAGAAATGCGGGTACTTACATTTTCTCATGACTTTATATGGTTTACTAAGCTATCGGTAGGTCATTCGGTTGGTTACGGCAACTATATGACTCAGGTATCGCGGTAGCTGAAGTACAAGTACAGATTTTTTGCTAACGCCAAAGATTTGAGAACTTCTTTCACGCGTTTTGAGCGATTACCTTGCGGAGCTTCGGATAATACCAGTATTGCAAGCCGATTTTATTAACTGATAGTTACTTTAAAAGAGTTACCCTCTAAACTGAAATTATAATGATCAAATAATTAAGGTGGAACCCGCCAGGGTAACCCGCGAAATTCAAATTTTCCCACGTTTCTTGCAATTTGCAACTCAGTGTCAGATTGTAGGTTGAGCGACCGTAACAAATACGATTTTTATAATTTCGTTTATTCATATATATACTTACTAATTACATTTTAAATATTTTTATCAACAAAAATTATATCAAAAACATTTAAAAATATAAAAAATAGTAGCCCATCGGTCTCGGGAACAGGGTCTAGAGAGAGGAACCTCCTAACAATACGAGCCGTGTCTAGAAGAACCACTTTCTAAATCAAGCCCTTGATCCAGCTGCCTAACGAGAGCCTCTTATTATAATTGTCATTAGAATCATTAATACAACCCTCTAAGTTCATGAATGTCTTTTTCATGATATAGTCATTCAATGGGACTACTCTGGCGCTGCCCCCTTAGGGTGCTGATGTGCGTAAGATGCGCTTTCGGAATTCGATGTCCATGATTAGTTTTTTCTATTAAACTGTTCCGAACCTAATTTTCAGCAGCCCATGAATACTGTATTCAAATATTAAGATAAGAACACACTATCGTTAAGACATTGCTAATCCAATAAGTTGGTGTGACCGATAAAAATGTTGCAGTGTATCGAATCAAATAGCAAACATTCATGCAACTCAGTGCTTTACAGTTTCTTCAGCAATTTTATTTGTTTCACTGTGCCAATAGTGTGGAGCAACCTTTTTCAAGATGGTACTTTATTGACCAGAAAATTGTTACTAAGTTAGGCTTGTTTGTGAAAGAATGACATAACATTACGCCTGTAAACCCTAAAGAGATAGGCAGAGGTGTACTTACCTAATATTTGTTAATAACTATTTTAATTTTATTACCAAATGTGTTTTGATTTTCTAATTGCTACTACGACTTTTCATTGAAGAAACCGTAACAATAATAGCTAAAAGACCTTTGAGGACATTGCAATATTATGAGCCCTCAACTTTAATTGTTTTTTTTTTTAATTTTATTTTATTACCAATTTTTTATGTGTTTTGATTAGAATTTTTTAAATGCTACTATAACTTTGTTAGCTTAGTTATACATTTTATTATGCATGCTGTGGTCTCCTGTAAGTGAAGGAGTTTACCTACATTATACTTTTGTCGTCGACTATTTATTTCGTGTGTATGTGTACATCCTTTGTTGGAGATCCTAAACAAATAAATAAACAAAAAAAAACCCATCGTCTTAATTAAATTCCTTCACATAACAGCCATTCTTACATCATTCACACATTTTATTCATTCAAAATATTTTCTCTAACTGCGTGATGAGTATCTCTCTCTGAAGATGATCAATCAGCCATGTCATTACTTATTGTTTTATCTTATTGTTCGGTGATGCAACAGATTGCGTGTTGCGTAATGTTACAATCATACAATACACGTAAATATTTATTAGCATGGATTGTGTGGTGATTGTTTTAGAATTAGAAAGTATTATTTTGGTATGTCTATGATGGGAAATATAGCTTGACTAATAATAGGCCTCTCCAAGCCTATTTTTGCTTTATATGTCCTTGTCCAATGGTGATGGAAACTGTGGAACTAATGGCGCTAGCATAGCTGGTTCCAAGCAACGTCATTGGTTGTAAATCTGGTAATGTCATTTTATATTTCAAAATAGCTTGACCTCATTGGTAAGATTGAGACCTGGCTATGGTCGCGCCATCTACAATTAGCTTTCAGCGGTCTTCCTCGTTGTCGGGGATGTAAAATCGATTAAAAGGTATGACATTATTTGGAAAAAAAAGTGACCACTGTACTCAATATTGTAGGAGAATATAAGGATCGTAGCAGGTGGCGTTCTGTGATTTCTGCCTACACCCATGGGTAGAAGGCGTGAGTAGGTATATATGAGTGTACTCATATGGAGCACCATGAGTTCTTGAAATTGTTTTGAGGATGACAGTGATAGACCACTCAACAAATATCCTAAATGAAATGGTAGAGAAAAGTAAGAAAAGTTCCATATTTGTCTAAACTGATGTTTTAAACAAACGCCCTGTGACCGTTTTGATTCTTGTACATATTTTTGACTATTATAGATTTGTAGTTTGTATATAATGTAAATATTCATAATAAAGATTGTAATGCATTAAAAAAAGCAGTTGATTAAATCATTTGGTCAGCAGTTCCACTTATTAATAAAAAGAAATAACATGAACGTTGTCTGATAGAAAGTATTCAAATTCCGATGTTAAAAATAACTGTTTATCGGTGCCATAAGTGTAACCAATATTAGGTATGTAACCAATACGTAAGTTACATTACTGGTTATGCAAGCTATTTGCTCAAACCTACAAACTGGGCAACCTCAAAAAATTAATACATAACCGATGGGCTGTATGGATGACTGTCACACCGTAGCATTTATTGAGATGGCTGTTTTCACTTGTGCGTAGTAAAATCGTGCATAAAGCAAAGGGAGCAAGTAAGGCAGATATGTGGCGATCTGGTGGCGAGTTTTAGTCTACACTTCTATTAGAAAAAGGTCAGTTTATGTATGTACGTTTTCACAAATAAGAAATTTTCGATGCCATAGAAGGTAGGTTCAGTTACAATATCGTAATCGTATTTACACGGTGTGACTGTCAATGTAAATGGAAATACTGGTTATTCAGCTGCATCCAGTTAGACTGGAAGCCGACACAAACATAGTTGGGAAAAAGGCTGGCAGATGATGATGGAAGGTAGGTACAGTTGAAATCTATGCAACTCTAACTTTACTGAAGATTTGTGAAATATTGTGTATATTTCAGAAACGGAGTTTATAACAGATTTACTGCTACATACATGCTCAAGGACGTCAAGAACTACATAATTATGTAAGTGGAAACATCTAGTCTAGAATATTAATTTATTATTATATCAGTTGTTCATTTTCTAATCTTAAACTTGTACTTATAGAAAAAAACAAAACAAAAACAAAAGGCATCACGTTTTTTTTTTTTTTTTTTTCATACTTTATACTTGATTTTTTAAGATAAACTGTTTAACCTCTTGACCGTCACAGATGTGATAACTATATGACGCAAAATCATGAATGGTCATTCTAATAGGTATACATCATTGGAAGATTATAATTTTATAACGTTAGTGCGCCATAGGCATTTCTTACTTTAGGTTCCAAATGTTTATGTTATTGAAAAACATGTTGCTGGTAAAAATTGAGAACAAAATCTAGTCTTACGTAGTCCAGGTAGGTTTATTACTCGAATTTTAAGGATTCATGTTCCGAGAACTATACACCGTGTTCCTGACGATATACATAAACTTCAACCAGACGTTCAGACCATGGAAATAAGTATTTTCAATATGGACACATTAATCAATTCTTATTTTTTATTTTTTGTTAATTTTCATACAAACTAAATACCTTGACGTAAATCACCCGATATGCATGCCTCTTTATCCGAATTGGCAACGTCGTATTTTCATTCATAAGATTTGGCGGGCTGAAACTTGTCAAAACTAAGTTTCTTTGATTTTTTATCTCGTTCCTTTTTATTTCCCTCAGACTTCAGATTAGTAGCACTGTCATTCAAACGCCCTACTTATCTAAAGAGAACGTATAAGGCCACCAAGCAGGCAGGTACATATTTCAAATTGTGTCATTTTTATTGAGGATTTAAAAAAAAAATCCATGACCAAATCATGATAACTTCTGTCCACGACATGCAGCCTTCGCAAAAAGTTTCTGTAGTCCTTATTTTTTAGTCTAGGCTTATAGCAACGCAGGACCTCCAACGACGGGAAGGAGAGTAGGCTACCATAATAAATCCTAACCTATTCTGCCGGTTCGGCTTAAATAACAAACATTAAATCTCAAAACTATTGAATGAACGAAGAAGGGCAGCTCACCACACAATCCGGGCACATACACGGCCGGCGTACATTCGTAAAAATCCTCTCGAAAGATAGGTCTCGGTCAAATTAAGATTAAAGGTAATCACAGCATATTTTTTATATTGCATTTGGCTAGAATAACATAATTTATAACCACACTTGTCGCGTTGGCAAAATCAGAACTAGCGCCGCCATCTTATTTTATCAATACATTTCATAAATGTTTAGCAACCTCTATGGAGCTTCAAAAGATCCATGTAATACTGTAGGATAGACAACTACGTCAGCTGTAATGTCATTCAGCTCAGTCTTTTAAATCTCTTTGATTATTATACAATCCAATTATCTTATATTTTATAACAAGTACGTAGAACTTAAGGACTGTCTAGGTATTTAGCCTGCGGAGCCCGCACTTCCACAACCCATCACGTTGTCTTATGATTTTGGCCGGCTTATTAATGGCACAATTACACTGGTTATCGCAATGGAATACATCCATTGCGAATTGTAAGCTTCTGCACAATTACACTGGTTATCGCAATGGATATATTCGTATTCCAGCTTACAACTGAGAAAAAACAAATAATGAAGCTGGTCGAGTTTGAAGACGGGCGTACTCGCCGCGTTCATTTACACTTGGTTTTTGACGAATTCCATAGGCAATCGAATTCGGGCGAACGACCAAACCATGCGCCATGGACTAGGCAAAAATAAAACATTAATTACGAGTTGATTAAAACATTCATTTTAAACAACATAACATTATAATCTTGAATAACTTCTTCAAATAACATCCAACGGCCAGGAAACGGTGCATTTAAATATTCACGCACTTGTGTGTCATAATGAGCAGGGGCCCCATGATGTTGGAGCCACATGGTTCAGTTCAGCATTGGATTATTTATCAGTACTTGGTTCATTCTCTGGCAAAAAATCAATTCTTGAGAAGTGATCAGGTGGTATTATGCCTTGAGATTTTCTGTAGTGGTAAGCATGCAAACCATATCTTTTCCACAGTTTCCACACTAGCTTATGGGATACACCCACGATTCTGCCAACGCGTCTCGTCGAGACTGTAGGATCATTAATAATAAGGTTCATTATTCTGTTTTCTTCAGCGATGCTCAAACTGCTTGCTCGTTCAGGCCGTCGTGGTCTAATTCCGATCTCACAAAATCTGTGTATGTTAATAAATGTTCGTATATCAGGAACGCGCCGACCAGGGAATCGCCGTTGGTACTCCCGTACAGCCGCTGTAGCATTTCCGTCACAGAAACCGTAGACGAAGTGACTATCACTTTTGTGTTGAGCCGAATACTCGTACGGCATAGTGAATGTTGTAATCAAAATGATTGATTAAATTAATTGGAAATACAAAAGCAAATTACAATAAACAACAAACCTGACAGTTAAATTCATGCATGACAAATAACAACTTAGGTATCCATAGCGACCTGTTTAATCTCTTTGATAGATTCGTTATCAAAAATGATCGTACTTCTTCGCTATCTCTCGGGTTCCTCTCGTTCGTGCAAATGAAATGCAAATAGCATTTGATAGATTTATCATTTTAATTGCACTAAGCGGCAACATAGGCCCAATTAAGACCCTTTCATACTGTATAGCTCAATTAAATTTTATTAATTGAAATTACAACTATCTTTGTAACGAAGCTTTTTTAAATACTACTTCCTTTGTTAGATTTGATTTGTTAAAGCTATAGAAGGGTTTGCTAAAGTTTATGGATAACGTGAAGAACACGGTGTATAAGAGGCTGGAGGATGATTATATATCAAAAAACTAAATGACTAAACTAAATGATATTTAAAAATTTGTACAAAAAGTTTATCTTGTTACGTATCGGTGTTGTCACACCGATACGTAACAAGATAAACTTTTTACAGGTAGCCGGCACCTGTACAAGTTTACCGTGACTGATTATCGGGCAACCTTACACACTTGTGCAAGGACGGCGGTGGTGCAGCGTTACATACTGCTGAGACAGGTGACGACGCTTTACCGGGGCCGAGTTGAGTCATCATGCGTTCATAACTAGCGTACCCTTTACCAATAAGTACTTTCGATGGCTTGTATTTAATGTTCTAGATTTTAGGTTTTTAAACTGTCATGGACCCTAACTTTATCATTAACACTAGAAACGGTATATTTACCATATTTACTGTTTGTTTTGAGTTCCCGATATAACACCCACCCGTAATAACTTCAGTTTATCCGTGATCATGATGCTTGCAACAGCGCCGAAATATCGGGAACTCAAAACAAACAGTAAATCTGGTAAATATCCCGTTTCTAGTGTTAATGATAATGTTCTAGATTTTGTTTAAAGCTGATAAAGAGCTACAATTACTATTTAATGAAAAATATATGTACAGTACCTACGTTTAAACAGGAATAGAAAAAAACTTACGTACATGTTTTATTCGGAAGTGTCGATTTCTGGATAAACGTTAAATTAAATCTAAAATCTGGTTCTTCATATCTCTCATACAGCTGTGTTGCTGGGAGTATGTTCCTCCACTTCTTTTGCCCAGCTAAAACACTAGAAAGTGCCGAAGAGCGGGTGTTCAGGGGGACTGTCTTGTGTAATTGGAATTTAAAAAGTGCTGATTTTCAGCCTAGTTTGAATAAATGACTTTTGATTAGCTAGCTGAACCCAGAAGGTTAAAGGGTTAATGGTTGTTGCCTATTCTTACCTCATGCCTAACAAACAGTATCAGCTACTATGAGGTAGGTCTATGGAACATTGCAGTTTTCTACAAACCAATAAAAATATTAACATCTAAAACTAGTCCAATCCTAAGTAAAATATAGGCAAAACAACAAAATTGATTGATATATTATCCTTACAGCAATACAGATAGCGGTACTATCATTTGCGTGTTAGATAGGACTATAAAATTCTATAACCATACTAATATTTATAGCTTAACAGCGGTCTAAAAAACTCGTATATTAAACGTATATTTCCATCATAAGCAATGTTGCCTGATATGTAAAGGTTAATTTAAATCGTTACAACCCAGTTGCGAACTTCTTTGATGTTTTGAGTAACTGTAGCTTGTGTTAACGTTTGGGCCATTAAATAAGCGGTAACCAGCGTAATTGGAAAAGTGAAAATGGATGTTAAAAGTTAGCGTATTCGATAGTGCGTATGAACGTTAAGTTGCAGCTATTTACTACATTTACACACGTTACGTAAAGAAGAAAAAACAAAGAAAGAAGTACTGGGCTCTGGATTTCGATGATAAATTTTTCGGTATCGAATTCCATTTTACCAGACGTACCACGTGCACACACTCACTCAATGGCGGGCAGCCGCAGACTGAACCGCACAGTGCGTACAGCAACCGTCCGGCTGGCCGTCACTCGGCCGTCCGCAGCCCTCCGAGCGACCGGAGCGGTCTGCGGTCAGCCGGACGGCTAGCCGCAATGCGGCTACCCGCATAGTGCGTATGAACCCTAATTACTTTTATATAAGTAGTAGTTGTAATATTGTCACAACATTGATTTAATTTATGTGTAAAAAAAAAATTAGTAAGTATTAGTTAATTGGTGTGAAATTAAAAATATCAAAATTATCTGCCTATAAAACTTGGCTGGGTTATTAAAAGAAGTCAAGTTTAAAGATTAATGTTCTCAGAGAGAACTAGATGAAAGCTCTTACTCGAGTCTGTTATTTACTTACAAGTAAGCTGCTATTATATTAAATTAAGTGTCAATCACAATGATGAATGATGAAATGTGTATCTAATTCTAGCAATATCAGCCAATAATTGGGCTGTCAAATAAAGAGGATTCTTGTAAATCGTCCAATTTAGAAAATTACTCATTTTGAGTGCATTTATTTTACACGCAATGGATTTTCCACAATGCCAATACAGAAGTATAATCAGCCTTTAACATTCCCAGTCTGGGAGACAGGAGACAGACCTCATGCATGGGAAATAGCGGGGCGTAATTCGGTGCGATTTTCATATGTCTCTGTTTTTTTTAGTTCTTTAGCATGGGCGTGTCTAAATGAAAGAATCAAAAGGAACATCAAATCTGTGGTTTCGTGTAGCTACTTATGGATCTTGGCTTCTGAGCTTGTAATGCTCGCCAGTTTCGTGGCCCCAATCTTGTGCATAATTTTTCAATTTTGACATATTAAACAATATGTTAGTATGTGCTATACGTGGAACGAAACGTTAATTGCTGTAATGTGGTACATCTATTGATGATGTTCACTCATTTAATTTGCATTTAGTTCAAAGAGAGTGAAATATGTAGGTCCATAGGCACTTTTGTTTAGAAACTGTTGAACTAAGAAGAAAAGGAGAAAATAAGTCCTAAAGAATGCTGTCCTAAAGGTGCTGATAACCTGAAACTGTGCAAATATAAACACTTTATTGGGAGTTATTTGTTCGAACCGTTTGGGGGTCAACTCCAAAACGCTAGAGCCATGTGGTCCGATTTTTGGGACATCATCAAGTGGTCTGTCGTCTCTTCACGTGGCCAGAAGGCAGGTCTATTTTTCGGCCGAATAACCAGCATTGCTATTCAATGTGGCTATGCTGCCACCCTTGTGGGCATTGTGGGACCTTGTGGCTTTTTTGGGTGAATTTCTGATAACCTGTGATTTTTTCCTCCCTACTAATACATATGCATAATCATAATTATTTTAAGACTTCTGGCTTGTAAATAATATAATTATATGTAATAGTGATATAGTCAATTAGAAAATAATAATTTTCTTATTTCAAGAATCTCCCACGTAGTGTTTATTTTACTACATTTCTTTGGATTGAAATCTAGTCGTTAGTAAGGAATCTCATTCTCTGTTGATTAACAATTGAACAATAATGACTAGTTTTATAGATTCCACGAATACGCAGTATTATTGAATCCGGGAGCGAAAACATTATTTAATGGATGATTCTTTAAATTAACGTGTTTATTTTATCTTTTTAGAGTTCCGTAGCCGGATGGCAACAAACGGAACCCCTAAAGATTCATCATGTCTGTCTGTCCGTCCGTATGTCACAGCCACTTTATTCCGAAACTATTAGGATTACACAGTTGAAACTTGGTAGATAGATATATTCTGTGAACTGCTTTACGCTTTTATACAAAAATAGGGATAAGATAAATGGAGCAATAGAAATACATCACCATCTGCCTAGCCTTTTCCCAACTATGGTGGGCTTCCAGGATAACCGGGTACAGCTAAATACCAGTACTTTACTTGGAGCGATGCCTATCTGATCTCCACAACCCAGTTAGTTCTGGGTAGTACGAGCGGTGTGGTGTGAGAATCACCTTTAAACAATAAAAATAAAGAAAAGTACTCAACTTAGTTACTATAAACAGTCAAGATTACGACTTGAGACGAACACGACGACATTGTAGCGAATCTACTACTTTAAACTAAGATTAACGTTGATTACCCCGTCATTTGGCGACCTTTAGAAGATTACTGTTATTGAAACTTGTTACATCTACATTATAATGACAGGTATCATAGTTGAAAACAAGTTGTTAACTTACTTGCAGCTTCAATTGTTTGCAAGAGATGTAATTTTGACATGTCATGTATGTGTATAATTCTTGCAGCTATGACATGCTGTTTATAGACTACCGGCTTATTTACCGTCACGTGAGCCACTTAGGTAGCATGTGCCGAAGTATAAACTAGCTCTGTGTTTGCTCCTTCCAAGTCATATAAATACAGGGCATTAAAACATAATGGAGCATACATGAAACCGTTGTATAGTTTAGCAATTTACTGACACAGTCAGAGAAACTAGTGGATAGTGTTAATGCAAAAATAAGTTTTATGCAATGTTTTACAAACAGTGACTTCTGGCAGATATTCGGGCACCCATAACATTTGGAATGAAACTGTTACCTCCCGAGGAGGGGACAGTTTCATTATGGTTTTTTATTATGGTTTATGGTTTTTATTATGGTGGTATTTTATTATGGTTTTTAACCGACTAAAAAAAGGAGGAGGTTCTCAATTCGGTTGTTTTTTTATGTTTGTTACCTCATACATAACTCCGTCATGAACAGATTTGAAAATTATGTCAATGGATATACTTTCCGATTGGTCCCGTAGAAATTTCATCAAAATCGGTTCATTAATTTGTGTTTTTTTCCTTTAATACGTATTTCTTCTTCTTATATGGTAAAATAAAAAACTTTCTGCAAGAATAATCGACTTCGAAAAAAACACTAAAAAGTTTAAAACTTTAATTTCGAAAGCCGGTGGCAAAAAAAAATGAAACATGCAAAGTCACCGACTTCCAAAAGTAAAGTGATTTTAGACTTTTTAGTGTTTTTTTGGAAGTTTTTAATTGTTTAAAATCCTACTTCAACAACTGCGAAAGAAACATGAAATGTTTCAGGCAATAACTTAGATTTCTTACGATCATTAACTCCGCTTGTGCAAAGACCTGAATTAGTCTGTGTCTAATTAAAACAAATGATTTCATTACATGCTTTTAGACTACGGAAAAAATAAAAGAATGCTTCTAGTCGGTCGAGACGAATCGAACATGCAATAGCTAAGAAAATGAATGAGATCCCCGAATATGGTTGAAGGACCGCAAGCATGTGACAGCACCTCTGCGTGTGTCTGTCTCTGTTACTTTTTCCCGCCAGGCTAAAGAGATTTCGATGCAATTAGAGGGCCCCGGTAAACTATATTCAGGTTTAGTTAGGAATTTTTCGTCCCGGTAGTACAGTCCTGGAGGATTCCGACCTTCGATATCGGGTTTGGAATTTCCGACTTTCGATTTTACTTTGGCTATCGCATTTAGGTACAGTTTTTTCCTGTATTTGCGATGTAACAAAACTTTTTACAGAAAACATAAGCTTCCGATGGTTTCCCGGAGCTGCGGGACTGTTCGAAAGAGATACCGCGGCCCTGGAACACAAAGGGCAAAGAAGGAACATGGATGGGATTTAGTCAGTAAAAGTCTGACACTCCCTCCCACTCCACCCAGAGCGGGAGGAGTTATTTGATGATATCCCATCCCTAAAAAAAAAAAAGCTTCTGGTTTCATATTTCCGCTTATCATAGATTTATGTTCACTGTAGAATGTCGATACACAGCTCCTCTGCTTATGCTAAGAGACTCAAACTGATCTTGAAGATGGAAGACATGATGTCTCCCACATTAGTCATTGTTTTCATATTCCCATTATTATCAGTAACGATGTCTATTGTGAAAGTGGGTAATAGTTAATTGCTCCTATTAATCTCTAGTCAACATGATCCGCATGCTATAAATCTTTCTTTGGAAGTAAGAGTAGTAGTTTTTTGAAGTCTCGAGGTTTAGGTGTGAATCGGTTTTTAGATGCATCGTGGAAAGGTGATGGTAGATGCATCAAGGAACTAGCACCATGCATGCTTGCATGCATGGTGCTACTTCCTTGGTTTGGTTGAAAATGTTTTTTATGTGAGTGTACTTTTGTAAAGTGGATAAATGAAAGAATCTGCAACTTGTAAAAGCTGCCTTATAAAACTATCAATTATGAGAATTTCAAAGAATTTCGATTTGTTTATAAATGAATAATGAAACGGAAATGGTTGCTTGCTTAGGGATCTGCTAAAGTAAGTCTAGACTCGACTAGACTAATATAGACGTTGTTTTGCTTGACATGAGTGAAAACGGGTATTTATTTTCAGAATTCAATATCCGTTAGAGATTTTCGACAGTGTTTTAGAGCAGTCTGAAACACTGTCGAAATGCTATAAGAATCTCTTCTTTTCATTGTAATTAGTCAAGGTTTTCATTCTGGTAAATAAAACAATCACAAGAAAAAGTAACTTAATTTATTACTTCACTGTTTAGAAAACTACAGTTTTACAGCGCACTGTTGGCATAAGTTCATCTCTGTGTTGAGATTGTCCCGAGAAAAATGCTTTATTTTTTTGATTCATCATCTGCCTAGCCTTTTCCCAACTATGTTAGGGTCGGTTTCCAGTCTAACCGGATGCAGCTGAATACCAGTATTTTACATGGAGTGACTGCCTATCTGACCTCCAGAACCCAGATAGTCCCAGGTAATATGATACCCCTTGGTGAGACTGGTTGTCAGATTTTTTGGGCCACTGACTACCTGTAACAACTGTCAAAGATCTACAAATGACAGCCGGGACCAATGACTTAACCTGCTTTCCGAAGCACGGAGGAAACTCGATATGTCACCCATCCACAGATCAACTTTATTTTGCTGATTCTTACAGAAAATTGCTTTCTTTACCTATAATCAAAGCTCTTTACTCAGGCACCCAAGCTCAATGAAATAGACGAGAGCCTACGCATACAGGCCGGTAACAATAAGTGCACAGACCGGGCATTATTTTTTTGTTTTCCTTTCGCGGTCCCACGGTCGGGTGGACGCAATAAAAAGCCTGAATATTAAACCGTGGCCTAGCCCGGTGTCGGGAATTGTACCCCGTTTTATGGCCGATTGGGTACACTGGAGTGCAAGAAAATGAGGGCAGTTTGTAGGGCAGAATGTGTAAATTTTGTGTGAATATTTTTGTCACGATTTATTATGATATTAAGGAATGATTTGAAAGAATGAGAAGAAGTAAACAGCTGAAATGGGAGTGTGGAAGAAAATAATGTGTTGTGACTACTCCAAGTATCCTTGGAAACGGGAAGGAGTTACTGTATTAGCTAAGAACTGTAGCCAATACACCTGCGGACACAAATAATAGAGTAATATTGACAACTATGCTTAAATTTTTGCTTAAAATCTAACTTTCCTCTGGTAAACTTTAGGTTCCAGTCTATTAACAGTTTTGACCTTTCTAAAATCCCAGTGCTAGCATCCATTATTGCAAACCTTTTACAGAACACTGGGTTTCACCTTAAGTAGTGATAATGTAGTGCTTAGGAAAGTTAGGGGGGACAATATTTATGTAGGTACCTAAGTACCACACTGAGTAACTACTATCGGTAATTAACAGCAAACATTTAACGAAAGCGGGCCGTACATTCTTTGGAGAAATTTTACGAGAGACCTTTGTCGTATTATAAGCAGGCTAATGACCAACCTGCTGCTAAAAATTGGACATAATCCCATGCGGGGATAGGAGAACTTATGACTTTTCTGTAATGAGAGAAAAACAGAAGCAAACTTTTGCATTGTATTTAGGAAACGTTTGATTTTAAAAGAGCCACAATCCACAGCTACTTTACATGGTGACTGCCTTATTAATTTGCACTTGTGATGCTTGATTTATCTTATTTTCTGATTTCAGAGTGCAAAAACACATTTACATAACAATTCAATCAGAATACCACATTAGCATTGCGTCTTAAAAACATAACCGTAACAAAACCCAATAGGCGTAATATGCATTAAAACCTAGTAGTACTTAGTTGATTTTTTCCACAATGTGCAATTTATCCACGCTGTGCAATTTTTTCACACTGTGCAATTTTTCTTGGCCTGACGTGCAACTGTAGTGCTATTAAAGATTTTATTGGTAGAAGTAATGATGAGTACCTCGATAGCCACAGCATTATTCAATAGCCGATCGCAGACCGCCATTACACCGTCAAAATATATGTATATGTGCTACATTGCTCTTTTATGGGGCTACGGCAGTAAAGATTCGCAGCAAAAAATTACATGGATCGTGAAATATGGTAATGGTGGCTGTGATGTAGACGGGAGATGTGGTTCGAAATTGCTTTAGTATCGATCACGTATTAATAAAATATTTGATGCCTGGTGTGCGTATTGTGTAACTTTGGTATTTTGAATAACCATGTCGGTTGACATTAGTCGTAGCATAAATTGCAAAAAATATCATATGCATAAAGTATTGTTCGGTTTTATTTAGCACAAGTTTTCGTTCCGATCACGACATAAAAATGAACAGATAGTAATTGGAAACGCCGCATCTTGATCAATGATAGTCAAGGAAATGCCATCATATTACATTATTTGATTGATTCCAGAAAACACTCCTAATACTTCTTCTTGGTGTAATTCCATAGTAATCTCATTAAATTTGTTTTTGACCAAAACTCAGCCACATCGACGGTGTTGGTTGTGGCTTCGGACAGGTCCCTTAAAGTGCAGGTGGAGTTACACAAAGAGCAGGTCAGGAGGTGGGCCTTGGTTTGGGATGAGACTTCGCAGTCGTGGTGCTAATTGAAAATTGGCGAAATGTAGTTGCACGATGGCATACCTCGGCCTAACTCCTCGGGGTTAACAGGCGTGATAATATGTATTGTTGTTATTCTTCCAAGAATTTTATAAAAAAATATCTGAAAATATTATTCAATCGATGCACTTGAACAATATTCATAAATATTTGAAAAAGTATTTCAAGTAGCCAACACAGAACAAAAACACGTATGGATGTCCAGACCATGCGAGTGAAGCTTTATTCTAAGCAATAAGATATAAAATAGAAAATAAAACAATGCGCAGACGCGGGTATGCCTGTCTGCATCAGATACTGGGCCCCCGACCTCTGCCCCGCGCTGGCTATGCGCACTTTCTCATTTTATTCAAGACGACAAGGGATAGTGGATATTAATTTTTATAAGATGTTTCATCTTTTCTGAGGTTCCTATTCTTAAAGTTTTAGATGAACCACAAAAGTATATTTTACTCCAGTATCGGTATTGTATTTCACTTTTAGATTTTTCTTAGCCTATTTTAATCAAATGTCAATTTTAATCAAATCGCTTAGGCAGACAAGTTTATTAACACATCGTCTGCTAACTCGAGGATCGACTGGGTACGGTACCCTTTGGTAATACTGGTTTTCAGACTTTCGGGCCACTGACTACTTACCTATAACGACTGTCAACGATCTACAAATGACTGCCGGGACCTACCGTTTAACGTGCTTTCGGAGGTACGGAGGAAACTCGATATGTAATGATGGCCACCTATCCACAGATCGACTTTGGCAAGCGCGGCTTAACCGTGAAAATCGACCCGTGCGCCAGTTATTATTTTGCCACGAGTTCCTCTAACACATCAAGACTTCCAAATTAATGAGGATTTCAGGTTGCCGTCTAATCTGAATGCATCAGTTCTGCTCCATATTAGTGAAGCTTAGATCAGCAGTCGCATGGTTTAGGGCAGATATTAATGATGATGATGGCTGCCATTTTTTAAATAAAATAAATATTTTATCGTTTAATAAAAATACTTTTATTAGCATAATTTCTAAATTTTTTGGTTGAGCGTACTTTCCCAAGACATAACTTTGTTTATTATATTTGTGGTCCCAAAATACTACTCAAAAATAATTATTGCATTTATAGGTGGAATCCGGGACCGCGGTCCCGGTCCCAAGAGCCCCACGACCTATATTGAATCGTAACAGGCAAGTATAAAAAATTTGGATGATAACGACAAAGTATTTTATAATAACTACGATAGTAATTATTTTGTAGTTCTATTGCTACTCCAAGGACGTATAGTGAACTTTGTCCCATTACTTATAACTTTTTTATACCATACTACAAATTATTACTGATTTGTTTCATGTTGCATATTATATAACGACGTCACTCAATAATTAGGCCCATCGCAAATTGTTTTTTTATGGGTATTTGTCGATTATACCATCGCCAGTACCTTCTTAAACTGCTTGTTTTTCAATGACTTGCCAGATATGTGGGAAAACCAGCTGCAGAAAATAATATATAAATTGGCCACGTAAGTACTTACCGGTACAGAATATTCTATATAAGGATGTTGGCAAATAGCAATCGCATTCAAATTGTTTCTTATTTCTGCAACAATCTTAAACATGATTTTCCGAGGCTCAAATCAATACATTTTCGATTCTTCAATATTATTCTGATATAATGTCGCTTTGTTTACACCCTCTGTTGTCGACAGCAGTAAAAACTTTTCGCAGACTTTTTACATTGCCAACATGCAACATGATTGAATTATTATTAATCCCCCACCAAAAACGAGGGGTGTTGGGATAATGCTGTTGTAGAAAGGACGGCTGCTAGTTTATTATTTTCTACTATTTTATGTATTTAGAGGTCACCCGACGCGAAGAGACACAGATTAAAATACGTAAAGGGACTATACTTATTTTTTTTTCCTTTTTGTAATATGGAAATAGAAAAACCACTGTATAACAAACTACAGATAAGTAATAACGCTTACGTCTGTCAGCTAAAAATAAAATAATAAGTGAAAAAATAATGGCTCTTCAGAGCTAAGATTACTGGAAATTACGTACGATTACAGTTTAATAGTAATTATTGTATACTTGGCCCAATTACACACATTGCGTGCATAATTGTGGGCCTACATAGTTACATACTAGTTTCACTAGTTATGGGCATGCGAGACTTAGATGCAAACTGAGGTGCGCAGAGCTAAGACTAACGTTAAGGTCTTTAGTGGAGATTATCTATTTATTACAAGCTTTTATTTAACTTGCAATATTTGTTCAGGTCCCAACCGATTGTGCTAAAGTTTTGCAAACACGCTAAGTTTTGATTACAATGCATGGTTAGCTAAGTGACGTTCTAAATCCAATATGGCGGACTTCCAAAGATGGCGGACTAGTTATTTTGTGTGCATGATATGGGTATCCATTAAAAGGGTTTGCAGAGAAGAATACGAAAAAAATGACATCACACCTTTATTAAATATTAACAGTTTGTTTTTTTAAATGTTTTTTTATTAATTTATTTATGTACTTACACACAAAAACTTTACTTACTTACTTTTTTTACTATAATTATTTTAACTTTTTTTGTTTTTTAATTATACTAAGGAGTGAGACGCAAGAAAGAAAGAAAACAGAAACGTATGAAATGAGTGGCTGATGGCGGTTAAACAACCGAATGAACCGATCCGACCAACCATGGTTGCTTATGGGGACTGAGTTTTGTAAATTTAATTAATTTGCTTTATTTATTTATTTATGAACTATGGAAGACTTATAGCTAACAACAAAACAGAATAAAAAATAGCGGGAAAAAAGTGGCTACCTGCCCAGTCAAATTCAAGACCAAGTAGAAGCCAGCAGGTACAATATGAATATTTTCTGTTGTGGAACGAGCGAACTTTGAAAAAGCTGTACTAAAATGACTCTTGTTCCCTACAATCTTAGGGAGATTTTTGAATAGGAATTACGTACGGATTCTGTCGTTACAATATTTATTACGAACCCCGTGATCTCATTCAAATGACACAGCCATCAATTGTCAAATTCTCATCGGTTTTTCCGCATTTTCTGCGGTTTAAGTTATCGTTCATATTTGAAGAATACCAAACTATTCAAATGACAATATAAGTAGTCATTGTTTTTCAATTCCATTGTTCGTCTATGACTTACGGTATTTCTTTGTGTCATTTAATTTAAAGATAATAATTTAAAAAATACGCTCGTCTTCGTTTTTGTTCGATAAAATAATACTTCTGGAAATAGTTAGCTGGTGAGTCAGGTTTTACAAATAATGATCCGAGTTACTTGACTGCCTCGGTAGTCTAGTAGTCGCAAGTGCAACTGCTGAGGGGTCCAGGGTTCAATTCCCGGGACGGGCAAAGCGCTATTGGGTTTTCCATCAGTAATTACTCAGTAGCAGCCACGGACCCTGGATTTGTGGTCGGTTGATGGCAAAAGGCTCGCCCCCTGTTACATGGTACTTAACATAATTGGCGAAATGTGTTATGTTATGTTACTAGAGTATATAACGTCACAGTTTTTTAACTAACCGTGGCGGAGCCCAGGATCATAGAGAATATAATTTTTACGGTCAAAGGTATTTGTAATAAATTGATAGGTAATCCTAGTTCATTATTAAAAAGCTAAATTAAATGACGTCCTTTGATTAAGTCAGTGGTGATTTCATAGATCAATATTTAGTGGCATCTGTCATCTTTGGCATTTTTATTTTAGAAGTTAGGTAAGTTCATCACTAGTGCTAATTAAAATTTTCCATGTAATTGTGTACACAGCAGCTTTACTTATGTAAAAGCTATTAAAGGATTTTGGTGAGCAAATATAAGAATATGCAAAAGAACGTGTGATTGCACAGTTTTTGTTAGAAAAATAATATTTTTCTAACTCACAGTCACATACGATGGAGAAATATTGCTAATACTTTTAAAATTAGACAAATATTAGATAAATGAATGTACACGTAATGTTTAGTATACACATACTAGCCGTTGAGGAGGAGTTTTTTGACGCCATTTTTTAAGTTAGTTACTTTAGGTTATTTTAATTTATTAATGTATTTAATATCTCAATAGTCTTAATAAATTAATTTAACTTAGATATCATAGAAATTACCACTTGTTGAACTCTATTTTTCACTCCCATTAAACTCAGTCAATTTAATTTGTGTTAAATATTTCATCACCACTACTCTTAAAACGATGGAAAAAAACATCGTGAGGAAATTAGCATGTCCTACAACCAAAAACTCGAAGACGTGTAACTTCTACCAACCCGCACTGGGCCTCGTAGTGGATCCCACTACATCTCACAAGAAACAGGCCTATTTCTCGGTGGACATCTCACAATGAAGAAGTATGGAAGAATAAAACATGCTGTACCGACCCCAAATAAGTTGGGATAAGGGTAGGAAAATGATGATATGCTTTTAATATTATACTTTTTCAACCTACTTGCTATCTGTTACTTCTTGCAACTATATCTGCCTTATCTAACTTCTATTTTGAATTTCAAAAATCAATAATGTAATGTCACAGCAACTTATAACTTAACTGATAGGTAGCCAGACCTACCTGAGTACCAGCAAGCTATATACCTGCACATTTCCACGTTTATAGTTAGGTATTAAAACCTCTGTTGTTTACTGATGACCAATTAATGGTACTTTGCGTTTATGTTCCTTCGTTAGAAGTAATTGTTTGTGCTGAGAAAGTAGATGTATCTAAATTACAAGAATCACGTCATCACGTCCATGTAATAAAGAATACCAGCCCGTTACTGGCCTCTCCTCATGCAGAGAAGGCACGAGCACCACGTGTGCTCAGGCCGGATTGGTGGATTTAAGATTATAAGGAATCCAGGTTTTCACACGATTTTTTCCTTCGCCGATGTCAGAGATTTAACATCACACAGATATGTACAGTCAACAGCACAAATATGTATAATACCCTTTCCTAAATTTAAAAGCATTTTTCGCGAGAACGATTGCAACTTGGAGATAGGATTTTTTTCATAAAAATATTAGTTCCAAAATACTATGCTCGTAACAACCTGAAATAGTAATCAGAATAGGAGGCGAAAAACGCTTTTAAAAGTTGTTAGGTGTTGACATTTTGACTGTACCTAATAGGACACTCACATTTCGCTAGCTATGTCATAGTCCCGACGAGCCTATTGCCATCAACCGGGCACAGATCTAAACTCCGTGGTTCTTTGCCCGACCCGGGAATCGAACTCAGGACCTCCTGCTCAGCAGTCGCGCTTGCGCCCACTAAACCAAAGAGGCAGTCTCATCAGAGATGTCTAATATAAATTCATGAGAGGCGAGGTCTTAACCATTGGGGTATCATAAAAATTGAAACGAATTGTTCTTTTGAAAAAGTCGATAATCATTTATCTAAATTAAAACAATCACGTCCATGTAATTACTAAGAAAAAATACTTAAAGTCTCTGGACGTGAGTTGCAATTCTATCGCGAAGTTTGTGGTCATTGTCATACAAAGTGCCCTTTGGTCTTCATTTGTGAGCATATGTATGCAGCTTATGAGTAGGTAATAATCGTAATTAGCATCAGCTATGCAATGTGCATGCTCATTACGAATGAAGCGTGTCGGAAGCGTTCGGGTGAAGTCGGCCGGTCCAGGGTAGGTGTTGACAGGTTTTGAAATTTTCCTCTTGGTTCCGGAATTTTTTGGGTTGGAAAACTACAGACATGCGTAGGCAGATCTCGGTTTTTCGACTAAAACCCATCCATGTTCCTTCTTTGCCCTTTGTGTTCCAGGGCCGCGGTATCTCTTTCGAACAGTCTCGCAGCCCAACATGCTTGGTCAAAATATTCGTATGGTGTATGTGTGTAAATAGCTGCCTACCTACCTAAATAGAAAACCGAAATCACTTTTAAACATGTTTTTTTTTTTCAAAGCTAGATAGTGTCGAGCATCTACACCCCTGTTTATTTCCAACAATAACACAAGAACTTGGAGCTATAAATATCACGGAGCTTTACTCAACCAGATCTGGCAACACTGTATGCGCAGTCACATGGAACGATATGAATTAATTATAATTATGGCACCGGCTACATTATAATTAACGTCAGTTCACTGTGGGTCAGAACCGGAAGAAATACATGGAAGTATTGCATCTTGCTTTTCTTGGAAAAAATTTTAACTAGGGCTAGTTTTTCGTTGAAAATTACTCTAAATTCGTGTGCCAATCATTCCATATAGACCTGTTTGATATCCAATTTTCAAAACTTTTCATAATTTATATTTTTATGTTATAAAGGTAATAAGAGATCGTGACTAAGTAATAACAGCCGCTCGGGTCGATCTTTAGGTTAAGCCGCGCTTGCCTCGGTTGGGCCGTGGATCGGTGACTGCCCATTACATAGAGAGTTTTCTCCATGGCCGTTAAACCGTTGGCCCCGGTTGTCATTAGTAGATCTTTGACCGTCGTTATAGGTAGTCAGTGGCCCGAAAATCTGACAACCAGACTTACCACGGAGTATTGACCCAGATTTTTTGAACCCAGCACTAACTGGGTTGTGGAGGTCATACAGGTTCTCGCTTCATGTAAAATACTGGTATGCAGCTGCATCCGGTGAGACTGGAAGCCGACCCCAACATAGTTGGGATAACGCTAGCTACCTTTGTCAAGTCGTAAGTGTTAAAAGCACTTTTCAATAAAGAAAAATCGTCTAACAAATCACGAGGCATTTGTCTTTTGTCTTTGACCTCAACAATAACCATAAACAAGTTTTTGTTTTACACACCTAACGTTTATTACTGCGTACATACAGTTTTTGTTAAGTTACAATAAGTTAGGTTCAAAGTTGAGTCAGTAAAAAGACGTCAAACTGACGTCACGGCAAAACCTGAAGCGACGTGTTATGTGTTTGGTTAGATGTATTTGAAAAAATAAGAGAATACAGGACCGTTGGCAGAATAAGTTTATTTACTGATCCTTAAAATCAATCAGAAGAAGAATGAATGGTAATGTCGGCCAATCACTAGGGCTTTTGGTCTAAACCTCAAGTTATTGTTTTTGGGATTAGGTAAGTACAGTATGATGTGTCATAACATTACGCCTGTAATACCCGAAGGGTTAGGCAGAGGTGTACCAAAAAGTATGTCCAGTATGTCTGTTGGTATTTGGGGTTTAGTTTTTAGGGGTACTTATAGAAGGACTGGCTTTGAGTACATTTGAGGTTGTCAGCGCTACAGCACTAGCGGTAGTTTTGAGCGCAATAATTTAAGCTTCAAGATCACCAGCGAAGCCTGGTTAGCGACCACAGCGTCAAAAAGTAACAAAATCCTTCATATTTAGATTGATTATTAGACCACACATATTTGACCAAAAAATACGCTCGTTTTTCAATTGTTTTGCATACTCTACTAAAGAATATCCTTCGTATCATTTTAAAGGTGAACGACACAGCAAAACAAAAAAAGTTGTTTACCATTCGTCGAACAGAAATCAAACATCCTAAGTTATTGTACAATTTCGAACTGCTAAATATTAGCTATAATTTGAGCTAGGATTGATTTAAAAATATTCTGATAATTTACTTTATTATTTTGTTACAAGCCGTGTGGTTGATGGGATTTCCTAGACGCAAAAATAAGGAATTTTCAGATGGTCTGCTTAGTATCTTTCAATTATTCATAAATTATATTAGAGGAGATTTATGTATGTTAGATAGGTACGTACCAATGTTGTTCATTTTAATGTACCTAACTTGTGTAAAAAAATGATTTTGCATGGTATTATTATGGCGGAATGTGTCCTGCTGTATAACATTTTTATAACAAAATGTTATACAGCAGCAAAATAAATACTTACTTACTTACAAAGTTACGTAAATTACTTATTAAACCAAATTTTGGGAGTTTTTGTCATTTATTGAACTTGTACATTTCATGCTTCTTGACTCAGCTGTGTAGTCTGTGCGTTATGATGAGTTAACTTAAAGTTTCTTGAAGTACATTTTATGTTTTAACGTTTTTTTTGTGAAATTTTCCCTAAATAAATAAATATGTAACGCGTTGATGTCTTTTCCAGGGTCAATATCCCGATTATTGTCTTGCATAAAAACAATTGGACAATAACAATATATTTTCTTTCTATTGGCACATTAAACGCATGGCATAAGTTGAAGAAACAAAAAAGGATGCAATTTTAGCCCAACTATTTTGTAGGCCCAAAGACCGACTGTGGAAATGGAGAGAAATTGATTCGCAAAAAGTAAGATATTAAGTACTTGGCTCACTGGCAAAGACGAGTAAAAGTTATTAGCGCCTAAAAGTTCATTTTGATAACGTCAAACGTAGCTGAAAATTTAAAAGATAATATTTACGTAGGCGTCCTCATGCAGTTTGCAGTTCGCATTTGTTTTTAATTTCGAAATTGTTATAAGATGAAAGGTTCTTCTTCACTTAACACAAAAAAAAAACAGCCAACCAGCATGAGAATACTAGTTATGTAAGTAATAGTAAATCTTTAAAACGCGTAGTACCTACCCGTACTAGAATTCCGGTGCAATTTCGCAGACATTTTTTTAAGGCGTTGTTATTACAAATTACAAGATTTCTCGAGCATGCAAGTGCAATACAAATAAGTGCATGCTTATATAATATTAATAAACTGTAGTGCATCGTAGATATACAACAAACTTATGTACCTCCGAGTTTATTTATCGGTGACAAATCAGTAGTCAAACACACATCATAGACTTACATGCAACACACTCCGAAGATGTTTTTTAAGGTATTTTAAAAGAAGATAAGGCAGTTTTTTGAGATTTCCCGAAGATGGAAACATCTGGGAAGAAGTAGAAAAGTATGAAGAAGACCTTTGCCCAGAAATGGGACATAACAGGTTGTTTAAGAAAATTAGAAGAGATTTTCACACAAAAAAAAAAGTTATAATCGCAAGAAGTAAGTGTGTAAGTAGGTAGTATGTGCGTCTTATTTGTGCAGATTTTTTTTTTCTCTAATTTTTAAAGTTTTAATAAGTTTATGTCACAGTGCATGCTATACTTTATCGCTAGCTTACGTGTGAGCGCGTCTCGTAGCGCGATCGCAAGCGATGTCAGGGCGCTGCGCAGCCGCGCGTGGAATCGCTCGAACATGCGAATATCTACGCAGGGTTATAGCAACGCTAGATATACTGAACATGCACAAAAATATTCGAGTAGGTAGACTAAATAATAACACTTAAATAATTGAAATGATGGTGCATTAAGTCATTACATGTTTAGCAGTAATTGCAATAATTTAAACTGAAAACATGATATTTACAATGTAATTTATAGGGCCAGTGCACAACTAGGCATGCTAAAATATTTTTCTGTAATGATAAAGTTTTGTTTATCACGCAAACTAATTTATGCACTAATTACTCAAAGCATTACATTTAAAAAGTATTTGAAGTATTCACATCGACTACAAACTCGTCGTAATAATATTTTCCTATAAAATGAAACACATAACGCCATCTATGAACAACATCAGCAAAAAAAACAGCGCCGTCTATGATTGAAAGTAAGAACTACTACTCACAGGCTGGATGGTCGTACAGCGGCGCGACGCGGGTGCCCTCTAGCGGACCACCGGCTAACTTCGCGGAAATAGTTTCCAGGAATTCTCTGATCTTCTTGAGCTCCCCACGGGTGGCATCGCTGGGACCTGGGACGTCGAAGCCGTCACATTCCTCCTCTGAAAACGTAACGAGACAAAACTTCATATTTAGGGTAAATGGTAAATACCAGGTTAAAAATTGTGACTACCATTATATTTACGCATAACTTCACGCCTGTAATCACCATATGGTAAGGCAGAGGAAGTTATAGCCTATAGTACATACATTTCGGTAGTTATTTTTAAGTCCCATTAAATGGTGACCCTTTTGCCACTAACCGGATACCAATCCCAACTCTACTAAGACATTCTTCTCGGGTACTCAAAAATTCCTGAAAGAAACTTCCCAATAATTCTGATTCGAACCTAACACGGGAATCGAACCTACGACCTTATTATACTCAGCAGTGGTGCTTACGAACACTAGACCAACGATGCAGTGAAGGCAATAGTTTAAAAACGCAATTAAATGTCGACCATACCTAGTAAAAGTCTGTTGGATTGCAGCAAGTTTAATTCACTCGTATAAAATATATGGGTGCCGTCTGTTGACGACATGTGGTCGGCAACAGGTAGGAAGTACGCAATAAGTCTAAGAAATTGTAGAAAGACAAGTTGTGTTTCCACATAGAGCACCTAAGCCTACGTTTAGTAATGTTTCCTTGACTATAAGAAGTAATGGAGTTGATCAACCTAGCCTTATAGCGCTGGAGAGTTTAAAGATCAACTTGTGCGTAAACAAGTTTTTCTTGCCAAATGCCTAAGTACCTGCAAATGTAACGCAAATCTGGTGCTGTCTAGTACCTTCAGATTGCGCATTTAATTACATTACATCTCAAGAATGAAGAAAAACATCGTGGGGGAACCAGCTTGTCCTCGAACCAAACATTAAAAGACATGTGCGCATGGGCTCAAAAACGGCTCGCTTCCTCTGGCAGATAGGAGATCTGGGTCCCTACGCGGTGGGAAGATTATGGGTTCATTAGGACAGCGTGACGGTTAATAGGGAAGAATTAGAAAAAACCCTATTACGCCTACCCCAAGTCACACAGAGAAGGTTAGGACGGTGATGATGGCTACTGACCTATTTGCTCAAGCTTGTCGGTGGAGATACTCCAGGGCATGATGCTGATTGCTCGCTGCACCTGGTGCAGGAACCACGCGCCTGTCTCGAACTTTGGCGGCCTGGAATGAACAAATGTAAAATAGTAAATAAAACACGGTTAATGGTTCATATTGTATAATTTAGGTGTGAGACGACGTGTCATCATTATCTGCTCAGCCTTTTCCCAATTACATATGTTGGGGTTGGCTTCCAGGCTGGAAGCCGAACTGGATGCAGATGAATATGAAAGTGCCTGATTTTGGTATTTGGACGAAGCTGGAAATATTTGCTTGGGTGTACTTGTGAGCAGTAACAAGTTTCCTACCGGCTTTTGAGTATCTCTAGAAATGGTGTTTGAATGTTGTTTTTCTTTTTTACTAAAACTAGGAACAATGAACTACTGCACTCATCATCTTCTGCCAAGCGTTTTCAGCTTTTCCTAGCCAGTCTAACGGGATGCAGCTGAATACCAGTATTTTACATAGAGCGACTGCCTATCTGACCTCCACAACCCAGTTAATACTGGACAATACGATTCCCCTTGGTAAAGCTGGTTGTCAGACTCTCGGGCCACTGAGTAGCTGTAACGACAGTCAAAGATCTATAAAAAACAACCGGGACCCATAGGCACGGAGGAAACTTGGTATGAACTACTAGACTCTCCGGAACTAAACCTATATAGGGTGACTGGTAATTAGTGACCGAAACTTAAACACGTGATTGTACTCATGATGACAAATAACTTTCCCAAAGAAACATTTTTTTTATCATTCACACGTGTTTAAGTATCCGTCACTAATTACCAGTCACCCTATAAAGGGCGTAAAAAGACCCTTAACGAAGCCGAAAGGCATTTGCTCTCCCCGTCAATGCGATCATTTTTTTGTTCTAGACCATACCTGGGAACCTTTTCGTTACGGAGATATTGGGGGTCAAAGTTCCAACTTTTTCACATTTTTTTTTTAAGTATATCTTTTTAATGTAAGATTTTTACTTTAAAGAACTCCACGATCCCCGTACTATTCAATCTATCCATCAGCATAATGTTCTGAGTGCCTTATATTGAGTTCTACCGTCAAACGTGATTTTTGACCCCAAAAAAAAAAAAGTTTCCCAGCAAAAATTTTTGCGTAAGTTACTTAGTTTGATGTACCGAATGCTTGGTTAACGGCTTGGTGAAGGGTCTGTTTACACCCTGTATAAGTAGAGTAGAGGGTGATGATTTAATTAGCAAAATAATCAGTCAGTTTATAAAAGTGACGTATTACAGCATCCCCAATAAAGTACATACATTGACCCGTACAAGTAATCAGATAAAAATGAGGTAATTTGTGAAAATCTCTGTCAAGGTTATTTATTACACGTTAGACCGAACACACGCAAATAATTATTATTATGATAAACGGTGTTAAATGATTAATATTGATGCGGCTATAATCGCGTTCATGATGATCATCTTAATAACTGACCCAATTGCTACAAAACGACGAGTAACCTAGGTGGGGTAAGGAGATCAGAATAATTAACAATATTAAATTTTTTGACGACACGTTTGGCGCAGTGGGTGAGCGATTTACTGCTGCGCTGCGTGTCGTGGGTTCGATTCCTTCACGGAACAAATATTTGTATGGGTTACAGGTTGTTCCGGGTCTGATTGTTTGTGGATGTGAGTTTTAATGTTTTTAATTCTTAGTGTGGGGCAACGTTTTTTTTTTAAATCAATAATATCCAATTTAGTTTCACATAAGTGCAGCAGCAAGAGAATGTAGCTTCGATGAAATGAATTTTTCCTTTGATTTGTCATTATTAGGGTCATCTCTTCTTACACTCTTCATTGAGAGATCCAACGTTCACAGATCATTACGAGGCAGATATAATGATGACTGAATTTTGGACCCCTGCTAGCGGAGTGTCTTTCGTTCAGCAAAAAAAGAAGAAAGAAGAAGATAGCTTTACACCTTTGATAGATACCTCGTGAATTGGCGAGGGAATCTAGAAAAGTGCAAGGAAAGGGGGGGAGGTCTTTCCCGGGGTGAGACAATTCAGGATAACAAAAAAATGGGATGATAGTATGTACTTACTCGTGCGGGTAGCAGATGCAGGGCAGAGAGCCACCGTGCTTGTCCCCCCCGCAGCTACGACACACGCCGTCGTCCTGTGACGATGTGATGCATCTTCTTGGCTCGTTCCTGGAAAAAGATAACATGAGTTAATTAACATAACATCATGAAGGCAGATGTACATCCACATTTCGCCAATTATATTTAAGTCCCAAGTAATCTGAAATTGAGAAATTCATGATCGATAAACCCACTTTGCCCGACTTGGGAATCAAAACCAACACCTTATACTCAGTAGTAGCGCTTGCGACCAGCTAGGTATTTTAGACCGAGAGTCATCCATATTAGGTGGAGGTGACTGCTGAGATGACGAATAATAGAGAAGTATGGAAGAAGAAGACATGCTGCGCCGACCCCAAATAAATTGGGATAAGGGCAGGAGAAAGATGAGTCATCAATATTATAGGAAAATAATGAGAAACCATCTTTGAGGCGTAAGTTCGTTCGCATATTCTAGATCTAGACAGTAGAACAGTCTCCTTCGTGTCTTATTTTCTTTCAATGTCAAGATTTGACAAACGAGCTGCAATTACGTAGTGCTTTATGTGGTCATCAATACCCTTTTATGTAATTCTATATTCTTCATAAATAACGTTGTCAGTAATATTGTAACTAATATTGTCTTGCATGATTCCCCAGAACGATACAATTAGTCTCAATGAGCACATCATTCATTAGTCCATATGAGCGAATGAAATCCATCAGATAAAATAAATTTGCAATTATGGATGCATCAAAGATGTAAAAAGGACGCCATTCCATTAATCGACGTTAGTGGTCATGATTCCCTGCATAAACATCCCACGGCTGGGACACAGGACACCTTTCTGCAAGACAGAGTGGACTGCATTCCACGACCTGGGCTCAGGTCCCTAACAACGGATTATTTAGATAGAAACTGGTGAAAACAGGTCAGCAGACATTTTGATAAGCATGAAGGGTTAGGCTTCTCGTGTAGCCCAGTTTTAGTTGTGGAGGCCAGATAGGCAGACGCTCCATGTAAAGTATTAGTATTCAGCTGCATCCGATTTGACTGGAAGCCGACCTCAACATACTTGGGAAAAGACGGTGAAGGGTGAGCAGAAGTTCTATTAGGTACAGCTCTGCCTAACGCTTCGGTGACTACAAGCGTGATGTTATGTTATGAATATTAGTACCATAAGAGCCGGTGACTAGGTACATTGCATAGGCACAATTGTTACAAAATTAAACATGTGTGTTATGTGTAACTTTAGCTGTTCATTCTCTGCTGTTGCTCAAATAAGGTAATTACGTTGCCGCATCCCGGTTGTATATAACAGAAAGTATTTTTTTACGTTTTATTATTCAACAACATGAATAATGTAATGGATTTGCATATAATGATATTGCAAACTTCTGAATTTGCCTATTTGCGAGATGTGGACATAAAAAAATAGTTGTGAAGAATCCGTTCATTCTGACTAAAGTTTAGACAGGTAAATCTGTTATTACCTAAATTTATATGTTTTTTTTTGTGCGAAACCAAAAAATGGAGATGTATGGTAAAACCGATGGCATTTCCACTAACAGCCTTTTACTATCCATTTCTTTCAAAGATCATTTTTACTCTCATAGTAAATCACGGCCCAAACGCACCAAACATTATCTACACATTTCTTTAACTTTTATTCTTGGTATGAAAATTAGCTAATTTCCTCTTTAATAATTCAAGCGTTTAATAATGTCAAGAACATTACCGCTCCGTCATGACATTTCGCTCGCGCAGTATGTGCAATAGACAAATAAATCTTTCATTACTACTTTTACTTGCAAATGATCGTTGGTACCTACTTAATTGGGAAATGTGTTGAGTCACACCAAGGTTCCTCCCGGCTTCGGAAAACTACTAATGTCTTGTGGGGCCACCTTTACCGTAGAGTTACGAAAACATTGCCACACGTGCACGGTAACTTGGAAATTGTTAGTAAAAGTCATAAATCCGTGACATTAAGTAAAAATAAATATTTATAGCCTTTGGTCGTACGTAGTGCATACCTCGTTCTTATATATATATATATGTTACCGTAAATATATGTTACTGACAGAGAGCATTTGTTATTATATATTTCCTAATATCATTTCCGAATTAAATACAATTCCTAGGAAATATATAAAATTCCGAGCCTACTTAGGAAATGTGTAAAATAATATTTCAAACATTTCCTGTCAAATGTGTAATATATATAATAATAGGAATTGTATGCGACTCCGAGATGATACTAGGAAATATATAACAACATAAACAACGCATGCTTTTTGTGAATAAAATAAATAAAACACGAATAAAATCAACGTAGCCGACGTAGCCCCGCTACGCGGAGCTCCTATTTCTGTTTGCAGGGTTTAAAGTATGTTGGGGTGCCCCAAATCCCCAGCTCGCTTCGCTTGCTCTTGCATACTAACTTTTCCTTGCCACAATGCCTGGCTTATGTTTTTGTGTAGTGTAATAGGGTAACATAAAAAATTAGGAGTACGATAGACGCTCTCGACTGTGTGTAACCGCCCCTCGCACCGCTATACCCGCTGAACTTAAGAACATCAAGGATGTAATACATTTCCGATCGCTATTTAGGAAATGTATAGATTTCCTAGGAAAAAGGCATAACATTACAAAAATCATAGATTTCCTACCTATTTTAGGAATTGTACACATTTCCTAGGAATTGTATACAATGACGGATTACATACTTTTCCGTTAATCTATTGACCATAAAAAATAATTAAAATAAAGTAATAAAGTATATTCTATTCATTTTCACAAAATGTACGATCCAATGCAACAAAGGTTTTGTAACAATATTCTGATTTAAAAGAATACTACATGGAACTATTGCTCATTCTTCTCATAGAGATCTATGCTTTAGAATGGACAACTACAGTACTTTCTCATTTATTTTGCCTTGTGACTGGGACTGTAGCTGTATTTTAATGATGTAATTAATGAAATAAATACTTTGATTTTGATTTCTATTATATATAACTACCTACTATTATTTATTAGTGTACCTGTAACAATAGCCTTCCTACTTAATAAGGGTTCGGACAGTCCTTAAGTAGAGTAGATACGATATGCTTCCATATTCTTTGAGTACTTCTACCTAACAATAATTATTTTAAAAGGATTGATATCAATTATACGCTCCAGTTTTTTATCCTTTACCTTATTCAGCAGATTTCTCACAGTGCAGAGGACGTCCTTTAGCATCCCCACCAGTAGAGATTCTTTTATAGCAACCTGATCCATAACATTGTCGTGAATTTAAGTCATGGTACACAATAGTTGGGTATTGAACTTACAACCTCTCTAACGCCAGTCCGATGTCCTAATCGCTGATATATCTCCGTGATAGTACTTTCGATCGCGAGTGACTCAGCAAAGTACAGACAAGGTCATTTACCAAATCTAACTTACACTGATTACCTACCTTTCCTGACACAGTGAACAAAAGGAGGATAATCAACATTTTCGCTTCACTAAACAATGATCCCGTATTAACAGTTCATAAAGTTCAAAAACTACTAATAAAACTACCTACTAATAATGCTGGAACTAACTGGTAGGACTCTAAGGGAAGAAAATAATCAGCTGCCTCATTTTGGGTCCAGTATGTATTGATTGTTTGTGCCAAGCACCACGTTCTTGTGCCAGCTTCATCCAGGATATTCCCGCAAATGGATCCAGCAGTGGGTGAAGTCGGGCTGTGGATGATGATGATGATGATTATGTATTGTATGTATTTATATTTTGTATGGGGCAGCTTACGATTGGTCCCATGGAGAAGGTTGTTTATTTTGGCAATACGCAGGTTCAGTGTGGGTGACATGTGTCTTATAGATATCAATTCGAAGCCGGTTTCCTCACGATGTTCCTTCATCGTTTTGACATGAGAATTATAGGCAACACTTGGATGTTATTAACCTTTGTAAGTAAACAAGTAAACAAAACTAAGTAAACAAAATAATTTACGAATCAAATATTGCAAAAACACCCAACTAGTTTTCGTACATTAAAATGCAGTCTGAGGGAAGCAGAAATAGTTATGAAAACGATCTTCCTTCCTCCGCAATGTCAACTGTCCCTTTCACATCGTGTCGAGTATGCAGATTTTACACAAGAACTGCAACTGGTTGCGAGCTGTGACCACCAGTTGCAGCGGCCAGTTGCCTCACAGTTGCTCAACGCTCGCAGATCAACTTGGCTCAGGTTTTGACATACTGGGCGCCATGCTTGGCTAATCCCCCTTCGGATAGCGAGCGAGTTTATTTCACTTGGGCAATTTTGTAACACTCTGGCATTTCATATGTTGTTTATTTTTACGCACTCACTTATAGGCACTGCATGGGTACTGAATCGCCTCGGCTTATTTTTAACCCCCGACGCAAAAAGAGGGGTGTTATAAGTTTGACCGCAATGTGTGTGTGTGTGTTTGTCTCTGGCACCGTAGCTCTTAAACGAGTGAACCGATTTGGATGCATTTTTTTTATTGGAAAGCTAGTTTCTTGGCGGTTCTTAGATATGTTTTATCAAAATCGGTGCAGCCATTTACTAGATATGGGGGATGAAAGTGGGTATGAAAAATCGTATATTTTCAATTATACCCAAGTGGGGTATCAAATGAAAGCGCATGATATGTACTCGTATATTACAATTAGACATGTTTTATTAAAATCGGTGCAGCCATTTACTAGATATGGGGGATGAAAGTGGGTATTTATCTTTCATCTTTTATTTTTTCGTTGGAGGTTTTTTAAATTTAATTTTTATTATTACTAGTTTATCCCAATCCGACGTGACGCCGTTAAGATGCTACTAACTGCATTGTAGTGTGGAGTTTCATAGACAATACCCCGAACGGCTCTAGTTGAGGCGATGCAAATCCCGTGCATTGCTAATAACTGTGTTTTAACCTTAAGGTTAATTATTTATGAAGTGCGGAAATGGACAAAGTTGAAAAAAGGCAAAATGCAATTATGAAGTCGTTGAACTTTGATAATAAATGGTTGGTGGAACAAAGGATGAGGTCAGGAAATAATTACGTGAAGTCGGTTTAAATGTATTTCATTGTTTAACTTGTAAAGTCTGAGTACATACATAATTACTAATCCTATCCTAAACTATTAGAGCAATATTTGTGTGTATATATTTTTGTAATCAAGTTCTCGAAAACGGCTCTCACGGTTTCGATAAAAGTTGCAATATATGTGAAAAATCGATCTAGCTAGGTCTCACCTGGAAAAAATAATTTCTCTATTTTCTCTCTCGGTCACCCAGGTACATAAATGTGAAAAAGTCGGACTTTTACCTATTTGCGCCTTAATAGCTGGTCCTATTTCGATATTCAGGCAGACCATTATCTAGAATAAGACACAGGACTCTTGATCCCGTCAGTACGTTCCCGTGAATAAACTTCCAAAAACCAAGCGAGCAAAGCCGCGGGCCAAAATTAGTGACCGATATAAAAAGATATAAAAAGACCGATATAGAAAAATGCATCAGGTAGTGAATGAAAATAACTGTTTTATGAATATTTATACAATTAAATAACTGGTTTCATCTCGGAATCAAGGTCGAGCCAAGGTCGTTAGAATTGCGTCAAGATGTAATATTTTTTGTCGCGGAAAAGTCTTAGGTCATCATCGTTAGATGAGACGACTGTAATGAGATGGCACAGATAACAACATTGTCATAAGTAATAAGTAAGGATAATTAAATATCTACGTCAGAAGAAACCCTCATTCAATACTATGTCTCATAATGCTGCAATGCTTGGTACAGTAATACAGTTATGCGGATATGATGTTGGTTTTGAGGAGAAAATAAATTACAATGGTTTTGTTTAAAATAGGTCACCGTACGATTAGGAACCATGTCGTGCCACTTGGGTCCAGTGAGGGTCGGAAGTGTGGTTTTATAAGAAGTGCTGTGTGAATTTCATTTGTTTTATCTTTTTCTTAAGTTTACTTTTTTATATAATTTTTGTTTTATTTTTAATTCAACTGTTTTTTTTTGTTTTATCTTGTGTGAGTCTAATAAATAGGTTTTCTTTCTTTGCTAATTTCCTCACGTGGTTTTTCTTCACCTTTATGAGAGCAATTATGATGAAATGAATTAGTATTATTATAAAGTAAACCCCCTATTGGGTTCGAACCCACAAATCGCCAGTCAGGGCCATTACTAGGTACTGTGCCACCATAGCTCCCTTATAAGCATCAACTATAGAAGTCGCAGATGCTCAGCATATACTCACTGTTTCCACGAAGCCATGTATCGGATCCTTCTTTGGTTTTCTTTTTTCCCAAGAATATTAACATTTCCTAGTACCCAAAATCGAAGAAATGACATCCGCCGACGCGCTCAAGGCTCACTTGATAGAAAACAGCCCAAAACCTGCCACACAGATGACACCTGGGTCCCAGCATTTGGAACAATATAGGCTGATAAAGTCAGGTTTTTTGTCTGACAACCAGACTTACCAAGGGGTATCGTATTACCCAGTACTAACTGAGCTGTGGAGATCAGATAGGCAGTCGCTCCATGTAAAATACTAGTATGCAGCAACATCCGATTAAACTGGGAGCCGACCCAAACATCGTTGGGAAAAGGCTAGGCAGATGATGATGAATATCGGGATCTTTTGTGTGAAGATGCGTCTTATTATTCAATTATTTATTGAGCATCTGCGTGAATGATTATGTAATATCGAACAAGGATTTTTGAATATTATATCGGCATCCGCTAGCGTGTTGGATTTAAGATTGTTAAATGCAAAATTTCCGATTATATTAGTATTTCATATCACTATGCTCAAGCAACGTGTGTTGCCATGTTGCGCTATGCATTACGGAAGAAACTGTTTCTAAATAATAAAACGACGTCTGTTCAGGCACATGAGTTAAAATGGTGATAAGACTACCTATTTGTTTCCTATTATTCTTTTGTTTGGGTCCTTCGAGCCGGATAACTTTTTACACGTAACAATTGCGTTTGGCCACACCTCGCCTGATTGGAAGACATGATGCGTCATTTGGTGGATCATGCTTACCTAGAAGAAACCCTCGAAGTTTAAGGTACATAATAGATAAAGCGACTACCTAATTTTACAGGTTTTACAGCTGCTTCATGGAGTCTGCCAAAATTAGGAGAATATGCAGGTAAGAATTTAAATTGAATGCCTTCCTCTGCAAAAGGTTCTGACACAGAGTTCCAGCTAGATTCTACAAAAAATCCTATTTGACGATGGGCCCCGCACACTCACATAACAGTAGTCGAGTAATAGGGGGCGAGCCTATATTCATCAACCAACAAGTAGAAGTAGAACAGTCTGGATTTGGTCTAGACTGCTACTAACGAATGAAGAATCCCAAGAACACTTTACCCGACCTGGGAACCAAACCCAGGACCTCAATCTCAGCATCAATCAACACTAGACCATTTTGTGCGACTTGTAGCAACTACCGAAGATACCGTTTTCCTTTGACAGATGAATGTCGGGAAGTTTAGACGTCTGATTTCCTGTTGCGTTGCGTTCGCGTGTCTTCGTCACGATGATGTTTTTGCTGTATCAGTCTGTTTGTCGTCTTGAACTGATTTTGTTTGTCTTGAAATGTCGCAGTGCGTTTTTTCTGTACTCCTTTTGTCCCTCTTAAAATGAAGAAGCTTGCTAACGTAGGATCGTTGGCAATATAGATTCGAAACATGTAAAATATCCATCTGGAATTTCGCAGTAGCAACCACGGAGTCTGGATTTGTGCCCGGTTGATGGCAAAAGGCTCGCCTCCTTTTTATTACATAGGACTTAAACATAACTGGCGAAATGTGGCTGTACTATTAGGTTCATCTCTGCCTTACCCTTCGGGGATCACAGTCATGATGTTATGTTGATGTAACAGTAAGATCTGACTGAGAGGAATAAAATTAAGTTAAATGTCATTGTCACGTAAAGTTCAGTAGAACTTGCAAATGTAGCTCGCGAAGTCTCCCTCGATATTTTTAGGGATCCGTTTTCGTGGTTCTACGTGAACCCAAGACCCACAAATTGTAAATCTCCATTAGGGTCCTTCCTTAAGTTACGTGAGGTTTTTGCCAATTTTATACCCTTCCTTCACCCTCCCAGTATCTATTTTTTATTATTGAAAGATCAGATAGTTTTAGAATCTGTTTTTTAGACAAAAAATCGATCGCTCAATAATGGTAAAAAATATTTTACAAGTCACAAATTAAATTATTTGTATAGGTAATACATTAATATTAAACACAGAATATGCCAAGTTGTAAAAAATGCAATGCCCCCTGCATTGCATTTTTGGGTCGCTTCTTTTTAGCGAGTCGATGGCAAAAAAAATCTAATGTGCGTAGCCTAAAACTCAGCCACCCTGTTACTGACGCAGGTATAAGGTCATCAAGTGCGTAGAATAAGTATGATATTATAAACAGACTTTACCCGCGGCTTCGCTCGCCCTATGGTCTAAAATTATCCCTCGAGAACGTCCTGAATATCTTCTTATATATAAAAATCTCGAGTCACGGTGTTTGTGGTCGCACTCCTCCGAAACGGTTCGACCGATTTGACGGGACTTTGACTAGTAGATAGCTGATATTATAAGATCTAACTTAAGCTAATTTTATTTTGGAAAAATAATTGGGGTTCCGTGCAAAAAAATTAAAACCCTTGAAATTGTTAACAAAATTCGATTCAAACGGCTAATATCCGAAACGGCTGAACCGATTTTGACGGGGTTTTTACTGACAGATAGCTGATGTTATAGGGAGTAACTAAGACTATTATTTTAGAATAAGAATTAGGGTTCCGTGAAAAAAAAAACCGTTGAAATGGGTTACAAAATCTGATTCAAAGCGAAGTAATATTTTTTTTATAATACTTTCACGCGAACGAAGGTCGCGGGCAACTACTAGTATCATACATATAAGTTTGTATATTAGTTTATAAATAGTTTATTCAAAATGTAAATCAAACACGTCATGTCGGAGGCGAGGTGAGGGGTCACTGTCGTTGATATAGTTGCATTTATTAGTGCACTCTTGTTTACAATATAATTAGCATATTATTGATTTTATGTTCTACTAGCGAGGGACGTAGTGGTCAAATCCCGCGACTTCTCTAGCATTATGATGACAAATTATTCCATTGGATTAATTTTGAATTTGATAATTAAACTCTTAACACACTACTTAAGTTTCTATTATTCTAAGATTATATAGATTATTTGTTTCTAAGATTCGAAAGACACGTGGCGTAATCTATTATCATAAAAACGTTATTGTTCTTTTCCTCGGGAACAGTACTTTTTTTCGGGATGAAAGGTACCGTATGTCCGTTTCTGTACACCTGATAACGTATGTGCAAAATTTCAGGATGATCGGTTCAGTGGTTTAGGCGTCAAAAGGTTACAAACAAACAAACAAACTTACTTTCGCATTTATAATAATATAGTAAGGACTAGTTTATGCCCGCGGCTTCGCCCGCGTGGAGTTCGACAATTGTCCCATGGGATCACACTACCGGGATAGAAAGTATTCAATTTTACAGTATCATTGTCACAAAAATTTGCAAGGATGAAACATAAAATTATTCTTCCTCCAAGTACTACCAAATGAGATCCTGCTTCTTAAAACCTTTAAGCCATAATTAACCAAGAATCGCTCAATCTTCACAACAACCTGAACACCTCCGATCTAACCGGATGCAGCTGAATACCAGTATTTTACATGGAGCCACTTCCTATCTGACCTCCACAACCCAGTTAGTACTGGGTAATGCGATACCTCCTGGTAAGACTGGTTGTCAGACTTTCGGACCTGTAACGACTGTCAAAGATCTAAAAATAGTTATTAATTTACTGTTTGATCAATAACATGTAATATTTTAAATATGATCTAGAGAAGAACAAAAAAACTACTTGAACTCCCTATATTCGATTTAAAACAAACACACGTTAGAACATAATATCCTTCTTAGCGTGTCGATGACAATTTAAATTGAGTCAGCCCAAAACTTGGTGACGAGTTTGGCAGTTTCAGTAGCTTCCATCAGCTCCTGTGATGTGCAAGCAACAGGACAGGCAGGACACGATATCAAGTGTCCCATCGTTTTGGCCGGTTTTTGCTAGCACACTTGTTTGCCAGGTGATGTTTCCAATTATCTTTCAAAAGTTAGGACATTTAATTTTCAATTAGGTTTACGGAAGGTTTTATAACAGCCGGTTCAAAAACGTATGAAAATATAAATACCTATTTAATTTAAAATGCAAGAGAAATGATAATTGCCTTAAGAAAAGTTAATTCAGTCAATTCTAGTTTTCCTAAGTTTTTGCAGTTGAATTATTTTAAATAAACAAACAAAAGCACTTTACATTAAAATTTTATTTAAGCATTATAAAAAACTATTCGATGTTGGCACAGGAATTCTGCTTTGCTGTATCACAAAATACATGATAACATACAGATACGCAAAGAGGCACATTAACTTATAAGAGAGCTAAAATTCTAATAGAAACTTGGTCGATTATAACAAACAAAACTATACTATTTCAGCCTAGAATAATAACTAGATACATTGTACAACAATCTTAATTTTAACCCGTACTATATAATAACTAGAACACTGTAGTCACTTCACTATTTGTCAACATTTTTGGCCTTTCACTCGTCGTCCAAGTCAAACCACATGGATGTCACACTCCTCGATCCTTGTTCCCTCGCCTGCTCCTCGGTTATGATCCTGAGGACTACGACCTCCATCATGCAGAGAGCGAAGAGGATTAGGAACACAGCAAAGTTCGACCCTTGGTGGTGGAACTGAAAGGGGGCCGGTAATGGCCCTGGTGGTGGCCACGCTGCCACCCCAAAACTCACTAAACTGGACACACTGGATAAACTCATGCTCCCGTTTCACATCACTATCGACAGAGTTTTTTTTCTTCGTTATTCGAATTGGACAGTTCTTTTTTTTATGAAGTTCGAATATTCAAATTTGACAGTTCTATTGTCACACTATTTTATATCGAATCGATTTTGTATTCGCGTCTCGATTACGCGTTGTTTGTTTACAAAAGCGTGCAAATCTCCCGCGTGCCGGAACGACTGTGGTCGTTATCGTCGCGGGCCGCGAATGCATCGGCCGCGGCGCCTCCAGCCGCTGTTGCAACTCTCTTATGAAATATGAATCGCTTTAGTTAGATTCTTAGTTGAGAAACGGTTGAAATGCGAGTGAGCGCAACTGTTTTGCGGTCAAGGCTGCGGGTCCAGTGTCCGATGACCTTTAGTGTGACGTAGAGTATTGTAATGGGCTAGTGTACGTCAGTCCTACGATGTAGGGTGGGCTAGTTGCGATACACCTGTTAATTTGTATTGTTTTGCGCTTTCACTGATTCTCTTAGACTTAATTAGACTACCGAAACAGGTCACGGGTAAGTAGTTAAGTAAACGTTGTAAATTCTTGTGTTTAATATGGATTGGATGCGTTTCAAGTTTGGTTCTCTTCTCGTAGGCAAGATTTACAAGTAGAAAAAAATCTTGTATGTCTACATGCTTATTATTCCTAATAACTTCCTGAAATTATAAGTAATCTGAGGCATGCCAGTATCTATCCAGATAAACGTAAGTAGGTACAAACTTTCACACAAACACGATATAATTTTATCGGTCAAACGCGGTTTGTGATTCCGACCTCATTCCGACCGATATATCTATCTACCTGTAACCTGGAAATGGGCTATCTATTGAGGTCGCGTTCTGTGTAATTATTGACAAAGATACGCATAACCAAATGACGTCAGAGATCATTTTTTCAAAATAGTTTAATTTCTTGGTCCTTTTCTCCAAAGCAATACTTAATAAAGGACCACTTTTGTACCCAATAATCAAAAAATAAAAATAAAATAATTTTTTGAAGTTTACTTGTAATATTGCCACCGTTGGTCCCGGCTGTCATTTGTAGATCTTCGACAGTCGTTACAGTCAGTGGCCCGAAAGTAAGACAACCAGTCTTACCAAGGGGTATCGTATTACCCAGTTCGAACTGGGTTGTGGAGGTCAGATAGGCAGTCGCTCCATGTAAAATACTGGTATTCAGCTGCATCGGTTAGATTAGAAGCCGACTCCAACATAGTTGGGAAAAGGCTAGGCAGATGATGGTGATGATTTGCTTAGCAATTTGTACAGTATACCGCACATGACAAGACCAGTTTATGCTTGCCTCTTGTTCCATTGTAATTATTAAAACGCTAGTTAAATGTCAAATTGTCACCTCAGACGTGTAGTAGGCTGCTACTGGACTTATAATCATGGATAACTAGCAAAATAAAACCAAAACAGACATAATATGGAGAATTTTTTGGTCTGACGATAAAGTATCGATACAGAACAGTATAATTATGCATGCTTCGTGAAATGTGTGTACTATACTTACATCTCTGCCTATCCCTTGACGAAATACAGACGTGTTAATAATATAATATATGTTTTAACTTAAAATCAGATAACTAACGCTGTTGAAACTGACTCAACGTGTCTTACGATATGTGATTAAGTTAAGAAATGATCGGCTCGTGCAATAAGGTAACAAATCATGAAGCAATATGAGATTCCGACAGATTCTGATGTCCCATCTAGTTACTTGCAGTTACCAAACTAATATAAATTATGATTGATGATACCTGCCTTATGTGTATAATAATATCCTTACTTTACTAACTTAAAACAACTTAAATATACAGATAAACGTAGATCTTTTGCCACACAAGCCAGAAGGCGTCGCGGCAGGCCTCGTAGACGATGGCGGGACATGCTGGACAAAACCAACGACCAGTGGCCCACTTTAGCCCTGGATCGAAACAACTGGAAGTCATTGGGAGAGGCCTTAGCCCAGCAGTGGGATGACGCAGGCTAACAGTATCAGTATCGGGTCTTTTGGCACTTGTTTGTCATTAACAAGGGCAATTTTGGTAAAGATTTGTGAGAGAGAAGTTTCAATTTGAACAAAAGATTGGTGTAGTCAACAGTGCATCAAGTTACTACAAACTGAAATTTTCTCATTCAATTTTGAATTTAACCGACAACATTTTATGATTTAAAATCATTTGGAGAAGTCTGACAGTTTGTGGTAACTTGATGTGCTAGCGACTGTACACCTGTAACTAAATCTGTGGTCAGTAATATGAAAACTACTTTCCGAAAGAAGTTTTATTATTAAAACTTGACGTCTAAAACACCAACCTTTTTTTAAATAAAAAAAAACATTCATAACCACACTTTTCAACTGTCACCTCTACTCTTTTGTCGTTTTTCCTGTGAATGCGCAACAGTGCCCAAAACCAAAGAATGTTCATTTACGTAACATACAAGGATACCCCCGAACTATCAACGAGACGTTCTTCCATAGAAGTGGTCGACACTTCCGTGGAGAAATCCCTGCTGGTGAATCCAGACTGCCCAGTTCGTATCATGCTGGAATACATTAGGAAGAAGTGCCACCTGGGTATCTTCACCCAGTTTGACTTGTGTGATGAGACCGGACACCTGATGGGCTTGTTCGCTTTGAACACGTATGCGTACGCGACTGAGAAGTTTGAGCATAAGAAGATTTATTATGTGATTGTGTTGAAAGTGGTAAAGATCATTTTGTGGATATTAGGGGAGTGAATGAGCTCATCGACACGGAATTGCCTCGATCAGAAGAGCCTATTTCCGTGCTGTAAAAGGGAATAGTCCGACGTGAATCGAATTAGCTAGGGACGGTTAAAGGGCTCAAGTAATAAAACGGATAGTCCAATACGGCATCGAGTCGCATCATCCGCCCCAAAAAGAGGCGAAAGATGTATTTTTAACCGACTTCTGAAAAGGAGGAGGTTCTCAATCCAATTGTATTTTTTAAATAACTTAACTTCCGGAAATCGGTGGCAAAAGAGGTCAATGAAACAAACAAAAGTCACCGACTTCCGAAGGTAAAGTTATTTTCCATTTTTTGCGTTTTTTTTTGGAAGTTGGTTATTTTTTTTGCAAAAAAGGTTTTTGCTTTTATTGTTTGGACATAACTTGCGAAATCTGTAGTGTCGTGTGGTCACTTCCTAATGCATTTGTGTGTGAGTGTTTCTATAATATTATATCTTTAACAAAATATACATAACATAACGGCCTATCGGGTGTTTGAGTTCCTAAAGACTGACTATTTAGTCAGTAATGTGCATTTGATTGCCTCACTGTTACTGAGCATGAGGTCTTGATTTCGATTCCTGGTTGCTGGGCAAAGTGTTTTTCCATCAGATTTGTGCCTGGTTGATGGCTACATACCTTATCATAACTGGCAAAAGTAGGGCGCCAAATGATGGATGTTACGCATAGCCCCCATATGAATCCCCTTTCCCTGTCTTCCTCAGGAAATGGACAAACAAATAACAGTCCTGCCCCAACTGAACCAAGAGAACAAGCTGTACTCCGAGTTGCAGCTGAAGATCATGAACTTCTTGGCTATCAGCGAATACTGCATCGGGACTTTCAACTCGAAGAAGTCGCTGGTCACCCTTGCGGCTAAGGTGTCCCCCACCGTCAAGGATGGATCAGTAAAAGGCACGGGCAAGAAGAGGACAAAACCTTGAACGAAAGAATGAGTTAGCGCTGTTGAAGTTTCAGCTCTTGGCATATGATATAAAGCTGAGTGTTGGAAATCAAGTAGAGCGCTTACAAAGTAATAACCCGTTTCGACACTAGCTATGCCCCGCTACCTTCGTCAGCGTGATAATAGGGTATTTGACTGAAAAAATCTATTTAGTCCGTCAGTTAGACTATCAAAAAATATTGGACAAGTATTTTCTCTTTTGTCATGTAAATGAAAAATGACCACGATAGAGCATAGAGCGCGTTGAAATCTCGCATGACGTCACAATTTCTCTTACGTTTTAGTGTCCAGTGACGTCACAAGCCCCCTCTCTCGAACTTTGATGCGCTGTATCGTCGTCATTTTTTGATTATTTTGTTAATAATTTCAAGGGTTGCACGGAACCCTAATTCTTTTTTTATTATAAAAGTAGCCTAAGTTACTCCTACATCAGTTAAGTTACATCAGCTATATGCCAGTCAAAGTCCCGTCACAATCCGTCTCGCCGTATCGGAGATTAGCCGGAACAAATAGACAGACAGACTGACAAAAAATTTAAATAAGTTATAAGTACCGTATACTGTAGTTATATATACTTACCATAACACATAGCATCACGCCTGCAATCCCCAAAAGGTTAGGCAGAGGTATGAAGTACACCCACATTTTGCTAGTTATGCTAAAGTCCCATGTTATAGAGGGAAGCCTATCTATTGACATCAACCGGGCGCAAATCCAGAATCCGTGGCTGCTACTGTGGATTTTCCATCAGGAATTTCTCAGGCCCGCCCCGTATTACACGGGACTTAAACATAAATGGCAAAATGTGGGTTTACCAACTATTAGGTCCACCTCTACCTAACCCCTCTTGGATTACTGGGGTGATGTTATGTTGATAGACGAAAATATTGAGGTTCCCTGAACGGGTTTTTATTAGTTCAATGATTTTGTAACTTTAGTTACTTGGTGTTGTGACGATATGAAACTAGGGACGCCTACTTAAAAATAAACTTATATTCATTGTGAGTGTTTTTGCTATTGCTTATTTAACAGGCTAAACTTTATAGACATCTTGTAGCTCTTGTCAGCTTGTAGTTTTATACAGCTTGTAATTTAGATGCTTTATTCTTAGGTTTAAAGTAGATTAACTGGTTTCGTTACAGTTATTCCATGAAATCAGACCATGAAATCTCTCTCTCTTTAAGGACTATTCAAACCTAAGCGGTATTCGCTGCCGCTGCGGGCAGAGGCACATACCGCGCGGGTTTCGCTCAGGTATTTAGTATCAAGTTGAGAGCGAAACCCACGCGGTATATACCTCTACCCAAAGCGGCAGCGAATACCGCTTAGGTTTGAATAGGCCTTTATCTCACAATACCCTATGAACGAATGGCCGATGGGGCCGAAAAGTTCTGGAGTGGCGACCGCGAAACGGAAGACGTGTCGTTGGAAGGCCTCCCACAAGGTGGACCGATGACCTGGTGAAGGTTCCGCTGGATGCAAGTCGCACGGGTCCGGTCAATGTGGCGACACTTGGGGGAGGCTTATGTCCAGTAGTGGATGTCTTTCGGCTGTAATGATGATGATGATGAAGAACTGGTTTCGTTAAAGTTATTCCATGAAATCTCTTAGTTAAAGTTCCAAATTCGCTATCGAATAAAGCAATCCAAAGACAGGGGTCTTAACTACAATATAATCTATATATATAAAATTCAAAGTCCTGACTGACTGACTGATATATCAACGCACAGCCCAAACCGCTGGTCCTAGAGACATGAAATTTGGAGGGTGTATTCTTTGTGAAGGGTAGGTATCCACTAAGAAAGGGTTTTTCGAAATTCCACCCCTAAGAGGGTGAAATGGGGTGTTGAATTTTCTATGAAACTTTTTATTCTCGCAGTCGATTGACTTGACAATTTGTATACATACTCTTCAGATAAAATTATGAGATACGTGTATCACAGTTTTTCCAAAATCATCCCCCAATTTAAAAATTTAATGTCTTGATTGGCTGACTGATATATCAACGCACAGCCCAATCCGCTGGTTCTAGAGACATGAAATTTGGAGCGTGTATTCTTTGTAAAGAGTAGGTATTCACTAAGAAAGGGTTTTTCGAAATTCCACCCCTAAGAGGGTGAAATGGGGTGTTGAATTTTCTATGAAATTTTTTATTCTCGCAGTCGATTGACTTGACAATTTGTGTACATACTCTTCAAATAAAATTATGAGATACGTGTATCACAGTTTTTCCAAAATCATCCCCCAATTTAAAAATTCAGTGCCTTGACTGGCTGACTGATATATCAACGCACAACCCAATCGGCTGGTTCTAGAGACATAAAGTTTGGAGAGTGCATTCTTTGTGAAGATTAAGTATCCGCTACGAAACAGTTTTTTTTTATTCCACCCCTAAGAGGGTGAAATGGGGTGTTTAATATTCTGTGAAACTTTTTATTCTCTGAGTTGATTGACTTGAAAATTTGCATACATACTTTTCAATTAAAATTATGAGAAACGTGTATCACAGTTTTTTCCAAAATCAAAATCATCTCCCAACAGAGTCCAATAGGGCTTCGAAGCTCACGTAGACGGGCGCACGGCGTGCAGTGTTACTCGGGGCGTGCGGGGCGCGGGAGTATTTACCTATTAAATAAGTAGGTAGGATTTTTCTGAGGTAGACGTCTGTAAATATGGTTTATTGCACCGATTTTCGTGTTGGCTCATGATACGTGCCATTGATATTAAATATTATGTAAAAGTTTTGTCTATAAATAGATTCCTAATTAATCATTTGATTTTCGTCACCGGTGTCCAATCTCAAACCAAGGTACCTATCAATATTTCACATAATAATATGTAAAGTATCTAATTGATATTACTATGAACTAATATTTGCAAGTTATAAGCAAGTATATAAAAACCATGTATCTACTATACATACATAGATTACTTATTATCCCAGAAGTAAGATCCCGTGGGCAATTCCCGAATTCCACGCGGGCGAAGCCGCGGGCATAAGCTAGTAATATACAAAACGTCTGTAATCCTCCTAATCAATTCGATAGTTATTTTCAAGTCCCAAGTAAAAAGAGGTGAGCCAATTGTCAACCGTATACAAATCCTAACTCGGTGGCTGACGCTGATAAATTTCAGATGGAAAAATTCAGCAGCACTTTGCCCACCCTGGCAATCGAACCAAGGACCTCATGCTCAAGTAGCGCTCGCAACCACGTATATAGATATACTTAGGTAACGCAAGAGCACCTCTACTTCGCGTGCCCGGCTTAAGCATTTTATGCTTAACGTGGCTACTGTCGCAGCAAGCTGATTTGTTTAAAACAACACGTAACAACTCGAGAACTTAATTCTAGACATTTAAAGAACAAAAACGTAGTCTATTTTGTATATTAGCCGAAATAGTGCTTATGACGTCTTAGTAAGTAGTCAAAAAATGGCACGCTTGGTTTTTCATACAGATCGTGATACTTGCGTTATCAAGGTATATCTATCTGCGCTTGCGACCACTAGACCGACAGGGAAGTAACAATACATTGTGTGAAATAGTATTTTGCTCAATATTAATAGTTACCATAGACCATAGTATCGAGTACCTGGTCTACACAATAATAATGAGCTGTCCTCAATAAGTGATGGCAGACACACACGAACACACATAAATACGAATCACTCTTTATTATAGTTTGCCCACCTTCCGGTATACACTCTATGGTTGAGTCGGTTGCTCGTGACCGAATATAGTACGACAGGTGACATGTGGTGGGAATTAATTGGTAGAGGCGTAGAGTTAGGGTTAGGGTAGAGCTTTGTCTCTACATTAGTGTAAAGACCTATAATTTCACTTAGCATAAATATAGGGTGACTGGTAATTAGTGACCGATACTTATACTCGTGGTTGTACTCATGATAGCAACCAACTTTCTCAAGGAAACATTTTTTTTTATACTCATTCACTTTTATCACAATAAAACTTACGGAGCGGGCTTGCGAGCCGCGCGGGTTCTATGCACGGTACGATAGAATTGAGACAGAACGACGTCACGCGGCTAACAGCTGATAGGTCAACGGCGCCTCGCGCGCGAGTTTCACACGGCTGTTGTGTTATTGGTGTTTGTGGTCGCACTGCTCCGAAACGGCTCGATCGATATTTATGATTTTTTATGTATATTTTTGTAGGTATGAGAATAGGTTGTAAAGTATATTTCACACCGCTATTAACACGCGGAATAAGGTCGCGGGGCACAGCTAGTCATTTATATAATTTAGTATTATTGCTAATTTTAATCATTTTGATTTTTCTTGTGCGAGACAAATAAATAATTTTTCGTTCTATTAAGATAAACCTAATTTTTATCTTTTCATTTTGATTAAAGCTTGTTTTTTAAAACTTTGATTTATTTTATTTGATTGCCAGAAACCCGCAACCTAAACTTGAATTATTACTATTGTCTATGGTTACGCGCTCTATGTAGGTACTTTCAATTTTTATTCAATCCTGCCTGCGCCTGTCTTCACGGAAGTCCGTCGCACGTGCGCAGGAAATTCAGCGAACACTACACGAATAACAAGTGGGATTATGTAATAATAATACTTATGGTTTTATTCCTTATTATGTCTGGATACACCATTGTTAGTTTTAGCCAACTATTTTACACAATTTTGTCCTGGGTCTGACTCCCAGGTTGGCAAAGTGATATTGGTTTTTCCATCTGGAAGTTCTTAGCATGAATGTTGGCAATAGGCTCGCCCCATATTACATGGGTCTTGCGAAAAACATAACTTGCGAAATGTGGGTTTAATAGACTTACTACTCCGTCTCACCCTTTGGGGATAACAGGACAATGTAGTTTGTATACATATAGTTTTCGAAACGGCTAAAAATAACAAAAGAGCAACCAATATTGGCGCACCTTTTATGATAGATGGCTCTTTGAAAGTTTTCAGTGGAATTATGCATTATCTGGCACACCACTCTTATTTATGCCAATTTCTCTAACCTCGAATTGAACCAAAGAATAGAAACATTTACTTTAACTCTCTCACAAAAAAAAACCGCGGCATTCCATAAAACTATAGAGGAACAAAATAAATTCCAATTTCGAACAACGGACTGTGCGTGCAACGAACCGTGTCGATGCGCTTTTGGCGCGTCAAAACAGTTGACAACCAGCCAAATTCAAACGTCACCGGTACCCTCAAATTACTATAATTGAGCACCTACGCCACAAATTAGCAGGCTTATAGAAGATAACTGTTTTCCAACTGTGACACTGTGTTTTAATTCTTACTTAAGTTTTCTTTATTTTTTAATACGGTGTTTTTATGTGTTTCAAGTTAGAAGCGTGAACGTTGCCAAACTTGCGGTTGACATCGATTACGTATTAATTACATGGCTTTTTATGTTTATTTGGGCTAAGCATTGTCTGTTAGCTATTGTTACAAAATTTCGCTGAACTCTATTCAAATTCTCCTTGTAATAATGATACGCCACTATTAAAATGAGATTAACCGCCATTTTTTGAATGGGAAGGTTCTATTTTGTAACTTCTGTTTTCATTCGATATGATTAGGTACTCGTACTATGTTAGATTAATATTATTGGGGTCTTGTTTGGGTCTTCAGAGATTACAGGCATGTTATCTTATATTTTACACCAAGCAATATTCATCATTGAGCAAACTGATACATTGACGATTTTAGATCTAAACTTTTTTAATCTTACAAAGCCTAGAGTCATCATCATGTGCCTAGCCTTTTCCCATCCTATGTTGGAGTCGGCTTCCAGTCTAATCGGATGCAGCTGAATACCAGTATTTTACATAGAGCTACCACCTATCTGATCTCCACAACCCAGTTAGTATTGGTATTACTCTAGAGTCATTGACTGATAATAGAAAAAAATCATTGAAGCCTCATTTTTTTTTCATGAAAATTATCTAATCACGACGCCCGCCGGCGGAATCACGAGTGTTTTGTTAATAAGTATTATGACCTCCATGGAGTGCACAATGGCCGACGTTTTGGCAAGTTTCAAGGGTTTTATTATTTTCATCTGGGGAAACATTAGCCATTGTAAAGGTCGACTAAAAATTTGTAATACTTTTAAACAGTATGCAGTTGCAGTAATCAATTTGTTAGTGCTATTTCAAATGATATTATGCCATGTGAACTTGGGTTTCCTACATCATCATCATTCTCCTGTCCTTATCCCAATATATTTGGGGTTGACGAAGCATATCTTATTTTTCCATACTTCTCTACTACACGTCATCTCATCAGACCCCTCCTTTGGTCTTTCTCTTGGGTTCCCTAAATAAGTCCGAAATAATATTCTGAGATTGACCTGTCTTAAAAGGTCGCATAGGAAAAATGAGAAATAGCCACCTTTGCTTTGCTGTGAGCTAGTCACGGCAAACCACGTAGAAGAGGTCACCATAAACATTTATCGTTCGCTATAGATGAAACGACAGTATTGGGGAGACTTGCCTAGCAGTGGAAGGTTTGTCTTAAATGAGGATGACCGTATTGTCTATAGACATCATGGGTAAAACCTAGATGAGACTGGCACAGATGCCTAAAGATCTGCACAAGCAAAAGGGGAGGATAGGCCAATGTCCAACACTGGGTGCAGTCCGTATGGAGGATGGTGAAAATGAGGTAAAACCTTTTACGTATCTACCTCCCGAACATTGTCTATGCTTTCACACAGATTTGGGCATAGATTGCGCACGAGCATTGCGTTGTGCGTGAAAATTGATTGCCTCGCTGTTACCGCAGTTTACGTACGTGATAGGTTATCAAACTCGCAGAGCTTTCACTCTTACCATGATATTATTAATGCCCTTGCCTAAGCCATGAAGGTAGTCTTACTTATGAGTATGTTGAAAAACACCTTTTCAGCGGTTAATACTTTACAGCAACAACGAATTCTTGCGAAAAATGCGAAAGTTTGAATGAATGGATGTTTGTTACTCAATCACGCCAGAATGGCTGAAGGGATCTGGATGAAATTTGGCACAGAGATAGATTATAGTCTGGCTGGAATAGCTCATAGGTTCGCACGTTTATTCCACGCGGGCGAAACCGCTGACTTAAGCTAGTTAATCATAAACAGAAATAGCCGAGGCTTATCCTTTTATGGAATAATTATTATTTATTTATTTATTCACCACTAATTATAGCAACATTACAGACCAAGTCCAATACGATACTATAAGACCAAGACCAAGACCTTTGAGATTAAGACATATTTTAGTGAATTTAAGAGGTAAGGCAGTTGCAGAACTGTGCATCTTACCTACTTGTACTTATAACATAGTGCACCCCTGCTTTATGGGTCTTCGGTAGGCTCCGGAGTTCGGTATCCCGGAGAAGCAAATGCAAAGAATTTTTCCAGTTGATTGGTGATCACCCTCAATATCTAATTACCTACTATCAATAGGGACTTGTGTGTGTGACATGTATTACCCTCCAGGGTATCTCTGCCGTGACCGTTGCGACATTGTGTTTTGTTTAGAGTTGGATATGACTCACACTTTTCACGAAATACTACACCCACTAAAATATAATACTAAAAAACAGATATAACTCGTCTTCTCCGGCTGTAATTACCGCGTAAAAAGTAACAACTACAAGTATGAAGAGAAAGTCTTTGCAATACCTAGATTTATGCATTGATACACTAATTATCTCTTTGTGAAGACTATACCTACGTCTGTGCATAAATGGACCTATACAACATTCATCACGTTTATTATTTTCGTAATTTCAAACTTAGATTATTAGTGGTAGAATACAATTTTAAATGACTACCCACCTTTAAAAAATAGTTCCAATAATCCACAATAATTCACTATTCCACAGACACACACACAACACAACACTAATTCACAAAACTCGAAATTCAAATGTGACGGAAGCAGCCGATCGTTTCCGAGCTTCCGTTCGACGGCATCAGCGCGGAGTGAACGAGTGAACGGAGTGAATGAATGGAGTGAACTGAATGTGGTGTATGGCGCGGGCGGCGATATGCTCAACAAGTTGTCAATATATGGAGCCTCCCCTATTGAACTTGAAGTTTTGGAGTTCCATACTTGAATGGTTAAATTGAGAAATAGTGTTCCCTACATGGAGCATGGTTAACCACATGGTACCATGCTACAAGTACCACTAACAGTCATAGTCATGACAATCATATTAGTAGGCTAGTAATACAATTTGATATTTATTGTCTAGGTTTGTGATTTGTGGAACCTTAAATCTCGATTGTCCAATAATTTATTTTCTTCAGTTTTTTTATTGTAAAATACAAGTTTTCAAACCAGGCTAAAAATACAAGACGTGGTATTATTTAGTGATGGATTTTTTTGTAGAAAATCTGGAGTTATAAGCTTGCTACGGTTCGTAGCGCGTAGCTTTACGAACTACGGCTACGCGTGAGGACTTAAGGTCTCTGCACACAGCCGGCGTGGCGTGGCGGGGCGCGGCGTGGCGGGGCGGCGGCGCTGCGCTGGCGCGGCGGCATCGGTCACACTGCGGGCGCGATCACAGTCGATCACCGTCCCCGCCGCTTCTGACTTGTATTCCCGCTCGGCGCGGCGGCGGCGTGGCGCGACGGTTACCGTCGCGTCGAGCGGGACGGCTCTGTGTGGCGTCGTCCGTAATATCTAGTACATTACAACTGCTCAGTGTCGCGTCGCCGTCCCGTCCCGCCGCGCCGCGCCCGCTGTGTGCAGAGACCTTTAAGGTCTCTGCACACAGCCGGCGTGGCGTGGCGGGGCGCGGCGTGGCGGGGCGGCGACGCTGCGCTGGCGCGGCGGCATCGGTCACACTGCGGGCGCGATCACGTTATATTATTATCCCCGCCGCTTCTGTCTTGTATTCCCGCTCGGCGCGGCGGCGGCGTGGCGCGACGGTTACCGTCGCGTCGAGCGGGACGGCTCTGTGTGGCGTCGTCCGTAATATCTAGTACATTACAACTGCTCAATGTCGCGTCGCCGTCCCGTCCCGCCGCGCCGCGCCCGCTGTGTGCAGAGACCTTTATTCCTTGGATTTGCACGTTAATGTGTGACATGTATAAAGTACTTATTCACTAACCCATATGAATCTTGGTGTTCGAAATAAATAATGATTTAATTTGATGTAAGACTTGCCTACTTGAAAACTACATTAAGTAGTTAAGTAGGTACTATTTCTCCGGGTGATAAATAACATGAGCTGACAGCAGATCAAGGATATTTACTTGTATTTTTTTGTGTTACAAAGCTACCACGCTTTACCAACACGTCCAAATTGTACAGAACCCACCGCTTGTCAAACGCAGTTTGACCCAAACGGTTATTCATTGTACCGTGAAATGTAATATGGTCAATAGGTGCTCGACTACTGACGCGTCCCATAACGGAGACAGCTGGCGAATTGACTTGTTATAATGTTAACTATTTTTTTTAAACAATCATAGAGAAAAATTAAACACAACATAACATCACGCCTGTAATCCCTGAAGAGTTAGGTAGAGATGTATCCATTAGTACACCCACATTTCACAAGTTATGTTTAAGTTCCATGTTATAGAGGGCGAGCGTATTGCCATCAACCGGGAACAAATCCAGACTCTGATGGAAATTTCTGATGGAAAATCGCAACAAGACTTTACTCGACCTGGGAATCAAACGCAGGAAGAGAAAATTAACACGCACTCATTTATTTACGTACAAAAAATACGTAGACAAATAAAGAAAGCAATGTATTATTTTACATTGCTTTCTTAATAACTGTCTTAGTTACTTAATTAAGACCCAGGAGAAGATGGCGGAACGCCTTGGCTTCCTCATTACTTGGCGAGAAGAAGCGCAACAACGAGAGAACTGGAAGGAATGGGGGGAGGCCTTTCCCCCGGAGTGAGACAGTTCAGGCTAAGAAATCAGAAAAAAAAATGTATAAATAAAGCAGAACAAATAAACGTTAACTAAAGAATAGCAGACATACAGACTGGTCGGGAGGTCTGGGTGTTGTTACGTAATTATTTGGGAGGTCCATTCGCAAACTACTTTGGATTGAAATTGATTTAGCTGGCGAATTCACTTTGTGAAGTTTGGCACTAGGCTAGCATTGTATGAACTTTTTCGTTCTAAATCCTTGATGAAAGGAATTTTCCCAGCGTTCCATGATAAAATCTCTTAAGGTAAGTACAAAATAACGAGTTTACCTGAAGAAACTAGGGCTAGGCTTTTGATCTGGGACTTAGGAAGCTTATTGAGCATTGAATTGAACATGTACCTTCAGTGACCTTGTAAGTCGTTGTAAGTGAAAAGCTATCGAAGAAGTAAGCGGTAGTAGGGTTAGCTACCAGCAACATAATAACAGTTATTAATTATTTTCAGATTTCCACCTACTACTGTTTGTCTCTGCATCACCCAAAAGTTGGCTGGTTGGAAATGCCTATGGTATTAAGTCCGCCGCTGTACTTTGTTCTTGAAGTGGATGCGCTACACAATCTACAATTAAAGATCTACAAATAGCACAAAATAAAATAATTAAACTTCACACACCAACATCCGAATTATACAAAAACACGAAACTAATGACCATTCATCAACTTTACACATTCAATTCCTGCGTTCTCATTAGAAAAATTCTTAACAAAACCATACACACACAGTTATCTTTCAACACGAAAACATCTATATACGGCCAAAGAAACCCTAACCAAATACCGACGCGCGCTCCCCACGAACGCAATATGGCAGGACAAATATAAAGTACGAAGGTGTTCAACTTTATAACAATCTACCGGCAGATATCAGGAACACATCTTCTTTCAAGTTATGTAAAGCTAAACTCAAGCAGTACGTCACTAGCAAACTAAAACTATTAAGTTAACGATATAATCTAGTCTTTCACACAATAATATGTCGACATCATACCTACCTACTTTAAGAAAACAAAACTGTTAACTACTGGACTACAATTTGCCTTAGTTATGTATTTATTCGATAAGTGAACAATGTATGTTCTTTTAGAATAAATAAAGAATGTTTTAAACCCAAGTGTTTTTGCAAAAAGGTTTTTTTTATTTTTCCATTTTTAGTTGTATATCCTTTAAGTACAAATATTTGCCATGCATTTATTTTACATTGTTAACAATACATTTCATGGTAATAGGCTAATCCCCAATCAAATGGAACTTAACATACCTAACTGTCGAAGTCTGGGTGCACTGTACACATCTGCATACCCCCTCAGAGCATACAGGCGTGATGTTATGTGATGATATTGAGTAAACCATAAACGTCAAACCGATTGCAGCAAGTAATCACAACAGATTTACTGATTATTATTGAAGAGTTCCGTTCCATCTCTCCGAAGTCCATGACAATATTTATATGGGACCAACTTGGGAGTATATTCTTTCAAACAAAAAGAATTTTCCAAATCGGTTCAGGCGTCTTCGAGTAATCGGTGAACATACATTTAAAAAAAAAGATTCCGACGAATTGAGAACCTCTCCTCCTTTTTTTAAGTCGGTTAATAAACAATTCAAAATCAAAACTCGAACGAAAACGATGTCATCTTCTTTTATTTTTTCCAAAGTAAATATAAACTGTTACTGGTTATCGATCGCTACATTTATGAAATCTAGGAGTTACATAAATATACGCAGTGCAATATTGTGCAGTTAGCACTTCAATCACGACTCTATATTTATTTTCCTGGATTGCTTAAGAATGGCTGCAGTTGATTTATACTTATTTAATTTTCTACTTGATTAATTTCGTTCACTTATTTATTATTTATTTTGAAAGATAACATTTAAAGATCAGTCAGTATTTTGAAAGAAATTGCAAACAAAACATACTTGATGTTACGAAATAGAAATGGCGTTTATAAACAATTACCTACGCGTATGATGTTGCGTTAAAATGTTAATAATTTTACAATTTAACACACTAAACGCTTTTCACTCTCATGGCCACTCACGAAGGCTGACCATGATGTAAGTATTTCACACTTCGGTACCTTTACCTACTCACACAATATAGGTACAGCTAGCACATCAAATTACCACAAACTGTCAAATTTCTCCAAATGATTTTAAACCATAAAATGTTGTAGGTTAAGTTCAAAATCGAATGAAAAAATTTGACAGTTTGTGGTACCTAGCTTTATGCGCTGGCGACTACCTACCCACTTACACCTTTTGTAAACAGCATATAAACTAATGATTTGAACCTACCACCCCAAAAATCCGCATTCGTTTCATTCGTCATTAATATTTTCTTAGGGCAAGCCTACTTGGACGTTACTTGGACTCTAATGCCTTGATTACACGTACCGAGCAAACAGGCGAGACAGTGGTCTCGGCCGAGTACTCGGTATGTATAAACCTTGTGCCGAGTCCTCGGCCGAGCGCTCGGCTAACATGTGTGAACAGGTAATCCCTTACATTACTGTCTCGCCCGTTTGCTAGGTACGTGTGATCAAAGCATAAGGAATCTGTTGTGTTTTTTTTTTCTCCCCAGCTAAAACGCTATGGCAAAGGGTTGGCGTTTCGTGACAAATTAAGAAAACTTTTGATTCTGAAAAGAAAAAAACCTTTTTTTGCAAAAAATTAAACCGACTTCAAAAACACAAAAAAGAGAAAAATTACTTAAGCTTCAGAAGTTGAAGTGGTGTTTAAAGTTAAGTAATAACATTACATTACATTGGTACATTACATTGGTATTGGTTAAAAAACCGTGTGAAAAAGTTGGAACTTTGACCTTCAATATCTCCGTAACCAGAAGGATCCTAGGCATGACCGCAAAGAAAAAAAAAATTAATGACTGGAAAAACAAGAGATTCAATTCAATTCATTTATTGCATCAAATATAACTTATATTTATATTTTTTTGAGCTATAACGCGCCAACCCTATTCCTAACGGTCCCGAACGTGACTGACGCGACATTTGGGTTTCGAAAACGCAAAACGTAAAAAATAAAAACGCGAACGTCGCGTCTCTTTGGTTACGGTTTGCGCGCAACATCGCACCTTTTGTTGTCGCATGGCTAGTCGTGGACTGTGCTTGTGACGAAATTAACGCGGGACCCGATGTTATCGCACTTTTGAAATGCATAATTGAATAAATTATAATTAAAATAGGTGTTTCTGAAGGTCGCTAACCTAACAAACAATGATTTTTGTACAAGTTGTGTTAGGAAATATTTTATTTGGTCCGATTTCGGAAACATTTCACCATTATTGTTACTATATTTTGTTGTTAAAATTAAAAAAAAACTAAATGAAAATTCAAAATATAATAATATGTGGGTGTACTATTAGGTACACCTCTGCCTAACCCTTCAGATCACAGGCATGATATTATGTTGTTACGAAAATTAAAAAAAAAAGCGCCATCTATGCTTATGATCGCAAACTACAGCTTCGTAGAATGACGTTGATAAATCGCTTTAACTTCAACAGATGACGCTGTCGTACGAAAACTTTCATGAGTTTCCCGCGCTTTTCCACTCGGTCTAATGAAGCTCTATATGTTATGTGTGCTGCCATCTAGAGGTGCTAGATTGAACTATGAAAATGTATTTTCTGCAGTGCTTTTATTTGTAGAATTTAATTTGCGGAAATTAAACAAAATAGACAGGAGTATAGGTCTAAGATCAATAGCTTCCTCTCGCAGGGTTTTTTGTTACAACTTTTAAGGTGTTATTTAAATCGAGTAGGTAATTTTGAACGCATATATGCGACCAAGGTTAGTTTAGTAGGCAGTCGTAGGTCAGGGGCAAAAGTGTCGCCAACAATAGCTGCAAAAAGCTGATACTTAAGTCATTAATACCATAGTTTGTGATGTTATTTGCCTTTACCTGCCTCTTACGAAGTCCAAAACTTAAGAGCAAAATCAGCGGCAGATTTTAATACTTATGTTCCATTTATGGTCTTGCTGAAGTACATCAGGTCTTCAGGTACCATCTTTCCACCTGGTATCGCCATGCTGTCGCCCTTTTTTTATTTTATGCATTGTTTTCTTTCTGTTTTCCTATTTTTAAGGTGTTTTAATGCCAACAAACGCGGTTTTTCAATAATTTATCATTTTTGTAAAGCGGTTCATAGAAGATACCTACTCTCCAAATTTCAACTGCATGGTTGGCACCATATACAGTCTCGGAGTAAAACGGCTGTGACATACCGATGGACAGACAGACAGAGGCGGACAGGACGAATCTATAAGGGTTCAGTTTATGCCATTGGGCTACGGAGCCCTAAAAAATGAGCGTTCTAAGTAAATGCTACTTACTTCGGCCATGACATCCCATTAGCGACGAGGTAGCATACTCCTGACACGATACCAGCCAGCAGTCCAAGGCTGACCCCGGCTGATAGCGACATTGTGTCCGGCATTCTGTCTCTTTTTAACCTTCACAGATCACTTTTTGCTATCACCCTTGCCAGGATCAACACTTGGTTTTTAGTCCTTCCATGATTGTGGTGGTGGTTGAGTACCTGTAAAGAGATGGATATAATTATTAGCTTCTGCATGTACCTCCATATTTTTGCGGGCGAAAGTGCGATGCCGCATTTTCCATCCTTACATTTAGACATTGGCGGAACTAAATACTAAAATTGCATAAAATACTGTTTCTTCTGGATGTTTGTAAAGTAACGGCCAATTCCATAACTTATATTTATATCAGTTATTCTGAGACCTCAATCATTAAATGATGCATTTGCTTGCTAGTTTTTGGTTTGTCTAAGAATTTTTCATGACCCATTTAGTCAGTTTTAGTTTATAATCGAATCCGCCTAGACTCACAAACTTTAAAGTTTGAACGAACTCCCTTTAGGAAGGCAATTCATTCCCATCAACTCATTCCATGGTCAGACCTTTAAAGGGTCGGAATTCCTTACAAATAGCCCGTCATGATGATTGTTTTATTCAAAAGGGTTGCTCCCACTAAATTCTTCGGATTCCTAGATGTGGGATGGCTTTGTCAGCAATTTTGGGGTATAAAGAATTCATACGATGTATGTAACGTAGAGAGTACATTGTAAATCTATTGTTGAAAATCTTAATACTTTAACCTAGCATGAAACGCTCCCATTGTCTTTGGTTTTAAAAAAATGAATGATTTCTAAATGGTAATAACTTCAAGCCAAGACACCCACAAGTTCTAAACCAATTTTGAACTATGATTTCCAAAATAAAAACGGCAACATCAAGACACAAAGATCGTCAACATAGGTAAATATGTCACCCACTCTCCACCTTACCTTAGAGAAAATATTTATGAGAAAACAAAGCAACAATCGTACAGACAATCTCAAAAGCACAGATCTAGAAAAGCACAACAATAATAACAGTAACGATGCACTTATCACTGCACTCACAACACACTAACCTAGCAAAATAGACCCCAAAGAAACAAACAATACTAATGAACTGCATTAAACCACAGTTAGCCAACCCAATAAGATCAGGCTAAGCTTCACACACTATCAGATGGAGCCAGTGATGTGGCAACAATGAAGTTCCCAGAGTTACAACGGGATGGCACAATGCGTGTCAAAAGTCATGGGAGCTTCCCAACACTAATGCAGCGCGGGAACACTTTCTGGAGACTTCGAAAGTGTTTCAAGATGCTGGTTTTCATGACGGAAGAGAAGGTGATTTTCTGTGAGCTGTGTTGACCCAGTTCCAATCCAGACTGGCAATTTACTTTGTAGAAATTCTATATTTATTATCTCTATTGCTTTCAAAAAATGGTGAGGGAAGCATCTTACTAGAACATGCCGTGGACTAGTACCAAAAATTGACCTCCACCAAACCGCACGGGGCCCGCGTAGTGGATCACAACCGACTCTCTGTCTAAGATAGAAGGCTTGTGTCTCTACAGTAGGAGGCCTTTCTATTCAAGCACTTAAATAGCTGAAAGATTTCAAAATTCACCAGCTTAACGCCTTGGAAACCTTTGGAATACTTTCATTGGGTTGGTTGTTGCGCCAATTCTTTTTACAAACTAAAACCCTAGAAGGTGGTTTTAGGATAGCCTTTTTGAAGAGTGTCTTGTGCATTATTGTCGTTCGAAAACTGCTCGTTGGTCTAGTTGTCACAAGAGCTGCTGCTATTGTAGGTACACTTTTGCCGAACCCTACTAACCTAAAAAGATCCGATTCATTAGAATTTTTATATTAAGGGTGTTGAGGTGATCCACCCGATTGATATTAAGAGAATGTTCCAATCACATTGGTTAACAAGGAACGCTATTGTAACCGTTACTGAATATAGTAATTATTTCTATATTGTTACTAATAAACTGTATAGTAATGAAAATAATGAAATCGTTGACGCACAATCTATGCACTTAGAATTATTACCGCATTGTAGCTTAGAATCATTTATCGAAGTACTTGACACTACTTGCAAGACTTATTTGTTCAGATTATTTAAAACTGCCTACGTGCTTACAATATTATATCATTCACGATGAATACTGCCCTCTGCTTTTATTCTTATTTATTTGAGGCCGGTAAAATGACTATTTTTCCATCTGTCGCCTTCTTAGTGTTTACTTCTTTCTTTCTTTCCATTTCATAATTATTATCTTACCTAGAAAAGAAAACTCTTACGTCAGCTTCTTAAAATAAATCGACATTGAAACTTAGATAACATTTGTTGTGATCCTTGTATTGCGTGTCAGTGTGTCTGTCTGTCTTCACCTTACTTTTCGATGATTGATGACGTCTTCCTTTCCTTGCCATACCTAATCATCTTCCATGATGCTTTCTTCCTAATAATTCCTAATACCTTCTTCCAGAAAAAGTGTTTCATAGGCGTAGCTCTTTTCTTATAGTCCTCATTTAATGAATCCCACATCTTTACAAAGTTCAACAATTTAATTAAGCTCTTTATCTCAAAAGCAATCAACACCCAATTCTCATTCACACGTTTGTTTAGTGTCATACGAGTTATGCAAGCAATTAGTGTTGATGTGAGGCTGCAATGTGTACGGTGTTAAAATTGACACGTCTATCAGTGATGTAACTGCGAATGTTTCTCAAGATATGCTGGAGATAGCGGTCACAGGTATGTGTGAAGTGTAGACGGAGTAGTCTCATCAATTGTAAGTTTCTAGTTAGATGAAAGAAAATCTCGACTGTTTGTAAACTATCGAAAGTGAGAAGTGCTTACTATACAGGGCAGCGATTTGAAGTTTATTTCATAGATAATTTTGTCATTAATGACTAAATCTGTTTAAAAATATTTCGAACTCATATAGGGAAAACCTATTTTTGACAGTCGATCTGTGGATGATGTTGTTCTTAGTGCAGAAATCTGTTGACTAATTAATTACGCACAGAAAAAGTTGTAATAGGTAGAGAAATGTATTTTTGAATGCCTATGTGTCTTGTGGATGGCTGGAAAAATAAGGGAAGAACAAAGAAACAAGAGACGGACTGCATGAAAGATGATAGACTAGAAACGAACTGACTACTGAGATGATGGTTAAGTGAAAAGTATGGAAGAAGAAGACATCTTGCGCTAGCACCAAATAAATTTGGAGGGAAAGAGAAGACTACTTCTCGTCATCATCAATTAATTCTATAAACTACGATACATATATCGCTAAAGAGGATACAATAATAAAGTGCCAATGGACACCGATGAAGGTAGTTAAAGTTGCAAAACTTGAGGTTATTAAGCTAAATCCTTATTATTAAGAGAAGTGATAATACTCGGGTCACGATGGATTAGCAGTTTACTGGGGATCCTTGAAACGTAAACTGTTTACTTTCGTGTAATTGTACACAAATCACAGATAGGTTGTGGTTGCTCACGTATGCGTATAGGAGGAACAAATAAACTTTAGTTTGCATAAACTTGGGAAATCCTAACGCAAAGTGCTAACTTTACTTAAACTGAAATATGTTTTATTATAATATTGCAAGACTGGTTGTTAAAATCTCTAAGTATTATTGTCCATTTACACTAATATTATCCTAAGCGATACCCGAAATGATGTCTAAATATTACTGCACTATTGGAATTTTGAGCGCTGAACAGAATTTTGAAACCCTGGTTTTTATTTACGCATCCATTTAGGTGTCGTCTAATATTCGTGAAAATGTATATTAGTGTAAAAGGATAAACAAAATCAAAATCAATTGTACTTAAGTATGGGGGGTCAGCGTAGGCCCGAAAATAAATCGTTGTTTACTACAAAAGATGTAAAAAAAGAAACACAGTTCTAACTAACAGATTATGTACATTTATTAGGCACCTTATATATTTTTTAATTAGCCTAATCTGTTCCACTGCTGGGCAAAGGCCTCCCCCATTCCTTTCCAACTCTTCCGGTGTTTTGCCTCCTCTGGCCAGTCAGTCAGGAATAAGTCCAAAACGTCACGCCAGCGTTTCCGCACCTTTTATTTCAATTAGCCTACAAACACTTGAAGCGCATTTACATGTGCAGAATTCAATTTGAACATAACATTTTGGCAATTTTTTTCTGTCTGAGCTTATGACCATGAATCATGATGTATGTTCATGGTTCTATGCAGGAAGTTACAGTTGTAATTCTATCGAAGCCGCAAAGCAATAACGGGCTGGCATCTCGGCCTAGGCCTATCTGCAGATCAGATCGTTGGATTACGGTATATGCTTTTTATTGACCATGATCCCAAGACGTATTTTATAATTTCTCTGATGTAATTTTCAATTTTGTTAGACTAAACTAATGCCTGTTTAAGCCTTAACTTGGTGATATCTATATAAATGCCTAAACGCATGCTGTTGGAACTAGAAAATATAAAGTGGAGAAAACATAAAATAAAAATTATTGTTTCGTCATTTACATACACATTTTTAACATTTTTAAATATTTCTTAAAAAAAACCATTTAAAAAACATTAAAATTATAAAAAATAGTGGTCTGCCGGTGTCGGAAGCAGGGTCCAAGCTACCGGTGGTTAGGGCTCCAGAGATAGAAACCTCTTCACAATGCGAACTGTATCGAGGAGTACTGCCTTCTGAATCAGGCCCTTGATCCAACCGCCTAAGGAGAGCCTCGAAAGATGGTCGTCGAGGCTCTTGGCCATAAGGCCATTCGCCATCACGACAATCGGTACAATGATAGACGAGTTAATAAAAATAAAAATTTAAAAAATTAAAAATTGTAATTATTTTTAGATTATCTCGAAGTTCAATTCTTCTAACAGTTTCTATCAGCTTTGAAGCTTCTCAGAATCAGAAATTCTTTAGTGAATTCAGAAAAAATACGTTTATTTAATTACTTGCAAATACTGTCTGTTTGGTCACATAACTCTAGATATCAATGTCCTCCTCTATGTCACTATTTACTTTTGTAGATAGACGTCAATGTCAACGTGGTTTTGAAGATATTTTTTACACAAATGTTATATTTTTTTCTGCGTTTTGAAGTAGTTTGTGACTGCAGCTCGTAATTATGGCTAATTCGACTCTTTACTTCCAATGTCTGGTGGGCATGCAATGTAAAGACTTTGCCATTATAGCCGCAGATCAGACAAACACTCAGAGCATTATCGTCATGAAACACGGTACTTTACCTAGCCTTATTTACTTGTTTTGTTATGTATTAGATGATAGTACTTTGTACTTTACTCGTGTATTTTCTTAGGTGTTATTGTATTGAGTAGGAATGGAAATAATGATGTGTTTAAGTATGTACTATCGGTACATACTATAGATCTATGATTGGTACGATATAATCGTACTTCTCGGTTAAAAGATCCTGAGACTCATGAATTTCTAGCTACTAAGAATTTAAATATTAGCCTCTAGACGAGATTTATGATGTAACTAAAGGAAGAAAAGAAAAACTGTTTTTTTATGTCTATTCTATCACTATATAAAGACTGTTGCCCGCGACTTTGTTCTCGTGGAAATTTTGATTTGTATGTACAAAAAAAATGAGCATATGTGCTATTTTAGACTATAATCTATATCTGTGCCAAATTTCATCCAGATCCGTTCATTCGTTCTGGCGTGATTGAGTAACAAACATCCACTCAAACTTTCGCATTTATAATAGTAATATGATAGTGGGATAATAGTAGTATTATAGTAGTATGATAGTAGTATGATAGAAGTATGATAGTAGTATGATAGTAGTATGATTGTATAGGGGAACATAAAACAAATTACTCAGACTTAAACTGAAAATATGATGCCTATAACAAAAACAATATTATTGCAGCTATGATACAATACAGGAAGTTTACAAAATAAAAGCTAGTAACATTATGACACTTTTTCTTTGGAATGTCATGTTTTGACCACGACACGGTCTACATTTATTTTATAAACTAGATTCTTAAAGTTCTAGCGAATATTTCCATTGTCTTGTATTCATAATATTTGGAATAAAAACAATGAGTATTACAGTGAGGTTACTAGTTTTTCACTGTAAACTATTATTTTTCCGATTGTTAACATTGGCTTTGGTAGAAACAGATCAAGTGTAAAAAATGTTCAGAGTGAAATAATAAGAAGTGATTCAGATGAGGGTTCAAGGACGGCTCAGATCTCAAATATGTATGCGGCTTGTCTCCACAGACAATGGTCCATCTTCCTTCTTTCGCTGCATGCCCTAACACCTGCGCACTTGACGATCTTATGACTGCATCAGCAAGCGGAGTTCGCATAGCTAAATTTTGGGCCAAACATATTTAATAAAAAATTGCCATCGACACGCTAAGAAGAAGTGGTTATTGTTTTACTATAAATGAATAGGTATTGAAAATAAAAGACTACCATAGAAATTGTCAATTACGGTGTGGCAGGGACACCGACGCGAATACGGTTACCGCGTATTCAGCACATCATTCTAAGAAATTTTTCATACATTTTTCATCGGTTAATTAAAAAAAACAGCTTTTCCATACATTTTGACCGTGTAGGCATTACAGTTCTGTAGGAAACACCAATTTTTTTTTACAGAATTCATCTACCTACCAAGTTTCAACAGTGTAGTCCTAATAGTTTTAGAATAAAGTGGCTGTGACATAAGGACGGACATGACGAATCTATTAGGGTTCCGTTTATTGCCATTCGGCTACGAGAACCCTAAAAAGGAACAACACTGAGCTTCTACCAGTGAATGCATTGCAGCCATATTGTAGCTGAAGAAGTTTTCAGTAATTAAAAACATACCCATGGCACATTATTTATCTTTCAACCAATCTGCACAGCTCTTGTGACCTTGACCACGATTAGTTTCACGGGCTTTTTAATTACATGTTAAAGTAGTAACGACACGCCATTGAATTTTTATAGTTCACAGTTGGTTATGGTTAATACCATTTGTATAGTTCACTTAAATGGTATTTTTACATAAAACTAATTTTATTAGGTAGGTACTTGTTCAGCACTTTCACTTTCTGGAGCCCTGACGCAGCCAGTAGGCGTCGCGGTAGACCTCATAGAAGACGGCGGGACTGGAAGTAATAGGAAGTCATGGGGAGAGGTCTTTGCCCAGCTGTGGGATGACGCAGGCTAACAGTATCAGTATCAGTACTTGTTTAGCTCTTGTAATGAGATGGAAAGTCATTTCATGGTTTATTATAAGCAGTATTCATTAACAGGTAAAAACGTTAGAAATCATCATCAACATAGTGTACAGAATTACCAACAGGGTGTAGTTACAAATCACTTTATCTTACTAACATTACTCCAGTTTCCAGACGAGAATAAGCTGTACGAGATACAGAACGGACTGGTGATGGGCGCTATTGGGGACTCGGCGGACAGGGTGCAGTTCTCGCAGTTCGTGGAAAAGAACGTCCAGCTCTACAAGATGAAGAACGGCTACCGCCTTAACACTGCGGCCACTGTGCATTTCACGAGGAAGACTATGATGGAGTCCTTGAAGGGCGGGGTAGGTACTCGTAGCCTACATCAGCTCACTGCTGGGCAAAAGGCTCTCGCCATGACTTCAGGTACAATAGGCCTATTAAAACTTTAGAACATAGGACCCTGTCATTAATATGGTGAAAAAAATAACGTTGAAAATACAGGGTGTAAACGGACCCTTCACGAAGCCGTCAACCAAGCATTATGTATATCAAACTAAGTAACCCTACGCAAGAATTATTGCTAGGAAACGATTTTTTTTTGGGGTGAAAAATCACGTTTTACGGTAAAACTCAATGTAACGCACTCAAAATTTGGTGCTGACGGATGCTTTAGATAGTAAACGTGTCATGAAGGTAATTAAACTAAAGATAAAACCTTAAAAAGTAGTAATAAAAAAAAACTTGTGAAAAAATTGGAACTTTGACCTCCAATATCTCCGTAACTAGAAGGTTCCCAGGTATGGTCCAGAACAAAAAAAAAATCGCAATGACGGGAAGAACAAGTGCCTTTCGGCTTCGATAAGGATCTTTTTACACCCTTTATACGTACGTCTACGACGTAATACTGTCGTGATGAAGAGGAAGAGCTACACCTTCAGCGATGGATTTCTTGTCATATTTCATCGATATTTAGGTAGTACTTCAGCTGATTTAAAAAATCTTAACAGTCCGGCTAAACGCTTCATCAAAGCGCGCCTTTGAGAAGAAAACTGAGACTGGCAAAAATAAAATTATTTTTTTACAACCATATGGAATCTCAACAATAATCATACAGACTCGAAAGTTATTCGAGAAATGATATGACAATGATAAACTATTTTCTTATCATCCTAGATTTTCCTATTGTAGTGTGTATTTCGTAATCAGTGCTCGTAGAATTACAGCTGGAGTTCCCTAAACGGTTTAACTAATGTAGTTTATCAAATTTCTTAGAATTTGATAAGACTAGTCGCTGCATCTAGCACAAGTGCAAACGTGCTTGATGAAGCGCAACAGCGGCTGCATTGTCAAATACCTCCGCGACGCTAAAATTATTTTTGTATCTAACCACACGTTCCGTTCTGCCATTATCATAAAATAATACAATTTAATTTACCATGCGGAGTTAATGAGTTTTGTAATTGTTAAATAATTAAGACTTTTATTTTTGTTAAGTAACTTTTATTTTCATCTTGCCGTTCATTTTATTACCCGACTGCGTGACAGCTAAGATAGGGTTTTGCTGAAGCAGGTACGAACTTATCGACTTGTCGACGGCGCGTTCGTGTTTCACGCGCGCCTCAAAGAGATGTCAGCAACCAGGAAGGGGTCCGCAAGGGCCGATGCCTGCCGGGGCTACGGGACTGTTCGAAAGAGATACCGCGGCCCTGGAACATAAAGGGCAAAGAAGGAACATGGATGGGTTTTAGTCAGTAAAAGTCTGACACTCCCTCCCACTCCACCCAGAGCGGGAGGAGTTATTTGACGATTTCCCATCCGTAAAAAAAAAAGGTACGAACTTTTATGAACTTTATTTATGAACTAGCTGTTGCCCGCGACTTCGTTCGCGTGGAAATTTTGGCATATATGTGTAAGACTGCCTCGAGTGGTCGCAAGCGTGACTAATAAGTATGAGGTCCTGAGATCGATTCTCGGTTCGGGCAAAGTGTTAAAAAAAAGAATGTTTATTTCAATTAGATACATAAAGTTATGACACACATGATTTGGAGATCACCTTTTAAGCAAGGAGATGCTTGGGTTAGGGGGCGTCCATTAATTACGTGAGGCAATTTTGGCGATTTTTCAACCCCCCCCCCTCTCCCCTTGGTGAGATGTCGTGAGATTTTGCTTTTAATTTACAACATTAAGAGACTTTTTGCGAGAGCCCTTAGACCACCTTAATCCAGCCCTGCCGCAAAATCCGTTCTTAGCAGACTTTTACTGACTATTTATTACCTCCCTGCCAAATTTCAAGTTTGTAGCACAAAAAATGAAGGACTTTCATACAAACTTGCGAGAGCCCTTAGACCCCCTTAATCCGGCCCTGTCGCAAAATCCGTTCTTAGCGGACGTCTACTAACTATAAACTACCTCCCTGCCTAATTTCATCTTTTTACGTCAAGCGGTTTCGATATTTCGTGATGAGTGAGTGACCTTTCGCTTTTATATATTTTTGCTTTTATTTTTTTAATATTTTGCTCTGAAGTTAAAATGCTAGTGCAGCCACATCTAAACGTTAAAGACGTGCCGCGAGTGAAACAGTTATAATCTCAGTTATTAGTTATTTTCGTTATTTCTCTTCACTCCACAATTGTAAATAAAGCCTGCTTAGTATAGAAAAAATGCCTAATACAGCCCCCCCCCCAACTGTTCACCGAATGAAAAATATGTTGAATATACATAAAAAAAACTAAAGTCATCACCAATAGCGTAAAAAGTAGGGTTGAGGTAGATGGGCAAGAAATTCACTATAACGTCGATGAGTACATTTGAGTTTGAGAGTTGCCGAGTCGAGAACGCCTGGAAGAGCTACTGGTCCATGAAGTCGCTGATGAAGGGTGACCTACCTTTATCCCTGAAGCACAATCTCATCGACATGTGCATTCTGCCCATCCTAATCGGTCAGGGACCAAGTTTGAGCACCGTAATGCTCAAACTTGGTCCCTGACCGAGTCGCAAAAGTCCAAACTCAAGGTTGGCCAAAGGGCAATGGAACGTAGCGTATTGGGTATTAAGCTCAGCGACAGAATTCGCAATACCACAATACGCTCAAAAACTGGAATCGCTGATGTGGGCGATAAGATTGTTAGTTTGGAGTGGAATTGGGCGGGCCACGTCGGTAGAATGCATCAGGACCGGTGGGCCAGAGTCGTCACGCAGTGGGTGCCAGAAGACGGGCGTCGTCGCCGAGGGAGGTCTAGAAAATGCTGGTGTGACGACTTAGAAGCGTTTGTGACGGATTGGACGAAGAAAACCGCACGGAGAGAAGAATGGAAGGCTATGGGGGAAGTTTTTGCCCAGCAGTGGGACAATAAAGGCTAAAAAAAAGATTAAAAAATTATAACGAATGGGTTGCCTGATCATTAAGTCAAGAATATTTAAAACTGCGACAGACGCTAGGCTTGACCGCTTTTACTTAGACAACGTTATACTTTCCAATCACATTTAAGCGTAAATTTGTCGACCTGTGTATCCTGCCTATCCTAACCTATGGTACCCAGACATGATCTTTGACGGAGGCTGAAAAGTCCAAACTCAAGGTTTGCCAAAGAGCGATGGATTTTAAACATTAAAATCACCGATTGAATACGCAACACCACAATGCGCTCCAAGACAGGCATCGCCGATGTTGGCGATAAGTGTAAGAGGTTCAAATGACTGAGCGGGTCACATTTCCAGAATGGGTCAGGACAGATGGGCCAGAATGGTCATACAGTAGGTACCTGAAGACTGTCATCGTCACCGAGGCAGACCCAACAAACGCTGGTGTGACAATTTGGATTCGTTCCTGACTGATTGGCCAGAGAAGGCAAAATACCGGGAGAGTTGGAAAGGAAATGGGGAAAGCCTTTGTCCAGCAGTGGGACAGAATAGGCTAATTAAAAAAACAAAACGTTATACCATCGTGTTTGTTATAAAATTCCCTATCTGTTTTTTAATACATATTTTAATGAGAAAACAGATGAGTGTATATAGTACCTAGTAGTACACCCACATTTTGTCAGTTATGTTTAACTCCCATGAAATATTTAGCGAGCCTATTGCCATTTTGTATAAAGAACAGGTTGTAAGGTTCTTCATCCCCCATAGAAAAGGGAGGATAGTCGGACCAGACGGGTGTAATGTCTGGTGGGCTACAACTGCCCAACAGTTGTTGTCGGGTACTTCTATATAGTCTAAAGTCGCGGATAACTTTATTTGGGCGATTTATTTGACCCAGGCAGAATTTAGACGTATTTCGATGTTTAGTTCATCACCTGCGTCATAGATGGCGCTGTAGTACTTTTTGTTATTTGTTGTTTTTGTACTTTATATAGTGCCGATACACCATCAACCGGGCACAAAACCAGACTTCGTAGTTGCTACTGAGAATTTGCTGGTGGAAAAACTCAATAACACATTGCCCGACCGGGAATCTAACCCAGGACCTCATGCTCGCTTCTGAACACTATACCAATCTATAAAAGAACAATAAAATTCCAAAATAAAATTCCAAACTGCGATTGATTATTGATATTTTGCAAATCGAGAAGGAAACAGACTTCTAGTAAAGCAAGAACTTTTTGTAGAAATCATCATCATCATTGTCCTGCCGTTATCCCAATTTTTTCGGTGTCGGCGCAGCATGTCATCTTCTTCCATACTTCTCTATTACTATTTGGAGAAACGTTCGAAGAAAAAAGGAGAAAAACGGAAATGCAAACGATGTCAATACAAAAAAAAAATGGAAATCTAAAAGCATCAAAAAAATATTCAAACAAATTACAAAAAAGTGAAAGTAATAGTGGGGTTTGAACTTGCGACCAGTAGCTTACAGAACGTTCAAGAACCCGCTAGGCTGTTTTCTCTGTTGACATAAGCTTTAAATAGCCATTCTGGTGCTTGTCATGACTGAAACGTCAAACAAATGAAGGATACTGACATAATGCATTATTGCTCACACCCTTAAGCGAGTAGCGTGATAATATATAGCCTAACATGTGAAGAAGCCTGTAAGGAATATTTGTGCAAAATTTGAACAGGATCTATGCAGTAGTTTTTGAGCCAAGTCGGAACATAAAATTGGATTTTTACGATTTTATTATATGTATAGATTGTCTACACAATAGGGTCTGTAGGTACTGCTGCCGTTGCTCAGGGGAGACCCCTTTACAATTTCCCCAGGGATGTGCCTTAAAAGGCGTTGCATAAAAGGGGCTCCGGACAGGTCTTTTAAGAGGAAACGGTGCCTCCTTCCATGTGCGGATGGTGACCACCGGGGTGGTCTTAGTGAGGTAGAAATCCCACACTCCCCGGTCTTATCCCCAAAGACCGGTCACCTTTTGAAGGTTTCCCCCCGTGAAGGTACTGCTGTCGTAGTATCATCATCAACTGCGAAGACTTTTTCGCAACTACGGGGTCTGTTTTTATATAGCCCCTCATGAGCCCCCCATGACCCCCACTATTCCACAACTACGAATTAACGTATCGTGGCTAAATGAACATGCAAAGCACTTTCGTTCATGCATAGTAATGACGTTTTGAGTAACACTTTCGTCCATACGAATATTAATGTCAGCGCTAATTACTTTGAAGCTGTATAATTAACTTTTCAAGAAATAATCGCATTTATATTTTAATTAAATGTCAGTTTATTAGTATTGTGCCAGCCATGTGTGTGTTTTGTAATATTGTTTAAAGAAGTGATGATTTTTGTATGGTCTGGTTGGTTTTAGGTTTGATAAATGATTTTGGAAATAATAACAGCCGCTCGGATCCATCTTTAGATTGAGCCGTGCTTTCCATGGTTGGTCTGTGGATGGGTGACCACCCCTTACATACCGAATTTCCTCCGTGCCTCGGAAAGCACGTTAAGGCGTTGTTCCCGGTCGTTAAAGGTAGTCATTTGCCCAAAAACTCTGACAACCAGTCTTACCAAGGGGTATCGTATCACTTAGTACTCACTGGGTTGTGGAGGTCAGATACTTCAGATAGGCAGTCGCTCCATGTAAAATACTGGTATTCAGCTGCATCCGGTTAGAACGGATCTAGGATAGATATATCCTATAAGTAATTCATTTCAAATAAGTAATAGTAATATTACTCTCCCCCAGATCCCATCAATGGTGAACATGCTGGTCGCGGGCTACGACGACGTGGATGGAGGACAACTGTACACCATCGACTTCCTGGCGTCCGCGTTGAGGGTGCCTTTCGGGGTCCACGGCTTTGGAGGCCTCCTCAGTTTGGGCATACTTGATAGATTTCATAAGCCTGGTAAGTTTTTAGCAGTCTGCAACATTGTCACTGACATCAAGGCATTTCTGGCTTTCTTGGGGAACTGGAGTTCAAATGATCAACTTTCCCATCCGTATGTAAAATACGTCCTTTGAACGTGGAGTTGCCAAAACAAAATATATACAATAAAAGGCTATGAACAACTGAGGAAGAGTAATAGGACAACCGTACCGTTGATGTATAGGACTAATTCAAACAAACTGAGCCGAATCCTGCCTGGGACCTGCGAGGCAACTAACTCGCGTCAATTTGAACAATCGGTTCGAGTGAATTTTATACCACGTCCCGTTCTACCATATCATAGGCGCATATCTAAATTAACTTGATCAGAATTATGCCTTTTAGAAACAGCTTATTAATATTTTAATTCCATTTAAATTTTTACCACTGCTATCCTGTGTTGTTTTCCTTTACTCGTGTTCTTTAATTCCTGTGCTTTCACATAGGAGAGAGCCTTTGGAGACACAAGGGGAACTCCTACCCCTTAGAGGTAGTATGGGCTCCAAAAATACTTGATATTCTTGTAATATTTCTCATCTTTCTCAGAACTAACAGAGTTTGAAGCTTACGAGGTGTTAAAGCAATGTGTCCACGAGATTCACGAGAGGTTATTCATCAGCCTGCCCAATTTCATGGTGAAAGTCGTCAATAAGCATGGCATCAAAGAGATGCCCGTCATCAGTCCAGCCTCGTTCTTGCGGGACCACTCATAGTAATGGGATCTTTTGACGGATAGTGACTCCTTTCCCTTATACCTATAAACAGAATCTAGAATCTTGTAAATGGTTCTATCTCTTTTTTTAACAGTACAGTAACAAAACCAGTATAATCTGGAGTCTTAGACTACTGAAGCTTCTTAATATGCTAGGCCAGCTCATAGTCAAAGTGTTACCACAAACGTACCGTATTTATCGTGTGGCTGTGTCAATCGAGCTTTATCAATTTGGATGTGATATTGACGTCAGATAGTTTTTTTTTGTAAAAATGTGTTTTGTTTCTCTCTTTTATTCTGTTTTATTAATTTTAGATGAGTATTTTAAATGGTTGTAATAATTTATATGTGTTGTTTATTTCTATGTATGACAATAAAATTCTAAACATTTTAACATATTCTAGGAAGACCAACGACCAACGACTAGTGGTTCACATTAGCCCTGGATCGAAACAACTAGAAGTCATGGCGAGAGGCCTTTGCCCAGCAGTGGGATGACGCAGGCTAATAGTATCAGTATCAGTATCAGGAAGAAAGTTTTAGAGATTTTAGTCTTATTTATGGTCAAAAAAGCTTTATTTTAAAGCCTGTGAGCTATTCACAAGATCTACGAGTATGTATCTATTACACAACAAAATGGTTTAAAGATAAACAAAAAAAGGATTAATTCAGTAGCTCCCAAGATGTTACAAGACAATTAATTGCAAATAATCCAGTATGCAGCCAGGTGGCTCGACATCAGATAAGTCACGACAATTGGACCGTGGCGTTACTTCTCAGACTTACGTCACACTACAAATTGACTCATCTCTAATGAGCCGTGGGATTACTAATAACATGCCACTGAGGTACAGCAGTACAGCACCCGGGCTTTCATATGTTACATCCAGGCTTAGATCTTTCGTCCTCCTAATTATAACGATCGGTATCACGAATTTGTTCCGAAAACTGGGCCGCGTGTTTGGATGCGCCGAACTTAATGAACGTCACGGTTGCGTGTTTGTACGGCGCGGCGGTCGCTTTGGTAAGGACGCGGCCTGACTCTCGTATCGACAAAATTGACCATATCTTAGATTTTCTTCTCTCGTGTCGATGGTACGACTTGTTTAAATTTCTTGGGGCCAGTTTGTGCCCCCTTTAATCGCGGCGTCTGTGGAGTCGTTTTCACTAACACTTAGGGATAAATAACTGAAAGCCTTGTGTCCGTTTTCACCAACACTAAGGGATTCCTAACTGAAAGCCTAATGCCCGTTTTCACCAAAACTAAGGGATTCCTAATTCAATGCCTAGTGCCCATTTTCACCAACACTAAGGGATTCCTAACTGAAAGCCTAGTACCCGTTTTCGTTTTCAAGTGATACCTACTTGTTTTTAGTGGCCAGAAAAACCAAAACAATACTGCGAACAACAAAATCCGAACGACCACCCCCTAAGCTGGGTTCTTACGACGGGGGAACATTGTTATAGTATCCATTAGTTGCCACTTTAGCAAAGGAAATTGAAAGCTTCTCTCAGGAAAAAATCAGGTCACATATAAAGTGGTAGGTAATTTTATATCTTCTTGCACTGTATATTTTCTTCGTATTTACTAATAGTTTTATTTCCGTAAGGAAGTACCTACACTGTTTAAAACTGGTTTAAAAGGTTTATTGAGTACTAGCTTTTGCCCGCGGCTTCGCTCGCGTTAATTTAGAATTTTGACAATAAATTCGGCTTGTACCCTGCTTGTAATAATATAATTCAATCATGATTCGAAAGACATGTGGCGCCATCTATTATCATAAGAACGTTATTGTTGTTTTCCTCGGGAACAGTACTTTGTTTCGGGATGAAAGGTACCCTATGTCCGTTTCTGTACACCTCACAACGTACAAGCAAAATTTCCGGATGAGCGGTTCAGAGGTTTAGGCGTGAAAAGGTAAGAAACAAACTTACTTTCGCATTTATGGTATTAGTAAGGATACCATGAACCTTATTATTCCAGGATTTTTTTGTACGTCACATTGCAGCGGTTCTTTTAAAAAAAAGGTTAGTTTTTAAGTCGTAATTGAAAACCTTACATTTATTTTCGTCAAAGTTATAGCTTTGCATGAGGACGCAAGGGACATAGAAATACACTAAGAAGGAATATATGTACAACGCTACATACGAACTACGCCGTGCATAATAATTGACGTCAGACAAAATCATGCATGGTGCAAGTCGAATTATCCGTGCAAATAACATTATTTCACATCTATACTTATTATATTATTTCCTTTATTTAATCATATTTTTTACATTTTTAAATATTCTATACAAAATACTATAAAAAAAACATTTAAAAATATAAAAAAATAGTAGCCCACCAGCACTGGGAACAGGGTCTGAGCTGCCGGTGGTCACGGCTCTTGAGAGAGGAATCTCCTAACAATACGCGCCGTGTCCAGGAGTACCACTTTATTATTATAATATTATAAAGCTGAAGAGTTTGTTTATTGGGTTGAACGCGGTTATCTCAGGAAATACTGGTTCGAATTTAAAAAATATTTTAATGTTGGATAACCCATTTATCGAGGAAGGCAATAGGACACGATACAACCAGTAGGAGCGGAACATCAATGAAAAATGTCTCTCTCTTATGTGACACAGACAAGGTTACGTGGGTCAGCTAGTTATATATACAGGGTGTAAACGGACCCTTCACGAAGCCGTCAACCAAGCATTCTGTACATCAAACTAAGTAACTTTACGCAAAAAAAAATGCTGGGAAACGACTTTTTTTTTGGGGTGAAAAATCACGTTTTACGGTAGGACTAAATGCAATTCACTCAAAACATGGTGCTGATTGAAGGATTGAATAGTACTGGGTCGTGGAGGTGTTTAAAGTAAAAATCTTTCATTAAAAATAGGTGTCAAAAAAAAAATTGTGAAAAAGTCGGAACTTTGAAACCCAATATCTCGGTAATTAGAAAGTTCCCAGGTATGGTCTAGAACAAAAAAATATGATTGTAATAACGGGTAGAACAAGTGCCTTTCAGCTTCGCTAAGGGTCTTGTTACACGCTTTAGAATATGAGTAATTTTCCACTGTTCACACAAGACTTCCGAAAATTCCGATGTCGAAATAGGAAACCACAGCTTTACAGATAAGTGAGCTGCATCCAGTAAGGTTTCATCATCAAACCTTTGTTCCACATTCACCAGATTAACCACAGCTTACCCAAAATCTCAACACTCCTGATAACACGTTATCACCCAATTACATAACGCCTTCATTCACGTTGGAACTCCCATAATGAGGTGAGTCGGCCCCGGTTAGCCCCAACAATCTAAGGCCACTGTGTATACAGCTCAGATAGACGTGGCCCATGTGTAAACATGTCACGCCATTGTTGATAATGTTGAACACACGACACGCTCATTATCACCTGTTGTGGGGTATTTATATCTTGTAAGTTGTTCAGAATGCAGATAGATATTGCAGATGTTCGATGTGTGATGTATGGTGATAAGATGGAGGGTGAGAATCAAGGTGATATGTTTTTTTTGCATTGGTAACCTGCTTGTAGCAGTTTAGCCGATACATACAATTTGCTTGCATAATCAGCCTTATTATACAGCCTTATTAACTTGTGGAAGAGACACCGACGCACAAACAGTTACTACCTATGTATTGAGCACATCATTTTGAACGCATATAGATTTTTCATCGGCAATTTAAAAATAAAAACAGCTGTTTCCTACAAAAGTGCAATACCTACACAGTGAAAATGTATGGAACAGTTGATGTACTTATTGTTAAACTAGCACTTCTCCCGCGACTTCGTCCGCAAAAATTGTCTAATAATATGCATGATATAAATATAATTTATAGCTTATAGCACCCACGAATAATGTTGTTTTCTGCCAGTGAAAGATTTTTTTAAATTGTACCATTAGTTCTGGAGATTACACGCTATATACAAACTTACAAACAAATTTTAGATTCATGATGAGAAATCTCTATGTGGAGGGTTCAAAATGATGTACTGAATACGTGGATTACGTGGTAACTGTGTATATAGTACCGTATGTATAGCTGGGACATGAGCATCCTCTCTGTGAGAGAGAATGGGCTGTTATCAACTTACGCGAGCCCAGTGCATGTTGATGGATGTAACCAGACTACGAATTTTTGCTTGCAAGCCATTAATGTTTTCTAAAATTTTTTGTTTTAGTTTTAAGTTTTTATTTTTTTTGTCTTGTATTATTTTTGTTTTATATTGTGTGCACTTGTGGCATGTGCCAAATAAATGTATTTTCTTTCTTTCTTTTCCTTTACTACTTTACTTTACTTTACCTTAACAGAGCAGTGGTTATGAAATTATTTATGTTTGTGAATATATTTTAAATTAAACTAGCTTTCGCTCGCGGCTTCGCTCCCGTTATGTACTGAAATTAACCCACAGGAATGTTATAAATGCCTATGACACTCAGAAAAGGGGAGAATGAAGCTTAGCTTCCCGTTAGTTAAAGATTTTTTGGAATCGGATCAGTTGTTCCGAAGATACACATAACAACATACATACAAACTTACAAACAAACAAATAAACGAAATATCTTAAATGATATCTGTCTCGGATCAAACCTTCGACTTGTAAGTCGAACGTACGCATTATTCAGCTCTGAAATAGACTCTCTCTAGAATAAAAAGCAAAAGGTCTTCAAATACCAACTATGAAGACATCACTGACAGTAAGTAACACATGAAAATTGGGCGCTTTAATTACAATTTATCTGACCTTTTGAATCACGCAATACTTTGACTGAAATACATTATTATTATTCAGTAATATCAAATTATCTCCCAATCGCATGAGAATCTGGCATTTACGTTAATTACTTTGTGTGCTTTAACCTATAAAAAAACATTAAAAAGTTACCTAATTTCATTTTAACTGCTAATTAAATTGTTATGTTGAATCAATTTTCAATTTTTAATGAACCAATTTAATCAGTTTGTACGGTAGAGCAGAATCTTAAGCGGTCAAATAGCCATCATCAGATTTCATCATCATTCTCTTACCCTTATCCGAATTTTTCGAAGAAGGAATCTTTCACACATTTCAACCATCAATTTTTAGTATTCACTCAACTCTTGGTTTGGAAAGAACAACTTTGAGAGGAAGGCTAACAGAAGAATCCAGCTGGGCTGGGCAGCTTTTGGGAAGCTTCGTCGGGTCTTCTCGTCACGTATTCCACAGAGTCTAAAGACTAAAGTCTTCAACCAGTGCGTCCTGCCTGTTATGACTTACGGGGCCGAAACGTGGACACTCACGGTAGGTACGGCTGGTTCATAAATTGAAGGTCGCTCAGCGAGCTATGGAACGCTCTATGCTTGGAGTCTCTCTGGGGGATCGCATCCGAAACGAGGTGATCCGGCAGAGAACCAGAGTTGTCGACATAGCTCACAGAATCAGCAAGCTGAAGTGGCAATGGGCCGGTCATATTAGCCGCAGAACCGATGACGTGTTCTTGAGTGGAGACCGCGAATCGGCAAACTTAAGGTGGGACACCCTCAGGCTCGGTGGAGTGACGATCTTCGCAGGGTGGCTGGTAGCAACTGGATGAGAGTTGCTGAGAATCGAGTTGAGTGGCGTGCGATTGTGGAGGCCTATGTCCAGCAGTGGACTGCTATGGGCTGATGATGATGATGACTCAACTCTTATATCACAGGAATGCTTTAAATGTAGCCTATGACACTCGGGGATAATGTAGCTTACCGTTAATGAAAGAATTTTTGGAATCGGATCACTAGTTTTGAAGATTTCTCCCTACATACAAAATTATAAACAAATTTTATCTCTTTATAATATTAATATACATGAAAACTCGTATTACACATCATTATCTAATTCCACAAACACATTATTAATTTTATAAACATAAATCTTCTCTGAAACGTGAGCAGTTTATATATAGAGCCTTAACCCGAAATGTTGTTTACGTAATAGAGTAATTTTCAAAGCATTAACACGAAGTTTAGGCTCTAACCCAGAGACCACGACTGGGTCAACCGTAATCCTTCACATTATCCAATATTTACCTTACCTCTTAGGGCCTTAGCAGACATGCTACTTTTCGTATCGGCGACGGCGATTTGAGCAGTTCTGGTCAAGCCGAAACGGCCCTGAGAAAGCTTATTATTTGCTTGATATCGCGATAGTGATTTTGCGACTTTATCAATGTTGATGTCCCGATCGCTATATCCGTCTATTCCCAGTCATCACAACCGGTATTGCCATCACATGCGACAAATGGGAAAAAAAAATCCCGATTGTTGCCTCTGGCGACAAACGGGAAAGTAATTTCCCATTTGTTGCCACCGCTTTAGTACCATGAAACGACTATTTCCCAGCAACTCTAGATTTTGGTGCTTCAAACTAACTGAAATTGTCTTATTTAAACCCAGCAGAAGGTGACCGATTTTGTGAGGTGGTGATTTTAGTAAAGGAAACTTGTACATTTTCGACGCTGCTTCGCGTTTTGACGAAATCAAAATTGTGCATTTTCAATCGATGCTGCGGTGAGATGAGCATCTGTTATTGTTGCTATCGTAGACCTAAACATAGAGGAGACTGGCAGAAACGAGGAGACTGGATTGGCACTAGCAAAGAAAAATCTAAGCCCAGCAGAGGGTGAAGTCGGGTTGCGGATAATATTGATGCATCAATTGTCAACGTTTTATCTAGCGAGCTTCTAAAAACCCATTACATAGCTGGTCACCGATGTTAAAAGAAGCATGTCTGTCTCCGCCCTTAGTACTAATTTTGCGTGAGAACCAAGTGTGCTTAGGACAAACTTAATTTTCTTATTGTTGACACGACGGTTCATACAAAGTATTATAATTTACGACACATAGCGTGTCTCCTTGGCACACAAAACAAAATGCATACATTTGCAGTAACCAAGTTATTACTTTACGCGGTTTGTGGTATATGCAAGACGATATTTTAGTAAAGTTTCAGTTATATTTTGTGTGTTATTTATTTATTACATTTAGTACCATAGACTCGCCCCCTCTTACATGGGACTTAAACATAACTGGCGAAACGTGAGTGTACTATTAGGTACACCTCTGCCTAACTCTTCGGGGATTACAGGCGTGATGTTATATTATGTAATACAGCATAAGCCATTAATACAAAATTAAGTTAAGTAATCCTTTTACTCGGTTTCCTCACAGTACCAAAAACATTCTAACATTAACATTAACGTCTTCCATTCATCAGTAAGCAAGGATTCCAGGATTGCAATCCAGGATTGGTCTCTACGAGCGCGTTTGAATCCAATCGCCTGTTTGGAGGTCGAAAATTTACCCAGAGGATCTGCACTACGGACAAAAATCTTATGCCCTAACTCAGATGAAGGTATATCGGTGTACCGAAAATTTCGATATCCGTCCGGTCCTGAGGGCGTGAAAAAGTAACAAAAAGATGTTTATTTTGGAAGTAAGGATTTACTGAATCCACATAGGACAATAATTATTTTGACCTTTCGCATCGTTAGTCCAGAACTTTTCGTTTTTGGAATCGAGTTCTCAACATTGAAAACCTTTTTTATTTCGCAATGTTTTTTGTTTGACATCTGCAACCCAATTACTGAGGGTTCTGAAAGGTTTAACTAAATGTCAGACTTTCTGGATTTAGCCTAAATGGAATAAAAAGGTTTTATAATGGACACATTTTATTTGGATTTCACACTTTCTACATACCATGGATTTACTTACCTCTTATATACGTAGGTATATAAGAGGTAAGTCGGTAAGACAGATAGTTTCGCAAACATAAGTAATATAGGTTTATTTCAAAGACATTCAAATATAACTAGCTATAGACGGGACAAGACCAAGAAACTGACAATTTCAAAACCTGTTACAAATTAGTAACAAGTCGATCAGTCCAGTGCGATACGTCGCCTTGTCTGGTCGCATTCATATGACACAAAGACATTTAAATATTTCAAAGCTATAGACGGGTTATGACGAAGAAAATCGTAATCCAAAACTTGTTACTAATTAATAACAATTCGTTCTGTCTAGTGTCATCTGTGTCATACGCCCGCTTGTCAGGTAGCATTCGTGTGTCAAAATCGAAAATATTCAGGATGAAAATTATTGTATGACAATATTCCCAATGTCCTCTCTATATGTGTTTTAAATCTCTTTGGTTTATTTCATTCAGTAGGTACCAGCCTCGTTGGTCTAGTGGCCGCAAGTGCGACTGCTGAGCATGAGTTCAAGCGTTCGAATCCCAGGTCGAGCAAAGTGTTATTGGGTTTTTCAATCAGGAATTTCTCAGTAGCAGCCACGGAGTCTGGATTTGTGCCCAGTTGATGGCAATAGGTTCGCCTCCTATTACATGGGACTTAAACATAACTGGCGAAATGAGGGTGTAAGTAATATTAGGTACGCTTCTGCCTAAACCCTTGGTAATGACAGGCATCATGCGATGTCATGTATTTCATTTCCATCGCCAAAATAATCTACGCTACGATAATGATGTATCTACACACACTCATGACAATTCAAAATGATCTTCATTACTCCGCTCACAACATAGTAATTTAAATACCCGATTCAACAAACACTCGACAACGACCTCATCAAATCATAACCAGCCTTTTATGGTCGTATGCCCTTTTTACACAAACACAAGACGACGCTTAAGCGATCACCGAAATTAAAGTGTACTATAGAATTTCCAACTCTCGCCCCAGCGCCGATAGTTTAAATTCCAACAAGGCATTCGCATAGGTGCCGCTAAGAGTTGGTGAGCATGAGTGTATCAAAAATGACGTCCGTATTATATTGAGAGATTGTAAAGTCATTATCTCAGTGATTACAGATAATTCGCAGCTTCCTTCCATATGATAAGTACCTCCTACTACCGTGCGTGAAATCGTATCCACCTGTCACAATGTAAATTGTTATGTTCTTATTGATCACATAATCTCTATCAAAATCACTTTCTTTTATATTGGAAATGTATTTTGCATAACTTAATTATATGCCTGGTTAGTGGGCGATAGATTAGGAATTTAATTCTATGAGAACTTCAAAGATACTAAGTATTGGCTTATATGAAATCTGTTGTTACCTGACACACGACACCGCCCGACCGCGCGGACTAGCGGTGCTTACCGTTTCTCCGCGCGGCGCACCGCCAGACCGCGCGGATGAGCGGTGTCTAATGAGGCCACTTGAGATGCCTCGAGGTGAGACTAACATCACAATTTATAGAGAAAATTCCAACAACTATACAACGTCACACCTGGGTCCTCGAAGGGTCCTTACCCAGAGGTTTGTCCAGAAGCATCCTCAGCTCGCCAGTTATGTGTAAGTTCTAAGTAGTATGAAACCAATCTATTGACATCAATCGGGTACATAATCAGACTCCAGGTCTCTACTGAAGGAACCCAATAACAGCTTGCCCTACCTAGGACCTCAAGCTCATTTGTGGTGCTAACGATCACTCGATCAATGAGGCAGTCACAATCTGCAGGGAAGTTATAAAACCGAATTATCATCATCATCGGCCTCGCCCTTTCCCAACTATATAGGGGTCGGCTTCCAGTTTAACCGGAGATAGAGCGACTGCCTATCTGACGTCCACAACCCAGTTAGTACCGGGTAAAACCTTCGTAAGACTGGTTGTCAGACTTTTTGGGCCACTGACTACCTAACGACTGTCAAAAACCTACAAATGACACCCGGGACCAACGGCTTAACGTGCTTTCCGAGGCACGGAGGAAACTCGGTATGTAATGGGTGGTCACCCATATACAGACCAACTAGGCAAGCACGGCTTAACTTAAAGATCGACCCGAGCGGCTGTTATTAGGCGACAAGCTCCTCCTAAAACCGAATTTTCACTAAATGAAAACAAACTACTTGACAGAATTACCCCAAGCTGCAGGAAAAATCTTAAAGAAAATAACGTAACCTTGTTTTAACATGACATTGAATGAAAGATTATGAGAATAGTGAATTAATGAGCTATGAATAGCCCGTTATATTCACAATCATTGTTGATATCACTTTCTATCACAACAATATTAGAAGACGCCAAAACAGCAATGTCATCTTGAAAGAAACTTACAAAATAAATAAAATGTGCATAAAACGAGCGATGACTCAGCATTATCTTGTAGATAAGTAAAGATCATCATTTAAAAATGATTTATTACAAAACGAATTTCATAAACTTTGAAACAATGCAGAATGAATCATTTTGCGCTTTGAAGTATCAATGGAACCATTTAAGAAATAAAATGAAATGGAAAAATAGTGACGATAGACGTGAGATGGAAAATGAGATTGTTTCTTATCATTTCTCAGTTATCAGGCATCATAATATGACCTAAAGAAAGCATGTGCAGGTGTAAATATCTGAAGAATCAATGACGTATCGTAAATGATTGACGACGGCACGGTTAGCGCAGTGGATGAGCGATTGACTGCTGCCCTGCGTGTCGCGGGCTCGATCCCCGCACGGAACAAATATTTGTATAGGTAGTAGTTCCAGGTTTGGCTGTTTGTTTGAGTTTAAATGTTTGAAAACTTACCTATTATACAGGAGAATTTTCTAGTGTGGGGAAACGTAACGGGGCAAAAAAAAACACAAATAGCGATGGACAGACTTACTCCTCTGGACCTTAGAATTTTCTTCATTTGAATGGCCTAGCACCGGTACTCTTACGTAAACGCTTAACGAGGACAACAATAAAGGAACATACGTAGAACTATTCACTCAAATGGAGAATACATCAGAAGAAAACTACAGAACAGACGAGGAACTCTTGTATTCCTTCCTTCCTTGTATTTTGAATTTGAGTATTTTGTAGTTTTGAGATCTTTTAAAAACAATCGCGGTTACAAAATCACTACGCTGAACTACACATACACTACATGACATGCATAGATTTATTTTAACAACATTCCATACAACAATACGAGGAAATACAATTTTGCGGTGAACCAACTGCATGCATTTCGATTACTGTAGTCTCTCGAATAGGTTCCTGGTTCAGCATTAACTAATAACTGTATAGTGCAAGGTTTACCTAACTACATTTTTAGTCTAGTATTTCGATACTGGAAAACCATTTCAAGCGAAACGAAGTGTACGTAATTTTCTTGCTTTAATTTGTGACGTTCAATTGATTTGATGTGCTAGCAAAACTCCTGCGTATCTAAATTGATTTGTGCTCAGGTTGCAATTTTAGAGTTACCTATAGTTATTTAGAATCGATCATTATCACATAAATTCATCATGTAAGCAGGTTGATCAAGTTTTCCTAAATCATGAAAAATTATCTTCGGACATGGGACATAAAGGGTGTAAATAGACCCTTAACGTCGTAACGAAGCCGAAAGGCACTTGTTCTCCCCGCTATTGCGATCATTTTTTTGTTCTAGACCATACCTGGGAACCTTCTAGTTACGGAGTTATTGGTGGTCATAGTTCCAAATTTTTCACAAGTTAAAAAAAAACTTTACATTAAATACCTCCATTACCCGTTTACTATTCAACGCATCCATAAAAACAATGTTTTGAATGCGTTACATTGAGTTTTAACGTAAAAGATTATTTTTCACCCCAAAAAAAAAAGTAGTTTCCCAGCAATAATTTTTGTGTGGGGTTACTTAGTTTGATGTACAGAATGCTTGGTTAAAGGCTTCGTTAAAGGTCTGTTTACACCTTGTAATGATATGATATAAAATACCTAGCTAAAATATAAAAAGTCGATTTCACTCGAATCTACCTTTTATATTTTCCCTTCATCGATTACCTTCATCGATTGAGTTTTCTGAATTGTCAATGAAACCTGCTGGTAGTTTCTTCCATCTATTGCTTCCTAACATAACTGGCAATAGGCATGGATGGCGATCAAAAAGTAAGTTGAATTCAAGAAATAGGAACTTTAGGGAGTGCTTAAAAGTAAGATACGTGATTTATGGAGCACGCTTTCACGATAGTATAAATACAGATGCAATACTCTGCATACATAGATAGCAACTTCGAAGATTCGAGTGTCTCAATCGATTCGACACCTACTATTTTATCATTAGGTACTTGAGAAGTATGCCACCTCAGTAGTGCATTTCAGAACCTACTGAAACGGTAACCAACTATCACAAATTCACAAGTGTTCGATTCAAGTTGAGGAAAAGATATAACATTAATAAATCGATGTTTATTAAGGAAAACAAAATCAATTGCACGATGGAAATAATTGAGCCCCAAAATCATGCAGCCGGGGCGACCTCTGCGCTACCACCGACGTAGGCGTGGAAGTGGCGAAGTTTTGAGCTGAGAAAATATACATATAATATCGGGCTAGCAACACGAAGAAGAAGACATACACAGCTCGGTAGAAGCCTGTATCAGCAGTGCGTCTACGATAGGCATAGGAGTATTAGGAATTGACTAAACTACCTATAAGTTAACTCATTCAAAATTTTACAAAAAGGAAATTTTTAGATTTACACCTTTCGCTGTTAGTCTCTGTATCATCATTAGATTGACTAGTAAAAAATGTCTATGTCATAATTCCACCTCTGTACTCTGTGCTTGAAGTATTAACATAATATAACACCGAACCTGTAATCACCGAAAGGTGAGGCAGAGGTGTACCTAGTAGTACACCCACATTTTGTTGCCAGTTATCTTTAAGTTCCGTCCCATAGGGGGCGAGCCTATTGCCTTCAACCGGGCACAAATCCCGACTCCCGTGGCTGCTACTGAGAAAAACATTAGACCAACGAGGCAGTTGAGGATGTTTAAGTTCTTTGCTGCAAAGCTGTCTAATCATAAAACTAATGAGTGTAATAATACCAGCCTGCTACTGTCCCACGGCTGGGCAAAGGCCTCTTCTCATACAGAGAAGGCACGAGCATTGATCACCACGCTTGCTCAAGACGGGTTGGCGATTTGAGACTTATATTAATTATAAGTCCAGGTTTCCTCACGATGTTTTCCTTCACCGATGTCTGTGATGTCCAAGATAAACTTAGAAAGTACATATGAATTGAAAAAGTCACATTGGTACTTGCCCGGATTTGAACCCACAACCTCATGCATGAGAGGCGAGGCCTTAACCTCTGGGCCATCACAACTCAATCAATCAATGAGTGTACTCTTGATATTTACAAAACAGCTTACTGCTATGGCAAGCAATCGGCTATTTTGTCAATCACATGTCAGATTATTTTCAGTTCATCCAGATTAATGAAACCACATTTAAATAAACAAAGCAGAACCTAATTGATGTCCTAATCATTGCAAAAACAAAATAACCACAGACAAGAAAGCCGCTAGACCAAAACGGCAACAGGAAACGGAGATGATCGGCAAAAACATTGTTTCAACAGTAAACTAACTGAAGATCTATGAGGCGATAAAATTCCCTATTCAGTACCGGAGTCGTAGCTTACTGTTTATCGCTTGGAGTAAGCGCCACTTGCTAACTTTTGGCTTGAACGTTCAAACAAACTATACGCTAGGGCTGGCTAACGTATCCGTTCGGGAAAAGGGTTTTGTATGCCATTTTCAATTAGTTAGAACTAGCTGATGGCAGCGAGCTTCGTCGGCGTCAATTTATTATACAAAATATTACTTTCCCTATTTGGATCGGATTTTGTTAAAATTTCAAGGGTTTTAATTTTTTTGCACGGAACCCTATTTTTTTTCTAAATTGAAAGTAGTATAAGTTCCTCCTTATAACATCAGCTATCTGCCTGTAAAATTCCCGTCAAAAGTTGTCCAGCCGTTTAGCAGATTAGCCGAAACAAACAAACAGACAGACAGGCAAACAAAATGGTTTTTTTGTTAGAAGTGCCGTATTTACTTTCGTAATATGAAAAAATTACAAACAGCCACTTCAATATTATTGATTTGTATAGATTTCGCCATTAAAGCAAGTAGGCTTATTTCTACTATAGATTTATTTAGGTTGGGAACGATCTGACACTAAATCATACGTTTTCATGATGTTATTGATGCTAATTTAATTACATCAAACTAATTTCAAGCCATCGGAAATTACGAAAAGAACGTTCAAAATATTCAGGAAATAATCTCCAATCAAATTATATCTTATGTAAACAACAAAGATTGTAATACCTAAATAGATAGGTTATAACTAAGACGAGATTCTGTCAGTCTTTTTGATAGGATAATCAATCGAATCCACTAAGTGACTCATACCGTAGACCGCCCGACTTGTCATCCTGTGTAACATTTCTATATTTACATCTCACTGTGTGACGTTTCTTACAAAAAATTCTAAACGACTTGTTGCCGCTTCCCGTGACACAAGGGCTGGCTTTTGCCTTGGCCAGAGGCTAAGTATTGGCCATAAAACGTGGCACCGCCGCCAGTCTCTTGGGAACATTACCAGCTGACAGCGTTGAGGAGGAGCTTTTTTATGCCCTTTTATAGCTTTTTAGTTATTTATTTTAGTTTATTTAACCGTTTTTATAATTATGTCCTATTTTTTTTTGTAAATTTGACAACCCTAACTAAAGCAGTCGAAACTTGAGCACATAGAGAAAATGTTTGTTTAAAATGAGCGCGGGAAGTCCGATGTAGTCGAGTGACTTCGCCGTGTTCAGTGTTCAGTTTTAAAAGTTTTGATCTAGCTAGATATTTCAGTATCGATAGGTCACGTGCAGAATTGGTAGAAGATCGTGAAACATAGAGAATATGGGTGGAATTGTGTCAATAATAAAGATCTGGAACGCGCTACCCTTTAGCATAAAAGCTGGGAAAAAAATCACTTTTAAAAGAAAAGTTCGTAACCACTATTTAAGTCAGACTAAATAGCTCTCTATTAGAAGTCTAGTCATAGTCATTATTATTATGTTTTTCGTTTGATATTTGTTATAATATTTATTGGTCTATTTTATTATGTGTATCTAATATCTATGAAAGTACATAATACAAATTTTCGAAAACAAGTAGTTATTTTTAGATATTAGTTTGTATCCTATCACAATGTTGTCTTATTTAACCCAAAGGTTGACTGGTGGAGAATGCCTTGTGGCATTAAGTACGCCTTACTACCACTCGTGTACATGAAGTTTAAATAAATAAAATACTGGGGATCCGGGAAACCTTTGCCCAGCTTAGTTTAATGGAAAACTGAGTATTAAAATGTAAGCGAAAATTCATAAAATTTTCATTGCAGATAAAAGTAGATACGACATCATGATATAGATAAATGAGACAGACGTTTATAGTGTTTATTTGTTTAGTAAATATTACGATGCGGCAATGAGTTGCGGTTTAAGAGGAAGGTCAAATATTGGCCTAGAAGGAGGGGAAAGATTTTTCCTTATGAGATGGAATTGATATGATGTCAGCAGGATGGAGGAAAACTGGTGGTTTAACTGAGAAGAGACTGGCAAGAGAAGTTGATTGAAGATGAATGCAAGAAATAATTTAAGTTTTTTTCTCGTTAAAAAATCTCATAACACCGCGCACCGGTTTGTAAAACTAAGTCTACTGTAAGTGTTATAAAAACTTGATTCGATGTTAAATTATGTGTGTGAAGTATTTTAATTAATTAAATTATTCTATAATTTATAAAATCTTACACAAAAAGTTCATTGTTATGTAACCACACAATAAAATATGTATAATAAATTGCGCATGTTCACAGATTATTCATGCAATTGTTTCGAACATAACAAGTTCATAATTTACAAAATCGTTGGAGGTAACAATTTCCGCGGTTTTCAATTTTCAAACAAGAATTTACGTAACTTTACAAACAAACTAGAATAATTTTGACAAACAATACATAATTATATAGTGATTAAAGAAAGCTTACCAGTTGCTTTAAAAAGACGAAAAAAATGCGCACTCGCAGCACTAATTTCACAAAGCGAAATTATTTTTGTTCACTCACTGACACTTTAGTATTTTTTCCTTATCACTTGTTTTGTTATTCTAATTTTATCTTTATCGTTGGTGGGTAGGGTGTGATATTGTTTGTGGAGGCGGCGGTGGCGGTAACACGCGGGTACGCAAGGCCGGTGCGCTTGCGCGGATGACTTAGTTCTTATCACGAGGTTCTGCGCCCGCGCCGTGTGTGAGGTGACCACACTCAAGGTAATGGGAAAATACAAATTACTTTTCATTTAAAGTGTAACGACGTTTTTGTAACTGTGAAAAGATTTTGTAATGGGTACTTTAATTTATGCTAAGAGAGCAACTAAAGATGACTTCAGTTGGGTGTTTTGTGTTCATAATTCAGGTGTTAATTTTTTTTTAGATGTTTTGCTGCTCTTTTTAGAGGGTATTATACCCCTAAGAGTTGCACAGACAAAAATGTACCCATAGAACAGTAATACCTATTTAAATCCTGTATAAAAGGGGGTGAGCCTTTTGCTAAAACGGGTCATGGTCAGTGGCTAGTCTTAGGGGTGGATTCCAGACTCCGAGATACAGGTGTGTTTGCACCAGGTACCAACTACAAAACAAAATCCATCTAAATAACCCTACCTTTTAAAAATATTTAAGCATTACTTACTCAAAGTTGATTAATTTAGTTCAAGAACGCATCAATTAGATACTTTTATTTTATTTCTATATGCTTTCAGTTTCAGGAATCTTTTACAGATTCAACAAAAATCATTTCAATAACAGACAAATGAGAATATCTTATCTTGCACGTCAGTCGCGTGGTCACCGTAGTAGAAAGATGAATGAAAGTACATTCTAATATGTGAACAACGCCTGCGTCGCCACCTGGCGACCGAGGGAGAAAACAATTATACACACATTCACGTGCACACGTATAATTATGTGTATTAACGTAGTTTTTATAATCATTACCTTTAGTCGAATGTCGAGGCATAGTTTATACGATTTTGAATTTACTTTTAATGGTAAAGAAGATCTGTGACATAGATTGGAGTTATCATCATCTTCCTATCCTCTTCCATGTTACTTGGGGTTGGCGTAACGCGTTTAAGGGTTCCGTACCTCAGTCGGCAAAAACGGACCGCTTATAGGATCAATTTGTTATCCGTCTGTTTCTCCGTCTGTCAAGACCATTTTTCTCGGGAACGCGTGGAGGCATCCAGCTGAAATAAATTAATATCAAATACTCAGGTTTGCTATCCCTTGGAGCAGTGAAACAATTAAGCTTTTAAGTCAACGCGATCAAAAGATTTGGCCGTCTATGTCGCATAATTTCCGATTTCACAAGCGAATCAAAACCTATAGGGTACTCCCTTTAACCTAGAATCATGAAAATCAAGTAACAATGTCTTTGAGCACACGAAAAAGGGAAAATTCTGAAATCCGTAAATATGTAGTTTAATAACAAAAGACATACAAGTTTATGCGGAACCCTCGGTGCGCGAATCCAACTCGCACTTGGCCTGTTTTTTTCTTTCATACTTCCCAGTCAGTCGCGAAACTTTCATTCACTTCTTTCTCTTTCATAATCATTTCTCACCCAATCCACTCATCCTTACTACGGTGTGTCTCTCCCTCTTCATCCATCAACATTTATATTCATGACTCTTTAAGATACATACATTTCATCCCTACTCATCAGCATCACAATTGGGCATGTGATGAGAATGCTCTCTCAACTTTTATGTAACTGGTACTATTTCCAAACGTACTACTACTGTCATAGTTCACTCCCAGAGGAACTTATTATAAGCTCAATGAATAAGGTCACTGCTTGATTGGAAACATTTATGTCGTGATATCGTACGCATCTTTCAGTAATAGTACTGTATAGTCAACAAAACACGGAATATGATCTAATCGTTTTGAAAACCAATTTTTAAACAACTCATTACAGTGTGTGTGTGCCTAATACTCAGAACCAAGGAACATCTAATGTTTAGTAAACCTAATTTCACCATGAAGGTTTCTTTGAAACCTTTGAAAAGCTGGCTCCGAGACACACAATATAACATAAAATTTTATTCAGGGAAAATGGCACATTAAAAAATGTAATAACAATATTATACCTACTACTAGTGATCGGCTCTTGCTTCGCACAGCCACGGTAGTATTATAATACAGTACTGTAACTCGGCCGCATGATAGAAATAAATGCCTACAGCCGCGCGGTACGTAGACATGCGTTAGGGCTGCCCGTCCCCAGCATTTTAATTACATTTGCCTACTTTCTGTTTCTATTTAGTTTTGTGATTGTAAATATCCTTTTTATATAAATAAATGAAAGACTTTGTATATTGAATAGGAAGTGTTCAATAAATATGCGTGTTGTTTTTTGATTGGTAGATTTAATTAAAAAAACATGTTTTTGTTTGAAAAACAAATCGGGCTTATAAATTTGCGAGTCGTAGGAAATGCTTTATTGTTAAATTTTAAAGTGTAATAAATCCGCATTCTTATAAACATAAAGCTTAATTAAAAATTGTTTTGGGAAACATGGACAAGGTGGAGAAAATGGAATATCTTTTACTTGGTTATAGATTCCTGCAGCTACTTTACAATTTACATGTTTGGTTTTAAGTGAATTTAGTTAATTTCGGAATATTTCCTCCATTTTTTCTATATATTCCACAAAATCATCGTTGGGTACAATCAAAAAAGTTCGCGAATTAATCTTACTGTAGTCCCGGTACCTTAAATACCGACTCTGTGAGCTGAAATTGTGGCTTTTTTGATCGGGTTTCACATACGATTTCAAAGCATGACAATCATCATGTTTCTCCAAACAACGCTTAAGAAGATACCCACAAAAAATATACTAACTGATTTTTAGAGAAAAAAATCGCGCGGTTATTGTTAAAAAAACAACACACCGTCCGTTCGACACTGCGGTACAGCCGTGACTGTCTGCACCGCGAGCGCACCCCACGATCGAGGCGCGTAGGTATAGCTCGCGTTTCGTCCGTTTGTATGAAGTTGGAGTACTGTATTATAATATTACCGTGGCACAGCACACGACAGAAGATAAACAAAAATTCTATAAACTATTGTTTTTGCTTCTGTTGCTCTAATAAGACCGGGCCCATATTTTTGTTCAATAACTTCAATGTACAGACGTCGGCCTGGTACAATTTTATTATATGTATAGAAGTATTTAAATGGATGACAAAAACGCTATTAGAAAATAAAATGACTAGACAAGTGAAAACAAGGGCTTGGCAACTTATGATAGGAGAAAACCAGGTTGAAATGACGTGTCGTCATTACATTCTATTAGTTTATGAACATAATTACATAGGCGTCACCGATAGATAAAGTCACTGCTAGCCCTTTCATGGGCGGTGGCGTGTATATACGTTCCAAGACAGCTACGAGTGGTGACAGAACGTACTACCACGTCTATTTTAATTTACTTGTTTTAAGCAGACCGTATACTCACGTTGACTCGCCATACAAAATTGTACTAGCTACGTCTTTCCGCCACAACGCATGAAAATTTCAAAGTTGTTCTGTCACATTGCATATGATTTTTGGTGCTCCAAAAAGAAGACGTCCTGCTCGTGCGCTGGTGGTACGTAGAATACGCACGACGCCATGATACGCCCCCGCGTTTGCAGACGTTCGACGTCAATAAACGTTGTAGACCAATGAGAATGACCTGCTGTACAGGCAATGACTGAGCGTCTATAAACGTTGACGTTAGATAACGATAGTGCCGCTATTGGCCAAATGTATTGAAAAAATACGACTCGACGTCAATAAACGTCTAACCATTTTGTACGAAGAATTGATGTGTCATTCTACATATACCACGTGATCGAATACCGTCCGCGAAAGGGCTAGACATGATTACACGAAGACAATCTTGAACTATACAGGGTGTAAGGGACATCGACGCACAAACCGACGTTTACCACGTATTCAGTACATCATTCTGACCACGTAGAGATTTTTCGTCGGAAGATAAAAATCTGCAGATTTTTGCTGTTTCCTACAAAAGTGCAATACTTACGCGGTCAAAATGTATCTATGGAACAGCAGATTTTTTTTAAATTACCTGTGAAAACTTGGTTCGCAATGATGATGATATTCTGAACACGTGGTAACCGTTAGTGGGTCGATGTCGTTTCCACCCTGCTTTATGACCAACCTTTATAGTAGATCTCATCTTGACGAAGACCAGTATCTGCGGAAAGGATAGCTAAGCTATTGCAGAGAAAGAAGCATAATTTTCAGCATTACTGCTTGCTATAAAGGGTGTAAAAAGACCCTTAACGAAGCCGAAGGGTACTTGTTCTCCCCGTTATTGCGATCAATTTTTTGTTCTAGACCATACCTGGGAACCTTCTAGTTACGGAGATATTGGGGGTCAAAGTTCCAACTTTTTCACAAGTTTTTTTGTAAGTAAGTTTTTACGACCCCCGTACTATTCAATCCATCCATGCGTTACATTGAGTCCTACCGTAAAAGGTGATTTTTCACGCAAAAAAAAAAGTTATTTCCCAGCAAAAATGTTTGCATAAAATTACTCAATTTGATGTACAGAATGCTTGGTTGACGGCTTCGTGAAGGGTCTGTTTACACCCCTATGTATAGCTAACTTTTGCTTGCTAACTTATATAGGTAGCTGATGGTTAAACAAATAAACATGATCACATAAAACGAAATTATGGATTTTAAATTCTGATGTCTTACGTAAACATTTACCTTCTTCTGCTCATATAAGTTTATATTTTCTACTATTCCACTTAATACCATTCTGAAGCCCTTTTCTCTTGCACAAACATCGTGCGCCCACTCATCTACAGCGTCATGTATTAGTAACGTGATACCTACGTATAGTACAGTGCATTTGAGTGACTATGCTGTTACGACACTGAGTAGAAACATGATAGGCAAATCATGTAATGTCATGGTGTTGGTACTTCCGGGCACTCAGATGGGTTTAGGTATTCTTTGTTTTATTATTGGCTCGCTTTTGCCCGCTTCGCTCGCGTTATTTTAGAATTTGACTATCAATTCGCGATAGACACGTGGCGCCATCTACTATCATAAGAAAGTTATTGTTGTTTTCCTCGGGAACAATACATTTTTCGGGATGAAAGGTACTCTATGTCCGTTTCTGTACAGCTGACAGCGTATAAGTAAAATTTCAGGATGATCGGTTCAGTGGTTTAGGCGTGAAAAGGTAACAAACAAACAAAGTTAGTAAGGATTTACCGTCGCGTTGTTGAATTTGTAAAGCAAGGTAGCTAAGTGCAAAGGTCTGGGGGCCTACCATCACCTCTTACTTTAATTTTGCTAATCAGTGAGTTTGTAAAAGGGGAGCTCGTGACAAACAGCCGCTCGGATGAATCTTCAGGTTAAGCCGCGTTTGCCTAAGTTGGTGTGTGGTTTCAAGTCTTAATTAATTATCTAAGTAAAACACTTAAATGTGGTTCTGTTCCACAAACGATGGGGCACTTAATATCGTGTCCTGCGGTTCACTACAGGAACTGATGGACGCTACCGAAAGCGCCAAACACTAGTTTGGCGCTTTCGTTCGGTAAGCTTAGTTTTGGGCCGACACAATTTAGATTGCCATGGACACGCTAAGAAGAAGATACTAAGATAATTGTATCCAGCTTCTTCCTTTGTCTATTTGATAAGCTTAGCAGCTTGCTTTTTTTTTCGAGAGAGCGAATGCCAGTGTCAGCGTGAATGCCTTCTAAACTGTATTTTATGACCTCTATCAAAGGATGAAGTGAACATCCTTTGATGTTGGTTACCTTAGCACTTGTAATTATTCAAATAGGCGCTCAACAGCACTGAAACCATTACCCTTTACAAATCTAAACAAAAGCCTGAACACAGCACAATAAAAGACGATAAACAAGCAAGATTTACATTCGAATGTTGCTGACAGCCGTCACGATGTCACGCTGTGGGGTTACTGCGCTATTTATATCAATGTCTTCATGAAGCACTGAAGGGGAATAAGTTGTATCTGTAAAATAAATGTTGCTGCTCGTATATCGTGAAAGTCGCAAGAAACATTTGGATGAGGGACGAACACAGAAGTATGGTAGAGGACAGGGATGGACCTATCCCCAGCACAGGGGGTGATTCCGGACTGAAATGATGATGATGACTCGTGTTTAAAGAAGACTTTAACAGCGAATTCAGGGCGATTTAAACTACACCTCGGGAATGACAAACTTTATTTAAAAATTTAACCAGTAGACCAAGGTGGGTACTGTGTACAATAATCTATACTAATATTATAAAGCTGAAGAGTTTGTTTGGTTGAACGCGCTAATCTCAGGAACTACTGGTTCAAATTGAAAAAATATTTTATTGTTGGATAGCCCATTTATTGAGGAAGGCTAAATAAGGCTATATATGTATAACATCACGCTACAACCAATAGGAGCGGTGCATCAATGAAAAATGTTGCAAAAACGGGGAAAATTGTATTTTTATAATAATTTAACGCGGGTGAAGGTCGCGGGCTACAGCTAGTATAAGTTTAAAAGTATTTGAGTGGTTCTTTCATATTTGTTAAATCCCAAATTCTCATATTATATAATTATGGGGTCAGCTCTTAATATATTGGCGTCTCCCACAACTAAACCTAAGGATGACTGCAGGGCTTTCGGCGGAATATTTCACTAAACCCGCCGCGCCGCCATTCCAAAAAGAATATGTCAGCTACTTTTAAACATCCGGGGCTGCGGGACTGTTCGAAAGAAATACCGCGGCCCTGGAAAACAAAGGGCTAAGAAGGAACATGGATGGGTTTTAGTCAGTACAAGTCTGACACTCCCTTCCGCTTCGCCTAGAGCGGGAGGGTCATTTGATGATTTCCAATCCGAAAAAAAAATCACTTTTCAACATGGTTCTCTGGTTTTTGGTCATTATCTTTTTGGCAGTCAAATCTGAGGCATCTAAAACAGCTGAAAGCTACGAACCAATTTACAAAATGTTCAACAATTTCCCCACTCACTAAGGCAGTAATGGCAGCTATTTTTACTCGCCTATCCACTTTGAAGAGGTAATTCTCTTGAAGTGGCTGATAAAGCAGATAACGGTATCTCAAAGATAAGACCTATTGTTTGCTTAATACCTTTTAATGGAAATAAATTAACTTGGCTTTGAGAACCTGCAACGTTGAAATACAGGAAATTGTGTCTTCATTTAGATTGCCGATTGATTGGTATCTAAGCTGAGTATTTGCATCTAGTACCTAATTCCGTATAGCATCCATAAGGCGCAAATTGAGATATCTGTGTCCTAAAATAAGCGATCGTCACGCGAATAGGCGATAATTTCGTTCGTTTACCAGCACATGTGATGTGACTGTTCCTAAATTACCCTAGGCTGATAAAATTTTCGTTTGTCCTAAGTCATGTAAATATTAGTATTGGTGAGTCCGAAAAAACAATCGCGACGATTGCGTATTTGTGAAACGATTCATTTCGGTGAACCCACGGGGTAAAGCATCTACGATACGCAGTCTAAAAAGTACTGGACTCCCCGAAATTACTGCATCATAGGCTCAGTATCTTTACTTGAAGTAACAGAAAACGTTCAACATTGTGATTCCTTCCGTTAGACAGATAATGCAGTGTGTTGATAATGACTCTCTGTGGTCTAATGACACATATCGAGCATTGAATCCGTCTGTGAATGTAGTCATTATAACGTAACCGCTACAGAGAGCGTAGTGGCAGTGCGTATTATAGTAGTTAAGAGAGCGGGTGCGTGGCAGTGGACGTCTGAAGACTGAGGTCTGATTATATAGAATAAGAATAATTTATTTAACAAGTAAACATGTAATTAAAAGTTTCAAAAAACCCGACTACAAATTTGATGATGTACCTATATATGTGTATATATATTTGTAATCTCCTTTTAATTTCCTTCATTTTGATACCTAACTCAATAGGTTTGGTTGAAAAAAATAAATAACGACTTAAAATTTAGCGCCAAAACTCCGCCATTTTTTTTTTTGAACACCTATCTATGGATTCTTGATTTTATCCCGTCTATATCCGGTTAGCGATGTGTAGATATGGTACAGCCACAAAATGACGTAAGTAATTCATAATTTTGATGTCAAAGCTGTGAAAAAACTTTGCAAAACTAACCTTGCTTAACCGGAAGTGTAGGAAGGTTTCGTTGATAATTTGATCCGCTCATTCGATATCAAAATTAATCAAACGTGTGATCATAATCAATAATCAAATAAACATACCTAATTCCTAGATCTAGTTTCCGCACGGAATACAGATATAACATAAACAACTACATTAAATTAGGTCGGAATATTCAAAACACGCCGCAGGACGGATGCACGTCCGTCATCGTCGCTTCGCTCGTACCGCTCATATCGCTTGCTTCGCTCATGTCGCTCATATCGCTAGCTTCGCCTATGTCGTGTGGACGACCGCAAACACGTATCCAATAATCCCGGACACGGATGATCTCCATATTCTCGGATAGTAGGTACACTATGATAAGTAGGTGTATTAGGAGTGTGGTTCTGATTCGAATGAATTAGGGAATTATTCCCGACATGAGGAATGCCGTCATTCGTCTCTCGAAAAAGGAGACATCATAGGTAGTCATCATAGGTAGTCATCGAACCACCATAATCCGCTGCGTCTCTGTCTTTTTTATACATGGTACGCACGACGGCCAATCAAGCTATACGAAACCAGTTTATGCGGATCTCTCATTATATAGGAAATATATTCAAAGCGAGGCCAAGATATACTTGGATATGTACAGCTTCATGTGCCGCTGTGTGTACTTCGGCATCCGGCAATTACAGTTATCTTCACATTTTTAAGCTGGCCAATCTCAGTTCAATAGGGCGTCGTTCTTGCGAAATCTACTTAAATGAATGCCAGAATATGATTGTATCACTGGAATTTCCACCCTCCTCGCTGAACCGATTGTTGATAATATTGTCAGTGAAACGGAACATTAGTTGGATATGACAAGCACTCAGAGAATCGGGACGCTGAACGTCTTTTCACAGTTTTTTGGGCTATCCATCAGCCATTCCTAATAAGCTCTGAAAGTTTACCCAAGTGCTCATTTAAAGTAAGGAACAAAAGCGAAAAGCCAAAGTAAACATAGAAGGAGTTTTAGGGGTACAAAACTACAAAGAATGGACGAGAAAGATAAATCGGTTCTCGATTAGTTTTCCGATTAAATGGACTCGGTAAAAGCTCTTTCCGATTCATTTGCAATTCGTTCGCGAGTCTCGATGGAGTGGTGAATCTTGGATTCGATTCTGTAGTGGTTTGTTTTATTCGCACTGTATTGAAAATCTAATGTGGGAACTGTGCTATCAGACAGAAAATGAAACAATGTGTGTGAAACACCTAGAGAGGACTAGAACACTGACCTTTTTGGTGATGTTCTTCAAAAAGGTCTGGTGTGGAGTACCTACAGCGTGCGTGTATCATCATGAACGTGGACGAAAGATAGTAGGTATACTGTAAGGATCATAGCAAAGCATATGGCGTTTTGTAGAATCTACCTAGCTGTGGGGAAAATATGAGAGTTTATGTGATGTGATGATACCTAACTGTGTTAAGTATATAAAATGTAAATTCTTCTTGGCAAAAATGAAGAAAAAATGAAGGTACAGACGCCAGCACATCAAGCTACTACAATCTGTCAAACTTTAATAGATTTTCAACATTTTTGCTAAAGCAGCGAAAAATTAAACAGACAGTTTCGGGTAGCTTGATGTGCTAGCGTCTGTACAATAAACAGAATTCAGCCATACTCAGGGTTAACTACTGATGAACACATAGCTACTGGAAACGGGCGGTTTAGTTTCTTCAAAAACTAAATTAACTTTTCAACCAGTTAATGATTCATGGAAGGAAATCGATTCTTCAAAACACTGTGGCAGATAAAAATGTTAAAACGAATGATTGATGAAAATAATGGTTTTGGCGTTAAGAGAATGGTACTTTTACCATTGTTAACACTTTTCTCCAGTGGCATATCTTGCTGCTAGGCTATTGTGTCTGAAACCCTTCACTGAGCGCCGTTCAGGAGTTTCAAAAATGTAGATATCAGTAGCGAAGGGTCAATTTTAGTAAGAGGTATTTGTCTATAGAATACTGACTGTGCCATTTTTCAAAGGGAATCCGGTAGGAATGGAGTTTTATGGAACCTTCGCCACTGATAGGTGTCTAAGCAATATACTCAACTGTTTTTCAATTATCATGTCTTTGTTGTTACCTTTTATCTTAAAACACAATATTAGATTTTGTACTTGTTGAAATTAAGCACTCTGGTGCATTTTGACTGCCCCGTCGGTCTCGTGGTCACAAAGTATGGCTTCGTTTCAGATCGGACAAATTATCATTGGTTTTTTTTCTATGACGAATTTCACAAGAGCAGTCTGATGTTTGGAGAAAAAAGGAATATGTAATTATATAAATTATGAGCTTTGACATCTCCCATATCATGTCTCCGTTGAGATTAGCCGCCATGACCGAATTTCGATCAAAAGTACAGACGCCAGCACATCTAGCTGAAGCATTATAGGTTCAAGGTTGATTGGGAAAATTTCTATTTTCGTCTGTACCTATCAGATATTCAATAGTCGAAAAAAAAGTAGGCAACCATTTTTCTATCTATCAAAGAGTACCTCTTTCAATAGGTTTCTTCATCCTGACCTAATTGCCTTAGCAATACAACGAGGCAAAGAGCTGTTGCAGCAATATCGAATAAATCAAAACTATTTTAATAAAGGCACTTTTCAGAGGTACCGATAATTCATGCGCTGAAAAAGCTTGACCTAGTTTCAGGCGCTGTACCATTCGTTCCATATCTGTGGTTAACGTAAATCATGAACTCTATGATAGTTTTGCAATTAGCCACCTGTCTACTGTGTATTTGGATATGGTATGTATTGCTAAGATATCTTTTGTAGGCGCTTTCTAGTGTAAGACTGTTAAAATAAAGGTAGGGTAATAATTATCCCACCTTTAACTGTTTACTTTGATGACGTCAGCACTATATGTCATCTTAGTACATACATTATCTTAAAAAATAAAGAAGTGTGCAATTATAAACATTGTCATGTTTAATTTTAATATAGGTATTAATATTTTTACTGAGTGTAATATTACTTGTTTAGTAATTTACAACAGACCCGCCCCGGCTTCGCACGGGTACAATATGCATATAAACTTTCCTCTTGAATCACTCTATCTATTGCTGAAAACTGCATTAAAATCTGTTCCGTATTTTAAAAGATCTAAGCGTACAAACAGTGGGAGCGACTTTGTTTTACACTATGTAAAGATGTTGTTGTATTTTGTGACTTATAGCATCATATTGGACGAGTCTGTAATTTTGCTATAATTGGTGGTAAATAAAATAATAAATAACGTTATCTTGGAAGGTATTTCGTGTTCTTTCTAGCCAACTTACCAACGTTTTTTAGTCTTCACTATTCCTATAGCCATTCACGTCACAATCCAAAGCCCAATAATAGTATACCCAACATTCGCCAGCTATGTTAAAGTCCTATGTAATAGGCGGCGAGCCAATTGCCACCAACCGAGCCCAAATCCAGACTCCGTGGCTGCTACTGAGAAATTCCTGATGGAAAACCCAATAACACTTGGCCCGAACCAGGAATCGAACCCAGGACCTCATGCTCAGCAGTCGTGCTTGCGACCACTAGACCAAGGAGGCAGTCAAACACAAAATTACCTACGGATTTGTTACCCAGCTTGAGCTAAGCATGTTTAAGTTACAATAAACAAATAAACAAACAAGAGAGGAAAAAGTCAAACTCGGTTTTCCTACTCTGAAACTTATTTGGCACTTTGGCACAATTAATTTATTATTGAAGCGTCTACCACTAAGTTTATTTTCCTTAGAGGATAAACTTGTCCCCAAAATCATTAACTTTAGAAACGGAAGTTTAAAAACTTATAATACTATTGCCCACGTTTAGTTCGCTCGCACTGGGCCCGCGTCAGCCCGTGGGTCGATTATGTCCCATTCCCTTAAGGCTAAGAGAGGAGGTATGTGGCCCAGCAGAGGAAAAATTACAGGTTTATCGTGCTGGCTGAGCCTACAGGATTATTTGGTTACTTAAAAATATTATTATTATTGGACTCTCGTTGGTCTAGTGGTCGCAAGCGCAACTGCTGAGTATGAGGTCCTGGGTTCGATTTCCCGGTCGGACAAAGTGAAATTGGGTTTTTTTATCAGAAATTTCTCAGTAGCAGTTACGGAGTCTAGATTTGTGTCCGGTTGAAGACAATAGGCTCTATTAAAGGGGCTCAAACATTACTGGCGTAATGTGGGTATACCAACTATTAGGTACACCTCTGCCTAAGCTTTCGGGGATTGTAGGCGTGATGTTATGTTTCTAAAACATTATTGACTGGTTAGGTACTAAATTTAGTTTAGTCCATCTGCGATAGACAAGAATTTACAATTTAGAGTTCGGAAATAATTCTACGAGAACGTACTACCAGGACCATTTTTTAAATCTTATAAGTGCCTAATTCCATCAAAATTCGTTAAGCCTTTAAGTCATGAAAAGGTAACAGATAAACAGACAAACAGGTACTTTCGAACGTTTATATCCCAATTATTCAGCAGTGATCTATGAAAAACCCTCTCAAAACTCATATTTTATATTTCCTGGCAGAAAAGTTTATATTCCAACTTTAATTTACATATTCGTTGAACTGAACCTGGAAAGGGTGGAGAGCGAGCGTCCTTCACTTTGAGAGAGCGCGGCGAACGTTCGGCTGGTATTTAATTTAGTTAAAAGCCAGTGCCTGATAAAGTATGGGCTTCCGAAACTGAATAAAAGCTATTTGCAAAAGCAAAGTGTTGTTTTTGTCACAATACATTTAAAGTGCAAGAGTTGCTTTTAAAATTTTGACGTTACTAGTTGGTAGGTAAACTAAAGTGTTTTATTTAAATAATATAATAAAATAAAAATAAGAAGTAAGTATTTATGCCTCATAAATTAAAAAAAAGAGCAGTATTATGTTTATTTAGTTAAGTAGTTTATATTTAGTTGGTTAATTTGTCTATACTTACCAATATTATATTGAGGTAAGACTTGTTAGTAAGTTTGTATGTAGAGGGTAATCTCCGGAACTATTAATCCAATTGTAAAAATTCTTTCAATGGCAGAAAGCTACATTATTCGTGGGTGCTATAGGCTATACATTATATTTATATCATGCATATTAGCCGAACTATCACATTTTGGTGGACGAAGTCGCGTGCGAAGTGCTGTTTTATATGAAATAGGTTTTTTTTTGTTGTAAGTATTTAATTTTAATTATTCTTTACGAAGCTTAAAAGCTGGCAGATAACATTCCTTGGAATTATTGTTGATGAATTAGTCAAAACCATCCACATCTTAACTAATGGTGCCCTAACTACTCGCAGAAATCTCGAATATGTTAGTGTGCCCCTGCTTACTCCTTGTTCCATTTTATTGTGGTTGGCGCAGTGACTGAGCGATTGACTGTTGCGCTGTGTGTTGCGGGTTCGATTCCCAAATGTTTGTATGACCTGCAGATAGTTGTTCCGGGTCTGGCTGTTTGTGTATGTGAGTTAAAATTTTTGTGAACGTTCCCACGATACAGAGGAAATTCTTAGTGTGGGGCAACATCTTTAAAAAAAAAAATCAAAAGGTTCAAAGGCTGCATTTTGAAAGATTAATCGTGTATGAATGAGAATACTCGGTGCTTCGAGTCCCTGTACAATATTAGTGTGATTTTTAAAACTACAGGATCTGCAGTTTTCACGTAATTTCTGTATTACGGAACCCTTCGTTAGTACAGAAATTAAATGCACGAATACATCAACAATACACAACACATCTGTCATAGCAATCGTAACGATTTGGCGGAAGATGGATCACGAATATAATAAAGACCCTTCTGGAGCTGAAGTTATCGACTGCAAACCGGTTTATTCCCCTCGACTGACCTTCAAGGATTTAGAGATAAAAGAAACCTGGTTTAGAATGAACTAAATCGCATCTGGTTCCGTAACTACGAGTGCAAAAGTTGCTTTGATAAAATTGACCGAACATTTTTGTAAGTTTTTATTTAATAAACGGTTCTTACGGTGAAGGAAGACATCGTGAAGAAACCGGCATGTGTTATGGATTGATTTACACGGGTCGATTTTCGCCGTGCGGATAATAATCGCTTTATAAATCGCACTCACAAAGCCGCATCGCTAGCCCATTTACACAGTTGACTAAATTGCAAGTGCCTGACTAGTGCAAAACAGCTCTCGTGCGGCGGGCGATCGCCTGCAACTGACTACTTACACGGTCGATTTTAGTCACCAGCCGCATGCGGCCGCTCGCCGTGCGGCCGAAGTCAGATGCTATTGCGACTTTAATCTCTTGCTGCCAAGCCGAATTGCCATTAAGATGGTCGATTATCGCCGTGGGGCGGAAATCGACCCGTGTAAACCCCGCATTAGAATCAAAAAATCTAAAACATGTGACATCTACTAACCCGCACTGGGCCCGCGTGGTGGCCCCATTCCCTCTCATAGACATGAGGGCTGGGTTCCGGCAGTGGGAACATTATAGGCTGATTATTCTATGCTCACACTAAACGGTTCTTAGCTGTGGCAGGCACCAAAGGAGGATGAGATAATAAGTTTCTGCATGTTTTGGCGCGATATTGTGTAATCTGCGTAAAAATTTGATGTGTTTTACTTACGTATGAATTTATTACGTTGGGTTAAGATGAAACGCCCTGCCTTGTCGACTCGGCGCGGTGTGCGCTGGCCTTTATAGACTTCTTCAACAATCTGTTCTATGTTACATTTCTTTAAAAGTATAAAGAGCGAAGGTTACACAAGACCAGGCTCCTAGGTACTCTTGTCTCCTGGTACATTGTATTAGACTTGAGTGGACTCGACATACGTTTATAAATAAATACAATTCGCTGTAATCAATAATGGACGACATATTGATTGATTTTCATCAACGCCACGGACTAAACACATGCTTGTCCAGTTAAAAGCGTCCTGTGTTATTAAGGTTGCATTTTAGACCTTATTTAATTGAAATAAGGTCGGTTTTGTGGGAAGGTTTAGTTAGGCTTTCAATTAGTTGAAATCGATTGTGTCCGTAGTTGATAGTGCCACGTGCAAAGGCTACAGGATATTATTTCAAGTGAGTTTTATTTATAATATAATAAGTTTTTATTGTAGGAATTTAAATATCCTACTAATCCTATCTTACTTCCTACTAATATTAATGCTAAAGTTTGTGTGGATAGATGGATGTTTGTTACTCTTTCACGCGAAAACTACTGAACGGATTTGGATTAAATTTAGCATACAGATAGCTTATAACCTGGATTAACACATGGAATACTTTTTATCCCGGTATTATGATCCCGTGGGACAATTATCAAACAACACGCGGGCGAAGTCCTTAATAAAAATTTGTCATATAACTTTTACGGGGTAGCAGAGAGATTTCACAAAAATCATCATCATCAGCTTCCTACGCATATTCCATGTTAGTTGGGGTCACACTTTCATCTCATTTTTCCCTATTAACCGTCATGCTATCATTTGCTCCTTTTTCTTTCATTAGGTATGTTTTACTCACAAAATCCATCCATCTATTCTTTGGACAAAAACAATCACCAATTACTAGTATACCTACATTATCTAATCAGAAATTGCCAACGCCGACCGTACTATAATGATAGGCCTCCCCCATAAAACGCCATGGCAAAATAAATGGTAATTGCCACCCCACCTGGCAGTTGTATATTGATGTCCACGGTCCGTTCTACTCCAGTATGATGTCATTCAGCACGGCATTACGACATATCAAGACGACTCCGCTAAAAAAAGCTCTTTAAAAAGTTTTAATGAATGAAAGTTAGGCAATTTTCTATTCTTATCGCGAAAAACGCGCCAAAAATATCTCAACGTCGCGCCACAGATTAAAAAGCAATTCTTTATCAAAACTTTTTCTTTCGACCTTATTTATTTTTAACGCCGGGTAGACGTGAAATACGCATGCGCGGGTTTTTCACCCTGTCACCTCACATAACCTAAAAGGGGATCAATTTATAAACATTATTTTGTGTAGTGTAATTTTTAAATGGACTGGCGTGTGTGTGTCGGCTTTCCTATTGGCTGTCTGACATCGTACCATTGCCTCAAATGAAGAACAGTCAATGAATAAGACGGCTAGTGAATCAGTGACCGTTTGTTGATGAAAGAGGAACATTATAGTGATCATACAGTGATTATTGTGATAAAAACTAAGTGCAACTATACAAACAGTGTTTTCTATGTGATTTTTGTGTATAATATTGAAGTTTTACAGTGATAAGTTTGAACAATATTGCGGCTGATTTTTAGGTTATGTTGTGTCGCTTTCACGCTGTTTGGGACGGTCAGCAAAATTAGCAAAACAAATTGGCAATTTTTTTGCTGATATATAAATACATTATAATATATTAGGTAGGTACTTACGTAGATTGTAGTTTCGTAAGACACGATTATTTTATCATAATACAGGATTTAATTTTTCAAATAATCAATCATCATCATAAACACAACTGTCGAAATATGGGTGTACTGTAAGGTACACCTCTGCCTAACCCTTCGGGAACTACAAAGCGTTATGTTATGTTATGTAAATCATCCAAATAGGATCGATCATTTTCCTAATAATTTCCGTAACTTTTTAATTTATCGATCCTACCATACTTATGCCAAACGTAGTACATCTCAATTGTTCCCCTTTTTAATGTATTTACACGATTATTATTAAGTTTTAAGTCAATTTTTCAGCTCGCAACTAAATTTTTCAATAGGTATATACAACAGCTGTTTTGTTATCAAATAGGTTTCCCTTATCATTAACCTGTTCACACTGAATCATGAGGAGTCGTTGACTCACAGGCCTCCGGATTCATTTGTATGCTTCGCAAGACATTACGGTACTTCCGTTTTTTGTGCTTAGTCTTCAAATAAGTTTTTATATGTACAAACATAACAGTCCAATAATTGTAACTGTAGGTATAATTTTAACTGAATTAATCCTGTATATTTGATTTATACCATTATTTACTATTTATAAATAGACTTAAAATAATAAAAATAATTATGTAAGTACAAAAGGGAACAGAATTACAGGGCGTCAAAAAATTCGTCCGCATCGTTGTCATCGCGAAAAAAATTGCTACCTATAATTATAAATAATACAGACCTACTGTAACTGTGTACACCTTTCGGTGAAGAAAGATATGAATTCATTGGACAGTGGGGATTGTCTGGCTTGCATTTGCTCGAGTTAGTTAGTTTGCTGCCTCGTTGGTCTATTGGTCGCAAGCGCGACTGCAGAGCACTAGGTCCTGGGTTTGATTCCCAAGTCGGGCAAAGGTTGTTAGGTTTTCCATCAGGAATTTCTCAGTAGCAGGCACAAAGTCTGGATTTGTGCCCGATAGATGGCAATAGGCTCGCCCCCTATTTATTATATGGGACTTAGACATGACTGGTGGATGGGTGTACTATTAGGGTATCTACGCCTCTGCCTAACCCTTCGGGGATTACTGGCGTGATATTCTGTTATGTTAGTTAGTTTTCACCCCGCAGTGAACCCTCGTGGTGGATAAAGAAAAAAAAAAAAAAGATATTTTTCTTATTTATTTTTTTGTACTCTATCACTATGCTGTCCTATTTGACCCCAAGGTTGACTGGTAGAGAATGCCTTGTGGCATTAAGTCCGCCTATGTACCACTTTTGTACATGAAGTTTAAATAAATAAATAAATAACGGCCCACCCCCTCTCACCGGGAGGAGGCTTGAGTCCCAACATTGAGAAGAGAAATGCCATAGGCTGATTATACTTATTAGTCTGGTAAATGAGTGCTCAAAAGGGGTATGTGGTTGGAAAAGTCGAAAGCAGAAAATCTGACTTATGAACTTTGTTTGGACTAGTTAGAAGATAAACATATTAAAAGTCCTGACCCCTCCGAGGTGAGCCCGAGGGATGGGTGGGCAAAGAAGGTCCCGTTTTTTGGTTTTTTGCTTATATCTCGAAAACGATGCGTCGTATAAAATTTTGTTGTACTACATAATAAAACCTCATAAAATTCTCTACAACTTTGTTTGTCACACTTTTTATGTATCTCTTATCGTTGAATTGGTATGAGCTCCGAAAAACGAACAATTTTTAAAAAATTGTCCAATTCTCTGTCCCGTTCGTCTTCGTTTTTGTTTTGCATCTCGAAAACGGTGTGTCACACGAATACGTATTGTACTACACAATGAAATCTGATAAAATTCTCTACAACTTTACTATATATATTTTTTTTTTTTATTTCGTTTTTTTTTTTTTTTTTGGAGATTGATAAAAACTGTGACAAACAAAGTTGTAGAGAATTTTATGAGGTTTTATTATGTAGGACAACAAAATTTTATACGACGCATCGTTTTCGAGATATAACCAAAAAACCAAAAAACGGGACCTTCTTTGCCCACCCATCCCTCGGGCTCACCTCGGAGGGATCAGGACTTTTAATATGTTTATCTTCTAACTAGTCCAAACAAAGTTCATAAGTCAGATTTTCTGCTTTCGACTTTTCCAACCACAATCATTCATTGCCCAGGCTATATACCTAGTCTAGTCTATTACTCCAAATACCATATAACTTGACCTCGACGTGTGTAGTGTACATTGAGTCATCGCAACACTAGTCCCAGTTTCTGAGCTAAGACTGCTAGATCAACAATGTCTACGTTTGTGGTGTATGACGTCAATTTATCGTGATCGCGTTGCCTAATGATGATTAAGTGTTTATGTAGGTAGGTTATGTGGTAATTAAATAATAATCGCCACCTGTGTAATATGGTTGTGAATTTATACCAGTCTTTAGTTGAAGTCGGTTAAGATAAAATTGTTAAAACAAACGTATGTGACTTGGTTGGTTTGTGGGTGACTAAAATGTGTCCAATAAAAAATAACAGAACATCTTTGCACTTTATACGTTGCAATCAAAAAGTTGGAAATCGTTGATTATTCAGTATTACGATATTATTTATTTTATTTCATGAGTCATCGTAATCATCGTCTATTTTGCGTCAAACTAAATTACTTAACTTAATTTTAGGGCACTACAGAGCAAAATTGAATTTAGTAACATTGATGAATATAATCAAAACAACGAAATATTTATCTGCTATTCGCGACGTTGGCAACTTTCTGGTAAATACTGAAGTTAAACCCAAACTTAAACCTACCGAAACTTTTCTAATTTAGATTGAAATCTATTTAAACAATTATTCTAATTTACGTAATTGGCCACAAATATTTAGTTGATGGGTAGATAAATATCAACAAGTGGACATTCATGGCTACCCATAAACAAAATGGCTGATCGATAAAGTTGTCACGCTATGCTGAAAACATTACGTTATTACTTACTCATTTAAAACCAAAATCACATCAGGGTTTTTTCGTCTCGTTGGTGTAGTGGTCGCAAGCGCAGATGCTGAGCACGAGGTCTTGGGTTCGTTTCCTAGGTCGGGCAAAATGTTATTGGGTTTTTCTATCAAGAATTTCGCATAAGCAGCCTTGGTGTCTGAATTAGTGCCCGGTTGATGTCAATAGGCTCGCCCCCTAATACATGGGACTTAAACATAACTAACGAAATGTGTGTACTATTCGATACACCTCTGAATAAAGGCGAGATGTTATGTTTATTTGTCGTTTTTCGAGGAATTACAATTTTCTATACACTCATTTTAACCACGTGCCCATTTAATATATTTTTGCATAAAATAATTAATAGAACAAAAAATAAAACTTGTAACTCATGATCATTAACGGTAGCTAAGACCATGTCTGTCACGCGTTGTGGCTTCAGATGTTTGATACCAGAAATTATAATAATAATTCAAATCGAAGTATTTAGTTACTTATCCTGGCCTCATAGATAACTATAGTTTTTAAACATCAAAAGTATAACTGAAATGTCTATGTTTATTGTTATTGCTTTTCAATATTCGATCCCCAACTGCTTTGATTAGCACCGTACCAAGTACACTTACGAAATTAGAAGTTAACCGGTTTTTTTCAGTAATTATTTTTAGTCCTTTTGTTACCCTTGTCGTCTAAGTACTCGTACTGGCATATTCTCAAGATTACCTCTAATAAAAGTCTATTCTTGGAGGCTGAAACGAATAGTCAAAGACCAAGTATAGTTCGCGTCACGTAAAAAGAACGCTGACCGCTCAAATAAACTTTCTCAATTTTTGTTATTCTAGCCTTTTCCAAAGTACAAAGTAGCTAGTAAAGTACCTATTACGATTCTACAATGAAACAATTATACTTATATTATAAAAACAATAGCTTAGTACTTTAGGACGATACAGAATAACGTGCGCAAACACATCCCGTCCACTGTCGCTCAGCGTTCTTTTTAAATGACGGGACTTATATCCACCGCATTATTTAGGTACCGACCACATCGATAAATGTAATATTATTATCTAAACTTTCCAACATTAAAAGTCGAGTGTAAATCAAGGTATTTCCAAAACGATATCAGCCAAGTTCTTCAGCTAATGAACCGGGACTAATGCCCAATATCTTTCCACTCAACTTGAGCACTTGCGGAGGCTCTCCAAAAGGATTGTTATTATAGGAATGTGTGTATTTGTTTCGTTTGACTGCCTCGTTGATCCAGTGATCCCAAGTACAACTGGTGAGATTGTGGTCCTGGGTTCCGTTGTGAGGTCGGGTATCTCGATTTGGTTTTGGTTTTTCTGTAAGGGATTTTATAGTTTGCTACTTTAAAATTCCCGGTGGTGTCTCACTCCTGTGCCTCAAAGAGTACATGAAGCCGTAGGTCCAGCATCTGATCTCTCCCCAGTCATGCCCAATTGCCGTCCTTTTGTATTAAGAGAGTGGTGGCGACATCTACGACGCCACATTGGAACTACGCACCATCCTAACTCAACGCAAAATAATCCTGCATTGCGCATTCTTTATCCTCGAAATTATTAATGTACACGAAACTTTCCACATACAAAAGAAATAAAGAATGTAACTGTGTCTATAAAACACTACAAGACTTACTTGTGCACTATAACAAACTCTGTGCACGTGATTAGTCTCCGTTGAGATAGGTCACCGTGACTGATACTCTGTGTGGAAATTATAATTATAGCTGCAGGTATTTGCTTCGTTTGTAAATGCTGTGTCTACGCTGAAGATAAGGGGTTGGTGACAAGGCCGACTGTTCAGGTTTAGTCATAGCACAGACAGACTAAAAATTCTACAAACACTTAGCTTATCTTCATACAGTCTCGTAGTTTGTTGTCGACCAGTGGGTCATCAAGTCACTTATACCTACTGTTCCAAAGTATTTGATAAAAGTGTAAACCAACTATTCAAGATGAATTCTTACTCAATCACTTACATTACACAAACAAATAAACACGCTAGCTTTTGCCCGCGGCTTCGCTGTCGTTAATTTAGAATTTGACAATTAAACACTTAACAAACTACTAAAGTTTCTATAAAAATAAATAACGTGTGTAAATTGTAAATGTCAACGAGATATTATCCGCTAACATTGAGTTTTAAAATAACTTCCAAAATCAAATGAACAAAACAACTATTCTAAGTTGTTTTAAAATTAGAAATACGGGATTAAAGGTATCCAACTTATTATATCAAAGCACTCGATTTATAAGTGGCACTGGCACCTGGCACTATGTTTTCTGATCCACTTGTGTAATTTTTTCATCAAACACGTTTGGTAAAGAGTTTATGACTTTAGTCATAAACCATGAACGATGATTCATTCACCATTTCTAACCAAACATCCTTATCTCCAATTTGAGCAACGTAATTTCCTTTCCCAGTTTTAATTCTGTGGTTTCCTTGATTTCCATTTACAAAGCTGAGTGACATGAATGAAACGAGACTTATAGATGAACGAGCCCTGCTGCGCCAACCTCAAATAAATTGTGATAAAGGCAGGAGTGAGAGATAATGAGTGAAAGACATTTAAAACAATAAATACTCAAATAGTGTGGTGATATCAGGGGTGCTACACACTTTCGATGTTAATGGCAATGCGATGGAAATATTTTTTCAACAACAAAGCCGAATCAAAGTAATAACTAATTGACTACAGTTTGTCTTATAGCACAGTATTTAAAGAAAATTTTTGACCTATATCTCAAGATGCAAGCGTCAGAGGATTGACGAGTTTTAGATAGTGATTCAGCACCACATATAATGGGTGTAAAAATACCCTTGGCACTTGTACTGATCTGTCTCTGTCGGTCTGGAATTAAAAAAAAAACACAACACATGTGATTTTTTTTTCGTCCAAGGCTGCTCAACCCCCGGCCCGCGGGCTACAATATGTCCCAAGTATAAGTTGAGCAGCCTTGTTCTAGACCATACCTGTTCCTGAGTCCTACCGTAAAATGTGATGTTTCACCAATTTTTGCGTAGTTACTCAGTTTGATGTACATACAAAATGCTTGGTTGGCGACATTGAAGATTAATTTCAGGTTATTACCACAGATCACAACTTTTTCATGATAAAAATCCTGTGCTATTATCCGTTTGGCATCTACCATTGCTGAATCGCATTAGGGTTAGCTCGGCACAATCTCACCTAAGCCGAACGTCTTTTTCCTTCACGTGTATTTATTTACATGTGCCAATTCGATTTCATGGCCCGACTACGCTGAATCATGCGTAGCATTCCTGATACTACTATCAATGAACGTCTTTGCATGTTCGCGGAGATGTTTACAGTATCAATGACATTGCTAAGAGATGTAAGCCCTGCCACAGCTACTGCAACTGTTATCATTTTTATCGTCGCAATGTTAATAGTGCGACGATAAAAATGCCAACCAGTTATAATCACCATTTGTTCTGTTTGAGCATAATTAAGTCATATGTTTTTCTGCCATTTCAGTTTATATTGGCGACTGGTTAAAGTGTGACTTGATTTAATTTTTTTTGTTATTTTATGAACAATGTACTAAATGGGAGTGTGTGAATGCAGTTTTTAAGTGTCTTATTTATGGTGTATCTACAGGAGTTCATACGTAGTAATTGATGGTAGTAACTCAGAAGTGTATGATTTGGAATGCGTTGAAGATATCCCAGGTATACACCGGTATAATTACAGATTCTTTGGAAGTACCTATTTAATCGTATGAAGAAGATTCTATAGCTAAACCATGTATACAGTTGGTACTCATGTTTGAACTTGATCATATAATATACAAGGTGCTAACAAAATGAATTAAACATGAGTATAGGCATTTATCGTATTATCTTGGAATGTGTTTGGGTGAATATCCCTGCAGCAAATTTTACGTGTCCACGTTGAGAATCCAGCTGTAAAATGATAGGATGTTTCTTATTTTTTTTATACTGAACTACGTAACTTGGTTCAATTAGGGCCATTTTTTTATAAGTAAATATAAATAATCAGGAAAAAAAATCGCCTTAAAATTCAAGTTTGGTGGCTTGTCCCCGCTCCATTACGTAATTGCATTCACCAAACTAACAATTTTGGGTAAAATAACAAATAAACAATTTCCTTAGTATATCCATAAGACTTATTATTAAAAAACAATTAAACCATATTATAAAATCTAATTTAAAAACACAGGACACTCGATCAAAGTTTGTCCAAGCAAAAATCAAAATTTTCGTGGCACTTTCTCAATTTTCATTAAGTTTCGGGTGTGTGATCAATAAGTGTTGGGCCAGCACTTGCGCGTAACAGGTATGTTAGTGCTGTGATTACCCGCCAAAAACGTAAGTACTCACCTTGGGCGGCACGGGGGAAGAATTGTTCAATTTTTGGTGGATCGATTTGCTTTCGATTTTAAAGTGTTTTAATAGTAAGCTACACGTTTTAGCTGGTGATTTGGGTATCATATAAATCAGTAATATAAATTTAATTGTAACTTAAAACCCTTTTTATTAAGATTTGTTTTATGCCTGGTTCCAATTTGGCGTGAAAACGCCACCAAAATTGAAAATGAGCCACCAAATTTTAATAAAAATGCACTTTGTTGATATTGACCCTTGTTTTTATTCAATAGTTTAAGAACAATCGAATTCCAATCGCAAAATATGCAAAATTAATCCAATTTAAATCGAATTTGAGTCGCTGATAATAGTGAAATGCAAGCAATAAATTCTTATTTGTTTATGTTATTTCCTGCAACTACACATACATACATAAACTCACGCCTTTTTCACGTGGGGGTAAGCAGGAACTGCAGAACCGCGCTGCTACGATCCTTCCTTAGTTCGCATGAAACTACGTTTGGCAAAAGTGTGGTTAGGTACGACATAGTTCATAAGTCCAGGAATTTTGTAAACATTTTAAACAAACAAATAATAATAAAAATATGAAGGAAAGATTGAGAATAATTGATATAGTGACCCTGAAATTGTAGTAGTCTTCTCTAGCCAGCTGGAGGGCAATATATATTTATTGATTCCGAAGTACATTCTAAGCTTACTTTTTTACCAATCGCTCAAATGCAACAGTAATTATATTACAATTTCAAATGACATCTTGTAATCCCAAAAATATAGAAAGCAAAACAAAATTATATGTCAATACGCCACAGCTACGACATAATTATGTCAATTATGGCTACCTTCACTTTCTTAAATATTCGGGGACCTATACAAGTATGTACCTACCAAGGGTATTAGCTAGTTTCCTTACAAAATCCTAAACATCTACAATCATAATCCTCTTAGCTACTTTCTTATATTGATTAATGTACTACAGTATTATTTTCCTCAATCACTTGCTAATTCATTGATAAGTAAATATTAATATTAGAAAAATTATACCAGTCAAATAAGCAGATGTAACACCTCAAGTTCTTAAATTTTCAAATGCTATCGTCGATTAGAACAATACAATTTGACTGCTTATCCCAAAAACTTATCATCTTCGTTTATCTAAACAGGTAGTAACACAGCGGTATCATAAAAGACTGATAACACTAATCTAGCACAGAATGAGCTAAATAGAAAGTTATATCACGTTGCCAACGAACTTGGGACCAATAGATGTGATAAGCGAAACCTTAACAACGAAAGTGTCTTATATTGATAAGGGGAGTATAAATACTGAAGATGACTAAGAAAAGCTCGTCACAAGCCGCTGGTTTGTTGCAAGTAGACGATCCTGAAGTTAGAAGAAATTCTTTAACAAGCAGTGTCAACATGGATGACCTTCCGAGAGCCTCTCGGAAAGAGTACCATGTGGTTAGAGGGAGATGGTTTATTCTCGCGATATTTGTGATATTCTCGGCGTCCAACTCTCTGCAGTGGGTGCAGTACACCATCATCCAGGATATTGTGATGAGGTATTATGGCGTGTCGGGGAACTTGGTGTCTTGGACTTCCATGATCTACATGATCACTTATGTTCCTTTGATACTTGTTGGGAGCTGGTTCCTTGATAAAACGGTGAGTGAATTTATATTGATTTTACTTTGTATTATTGTTTAGGATGTTAACCTGTCAAATTATGTTGATAGAGATCTACCTTTCATTTTTTTGTAAACACAGGTCGTAATCTTTACGTAATTGTCACAATTTTAACTAAATATTGTAGTGTAATAACAAATTAAGTTTCTATCAAATAATTGTTTACAGTAGCGTGTCCAGCGTGTCCTTTCTCTCTTTTTGTATACACTTGAGAGTGTTAACAACGTTAGAAGTTTGTAGGTGCCTGTAGCAGGCGCTGCAGTTTAAATCGAAAATTCTTTCTGTAATCGTGATCTATCTATCAAATAAATCAGAGCCTTCCTCTTTTCACTACTAGGTACGTTGGGGTTGGCTTTCAGTCTAAACGGTGGCAGCTGATTAAACGGTGCCAGTAAATAACATGGAGCGACTGCATACCTGACTTCCACGACCCAGTAACTTGATATCACGATATCCTTTCATACGACTAGTTTACAGAATTTCAGCTTTCTGACTACCTGTAACAACAACGAAATTGGAGCAAAATATTCTGAAAAACAACCTTAAAATAACCTGGTCTCTATTAAATGGATATATAGGCAGTTTAATGGCAATATTGCCGTGTTTTAGTGCCAAAACCAACACAATAACTTGCGTACTTGTTGCTTATAAACGACAGCTTTCATCCAATTAGTTTCCTTTCCGCAACGTTAAAATGCTTATGGTTGTTTAACGGGCACAATGAAAAGCTTTTACCTTTGTTATTGAGTTATTCCATATGGATACTCTGTTGAGTATTATTAAATGATGCCATGTCTTCGTTAAGTGCCTTCCGTACGTGTACATACGTTTGGTCGTTTTGTACCAACAATAATAATAACTACATGGTTTTTTTGGCTACAAATTAAACGACTTAGGACTGCCTCGTTGGTCTCGAAGTCATGAAATAACCCCCCCCCCCCCCGCTCTGGGTGGAGTGGGAGGGAGTGTCAGACTTTTACTGACTAAAACCCATCCATGTTCCTTCTTTGCCCTTTGTATTCCAGGGCCGCGGTATCTCTTTCGAACTGTCCCGCAGCCCCGGCAGGCATCGGCCCTTGCGGGCCAATTCCTGTTGCTGACATCTCTTTGAGGCGCGCGTGGAACACGAATGCGCCGTCGACACGGCCTGTCGTCATAAGACGGACGGACAGTGAGCTAACCCATTACTCACCGTCCACAGGCCTGTGCCTACGGCGGCCGGTAGCAAGTGACCCCCGACGCCCGGGACGGCCTTGTTGGTCTTGTGGTCGCAAGCGGGCAAAGTGTTAATAGAAATTTCTCATTAGTAGCCACGGTGTCTGGATTTGTGCCCGGTTGATGGCAATAGGCTGACTCCCTTTCACATGGGACTCAAACATAACTGGCGAAATGTGGTACTATTAGGTACCTACATCTCTGCCTAACTCTTCGGGGATTACAGGCGTGATGTTAAGTTACTTAGTGTTATATTTCTGTACCAACTACCAGAGTACTCCATGGTATTCACCTCACCCCTTCCTCATACCATGCTACTTAAGTTTCGTAATAAATGGGGACCATGTCTACTGCATGCCGCTGGTCGCTGTGGACGTAACCAGTCAGTTCACGGAATCAAATTATGTTTCTTAAAATTTAACTTGATTAAAATGACTGCTTTCAGGATGTAGATACATAACTAAGCCGTTAATTTTATTAGGACTATCTTTTTTATAGTTTAATTAATACTCGTATTTACATAGCGTAAAATACTAACTGCATAAAATAATATGCATTTGTTTTTATTTATTTCGATAGAACCAAAGCTACTATAGTCTCTTAAGTTTGTGGGGTATTCCTCAAAGCACAACTATTTTTAAGCGCAACTAAATTATTCCTCGAAGCGCAAGCATTAGTTGCGCTCACAAATTAAAATTAAAATATTATACTTACATGTTTATTCTTCAAAGCGCAACCATGATGAAAAATATCGTTAATGAATCCATCATACCCATCTCTATTTTTCATCATAGTTGCGCTTTGAGGAATACCCCACTTGTTTAGAACTTAGATTTTGTTGACTATAAAGCATTCGTAAATAACTTACTTTTACAATTGTTCAACATCATCAAGAATTCAAGACTGATTAAATGAACTGTACTTGAAACATTTTCTCTCATAGGTTGTATTTATTAAACGGTTTTTTTAATGTCGGTCATGTTATAGTCTCTTGCCTAGATACACACGGCGACACTTAAGGTCGAAGGCGACATTTTCAGTACAGCATGGCCTCGCATTGTATATGTTTCCCGTACAATGAGAGATCCGCAAAACCTGGTTTTGTATAGCTTGATTGGTCGTCGTGCGTCCATGTTTAATCCTACAACAAATCGGCTTCCAATTAATAGAGTGAGTGGCTTAACATCGGTATGGGACTCTTTATCTAGCTAATAATATAATATCCTATTACCGATTATAGTGGACTTATAACCACTTTCATTCCAATACATGAAGTAATCCTCTCCGTGCTCGATGATAACCACGTCAATCGTTGCCTTTTATCAGCCATTTTGACAGTCTTGATCCTTAGAGTTGTCAAGTAATCAATGAACAGTAGTGTTATTTACATTATCCGAGTGATTACGATTAATATGCGTATTGCTGTGCGGTCGATTTGTAATCGATAAGCGTCGTATCAAACTCTAATTTAGCATTATTTAACTCGGCGTTTAGCGTGACTTTTAAAATGGTGGTACCTGCACATGTTATTAAAAAAATGTACATATTATTATTAACTTTTAATTTTATTGTTGCCGTATGTGTGGGAATTTTGCCAGAAATAAACAGTTTTCTTTTTAGTCAAATTCAAAATATCTTACATTTTTTGGCGCAAGTTTTTTTCATAGGACGCGCGGACGGTTCAAGGAGTTTTCAGCTTGAAATTCTTAATACAGAAACCATGTGTGTATAGAGATACTTTTCATTAATTATCATTTCAGCCGTAAGACTTTTATTGCTCTACATAAATTAGCCTCCCAACTCCCCAAGTATAGTACCAAGTATTCCTCCAAAAAATATTAAAATTTCCGTGTACCAAAACCGAAAACTTTGGCCATGTATCAAACGCGGCATATCGCATTCACACAGTCGCGTAGCTTAGCAATGCATGCTATTCATCATTCGGCTTTTATTTCACGGGAAAATGTACGAAAACGTAAAAACACGAGTAGCACGCACGAGTAAACACCAGCTTAGCTTGCAATTTTTCGACCGAAATACGAGTGCACATCTCAAAAAAAAATGTTATAAATTCATAGATATACAGTTGCATGTTGGGGTCGTTTTGTAGTCTCACCAGTATTTTACATTCAACGACTGCCTATCTGACAGTCGTTACAGGTAGTCAGTGGCCAGAAAGTCTGACAACCAGTTTTACCAAGGGGTATCGTTTTACCCAGTACTAACTGGGTTGTGAAGTTCAGATAGGCAGTCTAATGTAAAATTCTGATACTCAGCCGCATCCGGTTAGACTGGAAGCCGACTCCAGCTGGGAAAAGGCGAGGAAGATGATGACTGCCTATCTGACTTCCACAGCCCAGTTAATGGGGAACACGGTACCCTTGGCAAAACTAGTTGGTAAACTTTTCCGAGGCATGGATGGAGTCTTAGTATTTAATGGATGGTCACCATTACGGTCAGTATCTAATGACGGCGGTCATTAGATGGGTGTGATGGGCTCAGCAAGCGTTGAAGATCAACCCGATCAGCATTTATTATTTATCCACGAGCTTCATGTTGTCCTAGTACGCGAATATCAGAATATAGTTGAAACATGCTATACTAATAAATAAGGATATAAAATGAAAACTCCGTATTATTTGGTGCTGAACTGCTGACCAAAGCTGGCCGAGAGAGATTATGTAAAGTATTGGTTATTGTTATTAGTGTTTGAAAATTCTAGTTTGTGTGAACAGGCGCTGTTCAGCGAACACTGATGTTTGTATTTTGTTTGGCTGAAACTTCAAATGGCAAAATTATCCTATACTATTAAATGAGCAATATTTGTTTTTATCTGTTTGTAATAGCGTTCTAGAAAACGGCTTAAACGATTTCGATGAAAGTTGCAATATAGGGGGTTGCTGCAACGACTGTCAGAGATCTACAAATGACAGCCGGGACCTTAACGTGCTTTCCGAGGCACGGTCCAGGCAGCAGTTCCATACATTTGGCGCTAAAAATGACGATGAATGAAGTAGGTGTCTACTATTCATACACACATTTTACGTCAACCCTTCCCCTGCTGTCATCTCATTAACCCTCTCACAGCCACAATCCGGGGGGATTCTGCCTGTGAGAGGGTTAACAAATGTAAATTCATTATGCTCACGTCTGTCCTAAAATGCACATAATTTCGTTAGGACAGGTCTCATCTGCGATGTTTCTGTATGCTATTTTATGGTAATACACGGGACATGATAAACTTGGCTGAAGTGATGCTAATTTATTTGTTCAGTGATTTAGAAGCAGTGGTAAGTGGGATTATGTCTAATTAACTACTCACTACTTAGAGCCGTTGCACACCACGGCTTTTTATGCGCTGACGACGCGCGTAGAACGCAATCAGGACGCTCAGCAAACGCAAGTCTGAAGTCAGGTTATTTACCTTTGCACAAGATCCCTGCGGTTGTATCGCTATAAACGCGCAGAGGACGCGCTAATCAAAAACGCGCGTCGTCAGCGCATAAAAAAAACGTGATGAGCAAAGGCCCCTAGGTATGACTTCCTCTGCTGGTTTCGTCGTCTTCAATAATGAAGCCTTGTTCATCCCGTTTTCGGGTAAGCTTCGTTTCTGCTGTCTTCCTGGTCGGTGCTTTCCATTTTTACTTACTTTGTTGTACTAGGAAGATGATGATCACAGGGCCAGTTGTCTCGCATACACAGACATTTTATACTATTGTCTAAAAAACCTACTATTGTTCCGACCTTGCCTGAACGAAAGCGATGGCCGATTCAACAAATAAGTGTGGAGAAAAAAAGCTTTATTTGGTCTTATTTTCGGGAAATGCGGGTAGTTGATATCTACCTTCATTGATTCTGTTAAAACGGGGACAACGCAACATAATACTGCACAAATAAATCATTTCACCGCCAAGATATACTCCACTTTAAAACATACATTATCGATGTCACCTAACCGGACACCGATCGTTGGCTACATTTCACCCTTTGTTGACTCTCCGCCTTCATCCATCTTGCAGCACCACTCTAAGATGACCCTGATATCACGCCGCTCTGAATACAAACACAACAGTTACAAAGAACGATAGTTCACCAGAGGGCTCAAGTTATTGTGGACGCATTAGTAAGCGTATGTAATTAAGTTTCCCGGGACCATTTGTGTTGCAAAGTTAAGTAAACATGAATTTTCTTGAGAATATGTCAAGTTTAGTGTTGGTTTTCTCGAGGAGTGGGATTGCGAGATAAGTTCGTTTGAAAAATTCGAGCTTAAAACTTTTTTGACTTGGTCCTTTTAGGCGAAGCGCTGTGTTTATATGGACCTAGTTAAATTTATTGATGACTAGCTTTTGCCCGCGGCTTCGCTCGCGTTAATTTAGAATTTGACAATCAATTTGGGTTGTACTCTGCTTATAGTAATATAATTTAATCATGATTCGAAAGACACGTGGCGCCATCTATTATCATAAGGTCGTTATTGTTGTTTTCCTCGGGAACAGTACTTTTTTCCGGGGTGAGAGGTACCCTATGTCCGTTTCTGTACACCTGGCAAGGTATATACAAAATTTCAGGATGATCGGTTCAGTGGTTTAGGCGTGAAAAGGTAACAAACAAACAAACTTACTTTCGCATTTATAATATTAGTAAGGACTAGTAAAGATGCAGTACTGCACAAGTTTTAATAATTGAATGCTCAAAGTTATTAAAAAATAAAACCAGAGAGAGAGATATCATAACTTCATCCCTATTTGTTTCCACGTTAATATTATTCTCATAAAGATTAACGATCTTTTGAATTGTGCACCACAGATCTCATTCTTTTCGTAATATCGAATCACCAGCCTGATAACTACTACTTACCACACCACACCTCCTTTCACAACACTAGATAGAAAATTAAAGAAAACCCATCACCTTCATTTGCTTTTTTTAATAACGTCCATTTTTAACTTAGTTTGTTTATTTTTTATGTCAACATCTTTCTTAAAAAAAATGCAATATATTTCTCTTGACCTAGATGCATTAAACATGCTGGGAATAAATCAATAGTGTTCGCTATTAACTGTCGTTGATGATAAACGCTGACTCAGGGTCCGCTCATTAAACAATGGAACTACCCTAGATGTGGAAAAGATGGAAGAGGCTTCAAGATCTTAAGAGGAAAGGCTAAAATCAGTCAGGGTGGGTGAAGTTTTTATCACTTCAGTAGACTGCGTCCCAAAAGATTAAGAACAGTGAAAAATGGAACCAAGAAATGACGTCATTTATAAACCGCATCTGATTTTTCAAATGGAATCTAAAATTATGTAATTTTTTATGTTCTTTCTGAGATCGCAACTAAAGAGAATTCTAAGTACCTAATGAAGACATCAACGGATAGAGTTTATAAAATTCACGACTTTTAGAAGCATAAGCACAACACAGCATAGTGAACCTTAAACGTCCACAACTCAGATACTCCTCCTCTCAAAGACAACAGTGTGGGCCGTAATCGGCGGGCACAAAAATAAACTGGATGAATAATATCAAAGTCTGTGATGCATCGATCCATCCCACATTACTCCAATCAAGAAGGAAGCCCCCAATTCCACCCGTAGACCCACGCCACTTCTAGATAACCGCGCATCAAGCATCAGGGGTGCGAGTGACCTAATTCCCATCGTAAGTGCGCTCCAAGACAAATGGCGGCCACATCATACCATCGGCATCGCTCCAGAGCTCTCAAATACGGGGTGTATCCTTTTAGTATTGACTATTGATATATCGTTTGTTTCAGAAGAGATTGTTTGTGTTTATTCAACTGGTTCTTGTATGGATGGCGGGATTTTCCTTTTGAGGGAAGTAGCGTGTCAAATAATTTTTGAACGAGATATTTAGATTGGATTTAAAAGATTGGTGGGCTGTGATTTTGTAGAATTTTGCATTCAGACGTATGATCAAGTCGTGTGGGGGCCGGCGGTCACTTATCAATTTGATTATAGTCAAGCCACACTTTTTTCAGACATTAGTAGATTACCATACGAACCTTAAACTTATGCTGTCACTTACGGATATCTTCCGTGATTGTTCATTATTTTGAGCTCGCGATATTCAACCCGCGATCCTGGCGCTTGCAACAGCGTCGAAATATCGGGAGCTCAAATTAATGAACAATCACGGAAGATATCTCGTAAGTGACAGGATAAGTGTTGTAAACCATGAAAGCTTAAAACATACGTACCTTACTTAATAGTAGACTCGGTCAATTGACATCCGGGTCCAATACTTTAGAAATGTTCAAAAAACTTGTATAACATGAAACACTTTGTCATTCAGTACTTTCAAGGATATTTTTGTAAACAAGATTGTACACAATACAATGTTATTTATTTACGTAAATATCACAAAAAATATCAAATCATTTATTCTATGATTAAGGTACCATACATCTATACTTTTTCTTGCTATCATAGTAAATATGTACAAAAAATGTTTATTGAAAACCACTAAAGCGAAACCGAACATGTATTAAAACGTGAATGCGTAAAATATTGTTAGATTTAAAAATAACTCAATACATGATCACACAATATTTACTAAAAAAACTGGAGTTACAAATCATTTCTATAAAACTGATAGATTTAGGGCACTAGTTTACCTAAATATTATGCAGGCTCCATTTAAATCACTGATAGTGTTTACCTACTTGATCGGTTCACTACGTGGTTCCCTTAGTGCTTACAGCCTAGTGACTTTATTAACGTCTGGTTACTTGCTAGCGACGGCACCAAACGCACAGTACGACCCGATACGAAAATTTTGGAACGTTCGTTTCATTTCGCTACTCGCTAAGCTGTAGGCAAGCCACTTGTCAATGCGTATGTAGCCTTATCTACTGAATTTACCGCCATAAAAGACAAAGCGGAGTCTGCAAACAGTATTTAAATACTAGTATATCCGCAACATCAAACCCTTTTCAACCAAGCAACGAAAACCATCTTCCAATCCGGCTGGTCACCGTGGAAGATCAAGACCAAAACCCTCTAAAGAAGATACCTCAAACCTATTCAATAACAAGAAAAGAGACACAAACCCAAGAAATACTTAACTTAACTACAAAGAAGAGAGACCAAATATACAGAGACATATGGAATTCTTTAGAGGAGACCTTCACCCTCACTTGAGGAGGGGTTCATGCAAACAAACTTCAAACAATTAACATACATATTTATCCACTATTAAAACATTGTCAAATATTAAACATTGTGAACAGTGGCAAAACCGCACCACTATTTTCTCAAACTGTTCATTTTATTTAAACTATGTAACTAAATACCGTACTTACACACTTTCTATTCTGTAATTTTCTGCATGATATAAAAGGTTTTTTTTTTTAATTATATCTATATATATAAAAGGAGAACTGACTGACTGACATATCAACGTACAGCCGAAACTACTGGGGCTAGGAATGTGAAATTTTATACACGGCTTCCTATTATAATGTAGGGGAGCACTAAGAAGGGGTTTTTGGAAATTTAACCTTTAAGGGGGTGAAAAGGGGGAATTTTGTTTGTATGGAAAATGTACGTAACCCACGCGGACGAAGTCGCGGGCAAAGTGCTAGTTATTTATATTCTCTACTGCCTCCATTGGTCTTGGTCCTTCCATCCGTAAGAGGCTTTCTCACAGAACAGTTTCCAGATTTAGTCCATTGTCATCTGGCCTAAACGGCAACATTCAAACATGTCATGACAATAAAACTAACAAGTCTAATGTCAAGTTCAAGTGCCACTAAACTGGTCCAAATAAAGGCCATACCTTGACAGTGACAGTGACACAGTGTATAAACATTTGTATCAACGAGTATCGGCATACTCGATAATTTACAAATGTTTATTCACTGATAACAATCGATATTATGTCTATTATCTGCACACGTGTATCATCGATTTGTGGTACGATTGGCGAAATTGATAAGTGTCTGTTGATAAGTTCTATGCAGCGAAATAAAAATGCTTGAAAGGTTCATAGGCCCTATAAATCTCATATCTGACAGATTGCATACTGAATTAACCACTGGGTTGTCTTTGGTAGAGCACTTACCTAGTAAACAAGTTTTTACTAGGTATACTCACCTACTATTATAATTAAGATATTAATGCTTGCGAGCATCATTCAGGAATACCTACCTTCAACTAATTGACACGATGTAGACCACGCATGATTTTTTGTCTGCCTTCAGATTCAAGTGTTTTATCTTATGTAGATACTTTTTGCCGGTTATCAGTTTAGGTACTGCTACTACATGACACGGCAGACAAAAAAGTTTATCGCAATTATCGTCCACTTTTATTCGTCTAAATAAGCCACTCCACATGGAAGGCTCGTGAGGTGCTCGCGTGTATCAAGCGTGCACTTGTAAAGAATTTGTTTTTGAGAGGATTTAATAATGTTTTATTATTTTTTCTGGTAACATTTATTTTAATATCCAAGTAACTTGTTCGCGCAAGCCCAGAATCAAACTCAAACTTAGCGCAAAATATTTATTTCATAATCAATTCCAGAGACCTTTGCCCAGCAGTGGGCTAATATAGGTAAAAAAACCGTTTCATACCAGGCACTTTTGAATTATCAAGGAGTCGATCAGTCACAGCCAAAATTATGAAGCTGCCCATTCCAAAGATGATGATAAACGCTGAATCTATGAAGAAGAACGGGCAAAAAACTCAATAGACAATGTTTTAAGTCCACGTTTTGTTTGTTATGTACCTATTTGTGTAACTACAAACCTTTGACCCTGCTAAAAGCTAACAATTCTACTCTTCGTATTACTGCTCCTTTCACCATAGTCAGAAACATAGGGATAAAAGGTACATAAATACCTGGGTACTAAAGCAGTTTTTCCAAAGTCCCATTCAATTGCAAGTCACGTAGTGTCACCCGTAGTGAAAACTTATTGCGCGCAAATCGCTCACAAACTATTGTCAACCATTTTTTATGCCCGCCTGTTTGAATTTAGAATATACATTTTTTTTATAAATCAGCGATGAGTACATTGAACGAAGGCGATGCGTGCTGAATTCGCGTGAAATGAACCGTAAAGATTAATGACCTGAAACATCCTCGCAGGTAGAATGTATTATGATAAAATGTAGCTAATATATTTAGATGTATCGTTCAAGGACTTTGAATATGATTAGAATAAAGAATTGCATTTGATTCTTTTCAAACCTCTCGAAATGGTGAAGGAAATGAAGAATTCGGCACGTTCTAGAACGAAAAATTTGAAAACATGTCGCATTAACCAATCTTAACTGGACCTGTGTAGTCAATTACAGCCCTACTCCGTCTTACAGGGAGGAGGCCTGTGACCTACGCCAGCACATCAAGCTACTACAATCTGTCAAATTTATTTAATAGATTTTCAACTTTGTCGCTAAAGCTTTAAGTTCAGGGTTGGTTGACAAGATTTGACAGTTTCGGGTAGCTTGATGTGCTGGCGTCTGTACATTATAGGCTAATACCGTATTAGATTTTTGCGCATCGTAGCAAATGAGGTTCCTACAGAAAACACATAGCAATATTTGCATGCTTGCTAATAGGCGCATAGGTACAATATGTTTTCATAGAGTGATTAAAGCAATCATGTTTTAAATCCTTTTTATATTCATTCTAAAGTCTTGAAATGTTTATTTATTTGCCAGAATATAGGTAGGTACTTACATAATAAAATGGTAAATTAATTTTAGTCTCCCTATATTCGACTTATCAGTCTTGCAATATTTCTAGTACATGCGTAATAATATCATGAAATAATCTTCATTGAAATCCATCCAAATTTTACGCACAAGCAGAATAAAAACTTTCTCACTCCAGGTACCTAAATATAGAGCAAGATACACTCCACCTTGACAGCATTTTCCTCATAAATTCTCCTTACTCAATATCTCGGAAACAATTAATAGTATTATGCCAATAAATCGACTGTCCCGTACCGAAAGACCACAAATTAGTACCTCAACGATAACTAGATGGCGTTAGTAGTGACTACACTTATGGGAGTTGGGAAGTTCCCTCGGAGGTTGGCTATAAAGGAATTGATAGTCACCGTGAATGCAATGGACGTCGGGTGGATCTAAACAGTCCCATCCAATTAGACTGAGGGAGTTATGGTCAAGTTTACCCCGGAAGGCAATCGATTTGCGGTTCGGCCGCTTAAAACATTAATCACGGCACCCTTGGATTAATGGGTCAGGTACAATGTTTGGAATGTTAAGCGGATGCTGATTTTCCTAATGCGGGATCGAATTAGCAGGAGGTTTGCTATGATTCTTTGTGAAATTAGGGTGGTTGCAGACTTTAGATGTCCTTTTGAAAGAAACTGGGGCAATTTCAGCATTTTTATCTTCACCAGGTTGCTGTAGGATGAGTTCAGTAAAAAATTTGCTGTAGGATGTGTTCAGCAATTGAATGCGGAAAATAATACCAATTTCCCGAAGTTCTTTGACTCTCGAATGCTCATCTAGATTTTAGCTCCTAAAGATATAATCGTTTGGCTAGGCAATCAGTCTGTCTAATCGTTTCCACGCATTTATTCCTGCTGGTCATCTTTAGATAGTCTTTGTGATCTAATCTAGATGTGTGCTTGAGTCATGTATGATTGCACGGCTTTTGTTTTTATGATTGATTACTATCTTCTCGAAGAAAGAAATAGCTCGAGATAGGACCCGCTCACATATGCACGCAGGGGTCTCATGTCTGCATAAGTTTTCATTCGCGAACGTAGTTCAGAAATGAAGTTACTCCTTTTCAAACACTACCGGCACTGATTGAAAAGCTAAAAAGAAGAAGCACTAGATACTGCGCAAACTGTGAAACGTTTATTTAGATATCTTTTTCTAAGTAGTTACGTTATATTATTTTCAATTTCATTAAAATTTATATATTATCGGTAAGATAATCATAACCTTATTGTATCATGCTACATAGATAAAATGAGTGGACTCTATGTGATTCTGTTTACGACGTGTTGGCGATCTTGTTGCCTAGTCGACTGTTGTGTCTATTATCACGAAGCAAACAACCGTAGTTGTTTAGAATAAGAAAGGGGCTTGCGCTAAGTTAATCCGAAAAACTATTTTTTTATATTTTTTATTTGACATCAGGTTGTTCGCTGACCAAAGTATGATTCGCGACCTTACTAGTCTCAATAGACTAATATGATTTTAGTATTTTTTTAAATTAGACTTGGCCTCATATTATTATGTCACGCTTTCATGAAGTAGTCATTAGACAATTTAAATTTAGTAAGTAAGTATTTATTTTCATAAAATGTGGTATATACAGGATGTTATAAAAATGTTATAGAGCAGGACACATTCCGCCATTATAATAGCATGCAAAATATATTTTTTCATAAGTTAGGTATATTAAAATAAACAACACAGGTACGTACCTATCTAACATAGATATCTATACATAAATCGCCTCTAATATAATCTATGAATAATTTAAAGATAGTAAGCAGACCATCATTAAACAAAACAATAATACTGAAACACCTAAACCAAAAACACATCCAAATATTCACTGAAACCATATTCATTAAACAAAATAATAAAGAGAGCTGTATAGATCTATCGCTCTAAGTAACTGAAATAATACGAAAATGTGTTTAATTTTTTTTACCGTGTTAAAGTTCAGAATAAAAGGGTCGCACTAAACAAGATAATTTACAGCTAACAAATAATACAAAAACTGTATTTATATCCAAAAGGGTTGGTTGTCCAGCATCCAGCAGTAATTCGCGAATTAATCATATTGTCCTCCAAACAAATTTGTGCCTGGAGGACCGAAAACGTCCGGAGTTTTGATGAAAACAAAACAAAGAGAACTTTGGTTATTAATGGCGAAAGCTTTTGACAAAGGGTGCGACGATATTTTAATATTATATTTTCAATTAATTTAATACCGTTTTGTGTAGTGGATGGATAAAGGCTTTACAGTTCGAAGCGTTCGGCTCTTGCACAGTATAGAGATAACCAGTAAACTAACTAGTTACTACTAACGCTCACCACAGAATAAGTAAGCTAAAGTGGCAACTAACCGGCCCTATTAGCCGTAGAACCAATAATAATTACAGTTAGGTTAGGGTGTTACCACACCAATCGATCGATGGTAGAAATGACGACGATCGATCAATTGGTGTACAAACTGTCGATCGACGTCGACTTATCCATTCTACCATCGATCGATTGGTAACACCCTTAGACGTCTTCTTGAGTGCAGACCGCGAATAGACAAACGTAAGGTGGGAAGACCTCATATCTGGCTAGGTTGAGCGATCATCGTAACTTGGCTGGTAGCACATGCATGAAAGTTGCTGAGAATCGAGTTGTTGGCGTGCAAATGGCGTGATGAAGCCAACGTTAAGTCAACTGAACTTTTTGGTAGATATACCCGTAACTAATTGTCTCGAGGCGCAAGCACCGTCTTACTCACGAAATACCTGCTGACTAAAGCATACTTTTATTAGAATTCGTGTAAACGCTTTGAGTGAGTGTGTGAGCCGATTCAGACCACTAGTTCCAAGTTGAAATACTGATTTCTTGTACGTCTACTGTGGTTCTTGTTACTAGTATGTGCGTTTATTAAAAACGTTCAATGGCTGTCGGGTTTTGTGCGGATGGACTGGACGCTATTGTCTGATGTTACAATACCACACATTGACGTATAGTCAGTGGCTCATCAGCAAGTATGGCCCTTTTGTTGTAGTAAAGCCAAACCTTATCATTTGGAAAAAGCTTTCCGTTGAAGAGTGTCAAAAATTTCACATCAGTGTAAACACCCTGATTTTTAAAGCAGCCTGTAACATTGCCTTCAAAAAAAGACCTCGACGTTTGACAGTAGTTTGGTCCTAATATGCGAAGAAATTCCTAATAAAAAAAAAATCGAAGACTACTTTGACCGACCTGGGAATCGTACCCAAGTCCCTATGCTCCACAGTCTCAGTTTCAGTAGCAGCCTCGAGTTTGGCAGTTGATGTTATGAAACCCCGGTATCTCGGAAAGCACATTAATTAAGCCGTTGGTCTTGCGCCTGATCGGTGACGGATTACCGTCCAATTAGCTTAAGAGTGTGAGTGTAGAGAGCTGAGGGTGCAGTGCACATCTTTTCGCGCACATGATTGTGCAATATAATTCAAGGTGTAAACGGAACCTTCACAAAGCCGTCAACCAAGCATTCTGTACATCAAACTAAGTAACTCTACGCAAAAATTATTGCTCGGAAACGACTTTTTTTTGGGGTGAAAAATCACGTTATACGGTAAAACTCAATGTAATGCACTCAAAACTTAGTGCTGATGGATGGATTGAATAGTAAACGGATCATGGAGTTAATTAAAGAAATGTTAAAACCTTTAAACGTATAAGGTATTTAAAAAAAACTTGTGAAAAAATTGGAACTTTGACCTCTAATATCTCCGTAACTAGAAGGTTCCCAGGTATGGTTCAGAACAAAAAAAAATATCGCAATGACGGGGAGAACAAGTGTCTTTCGGCTTCGTTAAGTGTCTTTTATTTTTTGCCTTTATTTCCTGAGTCGATGGCCAGTTTCCGATGTTTTTGAACGCCGTAACCCTAAACTGTCTCGGTCTGGGCTATTAAATATCCGAAACACAACCGCCACGTACTAAATCTGCTACTCCAACTACCGGTAACAGAGCCACTTTGATCCCAAAAATCAAGCAATCTACAAACTAAGGGTCCCTCTCGGAATAGCTCTGTATTCATAACCTAATGCCGGTGTCAAAGGTCGGGGTCAAGGTTGGTATGCGGTTGAGGCCAGTCCCTTGTCCTCAAGGGACCTGGAGTTTACATAAATAAACATTGTGGTTTTTGTCAACGAAATTGGATGCAGAAATTCTGATGAAAAGTAGTTTACGTGTCCATTTGTAGTGTAAGTACATTTTAGGTCATGCTGCATCTTTGTAATTATGTAGATTTATCATTTTTTTATTTTTTTTGTTATCCTATTTGAGTGTCGTATTGCTGTCTCCCCTCTCTCCTTCCAAACCGCTCTATCGTGTGCAATATCTGGCCATGTTCACCCTGCAAACGTGATCAGATCGTCACACTACGTTCGCCGCGGTCTACCTCGACAGCGATGTTGACTTTATTCTTGAAAATGTCATACAGGAGTAGAGGAGATAACGACCCTGATGATCCACGAGTAGGTCGTATTTTTTATCCCAAGCAGGGTCTTTACTTTGTTTGTAATTTATTTAGTCACCATTGATTTCAAATCAGTGAAGTAACCATCGTGATAAAATCTGCATATCTTAAAACCAAACATTCGAACGCATGTCACATCCATCAGCCCGCACTGGACCGCGTGGTGGATTATGGCCCACTCTCTGCCACAGAAAGGAGCCCTGTGTTGACGTTATAGGCTTACCATCTTTAATTGGAAACTGTTTTATTTTATCCGTCGCGGTTGCCCTTTAAAAAAACCCTGCTAAGAATAATCCAATATAAATCTTCTGTTATCTTGTTCCGTGATTTTTTCATTCTTACCCGAAAGGCCAAAGGGCCCATCCATCCGGGATTTATAGCGGGCCAACGCCATAGATTTCCGTGAGCAGTCCCGAATCAAGTTCGTGTAACGCATGTTAATTTACGAAACTCCCTAAGCAAAGAATCACTTCGGTATTCTCGGCTGCCTCGTTGATCTAGTGGTCACAAGACTCGCAAGCGCTACTGCTGAGCGTGAGGTCCTGGGTTTGATTCCTGAGTTATTAAATCGACTTAATAAAGAAGAAGGATCAAAATTCACCCTCGTCCTACAGCAAAGAAAAGTATCTCAAAAAAAAGATAAAAATTTGTATAAAAAGATGGGAAACTTCCTTTTTGAACTTTTTTTGAGATACTTCTCTTTGCTGTAGGAAGTGGGTTAATTTTGTATGGACCGTGCTCTTTCTTCTTTATTAAGTCGTTTTAATATAAGGGTGTTCATTATTTAAGTGAGCTCTAAAGGCTCGATTATAATAGACACTGTAGACAATCCTATATTCGCAGAACACATCAGTTTAGTCAAATTGGCGAGTGACGACGACGAAATCAGTGAATCTTAGATTTTTATTATCTTGCAAACATACAAAACTATCGAACCGATTCTAATTTAAATAGCACCAGAGTGTACCAGTTACATCATTTGTAAAGATCACCATCTTTTGTTGCTCAATACTATTTAGTTTCGTATTGTCAATGTCACTGCATTGATGTTCTCTGTTCATTTCTTGTTCTGATCTAGGAAATGCAAATCTGTCGTGACAGACAAAAACCTTTGAATCGGATCTATTTACATTTATTTGTTTTTTTTTTAATGTTTATACAGAAGTAAAAACTGCTCAATGTGAATCTGTAAACAGAATTTAAATACAATTGTCACGAAGGTTTTATTTACTACTTGAACTTTAACATCACGCCTGTAATCCCCGAAGGTTGTGCAGAGGTGTACCTAATAGTACACCCACATTTCACCCGTTATGTTTAAAAGTCCCATGCTATAGGGGGCGAGCCTATTTCCATCAACCAAGCACCAAACTCCGTGGCTGCTACCGAGAAATTGGTGATGGAAAAACCCAATAACACTTTTCCCGACCTGGAAATCGAACGCTGGACCTCATGCTCAGCAGTTGCGCTTGCGACCACTAGACCAACGAGGCAGTCTAAATAAAATATTCGCCTTCTATCATTAAAACCAAGTGAACTATATCGCAATAGGCATAAAAAACATTTTGTTTTAATCAAATATCGCGAAAATTTTGACAAATACGCCAAGCGAAGTGCATAATGTAACAGACGTTAGTTGACAAACAATCTCCTAAAAGATAACCATGATTATTGTGTATTTTTCCTTCTTTACTCAAATTAATTCACTGACAGACATCACAAACCCAAATTTTCCGAACCGGAGGCATGTTTGCACAAGACTTTCGCATATATTTAAAGTGAACAGTAAAGGAAGAATTTTGAATGAAAATTAATTGTCTCTTGGGGTAAAATTTAGATGAAAAAAAGGAGGAATTAAGAAAGGGAAGAGGGATGAAGGGAATAGATGATGAGCAAACTGCTTGTTAAATAAGATAATAGATACTCAAACTCTGCAATGTTAGTAGTTTTAAGTCATCTTGCTGCGCCCTAACAGGGTCATGTACTCATTCGTTTTAAGCTTAGCGTATAACTATGTGTACAATGTGTGTTCAATAAATAAATAAGTCAGAAAACGTAACACTGAAAGACAATTCGCAGCACAATTTAAACAAAGAACTAGTGCCAAACCTGATCTACATAAGTAATTACGCAAACGATGGCAATCACATTCAATTCCTTTCCGCCCCTTTCACTAATATCTTCTAACAGCGCTTGCCATTCTCACGTCGTACTTCTTAAAATATGCAAAGTGCCTGCCAAAGGCAGAGCGCACGTACCTAAGCGACGAAGAGCGTAAGGAATGAGGAATCTGGTCGCAAGGACCAGGTTCCACACCCACGAGAAACAGTAAGCTTGGATTCCGAAGTAATGTGACATCACAAGTGTAAGGTTAGGCAGAGCTATATCTTGATCTATTACATCCAGATTTCACTAGTTAGGTTTTTTTTCGTATTGTTAGTGCCTAACCTGGTGTCAGAGTTTTTTTAAGCCGCCTCAGACTTGGCTTTACATACCTTCGAGAAATATCTCTCAGGCATGCTGGTTTCTTCACGATGTTTTCCTTCACCGAAGCAAGTGATAATTATACAATGATGATGATAATTATCCGACGATCACACCACTGGGCTATCACTGCCTGTTATGTTTAAATCTGACTAGGGGACGAGCATATTGCCATTATACAGTTAAGATTAACAGGGCTCAAATCCAAACTGTGACTACTGGGAAAATCTTGAGGGAAATTCTTAACACAATGCCAACACGACAACGACTTGGGAACCAAACCCAGGACCTCACGCTCAGCAGTTGCGCTTGCGACCACTAGACCAACGAGGCAGTCGAGAATTCCGAAGTGATTCAAGTGAAGGGGATTCCATACTCATTAACATGCGATACACGAACTTGATTCGGGACTGCTCACAGAAATATATGGCGTTGAACCGCTATAAACCCCGGATAGATCGGGCCCTTTGTATGGAAGGATTATAATTCTTAAATCCATTCATTTATTCTTCTTGCGGACAGTCGAGGCACGGTCTAACTGCTTCTTAGACATTTTGCACAAAACTGCTTTCATAACGGTAGTGGACACTAGGGAAGACTATTTAATTTATTCCTTTAAGGAGTTAAATAGGGCTTGGAAGTTTGTATGGGTGTGCGTAACTTTTGCTGATCGAAAATCCCTTCGGGCACTCTGTACTTTGTCAACATAAAGTTTCATAACGTAACATAACATCACGCTTGGAATCCCCGAAGGGTTAGGCAGAGGTGTACCTAATACAAGGTGTAACGGGCCCTTCACGAAGCCGTCAACCAAGCATTCGGTACATCAAACTAAGTAACTCTACGCAAAAATTATTGCTGGGAGGCGACTTTTATTTTTGGGGTGAAAAATCACGTTTTACGGTAAAACTCAATGTAACGCACTCAAAACATTGTACTGATGGACACATTGAATAGTACGGGATTAGTGGAGGTATTTACAGTAAAGTTATAACATTAAAAATTGCAAAGTATTGAAAAAAAAAATTGTGAAAAACCTGGAACTTTGACCCCCAATATCTCCGTATCTAGAAGGTTCCCAAGTATGATCTAGAACAAAATAGTGATCGCAATGACGGGGAGAACAAAAGCCTTTCGGCTTCGTTAAGGGTCTATTTACACCCTTTATACAAAGTTATCCGCAAGCAAAATACGCGCTTTGACGTGGAGTTGCGGAAACCAGCCCGTTATACAATACAATACAATACAACGTTTCGCCAAAAAGTTTCATGTGGTATGTCCCAAGGAGTCGTTAGTAACAGACCAGCTAGTCATGCATCTTAAGAAATAGAATTACAAATACAAAGAAAGGTGCGCCATTTGACTTCTAGATTTTTATTTTCTGTTTAGTTCTCAAGATTGATGTTCAATCCGTCTCTCTGGGGTCCAAGGACCAAGGATCGAGGTGCTCCCGTCTAAGTGATAAGGTTTCCACTTTATCGATTGTGCAGTTATTTTTTGTTTTCTCAGGATTTTGTAATACCTAACTTGATTTAAAAGAGTTTCCATGGAATTTCTTGTTCTTTGTTATCAATCTATGTTTTGGAAAGGGCAACTAACTAAATTCAACTTTCTGACCAACTGACTTTTTGACAATTTAAATGTGCTTGTGGTTAAGAGTGTTTATACAGAAAGTTGGCAACGTCGCAAATAACTGTCAAATATTTCGATGTTTTGATTACAATATTACTGTATAGGAATAAGAAATATGGCTAACTAATGAACCAAACTATTGAATATGAAATGCAGTAATTAATATTGTTACACCGAATATTTAGTTTTAGATGTAAAAAAAGTATTTGGAAACTATCCAAATGTCTTTTTTACACCTAAAATGGTAACAACCTCAAATTCATCGTTTTAATTGCAATTCATTATTAATATTCTAGTTCACTAGTTAGCCATATTTCTTATTTCTATACAGTAATATTCCCAAATTAATTAAAACAGGTAAATATTTGACAGCTATTTGTGACGTTGCCAACTTTTTGGATGAACGCTCTTAAAACTGAAATAAATGCTTTGTCATTCTTTGTTGCATACAGACAGAGAACAAAAGTAAGATCTACACATCTACATAATAAGTATTTGTTAAGAAACTTTCTACATCAGGCTCATACATCAAAATTCGTCTTTCTCATTTGTCTCGAAAAGTTTCAAACGAAACTTCCCCAGAACGTTTGTTACGCTTCCAAATCAACATAGAAATGTGAATGAAAATACCTTTTAGAACAATTCTTTGACTCTCTCTGAAAATGCATCATCCTGTTTAAATTTCATTCTATTAGTAATTAGGATCGACGCAATGTCGTTGTTTTTGTAATCCTTCTTAGTCTTTATTATTTACGAACTACCTCACAATTTGTTATAAACTATGTGTTAACTATAAATTAAGAATTATTATTTGCTACGTTAGCTTAAAAGTGTTTCAACATCCGGACAAACCTATTGAGGTTTTTGTGATGTTTCTGTTTATATTTGGTTTTGTTCTTTAATTATTAAATAATAAAAATAAAGATTAGTTTCCCCTTCTTACAAATTCAGGGTCCACGTTCATTAGTAGCCTAAGGACCTACATTCATTAGATTAACATAATTAACTATAGCACCGACTCATCGTCTATTAAAGTCCTTAATTACAAAAGAGACAAAGAAAGGTTCTCTCATTTCGTTCTACATTGCCTTTTTCGTAATTTACCTTACTAACGATGTTACAGGAATTACGTAATGTAAATCGAATTTAAACTTGTTTAGTCAAATGGCAACAGGCTGTATAGTAGGGTTACCATCAATAAACTTAAATAATAAAATAAACTTGATTTTAAAGTGTAATTGTATTTACAAAATATTTCTTCTCTTGAGAGTTTTAAAGATAAATAGGTTTACATACTGATGTGCTTTTACTTTTACAATAACTGAAAAGTATTTTAAATTGAATATGGTCTGGTCAGGGCAATGTAAAAAGTATCTACTTAAATTCAAAAGGAACTTCAGAACTTTGATCCTGTAATATTTACATAGGAGTTGTAATCGTAAATCACGCATTAATAACATATCAAGCTAAAAAAAATATCTATGCCACTATTAAAAAAAACTTTCATCTTTAACCAAGCAAACATGATCCGACAAATCAGGCTATCTACATTTGAACCGTTTCCGCAAAAAAATCCAGCAGGACCACAAACCGTTGGTTACCGATCACAACAGTTTCAACAGGCTGCGTCGCTAACGAGCGGCAATCTACTGAGATTGCCGACTACTCATTAACGACACTGTTATAATTACTTATCTATTGTACCTTCCTTTTGATTGAGCCATTAGCTGAGGAAGTGGCTGACTTGGGGTGTAAGCAGGAATGTTGGAGCAGCTTCAGGGAATGCTACCTTTTAATACGAGTTTAATATTGATGATCTCTGCTTAAGGAAGTGGTTTGGCTCTTGTTAAGCTTAGTAAGGTAATAATGGGCCCAATAGGGTATTTGACTGAAAAAAAAAAATTAATCCGTCAGTTAGATTATGAAAAAATATTGGACACGTATTTTTTCTTTTGTCATGTAAACGAAAAATGACCAAGATAGAGCGCTTTGAAATCTCGCGTGATGTCACAATTTCTGTTACTTTTTACTGTCCAGTGACGTCACAAGCCCCCTCTATTGTACTTTGATGCGCTGTATCGTCCTCATTTTTTGATTGTGTGATAAAAGAAAAAATACGTGTCCAATATTTTTTGATAATCTAACTGACGAAAAAATAGATTTTTTCAGTCAAATACCCTATTCTCAGGTCGAGCAAAGAGTTTATTTATAGTGGTGTCTGCATTGCGTTATTTCCTTTAAGTTGTGTGACATAGATTACGCTACAAGTCTTATATCGGGGTTGACAGTCAAGGGTGCATAATGTAAGTAATACAGCCTTCATGAATCCAATTGCGTAACACACTTTTAATCACATACTCTTTGTTGTGGTTGATGAGTTTAATACTTAATTACGTCTGAGTTATGTTACACGTGTGTCGTCTCTATAAATGACTCCGAGTGGTCGTAAAAACTCATGATCATTACCAAATTGGTGTGAAAAATTTCCGTGCACTATATTGATTTACCTATTAAGACTTTATGCACATAATGTAAAAAAACACAGTACAAAGGCAGACAGGATGATTTCCACCAAACGGCTCGCATCGCGTCGGATCGGAAAGGATACGAACGGGTGCGATGGCATCCTACAAAAAGTCGCCGTGGGCGAGGGGCCTTAGTAATATAGACTTTAAATACTGTGTACACGATTTAATATCATTTAAAGATTGTAAAATCCGTTCCGATCCGATGCGACGCGAGCCGTTTGGTGGAAATCATCCTTTAATGCCTTAGGCATTTTCTACCAGCACTTCTATACTATACCATCATACATACAATTATCACTACTAGAACTAACTAGAAGACCGATATATAAATTTACTCAATTAGCAAAAGCCTCCTTTAAATGTATATTTGTACGCCAAATGGCAAAACATGGAGAAACTATAATATGTATAAGTAACATCTTGCTCATTGTTGTATCCAATGTTTACAAATAAAGAGTATTGATTGATTCTAACCCCAACAAAATCGTAATCTTGTTAAGTGATAGAAAATCTGTCAAGTTTGGCAATTATATCATTTTACTTGAAGCATATTTTCTTCTGCTTCTCTAAATACTTATCTTAAATCTCTTTTGTGCAATCCACCTTTTATTTATAATTTATACCTACGCTATTTACCTATGCAGACTACAATTTTATTATTGGCACATGACGTAACTACCATTGTCGATCCCCGGACATGACTGGTTATATTTTATCATCAACATGCGGGCTGCCTCGTGATCCTCATTCAGCGCTGAACGCCGTATTTTGATCGTGAAATATTATCAATATAAATTACAGCAGATACGTGAAGCTTTGTCGGAAAATGAAATTAATTTGTTTAACGAAGGCTATTTATTACAGTCATGATTTATGCTTGCAATAGTGAGGACCCACACTATTGTTTCATTATTATTTTAAGGTTAAAGGAATAATAAGAGTGTCCATGGAGTTTGTTGCCCATTCTTCTCCATAGAGATCTACGCTTTGGAATGGGCAACTACAGTACTTTCACAAGTTATTATGCCTTGTGTCTGTGACTGTAGCTTTACTTTGTTTGTTTTTGGGACATTTAAAAGTGCCTGAAATAAATGCTTTGAGTTTGAGTTTGAATCTCTCTCATGGAGATGAGGTCGGTATCCTGGAAGTGGGAATGTTATTACGTATTATAAGGTCCCATTAAAATAGATGGACAAACTTTTAGAAATCTTCAGATCGCCAAATAAGGACAATGGTAAAAAAATAAGAAAAACGCATTAGATATTGATTAGATAAAAAATCTGCTAACGAAAAAACCACTAAACATGTTAGTCAATTGAAAGTTACTATGGTTAAATACAGAATGAAATTAACAGAACTGACTGGGTACCTATTTACGAGAACGCGCGCCCCGGGGGCGTGTGCAAGTACCTACCCATAAAGGATGTGTTTATTCTAGAGTGCCGGCAATTTATTATTTTAGGTCAAAATAAAATCATTTTAATCAGTGTTTTTTTGCTTGGATATCTTTGGTTAGCCGTACTGATCGCTGTGTTATTTGTCCATCTAGTTTAATGGGACCTTATAAAGGCTGATGGTGTAGGAAAAGGTAAATCTCATTGAGAAAAACTCTTTCTTCTATGTGTCGATTTTTTGCTACTATTTTTTTAGCCAATCAAAGATCGTGATAGCAAACTGTCTGTGAACCTGAACCTGGCTTGCTCTGACACCCATTACTAATAATAGTAATATAATTAATTTGGTAATTACAATCTTTGCGATTAATGAACTCGTAATAGCTTCTTATTATCACTGGTAGTCATTTGTGAGAGTTGTAAACAAAGTGTTATCATATGAAAACATTTCAGAGTGCCTTGACCTATAATTTTCAATGTTATAAAAATACTCAAACTATATAAATACTCTGAATAGCCTTATTCTAATTTATCTAGAGAGTTAAATATTGAGTTTATATTTTTTCCGGAGTCTAGACTTGTGCCCCTTTGATGGCAATAGGCTACTCGCCTTGTAGCTTGGCTTACCCTTTTAACCTACTTACTACTCTTCATGATGTTATGGTGGCTGATCCTGCTTACCTTATGGGCTTACCATATTGTTAGCCCCTAGGCACTCCACTGTTCTCGCTTATAAAGGGTGTAAAAAGACCCTTAACGAAGCCGAAAAGCACTTGTTCTCCCCGTCATTGCGATCATTTTTTTGTTCTGGACCATACCTGGGAACCTACTAGTTACGGAGATATTGGAGGTCAAAGTTCCAATTTTTTCACAAGTTTTAACTTTACTTAAATTACCTCCATGACCCGTTTACTATTCAAAGCATCCATCAGCACCAAGTTTTGAGTGCGTTACATTGAGTTTTACCGCAATTCACCCCAAAAAAAAAGTCGTTTCCCAGCAATAATTTTTGCGTAAGGTGACTTAGTTTGAAGTACATAATGCTTGATTGACGGCTTCGTGAAGGGTCTGTTTACACCCTGTATAGGGATCAAACATAACCTGGGAAATGTTGGTGTAACATCGATAGGGCTGAATAGGCGTGATGTTATGTTATCATCATCATCATAATAAGCCTATAATGTTCCCACAGCTGGGAAACAGGCCTACTATCTATGAGAGGGAATGGGCTGTAATCTACCACGCGTCCAGTGCGCATTGGTCACAGGTTTTCGAGTTTTTGGTTCTAGGACATGTCGGTTTCCTCGCGATGTTTCCGTTACCGTTTTGAGAACAGTGATGATGAAATAAATTATACAAAGTAATGTACCTAAGGCTTTGACCGAGTGGTGACCCAGGTTAGGCCAAAGAAACCAGGGCCGTCCTAAAGCTCGTCAATGTCGCGGGGAACACCTGGATTAGGGACGCAGAGAATCGGGAACTGTGGCAGAAAAAGTGGAGGACTATACCCAGCAGTGTGTGATTCCGGGCTGATATGATGATGATGATGATGATGAATGTACCTGCTGGCATAACAAAACAGAGGATTATAGCAGTGGGTGAAATCAGGCTGTGGATGATGAATGTGCCTGCCGTATTTCGAACCCACGACCGATCACTGGGCCACCACGGCTCCTTGTTATATAAAGCAGTCAATTAATCGCGGGCCTGTGGACGGTGAGTAATGGGTTAACTCACCGTCCGCCCGTCTTATGACGACAGGCCGTGTCGACGGCGCGTTCGTGTTCCACGCGCGCCTCAAAGAGATGTCAGCAACCAGGAAGGGGCCCGCAAGGGCCGATGCCTGCCGGGGCTGCGGGACTGTTCGAAAGAGATACCGTGGCCCTGGAACACAAAGGGCAATGAAGGAACATGGATGGGTTTTAGTCAGTAAGAGTCTGACACTCCCTCCCACTCCACCCAGAGCGGGAGAAGTCATTTGATGATTTCCCATCCGTACAAAAAAAAAGCAGTCAATTAATTATTAGTAAATAGTACGATGGCAGGACGACTAACATCCCAGCTGTGTTGCCACAAGCGTGGGAAGCGTGCTCATACCGCCGCACTGTTTTGGGTTCGAATTCGTGTTTTAACTAAACATTCACATTACTGAAGTTACAGGCGTGTTTCGATGGAAAATTATCAATGTTAGTAAGTACTATGTATACATTAGTAAATCCTTTAATAACAATCATTCGTACATCATCGTTATCATCATCATCAGCGTACAGCAGTCCACTGCTGGACATATAATAAATTAATAATAAATAGTTTTTTATTTGTACAAAAAAATAAACAATACAATTTAGTGACAGGATTAAGTTGTACAACAGAGACGATTTATGAATGAACGTTTGACTAAAACGCATTTATTCCAGTTAGACCATTACATTTGAATACATTATATTTGAATTAAAAAAAAAAAAACAAAAAAAGCGAAGCCACAGTCACAGTCACTAGGCATAATAAGTTGAGCAAGTACTATAGTTGCACATTCCAAGGCGTAGATCTCTATGGAGAAGAATGGGCAAGAAATTCCATGGACACTCTTTTAAATCAAAATATTGTTACGAAGTCTTGGTTACATCATTCATGTTGATATTATAAATATATTTGAGAACGACGTGCACATTAAAGAACAATAATCAACAACAAACAAAAACAATCAAACAACAATCAACAATTAATTGGATCAACAATTTAAAAATAAAGTAATTAAAATAAACCGTGGCAGCTAAGAGATAACCAGTCCGAACTAACAGCGCCCAAGAACATGACGCATGGATCAGCGCCATTTATCTCTACCATATTGAAGGGAACTAAATGACCCGACACACCCGCCACCATATTTTGATCTTTAAGTGTATTTATAAAAACATTAAAAAAAAAGATACTTAAAGTTTTTTATAAAAAATAAAGTTGCCTCCGGTGTCGGGAGCAAGGTCAATTAAGCCATTGGCTGTAACGATTAATTATTATAGGCACATTAAGCCTATACTCTTACTCAAGTGAAACGCCTCCCTTTCCTCATTCCACTGTTCTCGATCTAATCAATGATATTATAAATAAAAAGAGATAGATTTCGCATTAGCGTGCGGAAATTGTTGCAAACAAATTCAGACAATTGTCGTAATTTAAGTACTTCAAGCGCAATAGCTGTCTCTTTCTGTATCATACGTTCCGTATTATCTATCGCAGTCGGAACAACGCAACGTTATATAGTATGAACGTAGTGTATCTTTCTTTATAATATCATTGGATCTAATGCTATTCTAGGCCAATCCTTTAAAAATAAGTTGAGCTCATCCCTACCGTACTAACTACTATCATACCTAAACGTGAAAGTTTATGAGGATCTATCGATGTATCTTTGTTATTCGTTCACGCAAAAACTACTGAATGAAATTTACGGCAATATAAGCCTTATCTATACATTAGAACAAAATATCTAGTCGACGTACAGCGGTGTCAGAAGCTACTCGTTCATGATTTACAATATTTAAGTACGTATGTTTCTTCTATTTATTGAAATATACATCTGTTTAGATAATAAATCTTTTATGTAAATGTATACTTAAACAAATGTCACACTTCAATATACTTTACAGATTACCTACATAAATATTAATATTATCATAATATTTGATATCAGTTACTAAAGTGTTTTATTATTATATTACACATTTAAACAGTCACCCGTTAGGCATATTATCCATAAATATTTACGCGTTAAGATAACAACCAACACGCATCTTATACATACTTTACAAGCAAATATTGAAATCGTTAGATTCGCTCTGCCGCGCCAAAAAAAGGTCACGTTTCCGTTTCGTTGATTCTATTTTTTTAATAGTATTCTGAATTCTCTTTCTCACTCATGAGTCATGCTGAACATCGTAGGTATCAGTGGCAAAGGTTCCATACAACACGATTCCTACTGGATTCTCTTTGAAAAATGGCACAGTCAGTATTCTATAGACAAATAATATAACAAATTAAAGAAAAATGTACTCCGGCTTACCTCTTACAAAAATTGACTTTTCGCTACCTGGTAGGTATCCATTATTCCATACGGGATGTGCAACTTAAGCTATTCTTATTTATTTTGCTATTTGTTTACCTACATACAGTAGACAACACAGGAAAAGAACACGTAATATTTGAGTATTAAGGTACTGCTTATAAAGGAAAAATAAAATATAAATGTAGAAGATAGTGGATGAAAAAAAGAGAAAATTCGTCAACTACTTCTTCAATAAATGAATAATATAATACGGGGTGCAAACAGACCCTTCACGAAGCCGTCAACCAAGCATTCTGGACATCAAACTAAATAACTTTAAGCAAAATTTTTTGCTGGGAAACGATTTTTTTTTTTGGGGTGAAATACCACGTTTTACGGTAGAACTCAATGTAACGCACTCAGAACATTGTGCTAATGGATGGATTGAATAGTACGGGGGTCGTGGAGGTGTTTAAAGTAAAAATCTTACTTTAAAAACATGTATTTAAAAAAAAACTTGTGAAAAAGTTGGAACTTTGACCCCCAATATCTCCGTAATTAGAAGGTTCCCAGGTATGGTCTAGAACAAAAATATGATCGCATTGACGGGGAGAACAAGTGCCTTTCGGCTTCGTTAAGGGTATTTTTACACCCTTTATATTGTTCAACAAACAATCAATTAATTTGAATTTAATTCAGTGTGGACACATTTTAGCGCGACCTCAGTACGGCACATCTAGTGATTTAAATCTTTATATCACAACTAAAGTTCATACAATAAAAACTGTTTCTGCCTATAGTTATCTATATCCTATTTACGATAGCAATCATTTGATTGTGCTGTTGACAGACAGCTGGTCTAGTCGGCATCTTTGTGATCGTCACGCTACGGACGGAGGGTGCACGGGAAGCAGCCATTCAGCTTCTGATTGCAGGAAAATGGAAAACACAGTCGACGGCCGGCAGCCGCGCGAGTAACACGCTTGGGTCTCGCACGAAAACAAAAACGCGCGCGCGGGAAAACTGACAATAAATAAAATAATAAATAGTTTCTATTTCAAATGTTATTTAATGTAGATGTAGTGTAATTCAGATGCCAAATTCCGACAATAAATAAAAAGATTCTATTTTATAATAATATATTCAGAAACATATAAAATATGACTGATCAGAAGAATATGGAAGTTTGTGGGAGTGTTATGGACGGGATTGCTGAAAAGGGAGGTGTTTTGGAATCCCCTACTAAGAAAGGAGCGACGGAATACGTGGTGTTTCCTATTCGATGGCTGGTTTTGTTCGTGTTTGTCTTCAACTCGGCCTCAAACTCGATGCAATGGATACAGTACACTATCATTCAGGATGCTGTCGTGAAGTATTACGGGGTGTCGAGTATCCAAGTCTATTGGACCTCGATGATCTTCATGATTACATACATCCCTCTCATATTTCCGGCTAGCTGGCTCTTGGATAAAACGGTAAGGAAATTTACTTTTGTTTGTTTTGTATAATGCAGAAATTGAATTCGTGCAGCCCGGGTTATCCCAGTTTATTGTATTAGGCTCGCCCTCTATTGCATGGGATCCAAATGTAACTAGTGAAATGTAGGCACCTACCATAGATACACCTCTGCCTAACCCTTCATGCACATATAAGCGTGATATGTACCTATCTTTAACGTAAAAGGAAAGATTTGCAAACCAATAACAAAACCAACAAACCGGAGGTGCAGGCAAGCCATACGCAACCTAAACACGTAGCCAAACTCCAAACTATGTAGGTAACTGTAGATTTAGATTACCTTTAAACGAAGAAGGAGCAAAAAACTATCGCAAAAGATATCACTGTTGTAAACTCGGCCTATTCTAAAACGGACAGTTTCAAAACCATGCCACCAAAAGAGAAACATTTTTGGATGTATGATTGTGCAAAAAACCAGATTTCATATTAAATTTTTTACTGATTTGGATACAACTGCAAACCGCAAAACTGTATAAATGAGGATAAAAATATTCAAAAACATATTACCTTATACTTTAACCCAAGCTTTTTTCCTATTGGAGTAGGCAGTAACTACCGGTGAGTCAGGAGACCAACTGCTCAATCACATATCTAAAGCGTTAAAAAGACTCAAAATATTCGAATCAATAATTTAAGAAAGAAGAAAATATTCTGATGAGTGAATTCTATTTTTTTTTTTCGTGTGTTTAGTGCCTAACCTGTTGTCAGAGTTTATACCGCTCATGGGCCTCTCTCTGCCTTGGCTTAAAATGCCGTCGAGAAATAGGTTCGAACTCGAGACCTATGACTTGGCAGTCCGACGGTCACACCACTAGGCTATCACTGCTTGATTAATTTCGTAACCCTAAAGGATTGACCTACTGCCATCTTTGAATTGAAATGAAATGATTGTATTCCCATTTGACCATTTATTTAAGTTCATTCATACTATGCTCGCCCCCTTTATAGTCGGAAATTACTCTGCGGGAACACACTTCCGGGACAAACCTTCCTTACCCTGGTCATACACCTGAGGAGCTCGTGGCTAAATAATAACAGCCGCTCGGGTCAATCTTTACGTTAAGCCGCGCTTGCCTGGGTTGGTCTGTGGATGGGTGATGTGTGTGATGGGACCCATTACATACCGAGTTTCCTCCGTGCTTCGGAAATCACGTTAAGCCGTTGGTCCTGGGTGTCATTTGTAGATCTTTGACAGTCGTTAGGTAGTCAGTGGCCCAAAAAGTGTGACAACTAGTCTTACCAAGGGGTATCGTATTACCCAGTACTAACTGGGTTGTGGAGGTCAGATCTAGGCACTCGCTCCATGTAAAATACTGGTATTCAGCTACATCCGGTTAGACTGGAAGCCGACCTCAATATAGTTGGGAAAAGGCTAGGCAGATGATGACCCTGGTCATATACCTGTATGCTAAAATAAATATCATCGAAAGGCTCTAAAACTGGTAAAACTGTGAAAAGATAACAGATACACAGAGTTTTGCACTCGCATATAATATTTATGGAATGTGCGCGTAACAGCCTCATTACTCTGAGGTAAATTATTAGCAAAACAACATGACAGGTGGAGTCCCTACCTGTCACTGCGGTTAATGAATTGCAGAATTTATGGAAATGTTGTTTTTATTGTTAGTGTCCAAATCCGTAGTTTATTTGTTTTTTTCCCGTCATCTTTAGTTCTAGTATTCTCATTATAATTATGTACCCTCTAATAAAAGCTGCATATGCTGACGTTACAATAAGGCTTTATTCTTCTTGCATATTCTTAAGAATAGATGATCTATGCCTATCTAGATCTCCGTACAACCGAATGGAACCGCCTTGGAATGGGCAACTACAGTACTTTCACACGTTATTATGCCTTGTGTCTGTGACTGTAGCTTCGCTTTTTTTTTTTTTTTTGACATTCAAGAGTGCCTGTAATGGTCTAATTGAAATAAATGCTTTGAGTTTGAGTTTGAATGTATTTTCTGTTTACTGATAATCAATGAATCAGTGAAACAGCGGGGTGGGGTTGTGGAGCTGTGTTGCAAGCAATGCTCCACCTCCTATCCTGCCCTCTTAGCCCAAAAACATGCAGCCGAAGTGACCTTTGCGCTGCCACCGACGACGCGGTGGAAGTGACAATGTTTTGGGCTAACAAAATATAAAATTTGTCGTGCTAGCGATACGAAGAAGAAGAAGACTTATAATCAGAATACTTCTTCTACCAATTTTCCTTTGAGGTTTTTTTTCAGACATAACCAAAAAACACGTATGTAATATAATAAGTACTGTGATTCAGCACCATCTAATTAGACTTGAATCTGACTCTAACATAGTAAAGTGACAAAAGACTAGGTAGATTATGATAACCAGATAAGTCGATGATGTTATCAATACTAATCATGTCAAAATTTTCATACAGTAAAGAAACTCTTACTAAATAGTTAAGTACTACACAGACATTATAGATTAAAATGACGGTAAATTCATTTACATTCTTATAGCTAGTCAGAAATTCATTAACAAATATAAAAGAAGAACTGCAAATAAGATAAAAGTAAAGTCTATTTACTTAATCTTATAGTCGTATCTTACTAATCTGACTCCTCTGTCGTATCTCTTTAATCTGAACCTCATTGTTTAACTCACTTGCAGGTTCACGGAAACCCTGCTCATTTGAATTAGAGATTATGAGCCTTGTATTAGGCGCGAATTACACAGAAACGGCGTAAGGCGTAAGGTGCGGCGCAGGCGTGGAATTTATTAGGAAACGAAAGAACGGCGTGCCTGCGCCGCGCCGCTCGAGTGTAATTTACGACACGTCGCCTACGTACATTTTGTATGAAAATGTTTTGGAGCCGCATCATGCCTGCGCCGCGCCTTCACCGTACGCCGTTTCTGTGTAATTCGCGCCTTACATCGTCTATGTTTAGATTCCATGATAGTTCCAACATGAGCCTGGATAGTCTTGTAAATCCAATCATTCCTTGAATAGAGCTTGCGCGGAAATCCCTCTGCATCGTCAATATGTATTAGATTTTGGCTCAATGCTATTGCATGTATTTCTCGTTACTCATGTCTTTGAATAATATTATTACTGTTTATGTTTATTGTGATGGCTTAATATCCTTATCGAAGGAGAAGTACCGTTTGAACGTCGCGCTTGGTTAAAATAATACTGTTGCTTATACACCGTGACTTTTTAGTCGTCTTACAAAGGTAGTCCACTCAATGTGCCCGACATAAAACAGTTCTAGTCACGTTTTTTTTTTACCTACCGTAATAGGCTGTACAAAGAAAAATAAATAAACATTAGAAAAAATTATGAAACATCCTGTTAATGAAGTTTACGTGTCAAACGGGAGAATATACGACTAAAAAGTCACGGTGTATATTAATTTGTATTTCTCGTTACGCATGTCAGTGAATATAAAATTACTAGTATGTTCTGTTGATTGTACTGCCCTAATCCTAACCGAAGAGGACGTAGTGCCTTTTGAACATCGCGTTAGATAACTTTAATTAGGTATGTCACCATAATTATTTATCTTGATGTTGTAGACCTGACTCCTTAAACTGGAGCCAGATTGTGATGCCATGACACAGACATAAGGCGTTGTGGTAAACCTCGTACAAGACAGTGGGACAAAACCAACGACTATTTGTCCATAATAATCAACTAGAAGTTTTGGCTTCCAGAAATATTAATTGGTGAATATTACGCAATCGAGATCGTTAAAACAACTAAAAAAAAACAATTAATAAGAGAACCTAGAAGTTTTTTTTCAATTAAAAATCTTAGTTTCAATAATGACCCTTTCGAACCCTTACGCTTTCTAATGATGAGTTTGTTTTCAACTATTGGACTCCTGGACACGGAAAAAGTTGGTATTTTTGTTACGTAATTTTTTAACTAACTAAATCGTTATCTAATTCGTTAGTAGGATTTTAAAGGTTATTTATGTCCAATTTGTACTCTTTCAATATACTATCATGATTAAACTTAATATTCAAAAGATACGATTTATTATTGATTATACAAGGTGTAAAAGGACCCTTCCCGAAGCCGTCAACCAAGCATTCTATACGTCTAACTAAGTATCTCTACGCAAAAAAATATTTTTGGGGAACGACCGACAGGTATGGTCCAAAACAAAAAGAATATCGCCATGACGGGAGAACAAGTACCTTTGGGCTTCGTTAAGGGTACTTTTACATCCATTAGGACGTACCTAATGGATGTTTTTTGTCTTTGTCTTTGTCCTCATCATTAATATCCAGAGTTCGTATATTGGATGTTCTTCTTTGTGTCTCTTCTTTGTACCTTGATTGACTGTTTACGCTGTATTTTCGGTGTCCTCATAATATTTGATGCTACACTCGCTGAGAGTCATCGATTTGCTTTGATCTTCAACTAGAGAAAGCTGGCAGAAATCAAATGATGTACATTTTAATATAAGTTTATGTTAAGATTTTATTCTTATGTACCATTAGCATAGTGGCATTGTAAGAATTTTCATTATGAACATAGTTGATGCTATTGATATGCTTTTTGGGCCATATATTTTGCAGATAATTTTCCCAATATAATGTCAAAGCATGATAATGTTTTATCATGATAATTTGGGTACAATTTTTACGTTTTGGATATTTTCACTTCACTTCAGAAGGTCGTGGCTAAATAATAATAGCCGCTCGGGTCGATCTTTAGGTTAAGCCGTGCTTGCCTAGATTGGTCTGTGGATGGGTGACCCCTCATTACATACCGAGTTTCATCCGTGCCTCGGAAAGCCCGTCAAGCCGCTGGTCCCGGGTGTCATTTGTAGGTCTTTGACAGTCGTTAGGTGGTCAGTGGCCCAAAAGTCTGACAACCAGTCTTACCAAGGGGTATCGAATTACCCAGTACTAACTTCTGTGTTGTGGAGATCAGATGGCAGTCGCTCCATGTAAAATACTGGTATTCAGCTGCATCTGGTTAGACTGGAAGCCGACCCCAATATATTTGGGAAAAGGCTAGGCAGATGGATATTTTCACTTCATCATTCTCCTGCCCTTGTCCCAATTTGCGGTCATCGCAGTATGTTTTCTTCTTCCATACTTCGCTATTACTCGATTTTGATATTTGCACTTATTAAAATCAAGTTTTAATTTGACTAACTACATTATGATGACATTAAAATCCTGGCCTATAAAACTGACTACCTAATTGGCGTCTAAACTGGTCATAAAAATAACCTTGAGTTCAGACCTGTTACTTAAATAATTCAAATTAATACAAGCATAAACGTAATCTACATTTAGTATGAAGTTTATCCTCCTTTAAATGCTTAACTTTGAGACGAATCAGCGATATGACGGGTGAAGGAATGATCACAATTTCCGACGTGTCAGTATTCTTCAGGACGTAGTATTTTTGAGATCTTTTGAAGATGTATCACTACATAGTATAAACCAAAGTCGCTTCCCGCTGTCTGTCTGTCTGTCCCTATGTATGCTTAGATCTTTAAAACTACGCAACGGATTTTGATGCGGTTTTTTTTAATGGATAGAGTGATTCAAGAGGAAGGTTTATATGTATATTGCAGCCGTGCGAAGCTGGGGCGGGACGCTAATCTCCTTTATTTCAGCAGTGCTTTCTTTTATAACGTTCATATCATGTACTGGTAATGCCGGAAATTATTTTTGTTTTGAACATTGCTTCACAATACTTATTTCTCCTGTATCGTGGGTGCATTTACAAACATTTAAACACCCACAAACAGCCAGTCTCGGAACAACTACCTGTAAGCTATAGAAATATTTGTTCAGTGCGGGACTTGAACCCGCGACACGCAGCGCAGCAGCGAATCGCTTAACCACTTTGTGATATTAGTCAAGTGCCTTTGTCTGTTATTCAGTGATTATTTTGTAGTGAACTGAAAAAATGGGCCTTTCATTACACTACCATTTTAACCCCACTGCGCAACAGCAAAGATAGGATAAAATTTAAGTGTGATTTTTCGAATAGAATAACATTTCAATTATATTTCTATAAAGACACAGGGTTTATCTCTATAAACCCAAATGGTCAAAAGTGATCTAAATGTCCACCACAAACAAGACAGTGACTTGTGGTGTCCATCGAGCTCTTTATGTATAAAAATAATGATTATTACTTTTTAAGTTTTAATGACTGATTTTTTATAGGTGTCATAACAAAAAGGATATTTAATAAACTATCCAGTAACATCGTCTGATCAGTGATGGATATTTGAACTAAGCCCCACACATTTTGGCCCATTATCCTTTTTTTTTGTTAGAAGTCATTCACCTCATATGCGATGAAGCATTGCTATATTGCATAAGTAAATTATTATACAGATGTTGCTTATTCCAAAACCGGTCTTCAAAAGACCGAGACGTTTTTTTTTGCTGAGGTTTAAAAAGTATGCCGAAGTGATTTGCATTCGAAATTGCAAAAATTAAGGCGATTAAGAAAGCTCAATAAAATCAAAGTAGAATGGTGGCGTTGATTTTAAAGATTTGCCAATCAAGTCAAGAAACCTCTACGAAGGAGAATTAGAAAAATTTAAATTTTCTTTTCTTCATTCTGAAAGGACCATTTTTCCTGTCAATTGCCAATTTTCCTCACGATTTTTTCCATCCAATTTGTTTTCATTGCTGTCCCACTCATAAACAATGATTTAATGAAAAGAAACCTGAACAATTTTGGCTGTGTGAGGTAATATCTAAATGGCTGTCTCAAAGGACCTCCTTGCATTACAAAGAATCCATTGGTATGTAGCTTGTTCATTTCGGTTGAAAAAAAACTTTTTTGCTAAAAAAGATTTTTTGTCACCGACTTCTGAAGCTAAAGTTATTTTTTACTTTTTTATGTCTTTGAAGTCGGTTTTATTTTTTGCATTTTTTTTTTTATTATTCCATTTTTAGTTGTAATTTCCTACACAAAAATTTGCCATGCATTTATTATACATGGTTAACATTTCATGGTAATAGGCTTATCCCCAATAAAATGGAACTAATAAACTGGAGGTATGTTAATAACTAATTGTCGAAATGTGGGTGTAGGTACTGTACACATCTGCGTAACCCTTTCGAGTGTACAGGCCTGATGGTATGTTGTGCGATTGCGTAAACAATGCATATTTATGCGACAACAGCAATCGCGGTTGATTTGCTGTCATTTTTTGAAGAATTCCGTTGTCTGTCTCCGAAACTCATCATCTATATGAAATTTAAATTGGACCATTTCGGAATATACCTCTTTCGAACAAAATAGAAATTTGCAAATCCGTTTATATATGACGGAGTTATGCCCGAACATACATAAAAAAAATTGGCTGTGACAGGCGGACACACAGACAGACACGCGAGTGATCCTAAGGGTTCCGTTTTTTCCTTTTGAGGTACGGAACCCTAAAAATATAAACATCCGACTTGATAACCTCCTTGTTTTTGAAGTCGGTTAAAAATACCACCACATCCTTTAATAATATAAATCGTACACACTTTTTTTAAGATAACAATCTTAAAAAAAGTGTGTATGATTTACCCGACTTGTCTAAAGAAATATCATCATTTTTTGCTGTTATTGTCCTGTTTGCAAAATTACTGGTTTAGTTGCTTCTTAGTGTTAGCGAAAATGAGTACCAGAATTCGGTCCTTATTGAAAAACTAATTACCGTTCATTTGAACGAATATTCCTAAAACTTGTGAAACCGCAATCTGTATCGGCAAGAAAATTAAAATAACTTTCTATTCGAGCTGCTAAAGAATGCAATTAAATTTAGCAATATTTTATCGATTTTCCTTAATGAATTTTACTTAGATAAATATGTATAATCAAAAGATGAGGATAAATACATTAAGAGGTAAATACATAGTGGAAGGGACATTGACGCACAAACGGTGATCACGTATTCACTACATCATCATTCCGAACCCCACATAGATATTTTTCATCGGTATTTTTTTTTATCTGCTTTTCCATACATTTTGACCGTGTGGATATTGAACTTTTATGGAAAACAGTAGATTTTTTCCCTGTAGTTTTAGGAAAGTAGGATAAATACTTAACTGCGAAGATATTTCAGGCAACTCAGCATATCATTGCAGTCCAGACCATACATAGTCACAAGTTGGGAAACAGCATTGTTGTTAAAGTCAAGCATAATCAGACTATGACCTTCCCAGTGCTGGGACACAGGCCCCTCTTTGTGGGAGGGCCACAATCCCACAGGGGTCCAGAGTTCGTGGTTTTCACATGTCTTAATTTTTTTTGCGGAATTACTACTAAATTATCGATGTTTATGACTGAGTCATGACAATCGTACATTGTACGACAGTTTATCACATTTTAACAATAACCGTGGCCTTCACTCATATCTCAGCTGTTTTGTCCCATATGTCTTGAGGAAATTCTTTATAGAAACGTGTTGGGTTTCTTTAACAATAGCTACATTTTTGCATACTAAACACAAAAAAACAATTAACAATAAATTACATTGTTAGTTTTACACGTGTTTTCTCTTGAAAAAGTATGTAACAAACGTTTGTAACTATGGAGTTTCTTGCCGGTTCTTCTCCATAGGAAATGACCAACCCGAACCGTGCACCTTTTCTCTTATTATAAGTGACCATGTAGGCCTATGTCAAATAAAATATTTTGATTTTTTTGTTCACAAGTAGGTTACCTATGAGAGTTTTCATCTTGTCATTTCATCGTCATCTGACTAATCTTTTCCCAAAGACATTCAGGTCTTCTTTCAGTCTGAACGAATGCAGCTGAATATTAAGTATCTCACTTGCAGCGACTACTGACACTGAAATTCAGTTGGATTCAGGCAGTCACTTTTCTGCCCTCGACAATCCATTTCCTGGGTACCACGATACCATTTGGAAAGACTGCAGACTTTCTGCCTTCTGATTACAATTGGTGTGTAATCAAAATGGTCGTCCTATGGTACAAATTTCCCTCATCATTCTTTTTCGTGTGGTTATAAGTGCCTAACCTGGTGTCAGAGTTTTTATGCCGCCCATGGGCCTCTGACTTGGCTTGGGAATGCGCACATGAGTCCGAAAAATCAGAGGTGCGTGTCTTGGGTACGAACTCGAGACTTGGCAATCTAACGGTCATACCACTAGGCTGCCTATCACAGCTTATCCATAACCACTATTGCCATGCCAAACCGCAACATCTATAGATAAAAGGTCGAACGATCCGATTAAAAGATTTTTTTTTGCGATAGTTGGTATTTTGTTTGGTTATTATAGTTGTTATTGTCTTCAAAACCTGCATTGATTGTGCGTTGAGTGCTGATTATGATAAAATTAATCGGCTAAAATTAATTGGCTTGACGCTTGTTAGGCTTATATTTCCCAGTATTTGATTTATAACCGTACATAGTAATACCGACACGCCTGGTTGGTAATTTAACCATACATTTTCTGATTTCCATCTTTTCACGGACACGTGTGGAGCATTTTAACCGCACATTGCATGGAAACTGAAATGCTGTCAAATGCATTTCATATATTCGAATTAAAAATAATTGAAACTGTCGGCTTGGTATTGTTTTTTAGAGTCTCACTGGTACAATTTGTTATTTAAATCCCTTTTATCCGTGACAAAATAACGTAGTAACCTGAAATTTTGTATTATTCTTTTTTCAATATTTCTTTTGGAAAAACAGTTTTCTGAAAGCTTCTTACATTCAGCTACTTACATATTTCTGTACGAGACCTTACACTCGTTTTCATTTACACTAGCTGTGGCCCCCACTAATCTCCGAAGGGTTAGGAGACTACTAGGTACCTTATAGTACCCACATGTAATAAGGGCAAGCCTATTGCAATCGACCAGTCTCAAATCCACACACTGTGGCTGCTAATGAGAGATTTCTGATGGAAAACCCAATAAAACTTTGCCCGACCCGGTAATCGAACACAGGACCTCATGCTCTGTAGTCTCACTTGAAACCATGTTAGACGAACGAGGCAGTTAGTCATTCCTTACAATCAGCTAATAAAGTACCTGAGATTCAATTAATCAGTCGATAGAGTATACAACAGGTTCATTAAAACAGTACAATGTGAAGCCGCTACGCTAATTTGTGATGCTTTCAATATAGTCATTGTTATGATAAATAAACGAACGACAACGATAAATAACTGATATTAACAGTTTTAACCGACTTCAAAAACGGAGGAGAGGTTCTGTTAATGTTTGTTAACCGATTACTCGAAGACGCCTGAACCAATTTGGAAAAATCTTTTTTTGTTTGAAAGAGTATACTCCCAAATTGGTCCCATAGAATATAGTCATGATCTGATCATGGACTTCGAAGATATGGAACAGAACTCTTCAATTATAGTAGACAGCAAATCTGTCGTGATCGCTGCAATCGCTTGGATGTTTATTGTTTACACAACATCATAACATAACATCATGCCTGTATGCTCTGAGGGGTACGCAGATGTGTACAGTACACCCACATTTCGACTGTTAGGATATTAAGTAATAGGCTTATCCCCAATAAAATATATTTTATTGGGGATAAGCCAATTACCATGAAATGTATTGTTGACAACGTAAAATAATAAATTTTGGATAGGATATTACAACTAAAAATGGAAAAATAAAAAAACTGTTTTCCAAAAAATAAAACCGACTTCAAAAACATAAAAAAGTGAAAAATAACTTTAGCTTCAGAAGTCGGTGACAAAAAATTAAATCATACAAACAAAGGTCAAAAGATATTTTTTTTGATAATTGCATTAAAATTGTTTCTTTGATATCTGATAACGGGAGCCTGCCGTTTTGCCGAAAAGATTTTGACCAAATTTCATTACCCAAACAAATTTTAGCAACTTTTTTTTATACCATTGCAATATTTCGAATGATTTTAGTACGCATATTTTTATTTGGTCAAATTTTTACTTGGCAAAATATTACCAAGTATAATGTCATTATGGCATTTGGTCTTTACTCAAATGATTTATTACAGCAAACAATCTTCAGACAATAAACGTTTGGTGAAATGATTTGTTAAGACAAAAAATATTAAGGCAAAAATATGGTAGGTTAGGTTAGGTTAAAACTGTGACCCCCTACGCACGAGCCGAGCGAGCGTAGCGAGCGGTGCCGCGGGAGCGGCCGGCGAGTGCCAGAAACGACTTGCATTAATAGAAAAAAGAGATTGTTTTTAGTAGGTTACCCGGAACTGAACTATTTAGATTAGGATAATTACTTACTTATTTAAAAAAAAATGGTTAGGTTAGGTTAAAACTGTGTCCTCCAGGAACGACTACATTATTTAGAAAAAAAAATATGGAAAAAAAACGCTACTAACTAAAAAAAAGAATAGTTAATATTCATATTATTATAACCTGTTTAGAATTTGTCTTATTTGATTTTGCGTAAAAACTGTTATTCCAACTGAAATATTTGACTAAATAAAAAATGTTAAAAGTACTTGTTGGTAAACAAGTTATAAGTTTAAACGTTCACTTCCCAAACATTAGGTTTGCATTACAATTTTTTGTGAATAGATTTTTTGCTAAGTAATAATTTGGCAAATGAAATTATGCGAAAAATTTTTTGGGAAGTGAAAATTTGTCAAATGCCTTTCGGTCAAACAAGGGAGACCCCTGATAACATTTCTTGATTAATCAATTAGATGGCCTATTGCTGGGAATCTTCAGTATTTTGATTTGCAATGATTTGGTACTTTCTTGGTGAGGTTCTTAGAGAGGTCAATTGCGTAGTTCTCGCAACCAGCGTGCGTGTATGACAGATGTTTGAACGGTTTAGGCGCAAAAGGCCTAATTCTCAAAATGGCAACAGAGTCGCAAAAGGACTAGTTCTCAAAATGGCAAATTCTCTAAAAGCCTAATTCTCTGAATGGCCAATTCTCTAAAAGCCTAATTCTCTGAATGGCCAATTCTCTAAAAGCCTAATTCTCAGAATGGCCAATTCTCTAAATGGCTAATTATCAAAATGGCACATTTTCTACAAAGGGAGTTTTCTTACTTCGTATACCTACTATATCGATATGTAAAAAAAATATTATATAGATTTGATTGTGAAATTCCTATTAACAATATACAATACCTCCTTCATGATTCTGGCCTCCTGGTAGTTCGTGAGACTTCACTATCCTTGTTTCTAATAAACAAAAGTGACAGGTATAGCTTAAAATTGGCTTGATTTTATCGGAACCAACAAACTCAAACTCAAAACATTTATTTCAAACCGAAATGAAATAAGAATACTATTGTAGAAAATGTGCCATTTTGATAATTAGCCATTAAGAGAATTGGCCATTCTGAGAATTAGGCTTTTAGAGAATAGGCCATTCAGAGAATTAGGCTTTTAAAGAATTGGCCATTCAGAGAATTAGGCTTTTAGAGAATTTGCCATTTTGAGAACTAGTCCTTTTGCGACTCTGTTGCCATTTTGAGAATTAGGCCTTTTGCGCCTAAACCGTTTGAACGTGGACGAGGCGTAAGGAGTATGTAAGGATCGTAGCAAAGTGACGTTCTGTAGTTACTGCCTACCCCCTTGGGAAGAAGGCGTGAGTTTATGTTATGTATGAAGGCACTGTCGCTATTGTTCATGGTTTGCATTTAACCATAAAGAATGTAAGTAATTAAAAGACAATGGATTTGATAAGAATCTATTTCTCAGTAATTTGATAAGAATTCAATTACCTTACATTTACCATCTAGAAAATGTCACAAGGATAGATTGATCAAAATACAAACTGAGAACTTTGCAACGCTCCAGGAAACTTCTAGAGGACCACTCGTTACAATTTCCCTCAAATGTTACTAATCTTACAAATTGTCCTTCCTAAAAAGATTTACGTAGAAACTCCTTTGATTTTGAGTAAAAAAACAGAGAAACTTCTTAATACCTAATTAGCTTGAAAGACAGTCATTACTAACTAGGTTTTAGCTAATATTAAAGTCTCTTTAGCGAGACTTCTTTATTCTTTGCAAATGGCCGTCCAGCTTCATAATTTGCATAGTAAATTAATAATAAAGAAGATTTTTAAATTGGTTCCTTTGTTTGAAATTGTTATTTAAATAGTCTACTTATCTCGCACTTTAGAGGAGCTTGTGGCAAAATAATTACAGACGCTCGGATCAATATTCAGGTTAAGCCGCGCTTACCTAGGTTGGTCTGTGGATGAGTGACCACCCATTACATACCGAGTTTCCTCCGTGCCTCGGAAAGCACGTTAAGCCGTTGGTCCCGGCCGTCATTTGTAGATCTTTGACAGTCGTTACAGGTAGTCAGTGGCCCGAAACTCTGACCACCAGTCTTACCAAGGGGTATCGTATTACCCAGTACTAATTGGATTGTGGAGGTCAGGTAGGCAGTCGCTCCATGTATAATACTGGTATTCAGCTGCACCCGGTTAGACTGGAAGTCGACCAACATAGTTGGGAATAGGCTAGGCAGATGATGATTCTGACCTCATCCCAATTTCTCTCTTTAAGTCATCATCTTAGTAATCAACCCTTTGTATCCATTATAAGAAATAATTCAACTTACGTATACGTAATCATCTCAGCCTAAACTCGTCTACAGGAAACAGGCATCCCCAACCCATCCTCAAATAATCAAATCAAAATTACTGTCTCATTTCCGACCTTTCACCTTTCCCCATCTGCATGACCTTGAGCACGCACCTGTCAGGGAAACGCGTCGTAAGATTTATACGTGTGAATACCATTGTGCGACTCGCGTTGCTTGTTAGAGAGACACACCCTGTGGATATGCGTAATTGAGTGCAAATCCGTAGGATCGTGGATGTGAGATCGGATTGAGGATCCAATTTATTTTCTTCCCGTAGCTACATACTTTACCTTTAAAAAATATTTATTACTAGCTTTTGCTAGCAAATTCTAGATTAACGCGAGCGAAGCCGCGGTCGCGGTTAATTTAGAATTTGACAATCAATTCGAGTTGTACTCTGCTTGTAATAATATAATTCAATCTTGATTCGAAAGACACGTGGCCACTCCATCTATTATCATAAGAACATTATTGTGGTTATCCTCGGGAACAGTAACTTTTTGCGGCATGAAAGGTACCCTATGTCCGTTTCTGTACATCTACAACGTATATGCAAAATTTCAAGATGATCGGTTCAGCAGTTTAAGCGTGAAAGGTAACAAACAACCTTACTTTCGCATTTATAATATTAGTTTGGAAGTTAAGATTAGGATGAGACCAAAAGGACCAGCGAAATTTCACACAGTAAAAAAAATGGTGCTTTTGTCATGCGGTGCAAATAACTGTAGCAAGAGTAACAGTTATCATAAGAGACTTTCGCGACCATAAGTTAGTACACATACCTGCGTACTTTGTTGTTTATCTAGGTCAGCAATAAATGCATAAAACCTGACATTTATCTACGTGGCCATTGCTCAGTTTTCAAGGACTAGACTGTAATGGAAGTCCACACTACCAATCAAACCTTGATTAGAAGCCAACCATCAACGTTAGGAGAAGGCAGCCCCACAGTCAGGGTTGTTAAACAAATTGGCACCTAACAACCAATTTGGCGTGGTAAAGCACACAACTGTCGAACAATGATAGATCTTATTTGCATGTAGGATACGGACTATTTTAGTACTTATCAATAATTCCACCGAGATGTGACAACTAATTCTCACTGTTTAAAGCTCTTTAGTTGAAAAGCGTACTCGTTTCCTTTCCGGATATTCTATAACATCCATTATAACATTCTCACAAAGAGGGTAGTAAAACAATATTAACTTACTACTTCCACTAAGTTACGTCGGGAATTTATAGCTTTTAAACAACAATCAACATCTGCTGGTGACATTAGTGTTAAGTGTGTTTATGTTACTTACTACTTACGCGGCAATATGGGGGATGTGTACGTTAAATGTTTTAGGGACATCTTAAATTCAGTCGTGCGTATACTGCCCTACTAAGCGCAGAAGCGGTATCTCAATGAAAGCGAGTTTCGAGATAATTGGAGATATGTAAATATCGTTTTTTTTTTACTTTATATATTGACTTTTTTGCTTATTAAATAGAATTTATATATTATATTGGATCTATTTGTTACCACAATAGTTAAAATATCAAAAATGTATGTGGATATACCTTTTTCATGAGATACTGCTACACCGCTTAGTAATTATAAAATTAAAATTTGAGTTACCGCTTTTTCGTTACCTCTTCTCCTACATGTATGTATACAAAAAAATATGAATTTTCTATCGAATAAAATATGTATTTTTTTAAAGGAAAAAAACAATCAAAATAAATTTTTAAAGTCTTTTATTAATCAAATTTATAATGGCATAAAAAAATATTTGAAGAAAAAACGGATTCCATGAATAAAATCTAGTCAAAAGTAAGCAGTTCTCTCCAAAAGGACATTCTATTTTGAGGTATAATATTTTGAAAAGATTTCAAAATATTTTCTTTTTTGCGTTTAGAAATGCCTTCCGCTGCAATTTTCTTCTTCGGTGGTGGCAAAACTTTAGTTTTCATAATTTTATTTCCGATTATGCTCGCAGTGATAGGGTCTTTATTGAGTCCAGTTCTGTACGTCAAATCAAAACTGCCTCTATTGACACTTCTACTTCGACCATTTCATTAATATATGGACGCGGTGTAATTCGAGACAGTTTATACTGTGTCGTGTAATCTTCCCAGTCATAAAATCTTGTAGAGTCATCTCTTTAGGTTTTACGTTTTTTCCTGCAGTACTAACTGCCTGAGAAAAATCAGAAAAATCATAAATTTTGTTTTTCATGCGTTTCATCGACAACTCCGCCCTATGGTGGAAACTGTCGGCCGACATAAAGGTGTGGCTTGGTTCAAAATATTTTATCACAATCTTGTCGGCGTTGATGTCATTTGAATTCACAACGTAAATTAAGAAAGAAAAAAAAGTCCAATTTTTGTTCTGGGATGAACAATTGTCAACCCACAGTATGATCTTCTTTTTATCTCGATGAAAAATTAAAAAATGGTAGTATGCACTTATGATTTCGGCTTTGGAGGGTCCTAGCAACCCTTCATACCATAGTACAGGAAAAACACTCAAACCTTTTCGGCCTTGACCAGTCGGCACGAAACTTTCGTTATAAACCACTATCCTATGGGTAAAAATAGTAGTTTTGAACATATCTATCCTGGGCAGCATGATAACTTTTTGTAAGTCGGCAGAATATACAACAGTATCAGTTTCATAAATCACTGTAAAATGTATTAGAAATTCGATCGTATCAATCAACCCTTAAAGGCCAATTTGATTTGCCGCTGCAACCGTATCTCATATAGTCAAAATGATTTGCGGATCAATTAAGCATTCTAATACTAAGCGTCATAGCGGTAAGTCAGTACTTCACGCGTTATTCATATTTGCCGCTTATCGGCCTAGAAAAGTTGCTGTTCTTTTTTAAGAGATTTGGCGGTATTCAAATATACGGCCGTTTGCCTACGTAATATTGATATACCTCTAATACCCTTAGTGATTTATGGTAAAACTGAGATAGGGAAATCTTTCTTAAGGTTTTTTTTGTATGTTCTAAACAAGATACCGCTAAAAGGCTTAGTTCATTAGATGCGTATTTTTTAAAGCTATCCGATGGCATAAAAATCAACTTTTCGGTTTTTTTTGAGATACCGCTTTTGCGCTTAGTAGGGCAGTATAGTGGAGGGAATTGTTTTAGTTTGTAATTTAGTAACACCGCATTCAAGTATCTTCCAGAACTGAACATTTGGAGACTTATGAAATAAATTGATGGATTTACACCCAATTGATGGCAATAGACTCGTTTAAGTCCCATGCAGGTACACCTCCGCCTAATCCTTCTGGGATTACAGGCGTGATGTTTTGTTATATGACATAAAATAACCCTCTGCTGTATGCGTTAAGACTGGAAGCCGACCACAACATACATAGTTGGGAAAAGTCTAGGTAGATGATGATGATGATGGTGATATCCACCATTCCACTGGATTCTGTGGTGGTTTATGGCACACTCCCTCTCACAGACTGGAGGTTTCTTAGCTGTGGGAACGTAATAAGCTGATTATATGTACATTCAATTAGCTAGACTTCTGGAAGTAAGTTATCAGTATTTTAGTGGTAAAAGGGAATTGAGTCCAACGTTCTTAGTTTTACAATGTAATTCAAAAACCTTTTCATATCTACACTGGTTGTAAGCACCAGAATCGTATGCTGAAGTGGTCCTGTCGTCATAAAACCGCAGATTACTGAATGACCGCCATAATATCGTCCAAATCACGCCATCCTTAGCCCCAAGGCCCTGTAACTCGTTAGAACGATCTCTCATATTTCGTGTAACTTTCTCTCAGCATGTCGGTCATAAACTTACACATATTATGTGTAATATTCTGCCTTCGTAAGACAAATAGTGGTATCTCAAAAATTCGAAAAATCTTGTTGTTTTGTGAACCTTGAAATATGTACCTACTAAACAAATTAATGAAATACCTTTAACTAGATAAAGACATTTATTTTAACATAAAAACAACACACAACTAAAGATAACAGATAGTTTCATGTTTGAATTGAATATGTATGTCATACACACAAATATTCAGCCTATAATGCTACCACTGTTAAAACTCATACCTCCTCTCTATGAGAGGGGGTTGATAGATGTCACATGTCTTCGAATTTGGGGTTCTAGGGCATACCAGTTACCGCACGCCAGTATGCACGCCAGTTATGCTGAGCCAGTATTTTTAAATCGGCCCCTAAATGATGATCTCACTCAGATCCAGCCTGTCCTTTGCTGCCCTCCCCAGCGACGCCTTAAGCCGAGGCTCGTACCCCACAGGGGGTGCCCCCAGCGCGCTGTCGCTTAGTCTATAAGTTTTTTGCCCCTGGCTGGAGGCCTTACACTCAAGGCAGCCACAGGATAGTCCGGTTAAGCAGAAGCCAGCCTCGTAGGAAGACAAGCGCGATGCCATCAAAAAAATTATCGATTTTTTCTGTTTTCTCGAAACATACATTTGTTGAGTTACCGCGTTTTATGTTACGGGGGGAGTATTACGGCTCAAAGGAACAAAAAGTAATAAGCGCTTCCTACTCTACTATATCCTTATAAACACACAAAATATACCTATCTACCGATTTTCCTGTGGGAAGTATTCCCGAGATTGCTGCGTTATATCGTTTGTATAAATATTGATGGTGGCGGAAGACACTATCAGTATTGAGACGCACTATACAGCTAAGTTTATGTGCTGGGGTTAAGTAACTGATAGGAACAGCGTGGAATTGGATGGGAGAAGTGGCATATATTTTCGTATGCTCCAAATAGGAAATGATTGGAATGAATGCGTAGTAAAAAGCTTGATTTTACAAGCGATGAGACTCCTGAGATCTTGTCCTGCATGCATTGAGAGCAGTGCAGGCCGAATGGTAACTACGCTGATATGAGTTGTTAGTAGTGGGTTAGATACTTCGAACCAAGACAGGTGCATTACTTTGTGTTATTTATTTCAATACTACAGCTCATAAAACACCACCAACCCAACTAGAACCAATAACTCGGTGACACGAGCTCGCTCCACCTCACACAAAGGCCTATTAGTGTCCCACTTGAGGTCGCGAGAAGTGTTTTATTATTACTTGTAATAAACATATTGGATACAGTTATGATTTTCTTTCAATGGAATTAGATAACTGGAAGTGCTCTTAAAAGTAAGTTTAAAATGCTCGACTAGGTAGTGGCCTATTCTAGCACGGGTGGAATGCTCTTAATGGCGAAAGGGAAGCGCCAAAACAACCCAAATATGCGCTAAGAAATTCCGTAGCGAAGGTATTGGCTTCGGCATTTCTCTTATACATACATCAAACAGTAGCCCGAAATACCATGCGGACACAGACTATTTTTTACTCACTTCTAAAAAAGAGAGGAGGTTATTTTAGCGGTTTCTTTTTTTTGTCTCCGTCATTACTGGGCCGTTATACGTGATTCTTTTTTCATCGTGAAGCCCGCGCTGCCGCGCTGTAGCCTCACATATTTTTTTTTAACTTTGCTTGGATAGTCTCAAGAAAAAAAAAATGCGCATGTTTTTCTTGATGAAATGTTACTCTTTTTTTTTCATAATTTATATTCTATCTTCGTACTTACAGCCTTAGTTGACAAGATAATTTGATTGAGGCAGATTTAGACGGGTAGACGGAAGTTGACTGAGTATACAAAAAATTGCTGAAGCAAAAAAGGAAAGCCAAAATATAATCCCGAATTGTCCAAGCATCCTTTGCCAGAAATAAGATATTTTACTCACACAAACAGACAACGTTTGTGTATCATATTTCAGCGCTCTTTCCGGGGTCACTCCGGAGTTTTCTCAAGGTCGGATTTGGTTTTCTTCACCCACGCTTTCATCTTATTTGCGACAGCTTGTGACACTGTGAGCATCTGTATCCACCCTACTGTGAAAATGATAATGGGAGGGGGATGTTTCAAGGACACGACTTTTTGTTACAAAATCTGATTATTTACTCAGGAAATTCTTTGTCAAGTAATCATAAAGAGTGTTGGGTTATAATTACGAGGGAAATGCAGACTCCTAAAAATAAACAGTTTTTACTAAGAGACTTGTTCTTCCCTGTGAAGTGCAATACCGAGGGTAGTCGATATTTGTCATATTTCAGAGTTGGTCCCATCGTGAAAGTTATTTATTTTCATTAGACATACTGAAAATAAATAACTTTCTCTCGTTTACATTCACCATGTAGCTGAATTAATATTATGTCAATATAGTGCATATTTATAGGATGTATGACTATTTTGACATGAAGCTGCTCTTCGTTCCATTCATAACATTGACGACGTTCTGGCATTTGCATAATCCGGGATTTAACTACGTATGACATCACAGAGGAATGCTTTCATACAATACAAACTATCTCGCGCTGACATACAGTGTTGGAGTCTAAACTGGGCTGAATAGAGCTGGTAAAAGCCTCATCGCTAGGCCACGACCTTCACGCTCAAGCGTGTTGCGAGAGCGACTGCGGAGAAAGCAAATGAAAGAAAACAAATTGACATAACAATATATGTCATGTCATGCGGTGCAAATAAGCAAGAGTAACAGTTATCAGAAGAGACTTTCGCGACCATAAGTTAGTACACATACCTGCGTACTTTGTTGTTTATCTAGGTCAGCAATGAATGCATCAAACCTGGCATTTATCTACGTGGCGATTGCTCAGTTTTCAAGGACTAGACTGTAATGGAAGTCCACAAACCTTGATTAGAAGCCAACCATCAACGTTAGGAGAAGGCAGCCCCACAGTCAGGGTTGTTAATCAAATTGGCACCTAACAACCAATTTGGCGTGTTAAAGCACACAACTGACGAGTAATGATAGATCTTATTTGCATGTGGGGTACGGACTATTTTAGTAGCTTAACAATAAATCCGGGGTATTCCTCAAAGCGCAACTATTTGTAAAGGCAACCAACTAAGCGCAACTAAATTATTCCTCGAAGCGCAACCATGGTCAAAAATAAAGATGGGTACGATGGATTCATTAACGATATTTTTCATCATGGTTGCGCTTTGAGGAATAATTTAGTTGCGCTTAGTTGGTTGCGCTTAAAAATAGTTGAATACCCCATAAATCCACCTAGATGTGACAACTAATTCTCGCTGTTTAAAGCTACTTAGTTGAAAAGCATCCTCGTTTCCTATCCGGATATTCTATAACATCCATTATAACATTCTCACAAAGAGGGTAGTAAAACAATATTAACTTACTACTTCCACTAAGTTCCGTAGTGAATTTATAGCTTTTAAACAACAATCAACATCTGCTGGTGACATTAGTGTTAAGTGTGTTTATGTTACTTACTACTTACGCGGCAATATGGAGGATGTGTACGTTAAATGTTTTAGCGACATCTTAAATTCAGTCACGCCTATAGTGGAGGGAATTGTTTTAGTTTGTAATTTAGTAACACCGCATTCAAGTATCTCCTAGAACTGAACATTTGTACACATATTAAATAAATTGATGGTTTTGTGCTCCATTTATGGCAATAGGCTCGTTTAAGTCCCATGTAGGAACACCTCTGACTAACCCTTCTGGGATTGCAGGCGTGATGTTATGTTATATGAATAAAATAACACTCTGCTGTATGTGCTAAGAATGGGAGCCGAGCACAACCTGCACAACATAGTTGGGAAAAGGCTAGGTAGATGATGATGATGGTGATTTCACCATCCCAATGGATTCTGTGGTGGTTTATGGCACACTCCCTCTCACAAAGCTGTAGCTGAAGACTTGCTTCTCAGCTTTTCTCAGCTGTGGGAACGTAATACGCTGCTTAAACATTCAATTAGCTAGACTTCTGGAAATAAGTTATCAGTATTTTGCTGGTAAAAGAGAATTGAGTTCAACGTTCTTAGTTTTACAATGTAATTCAAAAACGGTTTCATATTTACACTGATTGTAAGCACCAAAATCTTATGCCGAAGTGATCCTTTCGTCATAAAACCGCAGATGACAGAATGACCGTCATAAAATCGTCCAAATCACGCCATCCTTAGCCCCAAGGCTCTATAACTCGTTAGAACGATCTCTCATATTTCGTGTAACTTTCTCTCAGCATGTCGGTCATAAACTTACACGTATTATGTGTAATATTCCGCCTTTGTAAGACAAATAGTGATATCTCAAAAATTCGAAAAATCTTGTTGTTTTGTGATTACCACCTTGAAATATGTACCTACAAAACAAATTAATGAAATACCTTTAACTAGATAAAGATATTTATTTTAACATAAAAATAACACACATGAACTAAAGATAACAGAAAATTTCATGTTTGAATTGAATATGTATGTCATACACACAACTATTCAGCCTATAATGCTCCCACTGTTAAGACTCATACCTCCTCTCTATGAGAGAGGGTTAATAGATATCTCATATCTTCGAATTTAGGGTTCTAGGGCATACCAGTTACCTCACGCCAGTACGCGATGCTGAGCCAGTATTTTTAAATCAGCCGCTAAATGATGATCTCACTCAGATCCAGCCTGTCCTTTGCTGCCCTTCCCAGCGACGCCCTAAGCCGAGGCTCGTACCCCACAGGGGGTGCCCTTAGCGCGCTGTCGCTTAGTGTAAAAGTTTTTTTGCCCCTGGCAGGAGGCCTTACACTCAAGGCAGCCACAGGATAGTCCGGTTAAGCAGAAGCCAGCCTCGTAGCTAGACAAGCGCGATGCCATCAAAAAAAATATCGAATTTTCCTGTTTTCTCGAAACATACATTTGTTGAGTTACCGCGTTTTATGTTACGGGGGGAGTATTGCGGCTCAAAGGAACAAAAAGTAATAAGCGCTTCCTACTCTACTATATCCTTATAAACACACAAAATATACCTATCTACCGATTTTCCTGCGGGAAGTATTCCCGAGATTGCTGCGTTGTATCGTTTGTATAAATATTGATGGTGGCGGAAGACACTATCAGTATTGAGACGCACTATACAGCTGAGTTTATGTGCTCGGGTTAAGTAACTGATATGAACAGCGTCGAATTGGATGGGAGAAGTGGCATATATTTTCGTATGCTCCAAGTAGAAAACAATTGTAATGAATGCGTAGTAAAAAGCTTGATTTTACAAGCGATGAGACTCCTGATATCTTGTCCTGCATGCATTGAGAGCAGTGCAGGCCGAATGGTAACTACGCTGATATGAGTTGTTAGTAGTGGGTTAGATACTTCGAACCAAGACAGGTGCATTACTTTGTGTTATTTATTTCAATACTACAGCTCATAAAACACCACCAACCCAACTAGAACCAATAACTCGGTGACACGAGCTCGCTCCACCTCACACAAAGGCCTATTAGTGTCCCACTTGAGGTCGCGAGAAGTGTTTTATTATTACTTGTAATAAACATATTGGATACAGTTATGATTTTCTTTCAATGGAATTAGATAACTGGAAGTGCTCTTAAAAGTAAGTTTAAAATGCTCGACTAGGTAGTGGCCTATTCTAGCACGGGTGGAATGCTCTTAATGGCGAAAGGGAAGCGCCAAAACAACCCAAATATGCGCTAAGAAATTCCGTAGCGAAGGTATTGGCTTCGGCATTTCTCTTATACATACATCAAACAGTAGCCCGAAATACCATGCGGACACAGACTATTTTTTACTCACTTCTAAAAAAGAGAGGAGGTTATTTTAGCGGTTTCTTTTTTTTGTCTCCGTCATTACTGGGCCGTTATACGTGATTCTTTTTTCATCGTGAAGCCCGCGCTGCCGCGCTGTAGCCTCACATATTTTTTTTTAACTTTGCTTGGATAGTCTCAAGAAAAAAAAAATGCGCATGTTTTTCTTGATGAAATGTTACTCTTTTTTTTTCATAATTTATATTCTATCTTCGTACTTACAGCCTTAGTTGACAAGATAATTTGATTGAGGCAGATTTAGACGGGTAGACGGAAGTTGACTGAGTATACAAAAAATTGCTGAAGCAAAAAAGGAAAGCCAAAATATAATCCCGAATTGTCCAAGCATCCTTTGCCAGAAATAAGATATTTTACTCACACAAACAGACAACGTTTGTGTATCATATTTCAGCGCTCTTTCCGGGGTCACTCCGGAGTTTTCTCAAGGTCGGATTTGGTTTTCTTCACCCACGCTTTCATCTTATTTGCGACAGCTTGTGACACTGTGAGCATCTGTATCCACCCTACTGTGAAAATGATAATGGGAGGGGGATGTTTCAAGGACACGACTTTTTGTTACAAAATCTGATTATTTACTCAGGAAATTCTTTGTCAAGTAATCATAAAGAGTGTTGGGTTATAATTACGAGGGAAATGCAGACTCCTAAAAATAAACAGTTTTTACTAAGAGACTTGTTCTTCCCTGTGAAGTGCAATACCGAGGGTAGTCGATATTTGTCATATTTCAGAGTTGGTCCCATCGTGAAAGTTATTTATTTTCATTAGACATACTGAAAATAAATAACTTTCTCTCGTTTACATTCACCATGTAGCTGAATTAATATTATGTCAATATAGTGCATATTTATAGGATGTATGACTATTTTGACATGAAGCTGCTCTTCGTTCCATTCATAACATTGACGACGTTCTGGCATTTGCATAATCCGGGATTTAACTACGTATGACATCACAGAGGAATGCTTTCATACAATACAAACTATCTCGCGCTGACATACAGTGTTGGAGTCTAAACTGGGCTGAATAGAGCTGGTAAAAGCCTCATCGCTAGGCCACGACCTTCACGCTCAAGCGTGTTGCGAGAGCGACTGCGGAGAAAGCAAATGAAAGAAAACAAATTGACATAACAATATAACAATATATATTACTTTTTCTCCACTGGGAATTTCTCCCGTATCGTGGGGAGCCAGACCCGGAGTACCTGGTAGGCCATACAAATGTTTGTTCCGCGCGGGTATCGAACCCGCGACACGCAGCGCCAGCCATTGCACCAACCGTGCCTGGGAAATGTCACACGCGCGTGTTGTTCGACACAAGTCGCGTCACCTGTGGTCGTCAGCAGGGCGCCATTGTTCGCTACACTCGCATCAAATGCTCGAGAACGGATATCCTGAGATTCTTTGTGTGTCTGAGGAAATGCATCTCATGTGTAGCTTTCAGCTGACGGCCTTTCCTTTTCTTTCAAACAGTTTCTGTAAATGTTTGTTTGTTTATTTGGGCTTGATTTTTAAAACATGTCTGAGGTACTCTTAAAATAGATTTGCTCTTATCTGAATTGAGTTAATGACCTGAATAGATGACTTTAATAGCGTCTACCTACCAAGTAGGTGTGTAGATGTCATATGTGATTAAGTCTTACTAATTTACTTAATGTGAGTAGTTTGTATTACCAACTGCTCATACCAAGAACATACGTAAGTTCTTCAGTGGTAGGACACCTCTGCCTAACCCTTCGGGGAAAACTAGCGTGATGTTATGTAAGTAAGTAGGTACCTCGATTATTTTTGTGTGAGATCAAAAGATGACGATCTTTTGATCTCACACAAAAATAATCGTAAAATGCTCTTTGTCAGACCACAAATTCTTTTGGCCAATCTTGGGCAAATTCTTTTCCAAACTCCTAAAATCATGCAAAAGCAATCTGGGCCAAAAGTTAGTCCAACATAATGTGGATTATGAAGTTGACGAGGTCGTGTCAGTCCCTTTCATACAAGTTACTGTGAACTTACAGATTGTGTGAGTTTCAATGGGACAAATATGAATGCAAATGCTTTGAATAGGTACTGCTTTTCCCGTCAAATGGATGTTCGCTGTATGTTTGAAATAAGTGGGAATTTGAAATGTCTGTTTTTGGTTCATGTCAATTCTACCTATACGATATTGTAAATGCATGTCTGTGTGTGTGGTCGCCGTTGTTCTTTTAAACTGCGCAACTGATTTTGATGTGTGTCATTCTAATAATTGATTCCGGCAAGTTTTATGGACCTATCATCATCACCATCATCATATCAGCCCGGAATCACGTACTGCTGGGTATAGGCCTCCCCTTTTTTCCGCCACACTTCCCGGTTCTGTGCGTCCCTCATGCAGGTGTTTCCCGCGACTTTGACGATATCGTCAACCCAACGAGCTTTAGGACGGCCCTGGTTTCTTTGGCCTAACCTTGGCCACCACTCGGTCAAAGCCTTGCTCCATCGGCCATCTCCGCGTCTAGCCAGATGTCCTGCCCAGGTCCACTTGAGGCGCACCGCCCGGTCCCCGACGTCGTAGACTTTTGTCCGACGGCGGATTTCGGTGTTACGCACTCGATCTAAGAGGGTAATGCCGAGCATGGCTCGCTCCATGGCCCTTTGTGCCACTCGTACTCGGTGGACAGTCTCCTTTGTGAGCGTCCTATGGACCTATAGCAAACATTAAACTTACCTACATAATTAAAGAAATCTGGATGTTTTGTCAGATCGTAAAAACCATTTGAGAATGAAGGGGTGGTCTTGTTTCAAATAATAATACTATGATGCTAGTGGCTTACTTATGAATGAATAATTTCATAATATTCAACTATGCTAATAATAGCACAAAGCTACCTAGTTCAAAATGTTTTCTTGCATATTGACAAGGACCATTGTTCCTTATCCGACAAGTGACGCAAGACCGTGAGCACAATTTTGAGAAATGTCGCGATCTCTTACGATGGTAACATTAACAACAAAGATATCAGATCCAAATCGTCAGTAGAAATAGTTAGCAATATTAATGCTCTTCTGATAAAAATAACACAATCATTATAATTATACAATTGTGCTATCAAGTCTCAAACAAGTCTAACTCCATACATCTAACAGAGGATCTTGGAAACCTGCATCATAGATCTATTTTCAACCTTATCACTTATGGCATAAGGGTGAAAAGTTTTACAATCATTAGTATCCCTTATCTTCTCCAAAGGTATAAACGAATTCTCTGTTGTTATTGATACTGAAATACGACTTTTGCAAAGTTTGCTCCAAATGTTTAAGTTCCGATACTTAAGAAACTATGAGAGTCCGAAGATTGGTTGTTTGTAACTCGTCTTATACAAGGTGTAAACAGACCCTTCACGAAGCCGTCAACCAAGCATTCTGTACATCAAAGTAAGTAACCTTACGCAAACATTTTTGCTGGGAAACGATTTTTTTTTTTGGGGTGAAAAATCACGTTTTACGGTAAAACTCAAAGTAACGCACTCAAAACATTGTGCTGATGGATGGATTGAATAGTACGGGGGTGTTTAAAGTAAAGTTACAATATTAAACCCTTGTATATTAAAAAACAACTTGTGAAAAAAACTAAACGAAACTTTGACCGCCAATATCTCCGTAACTAGTAGGTTCCCAGGTATGGTCTAGAACAAAAAAATGATCGCCATGACGGGGAGAATAAGTGCCTTTCGACTTCGTTAAGGGTCTTTTTACACCCTAACTTTATTAAGTTTCCCAGACCATTTGTTACTAAGTTTACATACCTATATGTTGTAACATATTTACAAACATTACTTTCATTGTGATTAACAGTAATACTTAGTTGTTTTTTATAGCCATTTACAATATTTCCTGCTGAGAAACGTGATGTGTGGTTTTATTTTACCTTTTTCTTTCTGTTTAGGTGACTCGTGTTCGTATGGAACTCTGTAGTTATTGCTTGCTGTTTTCCCTATCGGCAGCTTTATACGCCGGTTACTTTATCTTCTATTTAATATCTATAGCAATTATTTAAAATATTTATGAATCAGGGTTTTTCCAACATCTGAGCCATAAACGCGACGAAGATATGTTTTTCTGTTCGTTCCATCTAATCGCTAAAGATACAAAATAATTATCATCTCAAATCTTCTTCTTCTTATGTCCCCAACAAAATGTTTTCAAATAACATGAGTGATTTTTTTTTATTATTACACAAGATTTTTTTATTTTCTTACACGCTTACATAATAATCCTAATATTCTCTACCAAGCCAAGCTTCTTGCAGGTCACAGAAATAATAAGGTTCGTGAGAAGATAATCATCTCACAATATAAAACCACAAAAAAATAACAATTGTATCCGCATTGTTCGTAACGTATTTTGGCCTGCCCATTTATGTATTATGGCCGTCCTAATGAGGCTAACACACACATAGACACCAATACATTCAATGATAATGTCGGGGTTTGCAAATAAATCGATACAAAAACAATAGTGGGTAAAGCTGGCAAATTGTGAAAACAAAACAATCCCAAAATAATAGGTAGGTACTACTAACTAATAGGGTATTTGGAGCTCAAATGACGCTAAAACGGGGGTTCTATTGACAATTGTTTGTGAAATATAATGAAAAAACAAAGACGGTGGAATTAGTTCATATTTTGGCCACGTATCAAAAGATCCTTGTATATATCTGTAGTTATCATTAACACTGAAAACGGGATATTTACCATGTTTACTATTTGTTTGTTCTCGGCAGAACGCCACCATATACCTAGACTGGTAATAGAAGCCATCTAGATTACTAAATATAAGAACTTCAACCGGGAGGATTGGTTTCAACTATCGAGAGCCTGGAATCCAATGGTTCAACTGTGTAAAAATCGATAAAGTGAGTTTCGTATGTCGGGAACAATAAAGAGTTGTTAGTGACAGTGGTAGCGGTACCGAAACGCAAAAAATTACAAGAAAGAGGGTGGACCGATTTTTCTGCCCATAAACCACCCGCAATATTCAGTATATCCGTGATCATGGTGCTTGCAACAGCGCCGAAATATCGTAAACTCAAAACAAAAATCCCGTTTTCAGTGTTAATGATAATGATAGTGACCATGTCAGTTTAAAAAATTATATCTGTAGTTACTTTACCCATGCGTGTCAGGGACTGTCATACAGGTGTGAATGGCAGATACTACACTCAACATAGTCTACCTCTTCTTAAACCTTGGTACCATGGTACCTACTGCAATATCAATATATTCTTCAACTCTTTCAGTACCCAGTTGCTTATTTCTCTGGATCACTAGCCCACCACAGTAATCATCCCGCAAACCATATTACACGTCCTATAGATCCGATCAAACCAAATCCGATTCGATCTCAGTAGGAGCTCGTATTAGTACCAGACAATTAACTCCGGAACGCCGGGATTCCTGCGATCCGTGACCCGGAACAACTTTAATCTATTAGCAACTAGCTAGCTTTTATCGGAGACTCCAATCGAATTGTCGACGTTAAGAAAAATTGTTACTATCTTTTATACTGTTTCCCTGATTGTTCTTCGATTCCTGTCTTCGATTTTAAAGTCTACAATTCTACTTCCAGAATATGAGGTCCTAGGTTGATTTGAGGCATAGTATTTTTAGGTTATTGCATCAGGAATTTTTCAGGGTTTTTTTTTTTTTTTTTTTTTTTCCCGGATTTGAGCCCGATGGGAACAGGCTAAGTCCGTTTTACATGAATCTTCAACATGACTTGTCTTTAGTATTGTATTGTATAAAGGGCTGGTGTCCGCAAATCCACGTCAAAGCGCGTATTTTGCGTGCGGAAGGTAAATACTGTTTTAAGCTTTCACGGTTTACAACTAAACTTATACTGTCACTTACGGGATATCTTCCGTGATTGTTTTTTTTTGTGTTTAGTAGTTTCGGGGGTCAAGGAAAATTGTATGTATATCTACGGCCATTATCGTACAACGTTTTCTCTACATAACATCAGGACTGCTCTCCGCGAAGGGTAAGGCAGACATGTATCCTACCCCTACCATTTTGCTAGTAATGTTTAATTCGCTTGTAGTAAAGGTGATATTTTCTCAAGATTAATTAAAAAGCCTTGTTTTTTCAACAATGTTCGTGATCTCATATCATAAAAAGTCTGGTTGATAACACGATTGATGCCAAAGACAGGTAGAAAAACAAGCTAGATCATTAAAAAGGGAATTAAGCCCTCTTTATTAGGGTCATAAAATACAAAATCACCCTATACATTTTACCATCCCGACCCCAACTTTGCAAGTATATCTTCAGTGTATCGAGAGCGTCAACAAAATAGTTAATCCTTGCTATATGAGTTTCCGATACAATCGGGAGCGTGGTCATGAACTATGTCAAGTCAGGTGGGTGCTTAAATTCACTCTTGCGGTTCGTGCTGGCTCTTCCAAGTTTCTTAATGATGTTAACTTGAACTTTCTATAAACTTAAATTTTCGATACAATTTTGGTTGGCATTGTTGTATTGTTTTGTAATGGCGATGTTGTGGAAGTAATGTTGTATTAGTTGAAGATATCGGTTGGTGAGTTTGGATTTGGTTGATGGCAAAAGGCTCGCCCCAAATATGGTTACCCCATATTACATTTCTGCCTAACCCTTCGGGAATTAAAGGCGTGATGTTGCAGCCGTGCTGATATTATTTATGTTGGTTTACATTATTCGTTCAATAATATATAAACATCTGAAATATCTTATTTGGGAAAACCAGCAATACTGTCTGTTCCCGATGCTGGTGGGCTACTATTTTTTTTATATTTTTAAATGTTTTTTTATATTGTTTTATATTAGAATATTTAAAAATGTACTTAATATGTATAAAATTAATAAAGGAGGTAATAATGGGTTAATGTTATTTGGAACAAAATTCCTTAATAATGTTGACACTTCAGACGGTTAGGTCTGTACTGGTAGAGGTAGAATGTTAAAAACAAACAAATTATGTGAATTCAAAGTTAAATAGCGGGAAATCACTGAAGAACAGTGCATTTTAAAATATTTAAATTCCAACAAACGTCTAGGTGCTCCTACATAAGTGAATTCTCGGAGGCTATTAGCGCTTCCTCCGACGCTTCTCGGAAAATACGAGGATTCTTCGTCCCGCGAGAGAAGACGATGTTATTAATTTCTTGAAAAATGCTTTGAGCGTACTTCGCAAGGATTCTAAAGGTGGAATGAAATTGTCCAGTTAGAAGCTGAGCTTTTGAAATATTATCGCAGAAGTTTTCTCACTCTAATTTATTTTTGTATTTATGTTTCCCAAATTGCAAATCTCTTGCCAAATTGGATACTCTCTATCTATATCACGCCTGTAATCCCCAAAGGGTTAGGCAGACGTGTACCTGATAGTACGCCCACATTTCGCCATTTACGTTAAAGTCCCATGTAATCGGGGGCGAGCCTACTGCCATCAAACAGGCACAAATCCAGACTCCGTGTCTGCTACTAAGAAATTCGTGATGGAAAAACCCAATAACATTTCGCCCGGCCTGGGAATCAAACCCAGGACCTCATGCTCAGCAGTCGCGATTGCGACTACTAGATCAACGAGGCAGTAATAGATTGTTATTGTTCTCGCCTATGACTATAATGACTTCCATACAAACTTTCATTCTTTCAAGTTCCCATTGTGAAACATTTCAAGTTTTTAGACCCAATCTTCTTCTTTATCCTGTGGTTAGTGCCTAACCTGATGTCAGAATTTTTACGCCGCCCATGGGCCTCTGACTTGGCTTTACATACCATCAAGAAATATCTCAGGCATGCTAGTTTCCTCACGATGTTTTCCTTCTCCGAAGCATGTGATAATTATACAATACGGACATGAATCCGTAAAATCAGAGGGCCTTGGGTTCGAACTCGATACCTATGACTTGGCAGTCCGACGGTCACACCACTAGGCTGTCACTGCTATCCCATTATTCAGACCCAGTGGTTTAAGTTGTCTGTCGGTGATGCAGATTTTTGGTCGACAAAACCAATGTTCTAACAGAATTCAATCTCCGATAAATCCTTCACTAGCATGACGTATGACTGGGACATCCTGTTCGCAATGTGTCCCCGGACCATAAATCTACATGTGACACCGATCTGCGGATACCAGCGGATATGCATCTATTTTGATATTATTTTGCCTTCACATTTTCTTTAGACAGTGTATGATTAACATAACGTCACTCCTGTAAGTAATCCACGTGGGGTTCGGCAGTGATGACAGCCATATTTCGCCAGTTATGTCGGAGTCCCATGTAGCAGGGGGTGAGCTTTTTGCCATCAATCGGGCACAAATCTTCACTCCTGAAATTCCTGCTGGAAATTCACCCGACCAGGGAATTTAACTGAGGACCTCATGCCCACCACCACTTACATTTACTGTCAAGACACATTTCAAATAAATTGTCCAGGAATTTCGTATTGCATACAGCAGTAGTTTAAACTGGATCAGTTCACGGAAGGCTTTAATCCAAGCTACCGGAACTCCCGTTCATAAAATCCTGTTTTCAAATTAAATTAATTCTCTCATCGCGTCGGGTCGAGCACCGGAAGCCCAGTTCATTTTCATAATACAGGAAAAGCTTAGTACAAGAGACCATTCACTGGGATATTTAGGAGCTCACTTAAATTATATTCACAGTATTCCAGAATTTATGGAAATTTTCATAAAGCTTCAGGATAAAAAGAAAATTCTATACACAATCATTTATACCAGGATTTATTTCTGGCTGCCTGTTTTAGGACGGAATGTGTGTTGAATACTTTATTCGCTTCGCTTTCTCTGAACAACAATTTATTATTTAGACCCCTACTTTTCTTTACCTAATGGCATATTGTGACATGGGCTGATATATGATTGATTCACAAAAAATACGTTTATTTACAATTTTTTTTGTCGGATGGGAAATCATCAAATAACCCCTCTCCCGCTCTGGGTGAAGCGGAAGGGAGTGTCAGTCTTGTACTGACTAAAACCCATGGATGGGTTCCTTCTTAGCCCTTTGTGTTCCAGGACCGCGGAATCTCTTTCGAACAGTCCCTCAGCCCAGGCGAAAAGTGGTTAAACGTCAATAGGCACGGACATAGGCAGACTTAAAGCAACAAAGCATTCTCTGCCAGTCAACCTTTTGTTTAAATAGGACAGCATTATGATAGGGTAGCAAAATAAATAAATATATGTATGTATGTCTCTAGGTATTCAGCTTGGTCTTGCTAACCTATACCTACTCAGTACAACACTAAGTATCAATTACGTAAAGCCTGATTTATAGACCGTCTGTTATCGTCTAAGCAGTTAACTGCGTATTCCACGTAAACTATCAAACTCACGCGCATAATTAACGTCGAACATGTGCCAGTAATCCCCGTACAATTAAACCCGACATGACATCATGATATGGGCCACTGAACATCCGTCCACGTACCTACGAATCTCAGGTTTAATCTAAGGATTGATGGATTGGTTTTGCTGATTTGACAAGGGATGGATTCTGGATTGACAGAGAACTTGACCTTTGATCTAATAGGGATTATATCTATCTTGGTTGGAGGAAAATGGCTTTTTTGCCTGTGGAAATTCTCATGGGTGTCCTCCGCCCTGGCCAGGTTGCTTTTTGTCAGACTTTTGCTGGCTAAAACCACTACAGCTTCTGCCGGAGCACTGGAGCTCTTGCGCAGTTTGCCACACTGAACTTTTCACCTTGATGATATTTAATCCTATAAGATGGTTTTAAAAAGTCGTCTTCTAGATGATATCGGCATTGCTTAGCTGACTACTCTAAATAATACACCGAAATAAACTCAGAGGTACTCACTTGATATTTCGTATCATATAAGACAGTAAGGAAAAAAATTTTATTTTTTTTGCTTTTGAGCTGCATTATTTTGCGCCGCGTACCGATGGGTGACGCAAATAGTGACTGCCACCTGACAGTACCCGCAGATTACACAGTAACATAAAAAGCATGATATAAATGAGTGAGAAATTAAATAGTCCCTTCACCAGGCGTATCTTCAGCAATTTGAACTCCTAACTATTCTTCGTTGGGGACCATTCAAAGATTATATGCTATTAGACTAGTAATCACCCGCGAGGTATGTCACAGGTATTGAGCACCGGTCTCACCGCTGGCGATTAGCGGGAAGTGAGCAGAGATAGCTATTTATGTGTATTGTTTGAAAAAGTTCTCACCCGCTATAATAACAGTCAGCGATCAACTATTTCGGTATCAATTTCTTTAAGAGGTTCGTGGCTAAAACGCCGCAGGTGCTAGATTGAACAGCGCTTGCTGAGGTTCATTACATAAGTACCATGTTCAGTCCTCTGATTTTTCGGATTCATGTGCGTATTGTATAATTATCACTTGCTTCGGTAAAGGAAAACATCGTGAGGAAACCAGCATGCCTGAGAGATATTTCTTGACGGCATGTAAAGCCAAGTCAGAGGCCCATGGACGGCATAAAAACTCTGTCACCAGGTTAGGCACTAACCACACGATAAAGAAGAAGTCCGTGTTGCAGAATGCACGCTAACCCGTTGGTCCAGGCTGTCATTAGATCTCTGACAGTCGTTACGGATGTCGGAAGACCGGAAGTCTGATAGCCAGTCTTACCAAGGGATAGGACTAGGTGTATTTTGCCCAGTAAATGGGTTGTGGAGGGCAAATAGGCAGTCGCTCCATATAAAATGCTGGTATTCAGCTGCAAACGCTGAGACTGGGAGCCAGTCCAGTTAGAAGTTTGAAAATTGTTGGTAAAGCTAGTCGCTTCCTCGTCGTCAGTGGCAGGTGCCTTCAAAAGGATGTTGCCCTTGTATCACAACCCCCCGCTTTAATTAGAGCATGTGTTGCGATGTTTGCTATACGTTTTGTGAGGGTAGTCGTGTTTTTGTTCGCCGAGTTCAGAGTTGTAAACCGCGTTTTAATTAAAATAAGTTTTTTCTGAAGTAACTGTTGTGCTTTGTCTCTTAGAGCATCTGCGTTCTTAATGAATTTGCAATGCATGTCAGTTCATGTTGTTTTTAAGATCTAATGTATAATCTACATTTTTTACAATTCATATATTTCACGCCATCAGCTATTTTTCTTCTTCTTTGATTTAGTTTCACTTAACTTTGGGTGAATGACATTTCAATGATGTTCAATCATTTTCGTGAATTAATTTTGTCAATATTATGTACTTTTATATCTTCATTACGTCTATAGACATTTAAATTGTAAGTTTTACTAATATGGAATCTACATGCACTAATCTTTTCGACACCAACCAGTAGGGGTTGTCAAAAAAGGGTAACGTCTCAAACTGGTCATATCATTTTGCTGAATGGTCTCTCTCAGTCAGATCAGGTCTGGGTTTTTCTGAGACTAGTTTTGATGATAGAGAGGTTCTATAGTATCTTAAAATCTCTTTACTTCGTCGAGTTCACGAGCACCAAACGAACCTAACCTATCTATCAGAACGAAACATATACCGTGCTGGACAATACTGTCACTTATTGGAAACAATATTCATAAAATGTTCCGTCCATATGACGAAGCAACCTTTTGGTTCAAAGGCTATCAGTGTGATAAGAATTTGCTTAGAGAAGGTTATCATAAGTTCATAACACGGGATGCGAAGTGAATGAGGTGATCGATTAGTAATTATAACGTGTATTCACGTTTGTAATGATTATCGTGTTGTGTAATATAGGAGATAGAGAAGATCTTCAAGTTTGAGTAATGCTTGCTGAGGTCGGGCCGTGTATGGGTTATCCGTTACATAATTATCAAGATTACACCTCCGCCTCCGTGCGGAAAGCACTATAAGTCGAAGGTCTCGGCTCTCATTTGTAGATCTTGACTGTCAATACGGGTAATCAGAATCCTGAAAGCCTGATAACAGATCTTACCAAGGGGTATCGTGTTACTCAGTGGCGAGTGGTCATCTGGATTGCGGAACTCAGATAAGTAGTTACTCCATGTTAAATACTGATATTCAGTTGTATCCGGTAAGACTGGAAGGCGACCTAAATATATCTAGTTGGAAAAATTCTAGGCGGATGATGTAGTGTTAGTGTTGTTTTTTGTTATAAGTACCTTATACCTGCTTTCATACGCATTCAGTAAAAAGCACTTGCTTCGGTGAAGGAAAACATCGTGAGGAAACCAGCATGGCTCGAGAGATATTTCTCGACGGCATGTAAAGCCAAGTCAGAGGCCCATGGGCGGCATAAAAACTCTGACACCAGGTTAGGTACTAACCACACGATAAAAGAAAGAAAGTAAAAAGCAAGAAACTTCAATTTTATTTATTTGTATGGATAAAATAAGGGATGATGAAGTTTATTAAAAAAGGCTCTACAAGTGAAGTTGGCAGTCAGTCTCGCTAAAAACCAACTTTGGCAAGATCAATTTTAATACGGCCAGCTAAGTTACAGGCAATCTTTTCTCCACGCTACGATAAAAAGACTATGTTTACTTCATTGTCAGGCGATAAAATAAGGAACAGGCTTCCGTTGATATATCAGTAAATTGTTGACATAAGAGTTTGTACGCAGAGCCGCTTTGATCTGCCAAGATAAATTTGTCAATAGAGACCCTCGTCATGAAGAGTTTCCTTCTGTTAAGCAGCTTAACGCGAACTAAACTAACAAAATACAAAGAGTGGGAAGCTCTGAATTCTAAATTGAAAACTTTTATCAATTAATAATATCAAGCTTATTATAGCTGACGGGATGATATCATACATTTCCATATACTTACTGATGAAACTTCTAGAATTAAGTTGTATAAAATTAGGCTTTTTAAGTACGTCGTTAATATCGTACACCTTTACAATCGACTATTTATTACTATTGGCTTCGGAAACTGACCTTTTATGCTTTGATTTTTAATTTTTTACTCTCTTGTAGGTATCTAATGGGTGTACAAGTACCATTAACGAAGTCGAAAGGCACTTGTTCTCCCCGTAGACTATACCTGCTAACCTTCTAGTTACGGAGATATTGGGGGTCAAAGTTCCGACAATTTCACAAGTTTTTTTTAAACACAAGTTTTTAATGTTAAAATAACTTTACTTTAAATACCTCCACTACCTCCATACTATTCAATGCATCCATCAGCACAATGTTTTGAGTGCGTAACATTGAGTCCCACCGTAAAACGTGCTTTTTCACCCCAAAAAAAATCGCAGCAATATTTTTTACATACAGTTACTTATTTTGATGTACAGAACACTTGGCTAAAGGTTTCTTGATTTTCTTGGGTTTCTCCGTTTACACCTTGTTGTTTCCTAGCAATTCCTCAACATCATCAATCTCTTACTCCCCTTTTATTTGGTGCAACACAGCATACCTATTTGTCTGTACTTTTGTCTCGAAGATTACGTATATTAATGTCTGTGCCATTCTTATTTATTAGCTTTTTCCTACATTGTATTTTATTGTCATTATCTATTGATTTACTAGCTCAATAGCTACTACATCACGATGCTGTCTGCAACATAGTATATACCGTGTTAATAACATTATTTTCTACAAAAGATTGCACTTTTCGTAGTTGGTCGTAAAACTGTTTACTTCATCACGGATAACTTATTGTCTGTAAGAACAGCTACGAGTGTATCTGCTCTGTGTTATTAGTAAATTAAGCTATTAGATACAATGTTGACTGCCTCGTTGGTCTTGTGGCCGCGATTGCCGAGAATGAGGTCCTGGGTTCGATGTTTAGGTCGGGCAATGTGTTATTGGATTTTTCCATCCGGAATTTCTCAGTAGCAGCCACGGAGTGTGGATTCGTGCTCGGTTGGAGGCAATAGGCTCGCCTTTATTAGATCTTATATTATGTGGGACTTAAACGTAACTGGCGAAATGTGTTTGTACTCTTAGGAACCCTTCCAGGATTACAGGTGTGATGTTATGTTATGTAGATTGAATGTGTGCTGAAATTTATCAAGTCAACGTTGGTACTCTACTTTCTACATATATAACTTCTAGGCCACCATGACGATAATCAGAGAAAAGCAAAGGATGTAGCGGTAACCCTAAATCCTTTGCTTGTCTGATTATCTTCATCTAAATAAATAATAGTACATTAACCATTTAATCAGCCTGAAAAGTTCCAACTTTCTTACCTCTAAGAGAGAGAGGGCTATATTCGACCACGAGAGCGCAGTGCGGGCTGGTGATGTCACGTGTCTCTGAATTTTTGGAAAATGCGTTCGTTCTTCATCATTATTATAAATACAATTAATGTAAATCCAGTTTTGCAATCTTAATTCACTTGCAGCTACGTCAATTTTTCATAACTTTATACCACTACCACTAAATATCTTATTTGCTCGTACAATTTCGGATTAAAAAACCCGGATTACTATAATAAACCTTGGCCTTGGCTATAGAATATTTACTTTTCTTCTTACTCAATGATGTAGTATAAGGATTGAGCTAAATATACAAATTAATCTCACAAACTGATAAAGTAGATCTTTAAATAGATATGTAGATTTTTGGATTGTGAAATAAAATTAGCGTACTTACATGTCACGTTTCAATATAGTGATAGTGATATAGTGTAATATTTGTATGGCCTAAGGTAATTGTTCCGGGTCTGGCTGTTTGTGTATATGATTTTAAATGTTTGTAAACGCATTCACGATACAGGAGAAATTCCCAGAGACGGGTGTCAAAGTTTTTATTAAAAAAAAGTTATAATTTTGGCAGTCCTGTGCCTATCACTCTTGCCGAAAAGCCCCTACCGATCTGCCCCGACTTCCGGTACCTCGGGTCGCTTGTCCAAGGGGATGGCGAAGTATACCAGGACGTAATGCTCCGGGTCAACTCAGGAGGATGGATGAAATGGCGACAGGGCACTGGAACAACTTGCGACCCACGGATGCTCATCGATCGATCGTCGATAACCAATCGATCGATGGTAGAAATGACGACGATCGATCGATTGGTGTAGTAGAAACTGTCGATCAACTTCGACTTACCCATTCTACCATCGATCGATAGCCTCAATCGACGATTGATCGATTGGTGTTGTTAAACCCTTACATCTACATTGAATTTTTGTTTTTATTAGATAATGGGTTGTTACGTATTCTATTGTATTAAGCTACTAGTTACGCTCGGCATGTTTTGCAATGCCTTTTTAAACCTTCCTTGTGGTATGTAGAACAACTGTGCAAAATTTCATCAAAGTCAGTTCAGTAGTTTATGAGTCCGGTACGAACAGATATTGATGTTTATAAAAAGTCTATACTTATTTGTATTATAAACCTGTTATTTTGAGTAGGTCGCAAAAACGAAAAACGTGTTATTTCGGACAACTTTTCGAACTTTTTGCAGTGCTATGACGTTATCAAACCTTTTCTGTGTCTCCGGTTTGCAAAATAATAATACCATCGTAAAATGTGTGTGTGGGATTTGTTAGTAATTAAAAAATAATACTGAGTATCCTTAGTGATTAGTGTATGGTTATTTTATGTATTACTAAAATTTCAAGTTGAGCCTTATCTTTGAATGCAACGGCGCAAGTTTTTTTTTGTTCTGTTCTTTCTTACTTATCTCTCTCAAGCTGACATGATAAAAATATAATTTATTTGTCCTCATATTAGCTCTATCCAGGCGTCTAGGCTTACTATATTCTGGTATTCGTTAAACCTATGCACAACGTTATCAAATCCAAATCATTTATTTGCGTGATGATGATGATGGAATGAAATAAGGTACAGAGGGATTTGAAAGATAAAGTATAGGAATCTCTTATTCTGCCATTAATTTCGGCGTGCAAATATAATTTACATAATTATTGAATGTCAAAAGAAAAAATAATTAATCTGAATCATGCATGCAGTTAGTAAATTGTATTACTTATAAGTAATCTGGAAACTCAAGTACACTATAAAAGCATTTATCAATTAATATTTTTGTAAGAATACGCTTAAATTAAAAAAATGGGAATTTCGTTATAGGTAGGTACTCGTTATAGTACCTACTTGGAATTTTATTATACAATTTTATACACATGATACTGATCGAATTTTCTACACATGATACTGATCGAAGAGTCAGCCAAAGAGTCTTTATTTAATACAGTTCCATTTCTATACCATCAAAGCCGAATCGTTTATTTTAATTGGACCGTTTACAGGTAGTTTCGAACTGTCAGCACGGTAAAAAAGGACGTCCAATTAATTTATTCTCTTATCCTCGCGTTCTCACGGTCTATTTTAAACCGCTGTTTAATTCAGTTGACAAGATCCATAAGGTCGTATTTGCCATTGTCTTTAGTGACAGATTAATTTATCGTTATCTAAAAGACCACAGACACGATAAATTATTGCTACACATTACGCTCTTTGGGATGTTAACGATCTTAAGTTACGTAATTTAAATTCGCACTTTGTGTGATTTGGGTACGTGAATAGGTTACTTAGATAAACTGGTCCTCCACTTTTGGCAGCTTTTCACGATTAAAGGTCATAGTATCACAACAAACACACCTGTTTCTAGGTACTAACGCGTTCACTGACAGTCGACTACTTTTAACCCTTATACCCTGAATACTAAGTTTGAAAAACTTATACTGTCACTTACGGGATATCTTCCGTGATTTTTCATGATTTTGAGCTCCCGATACAAATCACGAACAACCGGTTCAAACCGGTTAAAAAACCGGTTTAGAGAACAATCACGAAAGATATTCAGTAAGTGAAAGTATAAGTTTAGTTGTAAACCGTGAAAGCTTAAAACAGTATTTAAGGTAGAAAAATCACTTATGGCGGTGGTAATATGAACTGATGTAGAGCTAGTCTGTGCCCTTACCATGAGTTTGTAAAAAACTGTCCTCGATATCGAAAACTATCGGATATACTTCTCGTGTCGTAAAGCAGTCGATGAATATGACTATGAATAAGAAACCAAAAGTATACTGGTTTTGTTACCGCTCACGTGCGGCGGCGTGCCTTTAGTTTTTCTACCTAGAGGATTACCCACCACAGTCTTTCATTAACGATAATGACTTATGTAATGCAGCAGAATTATTTTTGTAATATCTCGAGATAATCCCCTTGGGATGATATGCTCTCAACCTAATGAAATGTTAGCGTATATTGGTTTTTTCACGAAAGTCAGTGCGGTTTGTTGGTTTTATTTGTTCGTGCAGATATTGCAGTCCATTTCTAGATTAAACCAAAAACACATGTTCTAGGTTAAGCTTTTGACAAAGGGATTAACTTTTAAGAAATTTAAGTTTTTTGCTACAGCTTTTAATTACGGTTTTATCTTTGTAAAAGACTTTTGTAACGTCATCGACCATTGGTCACGACTTCCAAAATAAAAAAAATGTAGCTGATCAACATAATTTTTACACATATTGCTCCATAAAAGAATCTGCCAAATATTGGTTACTATAAATTGCTCAAAATAACCTCCATCGATCACGTAGACATTCTGTGATGTTATCATACAAACGAATATAATTATTGCCTTATAAGTCGATGATCTCTCTTAGCACCTACCGTAGGTGTACACCTAAAATCCGCTAAAGGTGGTGTGAGATCTGCTACGTGCATAATTGACCTGATGCGTCATCCATTCTGCGCTTATTTAGCTGCGCGTGAGTTTGTAATCATTGAACGTTTGATACAAAAATGTTACAGTCGCTATGTCATTTTGATGTGTAAATAAACCATCATAACCACTATTTATCATCATCATCTGCCTAGCCTTTTCCCAACTATGTTAGGGTCGGCTTCCAGTCTGTCAAATATCCCTTGGTAAGACTGCTTGATAACCACTATTTATCGTACGGTTACTAAATGGTTGATCCAGTCTGTAATCATAAAATCTGCTATTCATAAAAATCTTAGTTAACTTTGAGATTGAGTTAGGGAAAAAGAAGCTTAAGCGGAAATGGGAAAATGTACAAGATTTTCCTGGAAGAATAAAATAATTAATTTCATCATACTGAAAACATTCACTGCGGCTGAGGCCTTCCTCGCCATATCTAAGATAATCGCCTTTTGTACCCATGAGCTGAGTTTTATGGTCTCCTGTTTTTCCTTCCTGGTTATGACGTCACATGCAGACGTGACTGCCAACTCAAATATTTTTTATTCATATCTTTATTTGCATTCCATGACATTTGAAGATAAGATCTTCAGTTGCTTACAGCTAAGGTACAAATACGAACCCCGTAAGGCAAAAAGTATAAAGTTTGTTTTTAAGTAACATAAAATTAATACATACTCAATCAACAATAGTTTTAAAACATCTAATCTATACATATAATAAAACAGTAAAAAAACTGTGTCTGTACATTGAAGATATTAAAAAAAAAAAAAATGGGTGTGGTTTAGAAACAGTAATAGAGCACGAATCCAAAAAAAAAATTCTGTCTGTTTGTCTGTTTGTCTGTTTGTCTGTTTGTTTGTACACGCTAATCTTCGGAACTACTGGACGGATTTGAAAGATCTTTTTTTTGTTGTATAGGTATTGAGTCTGGGCAACATATAGGCTATAATTTATCTTGGAAACTTGAACACCTGATGCAGAACCGCAATAGACCAGCTAAACTATAAGAGATACAAAAATAGTACGATAGCAAAAATTGTTCCACGTGAAGAGCATTTTCTGTTGAGAGAATAAATTTGAAGATCTGGAACACCTGATGTGGAACTCCAAGAGCCCAGCTACACTATAACATATATAGGAATGACGTCTTAGCAAAAATTTTTCAATCTGATGAGCACTCTCTGTTGATTTATAAAAATCGAAGATCTGGAACACCTGTTGTGGAACTCCAAGAGCCCAGCTACACCATAACACATATAGGAATAACATCTTAGCAAGAATTTTTCAATCTGATGAGCACTCTCTGTTGATTTATAAAAATCGAAGATCTGGAACACCTGTTGTGGAACTCCAAGAGCCCAGCTACACCATAACACATATAGGAATGACGTCTTAGCAAAAATTGTTCAATCTGATGAGCACTCTCTGTTGATTTATAAAAATCGAAGATCTGCAACACCTGTTGTGGAACTCCAAGAGCCCAGCTACACCATAACACATATAGGAATGACGTCTTAGCAAAAATTGTTCAATCTGATGAGCACTCTCTGTTGATTTATAAAAATCAAAGATCTGGAACACCTGTTGTGGAACTCCAAGAGCCCAGCTACACCATAACACATATAGGAATGACGTCTTAGCAAAAGTTGTTCGGTCTGCTGGGCATTTCCTGTTGACTTATAAAAATCGAAGATCAGAAACATCTGATGTGGAAATCAAAGCTAACACTAATTTAACTGTATAATTATAAAATAACATAAGCTGGGAGTACCTCCACGCGGTGAAGGCGGTCATTGAAAATTTGACTACTGGACAAAACTCCCATTTATTTTTTTATTTTATCGAATAAATATGCCTTCGGGCTTATGTTATTTGAGTGTTTAATTTCCTTTTCCACTTTTCTTCGTGACACGGTAGCCTACCCGGTGACGCAGGGGAACAGTCACTTAGATTTTAATTGATCAGGTATCTTCACAATAAAACTATAACCATGCCTAGAAAGAGGTCAAATCTTTCCCAATGTTTCAAAGGAGCTAAAAGATTGAGGATCATAAGATCCCAAGAATCTACCGAAGAACGTCAGGAGAGACTTGATGCTGTTCGGAACATCAGGCTGCAACTCGCTCCGTGGAAACCTCTTCGGATCGCGAAGCACGCCTGCGTTCTCAGGGTATTTACGCATCTACTGTGAAGAATATGATGCACGACTGACCGCTGATCGTGAACGTCATGGGTGAATATCACGGCAGCAAATTTTACGTGTCCACGTTGAGAATCGAGGTGTAAAATGATAGGATGTTTCTTATTTTTTTTTATAGTAATCTACGTAACTGGGTTCAATTAGGGCCACATTTTTTGTTTTTATAAGTATATATAAAAAATCAGGAAAAAAAAAATCACCTTAAAATTCAAGTTTGGTGGCTTGTCCCAGTTCCATTTTTTGATATAATTGCATTCACCAAAGTAACAATTTGGGGTAAAATAGCAAATAAACGATTTCCTTAGTATATGCATGAGACACACTATCTAAAAACAATTAAACCATATTAGAAAATCTAATTTAAAAGCACAGGACACTCGATCAAAGTTTGTCCAAGCAAAAATCTAAATTTTGTTCGCACTTTTTCAATTTACTATAACACGAAGCTTCGGGCGTGTGTGATCAATAGTGTTTTATTATTTCGCAACTCTAAGTCTTTGGCCAGCACTTGCGCGTAACAGATATGTGATTAGTGCTTTGATTACCCCCCAAAAACGTAAGTACTCACCTTGAGTGGGACGGGGGACAAGAATTGTTCAATTTTTGGTGGATCGATTTGCTGTCGATTTTAAAGTGTTTTAATAGTAAGCTACACGTTATAGCTAGTGATTAGGGTTTCGTATAAATCAGTAACATCAATTTAATTGGAACTTAAAACCCCTATTTTTAAAGATTTTTTTTATGCCAGGTCCCAATTTTGGTGGCTCAATTTTGGTGGCTTTGGTGGCGTTTTCCCACCACCAAAATTGAAAACGAGCCACCAAATTTTAAGTATGTACTGTACATGTATGGTTTGTATCTATATAGCCAGTTTTTACGTTGCAGGACAGTTTGATTAGCAAACAAATAAATGTTATGTACTTGGCAGTAAGTAAGACCAATTATTATAAGGGTGGCGTACTAATGATCAAGTTTCTCAGTAATATATTTTTATTTTGTTGCTTTTAAGAATGCCAAAACAGACCAGCAAAGAGAGGCTGGTTAAAAAGACAATGGCAGAAAGAAGAAGAAAAGCAAAAATAAAAAGCTATCCCAAATAGGCTGAAGCACTGCGAAAACGAGTTGTTAGGAAAAAAGAAAACGAGTGTTTTCTTGTTTTTAAGTATTTTTTAGTAAAGATGAGAGAAGATTTATATTTGAAAACTACAAATTCCTTTCTTAGATTTAAAGACTGATTGTAGAAACCATTGATCTAGTCTGGTGATTAGCATCCAAATATTGAGTTAAGGTTTTTTAGTTTAACTGAAATCTGCAGAGCTTAGTCACAGAGCGTTGGTAAAATGGTAATGATCTGTTTGCTGTTTCACTGTGTCTCATCTTGGCTTTAATATATTTTTAATTTTGTTTGGAACAACAAAAAATTACATAATAAAGCATTGAGTCCAAGAATAGCCCTTTCCGTAGCTCGCTGATCAACCTCGAATTTATGGACCAGCCGTACCGAGAATGTCCACGTTTCAGCCCTGTAAGTCATAACAGGCAGGACGTACTGATTGAAGACCGTAGTCTTTAGGCTCTGTGCAATACGCGACGAGAAGATCGTACGAAGTTTCCCAAAAGTTGCCCAAGCCAGCTGAATTCTTCTGTCAGTCTCCCTCTTAGAGTTGTTCTTACCAAACTGCAGAGTTTGCCCAAGATAAACATATTCTCGAATAACCTCGAGAGGACCGCCATTGACAACAATAGGTCCTGGTTCCGGGTGACGTGATCTTTGAACATCACCTGGGTTTTGTCCAAGTTCACCCTGAGATCAATGCGTATTGATGAATCAACTAGGCCATCCAGCATCTGCTGCATGACGATTTCATCTGCAATGGAAATCTCAAGTGTAAGATGTACTCGCCGTTGATGTCAATGCCAGGTGCATTGGTGAGGGGCTGCGGGACTGTTCGAAAGAGATACCGCGGCCCTGAAACACAAAGGGCTAAGAAGGAACACGGACACAAGTCTGACACTCCCTTTCAATCCGCCCAGAGCGGGGGGAGGAGGAGGAGTTATTTAGGGAAATCATCAAATGACCCCCTCATTTGATGATTTCCCTAAATAACGGCTAAATTACGTCCCCTTGGCGCACCCCCTGACGCAATGGGATATGCTCTATTTGCTGGTTCTGAGTTTGGATGGTGATTGTGATGTTTTCATAAAGAGTTCTCAGCACTTGGATGTATCGCCAGTCAACTTGGCATCGCTGCAGAGACTCCAGAACTGACTCGACAGAGTCAAAAGTCTTCTCGTAGTCCACGAATGTAAGACACAGCGGCCGATTATACTCTTCGAACTTCTGTATGATCTGCCGCACTGTGTGGATGTGGTCTATGGTGCTGAATCCTCTTCGAAACCCGTCCTGCTCCCGTGGCTGGAAATCGTCGAGTCTTCGCGCTAGACGATTCGTGATGACTTTTGAAAACAGCTACACGTGGCTAAGGAGCGAAATGGGTCAGTAATTCTTGAATAGGGTCTTGTACCCCTTTTTAAAGCAAAGAACGACCACGCTCCTTCACCACGCTTCTTGAGTTCTCCCAGAGAATAGGACCGAGTTGAAAAGCTCCCGTAGCTGTCTTAATACTGGACTTCCTCCCGCTTTCAGGAGCTCAGTTGTTACCCCATCCTCACCAGGCGCTTTTCCATTTTTAAGCTGTCTAAGTGACGCCCCGATTTTGTTTTGGCTGAATTCTGGTAGGTCTTCTGTGAAATGGCGGGACCTGATCCCGAAAATAAGGATTCCAGAGCCACCTTAGGCTCTGGAATCCTTATTTTCGGGATCAGGTCGAGATGCATGCGATGCGTACAACTTGCCGTAGCAGTTGTCTACATCCGACAGAATTTCCGGCTTCGAAACGACCTTATCTCCACTAGATTTGGACTTTATTACCACTTGGTCTTTATTATTAATTTTGTTTATAATAAAAATATTAATGTTTTTTTGTTTTCGTTTTTTTTTGTGTCATAAACTCATAATGATAGATCTGATAAATAATAATAAATATTTTTTAAAAACCCATGAAGTTATTGATGAGAATGAGAATTTGTGAGATTAGTTACATTGAGCTTTATTAGTGAGATTGAGGTTTGTGACGGAGAAATTAAATTTTGGTGCCACTGATTTTCAATTTTGGTGGGCACTGTCGATTTTGGTGGGCGATTTTCAATTTTGGTGGCCACACTAGACTTTGAACTAAAATATCTCAAAAAGTTATCGAGATTTTCTCAGCCCCCTTGAAGATCCTTCCAGCTTGGAGTTTCTATTCTTATACCAGCCCCTTATTTTTCACGAATAATGAAGAAAAAATTTCGCCACCAAAATTGAATAAAAATGCACGTTGTTGATATTCACCCTCATGCATTGTCTCGCGAGTCGGAGACGTTCACGGAAAGAAAATTACGCTTGAGTTCTCAGCGTGTATACACATCGACTTCGAGGTATCTAGAGACGAGTGTGGAACGTGATGCACGACTGACCGCTGATCGTGCAAGTCCATGCATTGTCTCGCGAATCGGAGACGTTCAAGGATAGAAAATTACGCTTGAGTTCCAAGCGTATCTACGCGTCGACTTCTAGGTCTCTAGAGACAAGTGGGGAACGTGATGCGCGACTGACCGCTGATCGTGAGCGTCACGCATTGTCTCGCGAGTCGGAGACGTTCACGGATAGAGAATTGCTCTTGAGTTCCAAGCGTATCTACGCATCGACTTCTGACTTACAAAAATGAAAGATATGGAACGTCTCGAATCGTCTCGCGCATCCCGTTGTTTTCCCGTCCCCGGGCTCTTAGAATTCGACATCAGACGTTTCAGATCTTCGATTTTGACGACCCCGTTATCGCTGGCATAAGCAACAGGATCCGCGTAAGAAGTCGCGGGCAGAAGCTAGTTAATTAATAAAATTATAACATTTTTTTTTTTACTATTTGGTAAAATTAAATTAAATCATATTTTAAATTATAGTAATTATCTATGTATATATGTATAAATGTGAATTCTTATTTAAAGTATTTTGTTTCCTTCCTCTAAAAATAACCATTTTGTTCTCATTAAAATTCAAACAATCTAAACCCCCTCTCCTTTTTCCAGAATCTTCGCGTGACGACTATCATCGGCTCTTTCGGGACATGCTTGGGCGCATGGCTGAAGGTGTTCTCCGTACCCCAGGACATGTTCTGGCTGGGCTTCATGGGGCAGACCGTGGTGGCCATCTCACAGGTCTTCATCCTCAACGTGCCGCCCAGGCTGGCTGCTGTGTGGTTCGGGGCCGACCAGGTGTCTTCTGCCTGCAGTATTGGCGTGTTTGGGAATCAGGTATGTAAGAAGTTGATAGCACTCTGTTTTGATTAGGAGCTAAGGCCCGTTGTTTACAGTGTGGTTCCTTTAAGCTCGACGTATTATGGCGCATTCAGTGGATACCTAGCAGTAGCGAGGCGAGAGAATCATATATCTACCAAGTACCAAGTAAATTCATGTTAATAGTTTTTACGTCGATATCCTTTAAAGTTTAAACCTTTATGTAGATGTATGACGCTGAAGAAAAATACATACCTATTCTATTAAATACTAGGGCGTCTCTCTAGCTGTCTAGTAGAAGAAGATCATCATTATCTTACCCTTATCCCAATTTATCAGCAGGTCTTCTTCATCCATACTTCTCTATCACTCGCCATCTCATCAGACACCTCCTTTTTTGCCGTATCATCCTTCACACAGTCCATCCATGTTTCTTTGGTCTTCCCCTACTTTACAGTCATTCACATTCATACTCAAAACTTTCCTCACTTCATTTTCCTCATTTCTCCGCATCATTATGCCCATACCAAGCCTACCGATTACCACACAACTACGTCGTAGAAGGAGATACGAATTTTAAATGCTTAAAACGAAAAGTATTTTGATTATGAAAATTGTAATAAGGCACAAAATTGTGGAAACCCAAAAGGGTCGTTTATCTACGGAATCCTAACTAGAACAAAGCACATAAAAACTCTTGTCCTAAAACAAATAAATCAGAATTAATATGTCGTGTTATTAGAACTCTCGCTCTTTTTATCCACGAAGGATAAAAAGCCGTTAATTTGAAGTTAAATCAGAGTTTGTTTATCCAAAACCTTTTTACGCCAAAATTAATGGCAACCTTTTTTAATTTAATAACTACTTGAAGAAGAATAAAACGAAGCAGACAGAAAAACATTATTTTTATTTCTATCTATTTCCGTGCAATTATGACGACAGTTAACTTCGTCATGATAAAGTAACTGAAAACTGACACGTCATGTAATTACCAGTTTCCAGTTACGCGTGTCATAATGACACATTCTCGACTACCTCTAGATCTTATGTGACGTCATAATAACAGCTGTCAATAATAACTTACACTTGACCATCATCTACGAAAATCTTCTCGATTTATAAGGTACAATATTTTATCTCTATAATACATAGGGTCCTTTCCACATTTCTTATTCGCTTGCTCCAATAGTTAAATAATCCTAAACCTTTTCTCGACAGGATTCGAGAAGGCAAATGTTCGCTGGGATGGATATCCCATGATATCAATTCCAGTGGAATGCGAATACTTCATAGCAATCGGAAATCCTCGGAGCTATTGGCTCATAAAATATTCGATGTGTGATATCTACGGATAGCTGTGCCGGGGACAGACTTATTACACGACATGCCACGCGGTGTCAATGTAGCGTGTTCATTGGTTGGATATATTTTATATCGCGAAGCCACGTTTTGTCATTTGACAAATGAAATTCTGGGGAGTTTGTTCTATCATTTCTTCTTCCCAGCTAAAAGACTACGAAGTGAAATTCGGGCGTGTTTGGGACTGTCCTATATAATTTTTTCGTTGAAAAAGATGCTGATTTTCATGCTAATTTCAATGATAACTTTTGATTTTGAAAACGCGTTTTGGGTGGCGTTTAGTGATGCCTACACGTGTGCTGTGGCCTTAGCTGTGTATCTATCTATCTACACATATAAACAGTCCTTTTCTGAAGAGGTTTCCACTTAAGATTTGAAGTACTTGAGCATATAAACGTTAGTAATCTTTCTCCAAGTATTAGTGTTGTATGATAACAAAGTGAAGGTGAAAATTTACAATGCATTTAAACAAAGGATGTTTCAGGAACCTTTCAAAAGAAACAAGTTAGACATTTCGTCCGCTGTGTACCTAATAATTTTATTAAGTATTTTACTGCAACCTCTTTGTCGTCCCAAAGTCAATAGGATGAATGAATAACGACTATGATTATCTTCTTCTTAGCGTGTCGATGACAATTCAAATTGAGTCAGCGTAAAATTTGACGACGAGTTAGGCATGACGATTATGATTATGTTATTATTATATATTTCCTTTATTTATTTCTATACAAATACAATTACATTTTTAAATATTCCTTAGAAAAAACAATATAAATAACATTTGAAAATATAAAAAATTGTAGCCCACCGATATCGGGAACAGGGTCCAAGCTACGTAGTAGTAGGTCAGGGCTCCAGAGAGAGGAACCTCCTAACAATACGAGCTGTTTCCAGGAGTACCGCTTTCTGAATCAATTATTATATAATTTATTATGCATAACTACATCGTTGGTCTAGTGGCCGCAAGCGCTACTACTGTCTAAAGTCTTCGTCTTCGATTCCCAGATCGGGCAAAGTCATCATCATCATCTGCCTAGCCTTTTCCCAATAATGTTGGGGTCGGCTTCCAGTCAAACCGGATATAGCTGAATGCCAGTATTTTTCATGGATCGACTGCCTATCTACCTCCACAACCCAGTTAGCACTGGGTAATACGATACCCCTTGGTAAGACTGGTCGGGGAAAGTGATATAAGAAATTTCTCAGAAGTAGAGCGGAGTCTTGATTTGAGACCGGATGTTGGCTCTAGGCCCGCCCCTCTTAAAAAAGACTTGCAACATAACTGACGGAATTGTACCTTTGTCTTTTCCTTCCATTATTAAAAGCCGCTTCTGTAACAGTAATGCAATGAGCTCCATTCATTGACAGGAAAAATTCAGCCGACACAGTTAAGAAAGCAATTATCGTTATTCCTTGCAATTAACAATAAAAAGATACCTAAACCAAGGTAGTATCCTTCACAATAGCCGGTTTTCCCTTTAACTTTATCGAACACAAAAGCCTTTGGCTAAGGAACGGATACTTAACTTCAGTTGAGAGCTTCAACGTCGGCTAATCAGCCGATAATGGAATGTATAATGGAGGATGCTTCTGAGGTAAAGGGTGCGAAGAAACTTTGTTTTGATGATACAAATATTCTGGTGATAGTACAAAAATATATGCATATTAGAGTAACTGCTGAGATGACGACAAAAAGAATGGAAGAAGAAGACATGCTGCTACCATGATCCAACACCAAATCAATTGAGACAAGTGCATGAGAATGATAGTGTTCGCCATTTCGAAATTTGAATAAATACTCCTTTGACCGAAAAGTGCGGAAAAATGGATAGCCTGGACGGGGAGCTAAAAAGCTAAGCAAGGCCGGACAAATGCCTAGTGTTGGTAAACTAAACTAAACTTAACGAGAATCAAATAGCGGATCCACCTTAGAGGTCTTTGATCCATAAGTGGTGGAGGAACTGACATTGAGTGGTTTAACCCTAGATTCATAAACATATGTAGAAGTAACACTATTAATAAACATTCGTCTCACAGACGAACACATTCGGGTATGGATATTTATGGTTTTTTTAATGAAAGAAAACAAATACATAATTGCATTGTTTAAATCCTTTATTGAGTTATTTAAAACTTATGTAACACAACAAAATTATATTTATTCTGAACATTCCAAACACATCAGGCCACGGTGGTCCATACACATGAATTTTTTACAGTGGATACATTGGAACCTCGTCATTCGACGCTTTTTGTAATCACAGAAGCTACAAATCTTTTTTTGGGTTCCACTAGGACCAGGTGTATCGCTGGTAGGCGTTTCATTCAAAACTTCTGCAATCTTCCTTTTTAGGCATCTCCTCAAAGTTGGCATTTCGCGACGCTCACGTAACCACGGTTCGGTCATTTTCTCGGAAACATCTTTTATGAAACCTCTCCTGCTGGCTGGTTTTTTACCTTGTTTTACAAGGTTATGTACGTAAACAACATACGAATTTATCATTGCCATATTGAGCATACCATAGAAGTAGCACAGTGGCCATCTTTGCGTCTTTCTGCTACAAGACATACCACTACACATTTGATCAAAGGTATCCACTGCGCCTTTAGTCGAGTTGTAGAACTCAATGATGTCTGGTTTCCCAGAAGGTGCAATAGTACCATTGCCATGAGTGGTAGAAAGCAAGAGAACGTTCTTGTTTTGTTTAGGCTTATAAGACACCATCGTGCTTTGTTTATCATAACAGAACATACACGAACCTATTGGTCTTTCTTTGATATCAAGCATTGCAGGTGGTATTTCACGTTTGTTTGCTCAAATGGTTCCTACTATTGTAAGTTTATATGGTTCGTTTAGTAACTGATGGGCCAAAGGGCCAAAGGCTCTATTTGCCGATATTGAGCGCCCATTTCTAAAACAAAATAAAAGATTTTTATGAAAAAATGAGGATGTTTACATGTAAATTCCACTATAATTTATTTAGTAACATCATGTATGATGTTACTAAATAAATTATAGTGGAATAATTAGTAATATTATCACAAACTTACCGTTTACTTCATCAAACTAGAAAGCATCAAAAAACGTGTTAAAAAATTGCAACCGTACTTCGTCAATCGTGTATCTATTCATAAACATTCGTCCCTCAGACGAATAAACCTCTGTAACCGCTCAAGCACACGTCACTGCGAGTAAAATGCACTCGCGATACTAATGGTCCTTTTACTTAGGAAGGTACTTGAGAGGTCAGCCTTCTATCTCTTTCACTCTAAAAATTAGGATCATTATTACGTTTCGCGCGGTCTGTGAGACGAATGTTTATGAATCTAGGGTTAAGTAAGAATGAGACTAAAGCGTTCAACCAACTTCAATTAAAAAACCTTTTAGGGTAAAGAGGTTCTATTAATTGGATTTGGTAAAACTTTTCTTTTGAAAAAAATAAATGTCCTATAAATGTATAAAAGTGTGTTTACCTACGAAAAAATGTAAACTAATGGTTGAGATCAGAGAATTCAAGAATAAGCTGTCAAAGATGACGGCAAACATGAATTACATCATAAGATCACGGCTCGAATTCTCGAAGGAATACGCAGAGATCTTCATGTAGTACCCAGTAGTCATATTTGGCCAGTTACGTTTGAGTCACATAAGATGTATGAATTTCTAATGCCGAAATCAGTCAACAAATATTTAAAAAAAGTACACGCACACGGAAGAATCAACAAAATGACATATTGTGTCGACAAAATGACAGATTTCTTTTCACAATCTGTCATTTTGTCGATTCTTCTGTCAACGAAACCCGTTTCTACGGTGGTCATGCTACGTGTGCAGGCATAAGTACCTAAACGATTTTAATAAGGCGATAACGATTTCATAGCTACCGAGACGGTTACCATTTTACATAAGTGTTATTATGTTTAAACACTTACCTGTTTATATTCCAAGTACCTATTTAGGTACTAACTATAAGACACGTGCCAATTTTCAAAGTACATCCAGTTCTTATTCAAATTTTTAGAAGTCTGTGCAGTCATCTTTGTCGTGCCCTTCCATTCGCCTGCATCAACTGTCATCTCAGGGTTAACTTTCTTTTTTCGTGGCCATAATCATCCTTCAAAGACTGGATAAACTGGACTGGACTGGACTGGACTGAATATTTTGTTTCGTAGGATACCACAAACCGTTTCTTTTCTTTGGTCGGCCAATTTTCAAACGATTCTAATTCTAGTTAGTCATTATCGTTGATTGATAAAATCGAGCGAGTCGTACCTTTGATTTCATATTTTTTTGCAAAAACCAGCTATTCTGCAACTGATTAATAGTCAATGATGAACAGCTAATGACGATTATATTTATTCTTTCAAAAATACACTTTAAGCTTACAGTTATTGAACCAAAACATCGATGCTATTAGAAGAATAATGTGTAACATTCTATCTCAAGCCAATTTATATTTTCACAATCCCCAATATTCAATCCTTGTTAAATATTCAATCTAACGAAGCCTTAAAAGTAAAACGACATCATTTTGGGGACAAAGAAGTTTTTGCGAATCTCTGAATAAATTCATTATAACTTGCTAAAGATTTTTATGGGATAAACTTGATAACGGCCTACAAGGAAAATCGTAAAAAGGCGGCCAAACCTTGAAAAACGAGTTCTACGTTGTGAGGATTTATTCGAAACGGTAATAAAAACTGCATATTGGATACACAGCACTTTGAAAAACGGTCTTCTGACCGGACGTACCTATGCAATACGAATATTTTGGTGCAGATTCGGCCAAATCAGGCTTGTGTTTTAATTTTTAATATCTGTGCCAGTGCTCGATGCTCTCTCTGTTTGAAACCAAATATGAACGGATATTCAAAAAGGTTATAAAAAACAATTTTCAATTGGAATCAATCCTACTATACAATTGCATTTCATGTTCTTGCTGGAATCATACTTTAAATCTGGGGCAACGTAGTTAGGTTCAAGAAACTGAGACACAGTTTCCTGGTCATTCGTAACCAAATCATTAGGAACAAACACATGAATCCTAATAAAGAAGAAGGAAATGCCAATAGAAATAATACAACGCAAGGTCTGTAGCCCTAATAGACATCGACAGGGAAGTCAGTCAATTATAAACTTTAACTCAAGGCAATAAGAGTTTCTTTAAAGAAAGCTGATGGCCAATTCCCATCTTCTACGCCTGACTGGTGTTTGATAAGAGAGAGCAAAATATTTTAGAAGCTGAGAGGACCTTACTTAAACTTTATTGGGCATCAAAGAAATGGCCTGCGTAATTTATATTGGGTTATAAAGTGGAGACGTAAACGTAAAACGTTTGGAATGTTAAAGAGTTTTTAAATATTTCAAGCTGTTATTTTTTACTTTCGCTGCCGTCCGGATGATAAAGGCCTAGAATTTCCTTAATGGGAAAATCTTGTATATCTTCGTCCCTATCGAATTTGAGAAGAGCCCTTAAAATAGCAACCGTAGTAGCTAATCACGTCATTTGTATTCTTCAGGACAAATAAACAGCTGCCCCTTCTTGGAGGCTTAAATACTTTCTTCCTTTGTGCAATCTTAAAAACAATCACTCACACGTGTCTCGAGAAAAGTGTTGATCAACGTGATGTTTTAGATTAATAAATAGAAACATAATATTTATGCCCGCACAGGTGCAGTAGAATGTTATCATTAAGCTTAGAAACGGGATATTTACCATGTTTACTTTTTGATTTGAGTTCCCGATATTTCGGTGCTGTTGCAAGCACCGTGATCACCATGATCATGGTAAATATCCCGTTTCTAAACTTAATGATAATGTTAGTGACCATGACAACAGTAGGACGTGTTTGGACAGTAGGCAACTATTAATATTTATAAGCAACTGTAGTTCTAGTAACATAGTAGAAGGTATATGCAAAACAGCTGTTTATAAATGCATAACATATCTTGCATCACATTAAATATGATTAACATGCACTTAGTTTATTAAGATTCAGCACATGATTCTAGACTACGAAGTTGAAATTTTACATCGGTTTTAGAACGCTGGTGTTCCATATTAAAGTGCAGTGTATGGAATAGCTGTTTTGATGTGAAAAATTCATCCCCGCAGTAGTTATAATCATGCAGATACTGATTCTGTGTCAAAAGTTTATGTCAAGATGTCTGTTACTCCGCGTCGATGAAATACAGCTGTGTACTGCACCAGAAAAGCAGAAAATAGTACCTGCTTATAGGATAATTAACCATACAGTAATCATGTTTACGATTCCATCTGTATCAAATCATTTGACATTTATATAATCTTCACGCTGTTTCGGAACAAATTGGCCGTCTACGCCGGTACGAGTTTGACAACCTGACGTCTTTGACTTACTAGCGAATACTTTCCTCATTCGAGCCTTGACCTGCATGCTAACTAATTTGCATGTTTTTTTGTTTTCCTCGAGATAAATGCAGGAGCCAATCCGTCTATCTGCCTTGAGCAAAAGGCCTCTAATTTTGCGTTCAACTCTTTAGTTTTATAGATTTTAAGTTGTGTCAATTAACCAATGAACTCGATTAACCAAATCGTCTAAACCTCGTTCAGTAGCTCAGTCACTATCAATATTCTAGTCTAGCAGTTCTTTAGTGTACTGAGCGCATTCAGTTTCATTGGTGGTATTCGCCCTTAATTGTTTACCTAGCAGTCTTCTAGGGTGCCGAGTCGATGACTGCAACCCAAAGCCAGATCATAAAAACCAAAAATACTAAATAATGGATGGCCATTCATGGATGAGCTACATTCGCCATATTGATGATTAAAGACTAGGACTGAAACTTGGAGCGGTTTAGAGTGGCAATCAAAAAGATCTTGATTGTGATCGCAATCCTTACTAATATTATAAATGCGAAAATAAGTTTGTTTGTTTGTTACCTTTTCACGCCTAAACCACTGAACCGATCATCCTGAAATTTTGCATATACGTTGTCAAGTGTACGGAAATGGAAATCAACCCCCTTAAAGGTTAAATTTCCAAAAACCCCTTCTTAGTGCTCCCCTACATTATAATAGGAAGCCGTGTATAAAATTTCACATTCCTAGCCCCAGTAGTTTCGGCTGTACGTTGATATGTCAGTCAGTCAGTTCTCCTTTTATATCCTTTTCACCCCCTTAAAGGTTAAATTTCCAAAAACCCCTTCTTAGTGCTCCCCTACATTATAATAGGAAGCCGTGTATAAAATTTCACATTCCTAGCCCCAGTAGTTTCGGCTGTACGTTGATATGTCAGTCAGTCAGTTCTCCTTTTATATCCTTTTCACCCCCTTAAAGGTTAAATTTCCAAAAACCCCTTCTTAGTGCTCCCCTACATTATAATAGGAAGCCGTGTATAAAATTTCACATTCCTAGCCCCAGTAGTTTCGGCTGTACGTTGATATGTCAGTCAGTCAGTTCTCCTTTTATATCCTTTTCACCCCCTTAAAGGTTAAATTTCCAAAAACCCCTTCTTAGTGCTCCCCTACATTATAATAGGAAGCCGTGTATAAAATTTCACATTCCTAGCCCCAGTAGTTTCGGCTGTACGTTGATATGTCAGTCAGTCAGTTCTCCTTTTATATAATGCATAAGTGTGTGCGCAAACACAGGTATATTCTCGATTTCCTCAGGGATGTGCCTTAACAGTCGTTGCATAGAGGAGGCTCCGGACAGTTCAGGAAACGGCGCCTCCTCTCATGTGCGGACGGTGACCACCGGGTGGTTTTAGTGCGTTAAAAATCCCACACTCCCCGGTCTTATCCCTAAAGACCGGTTGCCTTTTGAAGGTTTCCCCCAGAGAACAAGGTATATTCTCTATTTGTGATCCCTCTCTTTTTCTTCCCCCTTTCCCCATTTAGGAAATCAAAAGGAGCTAATAAAAACGTGACGGAAGAATCGATGAAAAAACCGTGTTTCACTGACCCCAAAGTACCTAACATGAGGCAAGGGCAGGAAGATGACGATATCATTCAGTCGTTTGAACGTCATCGGGTAATTAGAATGACGTAGGTACCTTTCCGACGATATTGATGACCAGTAGGAGAACAGGAAACTTCGGTTTACCACAAACGTGAGGGTCAATCAAAGTCAACGCACACGTTTAAGCACGGCACGAGATCAACAATGCGTCAACTCGAGCCTTTTAGGAATGTTAATCTGCTCTCTGAATCTCCTTCACTAGCAACCCAATATTAAGTGGGGTGACAGCTCGGAGGTGCTGAGCTTGTTGACAAACAGATGAGGTGAGGTGACCCCGATCTTCTCTCATCAGAAGACATTATGTGCCAATGTTTTGTTAGTCGCATAGTTATACTTGCGCGTCGACCTTATGACGTGTTTGTGGGACACTGCATATAATGTATTCAACCCTTTAATCCTACAATTCATGCGTGTCACTATCGACACTTCAGGTGTTTGATGAATCCGTACAACTTGTATAATATCTCTGATAACCTTCTAACACTTGCACAAACACCACGTGATGATGTAATGGTCCACGGTCGTGATTGCGCTGGGAAGCGATCATCCAATTTGTTCGCGAGGGGGCTCACTGTACAAATGCCCACTGCACGATTTGTATCATTGATCAAATTGAATGTAACTGTGCAATTGTACGGATCACTGCTGTTATGTAAGCTGATGTCTAACATGCAGTGTTTTTGATTTGATTCTATTGAAGTATGTGGTGAAATGGATATAGGACACTTCCAGGTTGTTTTTAGACTTTCTGCGGTTTTCTTCCGGAACAAGTTTGTTATGCATTTTTTAGCTAAGAACCTATTAGGTCTCCTATTGCGATGTCGGCGGCTTCATTGAGGTCCTTCGTGGTGCAATTTAACTAGTGTTGATGTAGCCATTGCCTCATTAGTAACAGCGCATTCATTCTGAGTTTATATTCGAAGAGCTCAATTTATGGCTGTTGACCTCCTCATACATAATAGGTACCTTTATGTTCTGGACCGGTCAGATACCAGGAAAGCTAAAATCAATGCAATATATTTCGGGACCATTCATAAATTCGCTGCCTAAAAATATACAGACCGCGGAGTGCCTATTGTCGTGGTGGTTATTTAAAACCGTCTGCAGTCCCCTCAGCATACGATATTCACAGATACACACAAATGTTCTTTAGAAATGTTTCAGTCTGCACGATTTTCCTCTTTCAAATTCGCTTCAGTAAAAGGTTTAGCGTAACTGAATTTCCTTCGAATAATATTTAAAAGAGTTTGACGCACAGTTTTAAATCTAGCTGATTCTATTTCACTAGGAATGGGTTCGAAGTGATTCCAAACATTCAAAGGGTTGGCTTTTCAATTTGCTCAAGCAATTATTGTACGTTGGGCCAGAATCTGTTTTGTGAAGATTAAGGCAAGTGGGCCTTGTTCAACTTGTCAAGGTGCTTATTATGTCAGATCTTCGTCAGACTGAGCCTTTTTGAAAGGTATTTTGTACAAGCTTAGAATTAGTTGGCTTACCTCCTTCAGAGCCATTAGGATGAAACACTACGAACATAGTAATTTGCAAAGAGTGTCCATGGAGTTTCTTGCCCGTTCTTCTCCATAGAGATCAACCCTTTGGAATGGGCAACTATAGTATTTTCACAGTTATTATACCTTGCGACTGGAACTGTAGACTAATATTTTTTATTTGGGGTTTGACAATTCAAAAGTACTCGTAACTGGCCTACTTGAAATAAATGCTTTGATTTTGGTTTCGCAGCAAGTTTTGCAAGCCTGTTAGATAGTAATTATCTAGTTACATTTTGTTGCGCGACCTCCAAAGATCATCAATGTTAACTCTAAATTAAATAGGACAGCCCCTTTTTGCTTAGGTAACACATTTCTAGAACCCCGAAACAGGAAGAGCGAGGGCTTTGATATTAGTAAGTCGCATTCAAAATCCTGCTAAACACGATGACCTACATTTGCAAAACCGTCAAAAAAAATACAAGCAGTTCCTCCTACATTAGTATACGTGGTAGAAGGGACACCGACGTGAAAACGGTTACCACGTATTCAGTACAAAATCAAAATCAAAGCATTTATTTCAAGTAGGCCAGTTACAGGCACTTTTGAATTGTCGTAAAAAAGACAACAATGAAATGTAGCTACAGTCCCAGTCACAAGGCATAAAAACTGTAGTAGAACTGAAAGTACTGTAGTTGCCCATTCCCTAGCGTAGATCTCTATGGAGAAGAACAGGCAAGAAACTCCATGGACACTCTTTTAAATCAGAATATTTTTACAAAAACCTTGGTTACATCATTCATGTTGAGATGGTACATTATGTGAGAACGATGTAACAAAATATGTACGTTAAAACTGTCCATAGTAAAAATACAAAAAAATAAAAGAATTAATTCAAATAAGCCGTGGCAACCAAGAGATGACCAGTCACAACTAATAGCGCCCATTCACGAATATGCTGCATGTACCAGCACCATTCAACTCAATCATTTTGAAGGGAACTAAATGATCCGACACACGCACCACCATCAGCGAGATATTTGAGTGAGCATGACATACTCTATCTACTCGTACACCATTCTGAGCCCCCCTACATAGAAATTTTTCATAGGTAATTAAAAAAAAAAATCAGCTGCAACCGGTTTCGCGTCAGTGTCCCTTCCACCCGTGATAAATATATAACTGGTGAAAAAAATGAAAAACAGAGGCGCATATTTCAGTGGCAATAAAAAAGTAATGGTTCCACAGTTGTTAGTAATGTCGGACTGTCGGACTTCGTGATGGTGGATGGTGGATACACTGGCGCTTTATTGAAGGCTACATTTTATCGGACGTGACACCGGGAACGGGGAACTCGCTTTATAGGGGATGGGTGTTAAATGTTTATGTATTTACCTAATTCCGGTTATATGTCTTTGAAACCTAAGATTTGCAACATAAACACACAAACTCAAGCCTTTTTCCTATGGGGGTAGGCAGAAGCCATAGAACGGCACCTTCTACGATCGTTACATACTCCTTCGTCCATGTCCATCTGGGTACTACGTACCAGCTACTTGATAGACTCTATATCTACCCATTTTGATAGACTCTTTATCTACCCATTTTGAGAAAGTTTCGATTCTTATAGACGTTTCCGACCGTGATTTTCATGAAGTTAGAAATTCGATTATGTAAATTAACTTTTAACTTGGAGTTCTTGATGATCATATCCGAAAAGATTAATCGGTCTCTCTAGTTGTTGTTGTCTCTAGTTGGAAAGTTAATTTATCGGTCTTTTTACTGTCCACAACAATTCTTGCTTCAGATGTAGGTTCTAAAAACTTGTAGAAAACCTCACTCGCTCAGCCATTTTCATTAGGAATATCTACGTGTGTATGCAGCATAATTTTTAGGGTTCCGTACCCGCAGGGTAACCAACGGGACCCTATTACTAAGCCTCCGCTGTCCTTCCGTCCAACTGTCAGCGGGCTGTATACTATTGATCCGTAATAGGAATTTTCACAGAATGTGTACTTCTGTTGCTACTATAACAACAAATAAATAAAAAAACAAGGGGGCTCCCCTACGTAGGTAGTGCATCATGCGCAAGTCCGACTCGCACTTGGCATGTTTTTTAAATGCCAGTCAACATCTACGTAATGTAATCGACACACGAGTGAAGAATTTTAATTTTCGCACACAAGTTGTAATAAAAGGCTTATAAATGACATAAAATATCCGTTGTCCAAGTACGTATTATACTGTATGGAATGATAAACGATCTTCAACGGCTGACAATATTAAAATTCTCTGACATTATACTTTTTCAGGGTTTTGAAGCAAAATACAGTCTTTTTAAAAATACTGGATTAAACTCATCCTAAAATGTTATTAATCTGTATATTATTGCATACCTATATAATTAAATTCAACGTGTATTTAATCAGGACATACACTGACATCATTAATCATTCAACATTATTTGCGTAAAACATGACGCATAAAATAATAGGTGTTTTTTTTACAAACAAAATAACTAGCCCAATCCTTATGATTACCCCAAAAACAAAGGCAGACTCAAAATAGACATACGCTTTGAAACCCAATTAGTCGAGCCCTAATGAGTGGGCGAACACAAAGAGAAAAACCCGACAAAAGTGTATCTATTAGTAGACACGTCTGTTAGGTACAACAACAAGTTGTCCATACATACATTTGTCTAATCTTTTTACAATACGGATTTGCAGATTTTCACGAATCCAGCGACTATTTAGTCGTAAAAGTATAAACGAAACCAAGCTAAAATTACGAGCTGTTTACGTAATTTCTTAAATAGTTTATTGCTGAGCAAACCACGTAAAGTCCAAGTAATGATCCTTCGTGACACAGATTACTGTACTACATGATTTCGGGATTATCGTGATTCTTTTGTTTGAATGCAATTTGTGACGTCCGCGTCCGCTTGTTTTTCAGCCGGTAGGATTGGGCCTTCATAAAAATTAAACGTGCTCGGATTATACAAGGTGTAGTTTTGCATCCTCGTCAAAATTCAGGTGGTTGTCACAAAATAATCAATTTAAATTACGGGATCGGTGAATAATTAATAAACGCTACTTTTTTTAGTTGTTTAAATTGGACAGTATTTCAGAATAATTGCCTTCAAAACAGAATAGGCGGGGGAAAGTGGTTTAGGGAATAAGAAATTATCGAATAAACGTTTGAGTTTGTTTATATGTGTGAAAGCGCGGTTATAGGGCGAGGATCAGACACTGGTGGTTCAAACTTACCGATATCCGTAAACAAAAAAAAACTTTTTAAATTTCTATATTGATTCGGATCGACAATCATTAGCATAGTTACCTCCTTGAATTTGTCGAGGATGCAAAACGACAGCCTGTATTTTAACGATTAGCAATCACTTATCCCTAACAAGAATTTGTGTGGTATACTACAACTAAAAACCCGACTACTGAAAAATCACGCTCTGATTAAAATCGGGGTTTACAAGGTAAAATCGACTCCTCCTATAGTTGAAGTCGGTTAAAATGGAGCCTATGGTACCCGGGCCATAATAACGAAACGATTGACACCTTATTCCTCAAAATCAGATGAATAGTTTAGGCGCTACGAAAGAACATACGTAAATACAAACATACATACCTACATAGACTGCTAAAATCATATCCCTTCCTTTTGGCTACGCCGTAGTCGGGTAAAAACGGCTACGCTGCGTAGCCACGACTATGCTGTGTAACTGCTATTACGCGGCGTAGGTTACGTAGACTACACAGCTACGAAGTTATTGTAGCACCTGAAATAAAATAAATAACACAGGCAAGTATATCTGATATTATTTAATTTCAGGGCTTGTACTATTAGGTACTTCTTATTATTATATTCACTCAAAAATATTTCGTTTTGATAATACTCTTAGCAGAAATACATAGATCCTTCTAAACCCTCAAAATAGACACATCATTTATTTGCGTACGAAATATACCTTCGTAACTAAATTACGCAGGCTCGCACTGAAAGCCACATGGTAAGAGGATTAGGCGGGAAACTCTTCAGATTCACTGAATACCTATCATTAAATTAGTTCCGACATGGAAACTTACATTCGTAATACCTTCATTTTCGCACTTTCCACTAAAAGATTCAATGATCCTATTTAATTTGTTCTGCTATGCACATCCAAACTTCGTACAAGAGCTGTTAGTGTCAATATTCCATAGCAATATGATACTGACAACCTTTTTTTTTCCGGATGGGAAATCATCAAATGAAGCTCTGAGTGGAATGGAAGGGAGTGTCAGATTTTTACTGACTAAAACCTATCCATGTTCCTTCTTTGCCCTTTGTGTTCCAGGGCCGCGGTATCTCTTTCGAACAGTCCCGCAGCCCACACTGACAACTTTGAACGCGGTTTATTTTATGTGCTGATCGCGTTCACACAAATTTTAAATCAATGCGTATTGTATTTTGATAATGTAATAAACTTTATATCATTGAACACGACGTTCTGTTGGGACTGCACCTGGCGTGTTTATCCAAATACGACACATCGTTATTTTGAAGCAGCAAAAAGAATTAAAGTGATTAGTCTAGTCTTATTTTTTTTATCTCTTGGTCACAAGCGCTAGGTACGTTACTACTGATCATGAGGTCTTGGACTCGTAGCCTGCAGAGATTTTTTTTAATCTCCATGGTTACGGGTTCTTCTCTTTTACTCTTCGTATCTCTAACGTCCACTTTCCTTGTTCCACAGTTGGGCGTGGCGGTGGGCTTCGTGCTTCCTCCGTTGCTGGTCCGTGCTTCGGGCACCATCCCAGAGATAGCAAGCGACCTGCACCTCATGTTCTACCTCATCGCTGGCTTTACTAGTGTGCTGTTCGTCTTCATTCTGCTGTGTAAGTATTGATTTATTAGTTGTAGTAGAATCTCTTTGGGAATAAAGGGTAACAGGACGAAATAACGAGGATTAATATGAAAATAACAAGCTACAATGGATCTTTAAATGTTGGCGCTTGAATGACATTGACATGTGTGAAGTCATTTTTCAAAATGTCGCCACAAAAAACAAGATGGCGGTTAGTTCGGTTTTTGGTCACGCACAAGCCACACGATCCTTATACCTACAGCTGTATGCTTGTCTGTTCGGCAACGTATCAGCAACCTCCTTGGCGTTGGAAATTGGCATAGGTAGCCGCCATTCTCCATCTGGGTGCATAAATGTGTAAAATGTAAATGTAAATGTGTAATATGTGTAATTGTATTGTAATGACCACATCACCACAGAGTAATGATGATTGAACTGCCTGAGAGCAGTTTATCCTAACATCAGACAGACATTAAAGCGCAGGCCACACCGCCAGCTAGCTAGCGAGCGAGCTAGGCAGGCGAGGCGCTTAATGCTAGAACTTTAGATTTTTTAAAATAAAAAACGAAGTAGAAGGATTACGACCTATTTTTCCAAATGAATTGAAATTCGGAAAGTTCTCTACACTATGTATCTCAATTAGATTTAATTTATGGATAGTTCCTTCGGGATGACCGGGACCGGCTGTGATAAATTAGATTACTGAAGGTAGAAGCTTCTCTAATACTTCTATAATGAAACCAAAACCTGTATTGTGTTTGAACTTCAGTCTATTGCAACCCACTGCTGGACATAGGCCCAAACTGCGCCACAACAGCCTGTCGTTTGCTTTCCACATCCAATCTGGCTGCTGGGCTTAGCTAGGTACACTAGGTACGCTTAAACTAAACATCGTTTATTAACATCGAAGTAGGTACGTCTATTCCAAAGTTTTTAAAGCTGTAGCTCGCATTTTAAGTTGGTTATAAACTTACGAGTCATAAATGAGGACAGTTTGCAACGACTACGAGTTACCTACTGCAGCGCATGAACAACTACCTAACTTAACCAATTTCCCGTGACAACTCCGTACACGGTAGATAACTTATACTTTGTGTTATAAACTGCTTGACACCCAGTTCCTTAATCAGCAGCGCTATCATGTCTTCTGAAACTTGTAATTAAAAACTTTGCGGTTCTTTTTGATGCCATCTCTATTTCGTAAAGAGTAGGCCGCGTGTGAGTAGTAACGAAGCCTGTATGAGCTGGCTTCGCTTTCTATTGCAACTCCGTACTAGAAAACTTTGACCTGGAGCAGACCAAGTCTGCTCCAGGTCAAAGTTTTACCACCAACTTACGATCCACTGCACCTGCCTAAATACTCTCTTGCACTCTCTCTTTATGTTCTAGTTATTATGGTTTTTACCACCTAAGTAAGTGGCCTTTGTGAACAGACATCTTCTAGGCACCCTCATTCTAGCATAGACCTCATCCATCGCTTTCAATCAGGCGTTATCAATGTCAAGAGCATGGTTATTTTGCAGTAAAAATAAACAAAAATGTGGGGAAAACACAAATCTAATGATTAATCATTAAGAAGTGTAATTAAGAAAAACCTGAGTGCTAGAGTTTCTTAACATCCTCATGACTTCTTGGGTTTCTCCTGCTTACACAACGGTAGCAGTGACTTGTAACAACTGATCGATCTGTTTCAAGTCTTGTATCATGATTATTTACGACCATCTTCAATGACCAATAGATTAGGGACAATCACACAATAGGTACACAATTCAAATACCTCATTTTTAACTCTACATCGCATAGAGGTGGAGCAACTAACAGTTTACTTTTTTTCCAGTCTTCAAAGCCGCTCCCCCCACACCGCCGTCAGCCGCCGCCGACCTGGGCAACAGCCTGGACTCCAACTTCCTGCTGTCCCTGAAGAAGCTGATGACCAACCGCAACTACGTGCTGCTGCTCATCTCCTACGGCATCAACGTCGGCACCTTCTACGCTATCTCCACTCTGCTCAACCAAGTCATACTCACTTACTATCCGGTAAGAGATGTGACTTATTGGAGATCAATACCTTCTTACTTTTTCTGCAATTTAATTTCAAAAAATGGAAACTAAAACACGCTGTGTTTTTGGAAAAATAACTCGAGCACCCACACATAAGGTTAAAAATTATAATGACATTTCAAGACTACTAATTCATCATTTGTCGTTCAAAACAACTGTAACAACAAATGTAACACTTGAAAAATATTAAAAGTACAGTCGCCGTCAAACGCATAATTCAGATTCCAGTTCAGAAGATAGGTACCTAGCTATTATTTAAATAGGAACTGTGATCTCGCTCCAATGGTTCAATTCTTCTGTGAGATTTCCCTTGGGTATCCCCAAGGGACTTGATCGAAGTTTCTCAATTATAAAACTGGACATGTTGTATCAACATGAACATTTAATATGTGCCTTTCTCTGCTGCAATACATTTGATTAAAGGACCTGATTACCTCAATCGTTCTTGCATCTCTGTTTATTCATTATTACTGTCTCTTTCCTTTCAGGGTGCTAACATAGATGCAGGCCGCATCGGACTGGTGATCGTGGTAGCAGGCATGGCGGGTTCCGTGATCTGTGGCCTCATCCTCGACAAGACACACCGCTTCAAGGAGACCACCCTTTCTGTCTATGCCGCATCGGTAGTGGGAATGTTGATCTTTACCTTCACCCTTGACTGTGGATATATTGCCGTTGTATACTTGAGCAGCATTTTACTTGGGTAAGTTCCGTTTTTTGTAGTTTCGTTCTGATTCAAAACACGTTTTAAGAACGCTTTAGACCACAATGTTTGGCTGAGAGCAAGAGCTGTCGCGCCCTACGCGACTACGTCCACGACTTGTCGTAAGACCCGTCGTCCGAGAAGTTTTGTTCCAGATGGTGGGCGGTCGTACGATATCTCGAGAGGTCATCGCCGCGTTTTGCGTGAACTTTTGTAATAGAAAACTACGGTTGGATGACGTAATATTAAACTATTATTCCTGACATTTGCAGGTTCTTCATGACGGGATACTTGCCGGTGGGCTTCGAGTTCGCTTCAGAGGTGACATACCCAGAACCAGAGGGCACCACATCTGGAATACTGAACGCTGTGGTTCAGGTGAGAATAGATTCCCCTAACTTACGCTGACTTTTTCAGAAATTTTTAATTTAGTCCAGCCGCCTTCCCTTTTTTAGATGTTGATACCGCCAGGACCTATATTACCTGATTCACCTTTCACTCCTATTTTTTATTGTAAGAAGGGTCAAATAATGAAGGGCACCGTATGTATTGTGTAGGTAGGTCCGTACCTATTTAGCAAACAATCTATGATCAATGAACTCGCCTGACGCAGTCCACTGCTTGACATAGAGGGGTCTCCCAAACTGCACCAAAACTCCCTGCCCTCCGCATTCCACATCCAGTCTATCCCAGCCATATTTTATTATTTCGCGGTGGTCCCGTTTAAATTTGGTGAAGATCTGATGCTGATTTTCGAAGATATACAATAGAACTCTTCAATAATAGACAGCAAGTCTGTCGTTATGACTGTAATCGCTTGGATTTATGTATTGTTTACACAATTCCATAACATAACAGTACCCCTGTATGCTTTGAAGGGGTATAATACCCCCAAATTTCGTTATGTTTAAGTTTCATTTTATTGGGCATAAGCTTTATTAGTACGACATGTATGGTAACAATGTAAAATTAAAACACAGGAAAAAAAAATTTCAAGGATAATATAATTAAATTTGGAAGGAATGGAAATGGAAGAAAAGAAAACCGACTTCAAAAAAACACCAAAAAAATTGAAAAATAACTCTATCTTCAGAAGTCGATGGCAAAAAAACTGAATCAAACTAACAAAGCTAGAATTATTTTCTTTTTTTTAAGTCCGTTTTATTTTTTCCACAAAAGTTTTTTATTAATCCAACCCAATCCTCATTCCAGATCTTCGGCATCGTAACAACGCTCCTCTACGAATGGATGCTGGGCAGCGTGGGCGACCGCTGGGCGAACCTCACCCTCTGCGCGCTCCTGGCCTTCGGCACGGCCATCACCGCCGCCATACGGTCGGACCTCCGGCGGCAGGCTGCACAGAACAACTCCAAATAATAAGCGGATGGCCTTATTTCTTATGTTCGAAGTTTAAAATACAGAGCCAATTTTAATTACCCAGAGAAACTCTGCAGACGTGACGGGTATCGTATCTAAGGGTGACTCCTCACCATGTACTACATAACATGCTGTAAAACATGGTTATTTAACATATTTCAGTGGAGGAATTTGCAATTTCATATAACGTGGACGGACTTGTTGAATAACAAAAGTTTCATAAAATGTTGGACGAACCCTAAAACACATTAAAACTATTAAGTTTATTTGGGGTCTATGACCGCTCTTTATGTATTTCCAGAATCTCGCTAGGTAATTAAATTTGACCTTGTATAATGCAAAGGTGTGAAGAGCTCCTGTGAACGTGAGCTCGTGACGTCATAAGTACCTAGCAATGTTCAGCAAGTTGTAGATATTTTTAAGATTACTTCTCGCTCAACAATCTTGTGTTATAATTAATATGAGAGAACTTCAAGCTGTAGGCAAGCGATCCAATTAACTTGTGACGTCATAGCTTAGTAATTTACGATTGATTTGGTATAGGCACCACAAGTGATAAATAATTACTTACACCAAATAAAATGAATACCTATAGCTATTTGATTATAAAGAATAAGTTACTTTGCTGTGAACAAAACGGTCGAAACCAAAGATACATTGGACTAGTTTCGAAGCGTTAACTTTTAGACTCATATCGAGGCACACGCTTGTGTATGAGACCGGTCTGTGCAGTCAACGAAAAAAATATGTTGAGACTTAGTTAGTTGACAAATTAAGTCGATTGTGAACTTTTGTACGGGTAATGATACAATTTGTTTGAACCTCCATAAAGTTATACCAGAAAAGTTTATTCTTCGGTAATCTTCGTGTTTCAAAAAGTTATTGCTCGGTCGTATTCCCGGAGATAGACGATAATTGCTGAAGTGCATACTTTTTCTGGAAGATCTTTACCTATGGACATAAACTAAGGAAGCCTCGACTAAAGTTAATGTTCAGAATCCTATTAAATCGACTACGGGTTAGCCGGCAGCTAGGCCTACGATCAGCATTGGTTTAATAATTTCTTCGGAAGCAACAGTTAAATAGCGAATCGAAAGAATACCCAGTATATACGAATATTAAAACGATTATGACCTTTATATTTATGTTTTTGTTTAAATTTTAAGCTAAGCTTTTTTTTAATTGTGTTTTTGTTCTAATAGTTCAGTACCATACCTACATAAATTTATTTCATTAGATATGTCTGTGTTAAAAATAATATACCTAGACATTTAAAATTATCAGTATCAGGAGTAGCAGTGTCTCGACTTCAGTAAAAGCTGCGTTTCGAAGGACCATCGAGTTAGTTCAACTAACGTTTTGTACGATTGAGAACACACCCTAATAACTTTTTCCAATACACCTTTAAAACCTAACGAACTGAGGTCCGTAGGTCCTCCCTAGGATTATAATATAGAGCTAGAAACTTGGAAATCACGACAATAATTGTGTGACTGTAACTATACGGTAGTTTTTGCCACAAACTAGAGTAGATTGAGATGTATCTTACGGAATGATATTATATTGATGTTGTAGATTGATGGAATATTTATGAAAAAAAAAACTTTTGGATGGAAATTGTGAATGAATATTTTAAATATATATATTATACTTGTAATGTAGCTAAATGTTACCCATTTAACGAATTCTATAATGTAGAAAAATCGTTCAGGATACAAGGCCTATATTTTGCAAAATTACCTGTTTATGATGGCGAAATGGCTTGTTTTCTCTTTACGTATGAACAGAGAATTCTGTGTTAGGAAATAATATTTGGAAATATTCTTGAAAACTATTAATATTCACATTGCATTAAATGTGTATGAACAATCATGAATGTTTGGTATTAAGACAACTGATGAATTACCTAATTGCAATAAATGCCTATTTATTTATACAAAGGTGAAAAATAATTAAAGAGGTTTGTCAAAAAAAACCTGTTTTAGATCTCCAGTAGAAAAAATGATTGCCTAAAAGTTGCAATTACTGCTCTAAGCGAGTCAGCAATAATTTAATGGCATTCGCGTTTTGAATAAAATAAGCATGTGCCCAAAGAAATACTTACATAAAATGTTCGGCCTAAAAGATCGAATGAAAAATAAAACTAACCTATATTGAGCATTTAGAACAGTAGTTATGGTAATTATTATTAAATTACATATAAATATTTCTTTTAATAGTCAAACGTACGCCATTGCCATTTTAGTAACAATTGAACTACGAAAACGACTTACTGCTACGAAATAAACACACAGTGTGTTTATCTCGTAGCAGTCAAAGTCAAAATGTTAGAATGAGCGTGCGGTTGACTGTATATATGACCTACGTATTATATTTTAAGGCAGACACAATGGGTAGTAGCGATAAAGTCCGAGACCGGACTATAAAAAATATACTCATTACTCTGCCTGCAGATATTAATTTAAATAAAACAATTCCTAGTATGCCTAATTTATTTGGGATTTTGAATCCTATTTGTGATCTAGTAAGGATTTATTTTCGGCTTTTATTGTGTAATCTCTTCGTGTTAATATTTAATTAGTACCTAATTGTATAGACGATAAATAAAGGTGTGTAGAGATATGTTTTGTAGTGCAAGTAAACTTATAATTTAAAAAAAAACACGAGGAAGCGAATTATGTTTTACTTTTTGAATTAACTTTTATTAAAATCATCATTAAATGATAATGATAATGTTTTGTATCTTGCAGTGGGTGATAAGTTCTTGGCAAATCCCTTATTTTCCTTTGATTATAATAATTGACTAGTACGCGCGTGTGTGTGACTTACTAGCGCGAGCGCCTCGATTATGGGGCTTTTAGCGTAACTCGCTGTGTAAACGCTCGCTTAAAGTTTACTTGCATTATAAAACATTATAAATGTGTATGTATGCGTGCCAATTCATGTGTAATGTAGTTTTCCGTGATATCTATGTGATTATGTTGTGAGTTACGCAGTATTAATTATTTAGATTGACTTGTGTAATTATTGTAAAAGATCCTTTTATACTTAAGAATTATTTTAGCTCATAAGATGTACGAATAGGTATTGCATTGTAGGGCATTTTATAGTGAAGTTACGGCATTTGTTTATATTTTAGTAAAAACCTGAAGTGATATGCCAAGCTTTTGTTGTTGTCAATCTATTTGAGTATTTTACTGAAAGCTAAAATAATGTCTTTCGAAAGCCCTGTGGTTTCTAACGCCTTTAGCAAAGCATGTACCTACCTAGGTACAGTCGGCATCAAAAGTGGATGTAACAACCGACCATTCGTGACTACTACATAGGTACTTTAACATAGCGGGTACCTGCCAAAAAGCTACAGTCCTACAAGGATCTTTTGGCTCTCGAATGACATCGTCAGAGTTGATTTGTGAATTTGCTATCTGAAAATTCTGACAAGGAACCGTTAGTTCCGATCTTGCCCACGCGCTAGAAACACGTTGAACAGTTACCAGACATCTTCGTAATATTATACCTATATACAATGCTGCCCTTCTCACTATCAAGTTCGATCATGATTTATGATGATCAATGTCAATAGGTAATTTATGAAAGTATACAAAAATATAGGGGCTGTGGGCCTAAAAATCATAGGTAAACATTTTCCGAAAAACGTAAATCCTGCATAAAGAATGGACCTAAGCATATTTTGTTCCTTACTCAATATTTTACTGTCATTCCATGATTCCGATAGGTTTATTTTAATTATTATTTAATAAGTTGGTTTGTACACTAATTGATGTGTTATAAATTAAAAATAGTATGTTAGGCAACTAATTGTTCAATAAAATCTGTTGATGGATAATTAAGTTTATTTTATTTTACACTTCCCAATCCCAATCAATCAAAACTAAAGCATTTATTTCAAGTAGGTAGGCCAGTAACAGGCACTATTGAATTGTCGAAACAAAGACAACAATTAAATCAACATCACCTTTAAACGTACACACACACACCTACACCATCTTACTCTCTGTCTCACACCACACACAACAACGTTGACACGACATCTTCCACATCAGACTCACACTTCACACACTAACAAACACGCAATTTTTATTTCTTTTTCTTGCAATATTCCTACAAATATGTACAATAATAATTGTGTTAGATTCCAATCTCTGCGAGGCTAGCGCGCGCAGCATGACCACCGTAGAAACGGCTTTGTCGACGGAAGAATCGACAAAATGGCAGATTTGTTTTGTTGATCTGTCATTTTGTCGATTCTTCCGTCGACAAAACCCGTTTCTACGTTGGTCATGCTACGCGAGCAGGAGATAGCACAGGATATCATATCCTTGTCGACACGCTAAGAAAAATGGTATGCTACATAATATTACTATACTCTTTGGTATCCTAGTTTGTATTTTATTCTTGACTCCTACAAACTTAAGTACCGTCAATATATTATAGTTGTCGATAAACAGGTGTGAGAAAATAATTAAATCGTTATAAATACTTGTCAGTAAGTAGGTAGTTATTGTATAAGAAAAAGGTTAGTAATTAAACGATGTTTAAAAAAAAAACTAAATTTGTCTATTATAGTCTGCACTTGTTTCGGTACAGAGCGCTGTTTCTTACACAAACAAAATTAAACTTTAACTTTGGGCAAGAAAACATATTTTATAAAAGCCAACTGACAGTTGCTTTGTTGACAACAGTTGCTATGGCGGTCTTTTCATTTTGTAGGTGAAGAATTTTGCATTGAAGTAAAATTTAATCACTATCCATGAAATTATCGGACTAAAATTATGTGGCGTAAATATATTATGTGTGGAGATGAAATCGTGGGTGGCCATCACATAACTTTACCTGCGATGTTCCGATAAACAAGCCAAGAAAACCGAATAAATTATTTTTGATTGTGAATAAATGCAAGTGCAAGTTTTAATCATGAGTTGTTGCAGTAAAGAGAAAATGGAACGAAGCGATTGCGTTAACAGTATCAAGAGTCACTTTGCTAGATCAGAACGAGGTAAGAAATACTTTGTTACTGTGTAGGTACATATTTTATTACTACCATGGATACAACCCTGTGAAAACTAGTCACTTGGTGGTAAGTATTCCACAAAGGTGTATAATTCGATACAGGTAACCATTACCGCATTTGACTGCAGTATGATCTGTCTGTGCCAAAATACAAACCTGGAACCTGGACCTTAATTACACAATCAGAGGGACAACTCAGAAATAAAACTATTTATAAATAAAAATTATCAGTACCTATTAAAGAAAATAAATTATTTATTTAAATCCTTTTTAGTTTTGAGTGTAGGTTTAGTTTTGGTTGACTCACAACCAACTAAAGGTCATTTGTGTATTTTAACAAAAATCTTATTTTCTGTAATGACGTGCTCAAAGATAAAACATTTTTTTTCTCCTTTATTTGTTATTATAAAAAATTGCTGCATAGTAAGCTACAGGTGAGGAAAGGAAAATATTGTGAAGGAACCAGCTAGGTTCTAAGAACAGTAATTCTAAGCCATGTGACATCCACAATCCGCACTCGATCTGCATTTTTGACTATGGCCCAATCCTGCTCGCACAGTGCTAGTGCAGTCAGGTGTCTCTGCTGTGGTAATATTGTAGGCTGATTATGTAGATATTGTTAATAATATAATTTTCTTTGTATAGGCTCTTTTTTACTGATTGTTTGTGAATGTTAGAACATTGTAGGCCTTATAGATGCCCAGATGCTTGTTAACTTTCTTAATCTTGGGACGTAAGTAAAGAGTAACCATGGAGTTTCTTGCCGGTCCTCTCCATAGGAAACAACCAACCAGAACCGTGCAAAAATCAAAATCAATTTTATTTGTGTAACATAGCTAGTGAATACATTTCTTAAATTGAAGATCATAGGTCGCTATGTTATGCCAAGAGGGGTACAAATATATGGTTGCATGCGAAATAAAAAACCTTTTGTCGACATTTTATAAGTGCCCATGTAGGCCTATGTGAAATAAAATATATTGAATGATATATTACAAATTTAAAAATATACTTATTTCCAGAGATGTTTCGAGTATGTCCATCAAAATTAAGTAAGCGGGAATTAGAAGATCTATACTTTACTCTTCTGGAAAATAACTTGGAACTCAAGAAGACTATCAATAAGCAGCAGGATAACATCCGAGTGCTGTCCACGCAGGTGCAGCGGATGACCAACACTCAGGAGAAGCTTGTGAAAAAAGAGATAAAAGAATGCTGCACTGGAACTAGAGCTTTTGTTAATGAACAGAAAGTTTTGTAAGTATTTTACTTTTAACTGGCCAACTTTAATTTATGACTACCCTCTCTCTCATCTTCTGTACTTCTGATTTTGGTGGTTAAAAACTTTTCAAAACGCAGATTTAAGTTATAAACAGTAACCTAACATAACTTTACTCCATGTTTTTCATAAAGAGACTAGTGTTTCTAAGGCTTCATGTACTAGAGTGGTACTTAGGCGGACTTAATGCCACAAGGCATTCTCTACCAGTCAACCTTTGGGTCAAATAGACAGCATTGTGATAGAGTACAAAAAATACCATTTTGTTAACATAAATTGATATGCATAAATAAGTACATACTAATACACATATTTACAAATAAAATGAAATGAACTAATATAGTATGTAGTCAGGGTATTCAGAACATATAGGTACACTTAGAAAGAAAGAAAGACTATTCAGCAAAACGCACCTCTGATTTTTCTGATTCATGGGCGAATTGTATAATTATCATTTGCTTTGGTGAAGGAAAACATCGTGAGGGATGAAGGAAAACCAGCATGCCTTAGAGATATTTCTCGACGGCATAAAAAGCCAAGGCCAAGTCAGATACCCATGGGCGACATAATATCTCTGACACCAGTTTAGGCACTCACCACACAAGAAAGAAGAAAATACTAAAACCATAACAGCAACTTTCGTATGCGTTTAAATGGCATGCCGCCGACATGCCTTGCGGCTTTGTTGTCCATACCACATTAATGTTTGCAAGAGGTCATGTTCCAAAGAACCAGTTGAATGAATTATGATTCAATACATTAATTTAACATATATCATCATCATCTGCCTATCCTTTTCTCAATTATGTTGGGGTCGGCTTCCAGTCTTACTGGATTCAGCTGACTACCAGTAGGTATATGTATAATAAAAATCTGCTTTATTGAGTGCCTCTAGCTAAAACTCAACCTCCTATATTAACTCCTGGGTAGCCACTGTGACTACCTAAGCATCGACTCTTCTCCACAAGGCAATGAGAGCAATCATACACCTTTGACACAAATTGCTCCAATATTTACTCTAGGCGTATGTTTTGTAATTTGATAAGTAAATAATCATCTTACTTCTTACTACTTTTATAAATGCAAAAGTTTGTGAGAATGGATGGATGTTTGTTACTCTTACACGCAAAACTACCCAAATAGATTTGGAAGAATTAGCACACAGATAGCTTATAACCTGGATTAACTCATGGGATACTTTTTATCTATTCTTTATATCCCGTTACTTCATTGATAATAAAATGTGAACTTGCAGCATAACGGAACTGAAGGATACCAACCACCGCATGGCTGAGCGGATCCAGCATCTGAATATGAGACTGAGCTCGGCTAAGCAGTTCCACAAGACATCTACTCCGCAGACAGCGATGGCCCGACTGAATAACCCTTGCCGGGTGGCGAGTTTGACACCAAAGAAGTAAACATAGTTTTATTATCTTACTACTGTTACAAATGCGAAAGTTTGAGAGGATGGATGTATGGATGGATGTTTGTTACTGTAAGGCTGACATAATCGCCTCGCGATTAAAGCCTTTTTCTAAAATAAAGATTAAAAAAAAAGATGTTTTTTACTCTTTCACGCAAAAACGTGGGACAGTTACCGAACTCCACGCCGGCGAAGCTGCGGGCATAAGCTAGTTACTTATAAGTTTAAGGCCAGAGCAGAACAAATGCTTACATGGGGCAGGTGCGTGGCTGCGTGCACAGACCAGAGACCGCTCGTAATTGTATGAAACTGTACAAAAGATGTCTGACTGGCAGCCGGTCTGACATCTTTCATAGCATGACTCTTGCGTGCACTCTGCCAGATGTGTGCTGCATTTAGTCCACTCTGGCCTTTGCCGTCTGCACTGCGTCTCTTTGTTGACCGTCTCGTTAAGGTCTTGTGGCCACTATCATGACTGCTAAGCATGAGGTTCTGGTTTAAATTCTCAGATTGGGCCAATTGTTATTTAATTGTGAGTTTATCCATCAGGAATTTAAACATAACTGGCGCAATGTGAGTACGCTAATAGGTAAACCTCTGCTTGTTGTATTACTTTAGTTAAAGACCATTATTAAATCAGTTCATGTTGTCCCACTGCAGGGCAAAAGCCTAGTTCAAGTCGCCATCTTTACCTTTTTCATTTTTTTTGACTAGACATAAAAAAATGAAAAAGGCTAATGCAAAAAAATATCTTATAGGCACGATTGTCTCAAGAAGGGCCAAGAAGCTTATCAACAAAGAAGTCCCTATGAGCCCCTCAAATTGTCCACTTTCAGCCAATGGGAAGTTAAGTATGTGTTGATTAAAATTAATGATTGCTGTCGACTATTTTCTCGCTCAAGAAACGAACAATACTACTCTGTCATGAAAGTACCGGGAAACAATCAATAATACACAAATGTTAGTTATTCATGCAAAGTTATTTTAACGCCTTCAAAGTGTGCTCCTTCAGAAACGATACACTTACGCCAACGAATAATCCAATCATCAAAACATTTTTTAAAGGCTTTTTCCGGAATTGAGTTCAGTTCTCGCCGCGAATTCTCCTTTATGTATTCTACCGAATGAAAACGGGTGCCACGAAGTGTTAATTTGAGTTTAGGACAAAGAAAGAAGTCGACTGAAGCAATATCTGGTGATAAGGTGGTTGGTCGATGTCATTTTTTGAGGTTTTTGTCTAAAATTCGTTCACTACGATGGCCTTGTGCGAAGGCTCATTAACGTGGTGTAGAATCCAAGAATTTTCTTTCCACAAATCTGGCGTTTTTCGTCGAATTTGCTCCATTTAAACGCCGCATAACGCGCAAATAATATTCTTTATTTACTGTTTGACCTTCCGGCAGGAATTCCGAGTGCACAACACCGCGATAGTCAAAGAAAACGGTCAACATGACTTTGACTTTTGATCGACTTTGGCTTGGTTTTTCGGTTTCGGTTCAGTTGGAAGGCGCCACTCCGAAGCTTGTTGACTAGTTTGCATGTCAAACTCGTAAACCCACGTCTCGGCACCAGTAACAATGCGTTTCACGAATGTTGGGTCGGAATTGACTCCTTCTAGCATGTCCTCAGCGACTCTTATGCGATCGAGTTTTTGGAGAAAATTAAGGTCTTTTGGGACTAGCCGAGCGGCAACATGTTTCATACAAAAGTGATTATTTAAAATGGTATGGATCGACTCGTGAGACACAGAAAGTTCAGCGGCTATCTCACTCAAACTTGAATCTGGATTTTCAGTCACTATTTCCTCCACTTTTGTGATGTTAACTTCAGTTGAAGACGCTAATGGCTTACCAGAGCGTGGCAAATCTTCCATCACATCTCGACCGCTTTTGAACGCTTTTTACCACTCATAAGCATGAGTCTTTGATAAAGTCGATTCACCGTAGGCCTTAACATTTTCAGGGACTCCGAACACGAAATTCCATTGGCGATACAAAATTTACGGCGATACAAACTCTTTGTCCATTATGAAATTCGCAGTACACACTAGATATATATGATCTAACTAAAAACAGCATTGTATTTCAAACTCCGCGCCAAAATGGAAAACAGTTGTGCCAATCTAACAACAAAAAAATTTAATTTAGAACTATAAGCAAATCATCCATTCCCGATACTTTTTTGACTGAATGTATACTGTAGGTTCCGAGTCAGTGAAGAGATGTACATCAAAGCGTGGTCGTATTGATGTTCTGTACCACGGATGTTATGGACCGCCATAACCGGAACCGATACTATCGGTTATCCGAAATAAAAATTTATCCGTGACCGTAACCGTATCCGATAAAAAAGTTTCAAATAACAAAAACATCAAGAGATTTCACGTTCAAAAAAACACTACATAAGTTGTTAATTCAAAAAGCATATGAATTTGAATCTAAATGACACGTCATGTTTATATTACCTATTTGTATTTAACAATTCCTTAACAACCTCATATCCGCAACCGAATCTAACGGATAATCCGAATATAATATAATTATAATTATATGTAATTGCATACCCATAACCATATCTGAAACCGGTATAATATTATTCCTATATATCCGTTTTATGTATTCGGATCCTAAATTTCATATCCATAACATCCCTGGTTTGTACCACACCCTCCACAATAGGACCATACTTTCCTGAGCCACGTTGTAAATAGAAACATACATTTTATTGATATAATAATATACGTAATATATGTAGTGTGATTTCCAGATCTCCACAGAAAGCGACCCAAACCCAGAGCTCTGTGCCCAATGAAAAGTAAGTGTTTTTTGTCAACTCAAAGTCAAACAACTTACATTGGCATTTATTGAACTATCTACTTTAGCGTTGTCCGCGGGCACCGTCCGTCCGTTTTATGACGACAGTCCGACATTCCCACTCCACCCAGAGCGGGAGGGGGGGGGGCGGGACCTGAATTCCCATCCCAAAAAAAATAAGTTCATTTTTGACAAACCGTTTTACTAAAAAGGTCCTTTTTTTTTCGCTATTAAGGAATTTGAACTATACTGTGAGTGTGGTTCCAAAACTGATTATAATGAAAAATTTATCGTTACTCTTTTAAAATAAATGTTTTACAATATTTAGATGAATTATAAAATTATTTTTGAACATTTCAGGTCTCCAAAATCTGACAAACCATGTGACGCAAATAAATGTAGATCTCTCATGGATGAGTTAAAACTTGAAATTGTCACTTTACAAGAGGTAAGTCTTTCATAGTTAAGAAAATGATTAGCTAACAAGAAATGTGCAAAGCGCCTGTTGGTATCCTTATTGCAAAACTTAGTCTGAAATACTCTTAGCATTATATTTATTTAACTAATAAGATTTCTTTACTATACAATATGACAAAAATACCCTGTCCGTCCGTGAGGGTATTATTAGGTATCGAGATTAGATTATATTTGTATAATTCTTTTTCGCAAACAAATAAAAAAATACCCTGATAAAAATTAAGCAAAATGCATAGTTCGGTTCAAACTTTATGGCGGCTCGGAAATTAGTTGCGAGTGACGGTCTGCGCATTATACAGTCAAGACGATGCGTCCTCTGCGCCCCGCTGATACCTAAAATTGTGTTCTGCGCAGTTTTACGTTAGACGTTCCGAGCCAGCATAAAGTTTGAACCGTTATACCTGCGCTGACTGTCACTCGCAGCTAACTTCCGAGCCGCCATAAAGTTTGAACCGAACTATACTTAAATGAGGCAGCACAGGGGCCCGGGCGCGACAATCCGGTCGCTTTTCGGGTAGTGACGTCATAAACAAACAATTGACCGAACATACCTATGTCGAAGACGGTATTGTCATGTTTTAATTAAAAGTTTGTTAGATTTTATTTTTTAGGGAAATGGTGGTAAGCTACCACCAGTGGTAAGCTACCACCAGTGGTAAGCTACCGTTCGTGTGAGTTTCACTAGCGAATTTAAGTGGACCTTTCTCTGAGCAACGGAGTGTGGTGGCTCAGGCGCATTACTGAGTAATTTATTTCATCACAACTGTTCTCAAAACGGTGAAGGAAAATATTGTGAGGAAACCGGCATGGCCGAGAAAATTCTAAGACATGCGACATCTACCAACCAGCACTGGGTACTATGTTTGCCAGCATAAGGAGCATTATACGCTGTATCCTTTTCTAGGAGCTCTCCATCGTGCACTACGAGTACTCGACCCGCATCAGTCGCCTTGAGGCCGAAGTGGCGGAGGTTCGCAAGGAGAACGTTCGCGTCAGCAGCGAACGTACGGCGAGCCAACACGAACTGCAGAACACTCTCAAGCAGAACAGCGATATACTGGCGAGGTTTAGGAAAAGTGAAGCTAAATGTGGTAAGTAAAGTATTATTATCCCACTGCTGGACAAAGGCCTCTTCTATCAGACAGAAGGCCCGTGCATGAATCAGCACGCTTGCTCAAGGCGGAGTGGCGATTCCAGACTTAAATTAGTTATTAAAAGCCGAATTCACGATGCTTTCTGATCATGGATGTCAGTGATGTCTCAGCACAGGACCTGCCGACGTGGTGACACTTGGGAGAGCCTATGCTGAGCAGTGGATGTCTTTTGGCTGATATGATGCTGATCTCTCATCAGCATCATATCGACACTAAATGACCTCGCACACTACACGGCCACGACCATGACTTTTGGCTGCAAAAGCGACTTGTGGTCGAAACCAGGAAGAAAGTTTGGCCGCACTACCGGGCGTCCGACCAGTTTTGTTCAAGACGTAGTCGTGGCCGAGTCCGCGAGGTCCCTAAGCGTCTGCGTCAATATTCAATTGTTAACACAACTTTCTGCTCTATGGTACTCGTATAATTCTAATGTAAATGCCTTAATATTAGTGCATTGTCGGAATTGAAACTATCGACGCTCAGCCGAGCGATGAGCATCCAAGAGAGCACTTTTATTCCAAAATGACGATATTCATAATTCCTTTTCATTGCAGCTGAACTCGCTGCTGAACTATTAATAGAAAAGAGAAAGGTGGCTGAACTAGCCACTCTGATGAAAGCTGCCAACTTGTCGGACAGAGTCAACAAGACCATGGAGGAACATTTGATATCTTTAACGGTGAGTTAAGTATCAATATTGTTCTATTTCCTAGGCTCAAGCTTTAAGACATAAAAATGAGACATGCTCTCAGTAAGATTGGTAAGATGCTGACTGCCCATGGTACTCCAGACATACAGTCAAAATCACCAAGACGTGAACTAAGCAGCTTTTAAAAGTGATTTTCTCCTACTGTATTGATTACAATTTCATTATGTAACGAATATGTTTTTATTTTGGAAATAAATAAGAACTGTGGAACCCGTTGTAATATTTGCAATAATTATTCCATTAGTAAATTGTATTTGAATTATGGTAAGTGTGGTGCTCCTGACTACGTACGTGTATAACGTATACGTATTTTAAATATTTCCTCTCGTGAAGGTCATGTATGCAGTCATGGTGTGCGTATGACGTTGTTTTATGCAAACAAACTTGTAAAAAGTAAGTACCCATATAAAATCGTCGACTGACTTGATATCTTGTTCGTACAAAAACTATCCAGTGTTCTTTTTTTTCGTATATAATTATGTAATAATGGGACGACGGGAGACGGTAAACCTTCCGGATTAATAAATTCTCATAATCATCAAAATTCTATTTAAATATGGAATTAGAAAAAACAACGCGGTGACACAAACAGACGTGAAAAGCAACCTAGTTTCATATACGTGTTTTTCTTTTATATCCCATAACTCTAGGCTTATATTCTGTAACTAAAAATTATACAAAAAGTCCTAGAATATGTGGTCGAAAAACGCATAGTTTCGAAGATATCATCAATCATAATTAAGCTTCATTGATAAATACGAGTAATTCATTTTCATTCAAACCATTCATTCATATTTAGAGCTAAGAAAATGCAACGTTGTCATATTTCACGTAAAGGCGTTTTACATTAATAATCGTGACTGTCGAATTATTTTGTATGAAAAATGAAAACAAAAAAAAAAGTTTTTGAACTGTCATGGTTACTAACTTAATCATTAACTATCCGTTTCTAAAGTTAATGCTAAAAAAAAAGTAATTGAAAAATAATTCATATGTCTAGACTGCCCTAGAGTTATGGGATACAACAAAAACAATCAATAGGTACTAATATTATAAAGAGTTAAAAGTCTTTATGTTTGTTAGTTTTCTTCGGAACTCCTGATCCGAGTCCGAAAATCTTAAAGTAACGGGAAGCTGCACTAACCCAAAGTGTCATAGACTTTATTTAAAACGTTCCCATGGGAAATTACCGACCATAACGCAAGCGAAGCCGCGGGAAAAAGCTAGAAATAGATATATGTAGTTAACACCGTGTTCCTTCAGGAGACACTTCAAGGCACAGTCGAAGCACCAAAAGAAACAGATGAAAAACCTCCGAAACGTAAATGCGGTTGTCCTCCTCCGAGGGTTACAGACGGAATGGCTACTGATAAAGTATGATTATTTTATTTATGAGTACCTCTTTAGCGGTGATAATTGAGCTGTATAAGTACTGTACTTTCACAGTTTATTTATCGCTCATTATAAAGGGTGTAAAAAGACCCTTAACGAAGCCGAAAGGCACTTATTCTGCCCGTCAATGCGATCATTTTTCTGTTCTAGACATACCTGGGAACCTTCTAGAGATATTGGGGGCCAAAGTTCCGACTTTTTCACAAGTTTTTTTTTAAATACAGGTTTTTAAAGTAAGATTTTTACTTTAAACACCTCGACGAACCCCGTACTATTCAATCCATTCATCAGCACAATGTTCTGAGTGCGTTACATTGAGTCCTACCGTAAAACGTGATTTTTCACCCCAAAAAAAAAGTCGTTTCCCAGCAAAATTTTTTGCGTAAAGTTACTTAGTTTGATGTACAGAATGCATGGTTGACGGCTTCGTGAAGGGTCTGTTTACACCCTGTATAGTTGCCTAACTAAAATGTAGTTCCTGCCCCGTATAGGAAATCCAACACCACCCGTCTGGTCGGCAGATTCCCCTTTTCTACGGTGGTTGAGGAACTTAAAACAGTCTGTTCCTCATATCCCTCATAAATCTTTATCCTTAGCTATTCAATTTTTTTTTCGTAGTCTTCATAAAGTACCTACTTACAGAACTGGCTCCCCGAAATCTCGAAACAGAAAGAAGTTGAAGATAGTGCCGGCAAAAGTTCTCCAACTAAATATATTATGCCGAGTAAAAGTACTTCGAGTGTCAGTAAATCTATTAAAGTCGAACTCGAAACTCCAAGTAAAGCAAGATCTAAAGTATGAATCTTTTTTTTGAAATAAAATTGTCAAACTGTAGCATGGTTCTTTTAGCGCTAGAATGACATTGACAGGAGAGCGTTGTTGGTAAAAAAATGTGAATATGTTTTTGAAAAATGAGTTAAAAAGTATGATGTCGGCGTTATTTCCGGTTAAGGCTACGTACCAAAAGATTCTTGTTCAACTATGCCGCCTCTTTGGTCTAGTCAGGTTGCTAGTGCTACTGCTGAGCAGGGTTCGATTCCCAGGTCGGGCAGTGTTATTGGGTTTTTCTCAGTAGCAGTTCGTAGACTGAGTTTATGTCCGACTTGACTTATGATTGTAAAATAACACATTTTCCCCATTAATAGGAAAGTCAATTAGAGATATTTGGTTTGAATGGCCACTGGCCAGGCCAGGCCAGCTCTGAATTCATGAAGATAAAGCCCATGTCATGAGAGGCAAGCCTGTTACCATTAATGGGGCACAAATCCATTGATCACAAGTGTCTGTGAAATAGAAAACTTTCCCATATTCAAAGGCGGATCGTTCGTGACCGATGACTTAAGAATTCAATATGTGCATTTTCTATGCTTTATCTATGCATCCTTACAGCATTGTGTTTCCGGTCCAAAAAAAGAAAATACCTAAGAGTGAAAATGTGACAAAAAAAACGTACCAAATATTCAAACAAGTATTTCATTACAGGAAATAAGTAGCAATACCCCCTCAACTGCTGGAGCTACTGCAGCGGCTGAAGTAACAGTATGATACAAACATCTATTTACCAAATAAGTTTAATATCAAGGGGTTTATTCATAAACACTAATTTAAGTAAAGTAGGATAAGATTTATCATCATTGTCATTGGCAGCCTCGTGCCCCCCTGCTATAGGTCTCCTGCTTTTTCTGGCATTCTTCCCTGGCCTGAGCGAGTCTGAACCAGTCTTTAGTAATGATTAGCGACTGTTTAACCATATCCATTTTTCGGGCGGTTTCAGATTAGCGTATTTTCGGCGCTTATAAGCTTGCTTTTTTACGCGCGTGTAGACGCGTGTACGCGCGCCTTTTACCACACGCGGAACTTTTTCGAGCGTTGACGCGCGTATAAGCTCGTACAAGCGCGGTTCGCGAGATAAGTTTTCACTTTTTCTGTAATTTTAATGAAGCGAACAGGCCGGGATAAGCGCGTGTGCTCGCGTTCGATTTTTTGAAGCGCTTAATGAGGCGCGCGTGTAAGCGCGTATGCCGGATACGAGCTTATATGCGCAACAAAATACGCTGGTCTGAAATCGCTCTAATCCCTCTCGCCACGTAAGCACGTAGGTTACAAGGATCATTTGGCGCTCAAATGACGTTAACAGGGGATAGCAAGCAGTTCGAATAGAGGTTTCGATGTTGGCCACGCGTCGCAAGATCCACTATAGTTTCCTTTTAATTTTGCATCACTGTCAAAATAATCGGCATTTTTATTATTATTGATATCAGGTTGCTGCGAAAGCACTGTCGTCATTCATTTCTTGCAACCTAGTTTCGTCTCTGATACATTTAAATGAAGTAAAAGAAACAGATTTATTCTGACACAAGCCATGTGTCCAATGGAATTTCCCTTAATCAAAAATGGGGAACTTTCTTGAACTAAAATCCTATGTAACCTCTTTTCAAAAATCTTTTCGAAACTTTTATTACCTCGTCGTAACTGCGGAACGTTCCTACAGTATGGTCCACTCGGGTAAAGGCGCCTTTGTTTTGGGCGCAGCAGCTGCTGAGCGCAGAGAGAGAGTTAACTCAAAACTCACTCGCTGCGCTTGGGAGCCTTATAAACCGACCGCTTTAATGAGTCCTCGCGAGGTTATCAATTTAAATGGAATATTCTGAAGGTTGATCACGTATTGGTTCAATTAGTATCGTAATACCTACATGGATTATGGTTATTTTAAAGCAAATAACCTGTGGGGTATTGTTAGGACTTTGTGGACGCTTAACGTGCCTTTGATGGGGCAAGGCGGCGGACTCATTAAAGTGGTCGGTCTATAAGGCTCCCAAGCGCAGCGAGTAATCTTTGAGTTAACTCGCTCTCTTCGCTCAGGAGTTGCTGCAGCTGAGTTCCTTGCAGTGAGGGATTCATGCTCGCCCAAAACGAAGGCGCCTTTACCCCAGTGGACCATACTCTAGGACGCATGAAACTACATATAACGAGGCATTCCTCGGTCAATTAGGCAAAAGCAAAAACTTTTATAAACTACTAATTCGATACTCGAATTGGTTTTTATAACCTCTCAGTAGGTGCGAAAATAAAGTATGGTCCTCTGGGGATAAAGGTATCTTTGTTAAGGGTGACCTTGAATCCATCGCTGCGCTCAAGATTATAATCTTCCCTCGCTTCGCTCGAGAGTTAACTCAGGGTTCCCTCGCTGCGCTATAGTTTGTTACGTTCGGGAATATAGCACCCGTGACATAAGATACTGCTTTGTCCCTTTGTTAATATTCTGCGATTATTTATTCAGCCTGTGTGTTTTCAGGATCGCAAAAACCAGGAATACCCCAATTTGCCTCCTAAAGATTTGTCTCCGCGGCCAGAAGTATGACATTTTATTTTATTTTTATTCGTTGCGTTTACAGACATATAAACTCATGTACACAAATAGCCAGACCCAGAACAACTACTTGTAGACCATATAAATATTTGTTCCGTGCAGGAATCGAACCCGCGTCACGCATCGCAGCAGCCAATCGCTTAACCACTGCGCCAAACTTGACGTTTTTTTCTTTAGGTTGTATTTTAATTTGTTCTCATTACACATAAACCTTAATTAACCCTATCCGACTACGACTTTAACCCATACCCCATCATAATCAGCATCCACAGCATGACTTCACCCACTGCTGGGTATAGGCCTCTCTTTGCTTATGCCAAGCTCCACGTTCTTGTGACAGCCTCATCCAGGATATTCCCGCGTTGACAACAATGTCGTCTGCCCATCTCGCCGCCGGACCACCAACACTTCTCTTTCCAGTCCTTGGACGCCACTCGATCACAGCTTCACTCCACCTGCCATCACCGCGTCTTGCTAGGTGTCCTGCCCAACTCCATTTGAGTTCCATAATGCGATTTCCAATATCAAAGACCTTTTGTACGTCTCTGGATTTTGACATTTAGAACTCGGTCTAGTAGTTTTATGCCGAGCATGGAACGCTCCATGACTCTCAGTGCTACTCTGAGTCTGAACACAGCTCATTTGAGAGCGTCCATGTCTCAGCACCTTAAGTCATGGTGGGCAGATCACACAGATTGTAGAGACGGGGTCTTCAAGCAGTGTGGAATTTTGGCTGATTTCAGAATGTCGTCCAATTTGCTGAATGCAGCCCACTCAAGCTGAATTCTTCTCGATATCTCCGTTGTTTGATGCTCTTTGCCAAATGAAAGAATATAGCCAAGATAGATATAACGGTCCACCTAACCTATTCATACATACTTATTATATTATCTTTTTTAGCATTTAGAATACAAATATGTTTTCAGGATCGCAAAAACCTTAGCCCCCGCTATGCGCCTCCTAAAGATTTATCTACACGGATTGAAGTAAGATTTTTTTTAATAAATTCACGTTACTGCATTAGGTGAAGGCTGTGGCCATTTAATGATTTTCTGGTGCCTTTGACTGTAAATAATGACTGTCAGTATCATGTACCTAGTCACTAAAAAGTCACGAATTATATAAATAACTCTTCCACAAAATCGTATGCTTCTAGAGACATCGGCTTATTGCTGCAAGTCGTCATCAGAGAGTCAATGAAAAATTTAAGATATGGCTAGTGTCATGAACTCTTCAAGTGCAAACACGTCAGTTTTGTCTAATTGAACCCGTCGTTAGCATTATGATACAACTATCATTCTTTTTTATTTATTTAGCTCGTATAATTTACTTTCAGAATCGCAAAAACCAGGAATACCCCAATCCGCCTCCTAAAGATTCGTCGGCACGGCCCGAAGTATGAGTTTTTATTATTCTCACAACTACGTTAGGCGAAGGCTTGGCTAATTCTATTGGGGGCATTGCCTGCTAGTAATGGTCGTTAGTGGATTTGATATTGCAATATTAGCAAGTTCAGATGAGATTCTTAACCCTTTCGCTGCCCAGCACCCAGCATATGAGTCCAATTCCCATACTATTCTAGTACCTAGCACGGAGTTAAGATTTTTATGATTCAATAGCACCCGTGAAATAAGTTACTGCTTCGTCCCTTTGTTAATAGTCTGCGATTATTTATTTAGCCTGTGTGTTTTCAGGATCGCAAAAACCAGGAATACCCCTGTCCGCCTCCTAAAGATTTGTCTCCGCGGCCAGAAGTATGACTTTATTTTCTTTTTATTCGTCGCGTTTACAGACATTTAAACTCATTTACACAAACATCCAGACCCAGAACAACTACTTGTAGAACATATAAATATTTGTTTCGTGCAGGAATCGAACCCGCGTCACGCATCGCAGCAGCCAATCGCTTAACCACTGCGCCAAACTTGACGTTTTTTTCTTTAGTTTGTATTTTAATTTATTCTCAGGATAGCATAAACCTTAGTTACCCCTATCCGACTAAGACTTTAATCCATACCTCATCATAATCAGCATCCACAGCCTGACTTCACCCACTGCTGGGTATAGACCTGTCTTTGCTTGTGCCAAGCTCCACGTTCTTGTGACAGCCTCATCCAGGATATTCCCGCGATGACAACAATTTCGTCTGCCCATCTCGCCGCCGGACCACCAACACTTCTCTTTCCAGTCCTTGGACGCCACTCGGTCACAGCTTCACTCCACCTGCCATCACCGCGTCTTGCTAGGTGTCCTGCCCAACTCCATTTGAGTTCCATAACGCGATTTCCAATATCGAAAACCTTTGCTTCCATATCTCAGCACCGTACTTCATAGTGGGCAGATCACACTGATTGTAGAGACGGGGTCTTCAGGCAATGTGGACTTTTGCCTGATTTCAGAATGTCGTCCAATTTGCTGAATGGAGCCCACCCAAGCTGAATTCTTGTCGATATCTCCGTTGTTTGATGCTCTTTGCCAAATGAAAGAATATGGCCGAGAAAGATAAAACGGTCAACCTAACCTATCCATACATACTTATTATATTATCTTTTTTAGCATTTAGAATACAAATATGTTTTCAGGATCGCAAAGACCTTAGCCCCCGCTATGCGCCTCCTAAAGATTTATCTACACGACTTGAAGTAAGATTTTTAAAATAAATTCACTTTACTGCATTAGTTGAAGGCTGTGGCCATTTAATGATTTTCTGGTGCCTTTGATTGTTAATAATAACTGTCAGTATCATGTATCTAGTCACTAAAAAGTCTCGAAATATATTAATTACTCTTGCACAAAATCATATGCTTCTAGAGACATCGACTTATTGCTGCAAGTCGTCATCAGAGAGTCAATGAAAAACTTAAGATATGGCTAGTGTCATGAACTTTTCAAGTGCAAACAGCCCTATTATAAGACCTCGTAGGGAAACTCCTGTGATAGCGAAACAAGTCAGTTTTGTCTAATCGGACCCGTCGTTAGCATTATGATACTATTATTCTTTTTTTAATTATTTAGCTCGTATAATTTACTTTCAGGATCGCAAAAACCAGGAATACCCCAATCCGCCTCCTAAAGATTCGTCGGCACGGCCCGAAGTACGAGTTTTTATTATTCTCACAACTACGTTAGGTGAAGGCTTGGCTAATTCTATTGTGGACATTGCCTGTAATGGTTGTTAGTGGATTTGTCTCTCTGTGCTACTCTGAGTCTGAACACAGCCTCCTGTGTGAGCGTCCATGTCTCAGCACCGTACGTCATGGTGGGCAGATCACACAGATTGTAGAGACGGGGTCTTCAAGCAGTGTGGAATTTTGGCTGATTTCAGAATGTCGTCTAATTTGCTGAATGCTGCCCACCCAAGTTGAATTCTTCTCGATATCTCCGTTGTTTGATGCTCTTTGCCAAAGAAAAGAATATGGCCAAGATATATTTAACGGTCAACCTAACCTATCCATACATACTTATTATATTATCTTTTTAGCATTTAGAATACAAATATGTTTTCAGGATCGCAAAAATTGAAGATAAGGCTAGTGTCATGAACTTTTTAAGTGGGATCAAAAAGCCTTATTATAAGACCTCATAAGGAAACTCCTTTAATCGCAAAACACCATCAGTTTTGTCTAATTGAACCCGTCGTTAGCGTTATGATACTACTATCATTTTTTTTTATTTATTTAGCTCGTATAATTTACTTTCAGGATCGCAAACACCAGGAATACCCCAATCCGCCTCCTAAAGATTCGTCGACACGGCCCGAAGTATGAGTTTTTATTATTCTCACAACTACGTTAGGTGAAGAATTGGCTAATTCTATTGTGGGCATTGCCTGCTAGTAATGGTCGTTAGGGTGTTATAGACACGGGGTCTTCAGGCAGTGTGGAAATTTGGCTGATTTCAGAATGTTGTCCAATTTGCTAAATGCAGCCCACCCAAGCTGTATTCTTCTGGATATCTCCGTTGTTTCATGCTCTTTGCAAAAGAAAAGAATATGGCCAAGATAGGCATAACGGTCAACCAAACTATCTATCCATACTAATATATTTTCAGGATCGCAAAAACCTTGGTAACCCCCCGTATCCGCCTCCTAAAGATTCATCTACACGGCTCGAAGTACGTTTTTTTTTTCATTATATTCACTTTACTACACTAGGTAAGGCTGTGGCCATTCAATAATTTTCTGGTGCCTTTGATTGTCAATAATGACTGTCAGTGGATTTTGTCTTGTACTATGAGTCACTAAAAGCTCACGAAATTTATAAGGAACTCGTGCGCAAAATCGTGTGCTTCTAGAGACACCAGTTCATGCTGTAAACCGTTATCAGTGAGTGAATTAAAATAAGGCTAGTGTCATGCACTTTTTCAAAAGAGCCCGAATATAAAACCTTGTAGGAAAACTCCTGTAATCGCAAAACTAGACAGTTTTGTCGAATTGGACCATCGTTCGCATTATAGCTACTATTATCATACTTTTTTATTTATTTATCTATATATATAAAAGGAGAACTGACTGACTGACATATCAACGTACAGCCGAAACTACTGGGGCTAGGAATGTGAAATTTTATACACGGCTTCCTATTATAATGTAGGGGAGCACTAAGAAGGGGTTTTTGGAAATTTAACCTTTAAGGGGGTGAAAAGGGGGAATTTTGTTTGTATGGAACGCGGACGAAGTCGCGGGCAAAGTGCTAGTCACGTATAATTTATTTCAGGATCGCAAAAACCCCTATCCGCCTCCTAAAGATTTGTCTCCGCGGCCAGAAGTATGACTTTTTATTATTCTCTCTACTACATTAGGTGAACGCTGTGGCCATTCATTGGCTAATTTTGTTGTGGGCATTGGCTGCTAGTAATGTTTGTTAGTGAATTTGATATTGCAATATGAGTCAAGAACCCTGCCTAAGCAAGTTTAGAAGAGCTTCTTAAAGTACCCAGCTCGGAGTTAAGAATTTTATTAAGTAGTATTAGGGAGTTTTTATCATGGCTTCTTCAATGTGTTTTTTTTTTAATGCGATGAAACGGGTCGATGATCGTTGGTAAACGCAGAACTCATCAGATAATTCAAACTGGGCATGGTGTCTACTTATCTTCTGCCATTCTTTTTTTTTTCAATCGCCGTAATCGTCGCAAATATTTTTTCCGTACAGGATTCGAAACAGCGTCCGTCAGGCAACGCAGCAGGCAATCGCTCAGCCACTGCCCAAATTTGCCATTTTTATTTAGGTTGTATTTATATTCGTTATCAGGATCGCATAAAGGCAAATATTTACGAGCGATAGACGGGACAAGACGAAGAAAATTATAATCCAATATTTGTTACTACTTAGTAATAAATCGTTCTGTCTAGTGTCATACGCCTGCTTGTCAGGTAGCATTCGTGTGTCAAAATTGAAAATGTCCGACATCAAAATTTTTAATGTCCGCTCTATAAGACTTTTAAATCTCTTTGCATAAAGGTATCTTTGTTTAGGGTAACCTTGAATCCATCGCTGCACCAAAGATTATAATCTTCCCTCGCTTCGCTCGAAAGTTAAATCAGACTTCCCTCGCTGCGCTATAATTATTTACGTTCGAGATTCAATACAGCACCCTTGACGTAAGAGACTGCTTTGTCCCTTTGTTAATAGTTTGCGATTATTTATTGAGCCTGTATATTTTCAGGATCGCAAAAACAAGGAATACCCCTATTTGCCTCCTAAAGATTTGTCTCCGCGGCCAGAAGTATGACTTTTTATTTATACCTATCTACTTATTTTATTTACGTATTTAGTATTTATAATACTCATATGTTTTCAGGATCGCATAAACCTTGGGAACCCCCCCTATCCGCCTCCTAAAGATGTATCTACAGGGCTCGAAGTACGTTTTTGTTTTTATTCTCACTTCACTATATTAGGTGAAGGCTGTGGCCAATCAATTATCAATTATCTTCGATAAAATAGTGTTTTACACTACATAAAGGGTGTAAAAAGACCCTTAACGAAGCCAAAAGGCACTTGTTCTCCCCATCATTGCAATCATTTTTTTGTTCTAGACCATACCTGGGAACCTTATAGTTACGGAGATATTGGGGGCAAAGTTACAACTTTTTCACAAGTTTTTTTTAAATACATGATTTTAATGTCAGATTTTTACTTTAAACATCTCCCCCCCCCGTACCCCCCCCCCCCCGTTACCCCCGTACTATTCAATCCATCCATCAGCACAATGTTTTGAGTACGTAACAATGAGCCCTACCGTAAAACGAGATTTTTCACCCAAAAAAAAAAAGTCGTTTCCCAGCGAAAAATTTTGGGTAAAGTTACTTAGCTTGATGTACAGAATGCTTGGTTGACGGCTTCGTGAAGGGTCTGTTTACACCCTGTATAACGAGGTATTCCCCGGTCAATTAGGTAAATTAGTTACATAAAAAGTTTTAAAAACAACTAATTCGATAATCGAATTAGTTTTATGACCTCCCAGTAGGTGCGAAAAGGAGAGTATGGTCCTCTGGGATAAAGGTATCTTTGTTGAGGGTGACCTTGAATCCATCGCTGCACTCAAGATTAAAATCTGCCCTCCCTTTGCTCGAGAGTTAACTCACGAGTTCCGTCGCTGCGCTATAATTCGTTACGTTTGGGATTCAATATGGCACCCGTGACAGAATAAGATACTGCTTTCAGCTTTATCCCTTTGTACGTAGTCTGCGATTATTTATTTAGCCTGTGTATTTTCAGGATCGCAATAACCAGGAATACCCCTATCTGCCTCCTAAAGATGCACGGCCAGAAGTATGACATTTCATCTATACTCACTTATCTTCTATCATTCTTTATTAATTATTTAGTTGGTATAACATGTATGTTTTCAGGAGCGACAAAAAAATGAATACCTACCCTATCTATCCGCCTCCTAAACATTTGTCGTCACTGTCCAGAGTATGAGTTTTTACTATTCTCAAAAAACTACATTAGTTGAATGCTGTGGCCATTCAATGATTTTCTGGTGCCTGGTTGTTAATAATGACTGTCAGTGGAGTTATATTGTACTATGAACCACTAAAAGCTCACGAAATATATAAAGTACTCGTGTGCAAAATCGTATGCTTCTAGAGACTCCTGTTTATGTTGTAACCGTCATCAGTGAGTGAATTAAAAACACAAAATGGCTAGTGTCCTGCTCTTTCTGTACACCTCGTAGGGAAACTCCTGTAATCGCAAAACACGACAGTTTTGCCGAAATGGACCCGTCGCCGTCGTTGGCATTATAGTATAATTTGTTTTCAGGATCGCACAATGGGTGTGTGTTGCCCAAATTCGCCTTCTGTGTCTACACGACCTGCAGTAAGATTTTTTCTTCTTCTCACATTAAGTTCTACGTCATCGCGGGCCTGTGGACGGTGAGTAATGGGTTAGCTCACCGTCCGCCCGTCTTATGACGACAGGCCGTGTCGACGGCGCCTTCGTGTTCCACGCGCGCCTCAAAGAGATGTTAGCAACCAGGAAGGGGCCCGCAAGGGCCGATGCCTGCCGGGGCTGCGGGACTGTTCGAAAGAGATACCGCGGCCCTGGAATACAAAGGGCAAAGAAGGAACATGGATGGGTTTTAGTCAGTAAAAGTCTGACACTCCCTCCCACTCCACCCAGAGCGGGAGGAGTTATTTGATGATTTCCCATCCCAAAAAAAAGTTCTACGTCATTGGGTGAAGGTCTATCAGTGATCAGAGTGGGGCAGGTGTCTGCTAATAATCATAGCTTAGATATTGCAATATTGATTATGAGTTTTTAGGGTTCCGTACGTCAGAATGGAGAAACGAAATCCTCTTGTGATCACTCATGTCTGTCTATCTGTCCGCTCGTCACAGCGAACTTGCTCCAATTCTTCTGGACTGATTGAATTGAATGTTGGTTGTATGAATAAATGTTTTTTTTAAAGCGGGATCAGACGGCCCGAATCTATGTAGATAAAAGTTGGACCTGAAGTCGTGAACGTTATATCAAGCCTATACGTCTATTATTCTTATTTATTAAACTAACAATTTTTTCAGGAATGCAAATGCTATACAGATATCGATCCACGGCCCGAGGTATGACTTTTTAGCATTATTCTCACTTTAAGTTCTTTGTGCTTTGATCTCTTGTTTGCGCGGTAAACGTGGTCGGAGACTGCACCATATGGAGAGGTTTGGAAGTAGAGAGCTAGACCTTTGTCCAGACAAGTTAGGCTGATAAAAAAAAGATTCATTTGTATGATTAAAATATGGGTAGTTTTCATTGTGACTAATTTGAAAGTTAACCAACGCATCGAGTTTTTTCAAATTGAGCCTGACGACTCACGTCTACATCTACTACTACTATTTCATCTGCTACATTTTTTCCCTTTTTATTTAGCTATGATAATATGCTTTCAGGGTCGTAAATGCTGCAATGTTGCTGCCTGTAGCCAAGCTAAAACAAAGACTAGTCGACTCATAGTATGACTTCTTTTTATTATTCTCTTTTTAAACCTCTGGCCAAATTCCGCACGGTATGCGGGACGAACGCTGATTGTGTCAAGTAACTTGTATGGAGGCTTTCTAGCTGGCGTGAAAAGTCAAGTGACAATCGATTTGCGCAGTCGCATCCCGCATTCTGTACGGGATTCGCCTTAGTCCTTCGCCATTAGATGAAAGCTATGGGGTCATACATTGATCAATCAGTGGTCAATGATAAGCTGTCTACACATCAAAGCCGCCGCCCCGCTGGCACGAACCCGGCGGGATAGTACCGGTGGGTAGACCCCGGCGGCTTTAGAAGTTGCAAGCCGGACAATTTTCCCGGCGGCACGACAGTCGCGGCATGCAGTGTTCACAATTAGTGATTGCCAAGTGCTTAAAAGCCGGCGGGCAACTGAAGAGCGGAGAGGGGCGTGCCGCCGGCAAGATCGTTAAAATCAGGCCTTGCCCGCCGGGTTCATGCCGGCGGGCCGGGCGGCGGCTTCGGTGTGTAGACAGCTTTAGGGTCTTTGTCTTCTAATAATGATCGTCAGATTTGGTACTACGACTGGGAAAAAAGCTTTTCATAATTCATGGGAGGAAAAGCTAATCTATCTTCCCAGCCAATGTTTTGGAGAGTTTCTTAAAGTACCTACCCCCCACGGAGTATACAAATGAAAGCACCAAGAATTTATCTCAACACCACCGTTATAAAAGGAACTCTTAATCACTATGGCCTACCACTATGGCCAATCAATGAATGGGGCTTTCGTCGGCTTATAATGATCATTAGTATATTTCCTGCTGCATTATGAGTCACGGAAAGGCCATGAACTTTCCGAAACAAAGTATAGGCTAGTTTTTTAAAGTACCCAGCAGTCCAGCACTCGGAGTAAAGAAAAGAAAGCGCCAAGATTTCATACTCATCTTATTCTCACTATGCGATTTCTTGGCAATTAACATTCATTGAAGAATCGAGTTAAGTACTTAATGCAGAAGAGTTTGACAAGTTTTCAACATTAAATTCACAAAGTGAAAATCGGGTCTTTATGTTAATTACTTATTATAGTTTCGTTTATTTCAGACTGGAACTGCTGAATGCGACTGTTTTCCCCCTCCCCACGTATGATCTCTTACTCTTAATTTAGTAATGTATACAAAATTATTTATAGTACTAGCTTCTGCCCGCGACTTCGTACGCGGATCCTGTTGCTTATGCCAGCGACAACGGGGTCGTCAAAATCGAAGATCTGAAACGTCTAATGTCGAATTCTAAGAGCCCGGGGACGGGAAAACAACGGGATGCGCGAGACGATTCGAGATGTTCCATATCTTTCATTTTTGTAAGTCAGAAGTCGATGCGTAGATACGCTTGGAACTCAAACGCAATTCTCTATCCGTGAACGTCTCCGACTTGCGAGACAATGCGTGACGTTCACGATCAGCGGTCAGTCGCGCATCTCGTTCTGCACTTGTCTTTAGAGACCTCGAAGTCGATGTGTATATACGCTGAGAACTCAAGCGTAATTCTCTTTCCGTGAACGTCTCCGACTCGCGAGACAATGCATGACGTTCATGATCAGCGGTCGCGTCATATTCTTCACTGGTCTCTAGAGACCTGGATGTAGATGCATAAATACGCTGAGAACGCAGGCGTGCTTCGCAATCCGAAGAGGTTTCCACGGAGCGAGTTGCAGCCTGACGTTCTCGAACAGTATCAAGTCTCTCCTGACGTTCTTCGGTAGATTCTTGGGATCTTATGATCTTCAATCTTTTAGCTCCTTTGGAACATTGGGAAAGATTTGACCTCTTTCTAGGCATGGTTATAGTTTTATTGTGAAGATACCTGATCAATTAAAATCTAAGTGACTGCTCCCCTGCGTTACCGGGTAGGCTACCGTGTCACAAAGATAAGTGGAAAAAGTCTAAAACACTCAAATAACATAAGCCCGAAGGCATATTTATTCGATAAAATATAAAAAAATAAATGGGAGTTTTGTCCAGTAAAGTCAAATTTTCAATGATATATCATTGAAAATTTGACCACGTGGAGGTACTCCCAGATTATTATAATTCCCCGCTTATTATATTTTATAATAATTATACAGTGAAATTAGTGATAGCTTTGATTTCCACATCAGATGTTTCTGATCTTCGATTTTTATAAGTCAATAGGAAATGCCCATCAGACCGAACAACTTTTGTAAAGACGTCATTCCTATATGTGTTATGGTGTAGCTAGGCTCTTGGATTTCCACAACAGGTGTTCCAGATCTTCGATTTTTATAAGTCAACAGAGAGTGCTCATCAGATTGAACAACTTTTGTTAAGACGTCACTCCTATATGTGTTATGGTGTAGCTAGGCTCTTGGATTTCCACAACAGGTGTTCCAGATCTTCGATTTTTATAAATCAACAGAGAGTGCTCATCAGATTGAACAACTTTTGCTAAGACGTCATTCCTATATGTGTTATGGTGTAGCTAGGCTCTTGGATTTCCACAACAGGTGTTCCAGATCTTCGATTTTTATAAGTCAACAGAGAGTGCTCATCAGATTGAACAACTTTTGCTAAGACGTCATTCCTATATGTGTTATAGTGTAGCTGGGCTCTTGGAGTTCCACAACAGGTGTTCCAGATCTTCGATTTTTATAAGTCAACAGAGAGTACTCATCAGATTGAACAACTTTTGCGAAAACGTCATTCGTATATATGTTATAGTGTAGCTGGGCTCTTGGAGTTCCACATCAGGTGTTCCAGATCTTAAAATTTATTCTCTCAGCAGAAAATGCTCATCACGTGGAACAATTTTTGCTATGGTACCATTTTTGTATCTCTTATAGTTTAGCTGGTCTGTTGCGGTCCTGCATCAGGTGTTCAAGTTTTCAAGATAAATTATAGCCTATATGTTGTGCAGACTTAATACCTATACAACAACAAAAAAATCATTCAAATCCGTCCAGTAGTTCCGAAGATTAGCGTGTACAAACAAACAGACAAACAGACAAACAGACATACAGACAAACAGACAGATTTTTTTTTTTGGATTCGTGCTCTATTACTGTTTCTAAACCCCCCTCAATTTTTATTTTTTTAATATATTCAATGTACAGACACAGTTTTTTTACAGTCTTATTATATGTATAGATATGCGAAACCTGAATATAGTTTGTTCAGAATAAGTAACTGAATCGATTCCAATAATTTTTAAACAATGTTATATTTTGTCCCAAAAATATTTAAAAAAGGTTGCAAGTTGGACACCGAGCGACACTAAGTACCTGTCCGCAATCATACGGCGCGGGTGCACCGCCTGTGCGCCCGCGCGGGGGAAACAAACCCCTTCAGTCACCCGGGTGTCACAGGTTAATGCGCACCTGTCACGCTCCCGTACCGCGACAGCGCGGCGCCGCCTCGCGCCGCGTCGTGAGCCTAAAATTGTGTTTCAGTTGAACGTGTACCTATCGTATGTAAAAGTATCGTGTAATATGTGTGTGTGATGATTAACATTATTAAACACGCCAAGATTTAAGATGGTTCATTATAGAAAGTTACTATTTGTACGTACAGCCTGCTGTGGTTCAGTAAAGTGATTCTGTGATGTTTAGCACTTTTCATCCACTTTGAACTTTAAACGGTTGACATAAGGTGCAACAAATCGCATTGACTACCTTTATCACTTAAGGCTGAATTCACGAATAAAGTACATAAAAACGATCTACCTACCATTGACCATTACGGCAGTCCAAAGCCTGCCAGTGTGATGGTAAATGAATTACAATACAATTGCTGTACGGTTAGGTAACTACTGCCAAATTATTATCGATGAGCGCAATTCGACGCTGGAGGCGGACAACTGGGTAACAGAACAAGCTTATAACTTTGTCATTTTTCATGATAGAGTTTTAAAATTTTGTACATAGATTCTTTACATAAAAATACTAGACACGTGTTTCGGGTTTAGCATATACTAAAACTAATGTTGTGAAATTACTTATTATAATTTCGTTTATTTCAGACTGAAACTGCTGAATGCGACTGTTTTCCTCCTCCCCAAGTATGATCTCTTACTCTTTATTTTGTAATCTAAAGGGTGTAAAAAGACCCTTAACGAAGCCGAAAAGTACTTGTTCTACCCGTCATTGCGATATTTTTTTTGTTCTAGACCATACCTGGGAACCTTCTAGTTACGGAGATATTGGGGGTCAAAGTTAACAACTTTTTCACAAGTTTTTTTTTTAAATACTTGTTTCTAATGTAAGATTTTTACTTTAAACACCTTCACGACCCCCGTACTATTCAATCCATCCATCAGCACAATGATTTGAGTGCGTTACATTGAGTTTTTATCGTAAAACGTGATTTTTCACCCAAAAAAAAAAGTCGTTTCCCAGCAATAATTTTTGCCTAAAGTTACTTAGTTTGATGTACATAATGCTTGGTTGACGGCTTCGTGAAGGGTCTGTTTACACCCTGTATATACAAGGTGAATTTTCCAAGTGGACGTGGATGGCCAAATCCGAAACTATGAGGAATAGCGAAAAATACTCAAAGGAGTCTCGGGCTCGATTTTGACGAAAACAAAAACTACATTAGATTTTTGAAAAATCAATATTCCTAGCCAGGAATCGAACCTATTGATTTCGGAAAAAAAATGTACACTGTATTATTACACCATTCGATAGAGTCGCTAATTAAGTTCAAATTTTGGGAAATAATGACATACGGCCTAAGGAAAGAGTTCAATTTTGATAAAATACATAACAGTTCGTTGATTACCAAAGAAACGTCCAAAAAAATCACTTTTGGCGCCAACTCACTTGTACACAGTAAAAGAAAAAACTCGTAAACAATTGAAATTAGAACTTACAAGTAAGATGAGAGGTTCCGTGCAAAAAAAAATTGTTAACAATATCCGACTCAAATAGGGAATATATTTTTTTATAGTAATTTCACGTGTAAAAAGTCGCGGGCAACATCCTGTAAGTTAGTTTAGTTATTTATTATTGTCATGACTACTGATATGACGAGTAACAAAGAAGTATGGAAGAAGAAGACATGCTGCACCTACTCCAAATAAAGGCAGAAGAATGATTATTCTCATAGGCCTATTCTAAAGCTCAATCACACATTTCCACATTTCCACACCAGGACTTCTTGTGTTTAGGGATCGGTGTGATCACTGGGGACGGCATGATGCCCAGGATATCTAAATAGCCTGTCTACCGGGGGGCTAGGCAAATCTGTAAAGCTGACCAAAATATCGCCAGCAATGTTTCAGATCTATATGAATAGACAGCGAGCCTATCAGACAGACTCCGGCCAGTAGTAAGTTAGAAATACAATAAGCCTTTTTCCAACGTGGAGATTGAACACGAGACTCCTTCAGATGTCGCAACTTTATGAAATTAGATGCTGATGAAGATCATGAAGTGTGTAGCTCAATTAAGACACAATAATGAATATAAACCACGAGTTTCAAAATGGTGAAGGAAAACGTATTCAGGAAATCGGCATGTCCTAGGCCCGAAAATTGAAAAACATTCATCAACCTGCACTGGGCCCGCGCGCCGCTTGGTGAACTGTCCACTCCCTCTCACTGAGCGGAGATCTGTGTCCCAGAAGTGGGAATGTTATGGGCTGATTATGTTAAGAAATACTCCATCTTAGGAAACTAAAGAATACTCCTAGGAAATGAGGATAAATTTCATAGCAAACCTCACACATCATAAAATTAATTTCAGGCTAAAAAGGAAGAAGTCTTCTGCCGTTGTCCCGCCTGGGTGCGCTTGCCAAAGCCTCCACGTCAAGTATGATCACTGCTTCTTTTAATTTATCCTTCGTGTCCTTACAAGTTGAGAGGCAGATATGCTCGTCTTTGATATTGTAGAAAGTCGACGACTTAGATTTTCCATCTCCTCTGAAGCATTCAGTGCAAGATCACGAAATATTATTGTCGAAGGTCCTTACTAACCCTCGAAAATACCTGTATCACCAAGCCTAAGTACCTTAATTCTTGTATTTCGTATTTTATAACAATTATATTATGGAGAAGCGGAGGAAGTAGATTAATATGCCTATTATTATTACTGCATCCTCTTAGCGTGCCAAACGAATTGCTGACACAGTCGGCAATCGATATAACCTTATTGGATATTTAATGGCGTTGTTTTGTTTCAGGACAGACGTACAAAATGCAAGCTTTGCTGTTACCCCGATCCTTCTAAAGCTGACGTAAGGTTATTTTGCTATCAACTATTAATAAGCAAATGAGTGTAATCTTGTATACCTATTACTCAAAGATGAACCAAGCGAGCTAAACGCCATATATTTATCTCTGCCTTGAATAATAATAGATTTCTTTAAAAAAAAGAAACGCGCGTGAAGTACAGTCAAACCATAAAAAGTATGCGCTTCGGTAATCTTCGTGTTTCCGAATTAGCGCGAACGTCACGCCACAGAGTAACCAAACAGGCATACATATCTGGGTCATCCTACTTGGTCGCATATCGTCATCTGTCACTCAAAGTCCTGGAAAGTTATTAAGAACTAGCGGCCTGTCCCGGCTTCGCACGGGTGCACATTTATTTTCCCCTAATTCCCCACCCCCCATTTGTTTTTCTAGTAAAATGGGTGAATGTAGCTTTCTAATGGTGAAAACATTTTTGAAATCGGCACAATAGTTTTTGAGTTTATTCATTACAAACACACACACACACAAAAATACAAATCTTTCCTCTTTATAATATTAGTGTAGATTACATAGAGTCTAAGCAATTTAAAAAAATCTTTCAAAAACTTAACAACTCTATGATAGAATTGTTAATCTGTTGTAAATCTAATATGATAGGGTTTCAATATTTTAGGATGGAACCTGGCCTGCCCAACAGAAATGTTCGCCATTTGATTTTATTATCAAAATAGCAGTTACGTTAGCTTTGATTTATATAGGACGTGTTTGTATTGATGCCAGCTGTTTTTTTGTTTAAAAAAAATTGGTGACGCGAGTAGGCACTGCAAAATATTCAAAACGGGGTTTTGTAATTATGGTCCCCGATTTTTTATCCCCGCGCCTTCTCCCGCGTGGAGTTCGGTAAAGCCCGACGGGATCGTACTACCGGGATAAAAAATATCCTATTTGTTAATCCAGGTTATATACTATATCTGTGTGCTTTTCATCCAAATCCAGTCAGTAGTTTTTGCGTGAAAGAGTACCTAACAATAGTATTAGTAGGATTAGTAGGAAGTAGGATAAATGCTCAAGTATCTTTTGCTCTCCTATTGTTACTGGCTATTCACCAACACGCGCTGGGCACTCGTGGGGCTTGAGGCCCGGTTTCCACAAAAGTGGAGACAAGTGAATCGGAGAGGAGATGTGCGGGAATCGACCAATCACATTAGTTGAATCCTCTTGTGTGATTAGTCGAATCATACACGTGTCCAGCCTGCTACGCTCGTCGCCGCTTCGGCAGATACAGGGCCTTACAGCCTGTTATCTTTCACAGATATTAGCGTCACAGATGTTGGATAAATATAGATATATTGCAAGATCATAAGTGAAACAGAAGTATTTTCCAGAATGGCAAAGTTAATTCGCCGAGGGGAGCCCGGACCAGATTTTCACCGACAAAGGAAATAAACAAAATTAAATCAAAACTAGAAAGTATCACCGCTGATGATTCCCATTCACATTACGAGTCCGATGAAATGGTCAGCATTATTATCTTAATGTTTTTCTGAAGTCGGGTCCGCTGCGCTATATTATCGTGTTTTACAAACATAAAACATTGTTTGCTAACATAAGGAGACAACTAACTATTTTGTTAGCAAAAACAGTAACCATGTTTTCCGCGACGAACGGATAACTTACCCCGCGTTTGCCTGCGGGAGAGCGCAGTCAGTCATTTCAGTTTAGTGCTCTCCAGATAAAGACGAATTCCTTGTTGGGACAAATTTTGTATAAGACAAAAACATTGTTACTCAAACGTCGCAGCGATCTAACTGTTTTGCTGACATGTTTTGTAAAAAAATTGGCGCAGCGGACCCGGCTTAATGTAATATTTTAAGTGGTTTCTGGTTGAAATGAATTAATAAATCAGCATCGTAAGTAATTGACAGGAATAATATTTTGCCCGGGTATAATCTTACAGCGTTAACATAAGATTATAGAAAAAAAACTAGTCAAAAACAATAGTACCTACATCATTTTTTTAAATACTTTGTATGAAAGGAATGCTGTGATTTTTTCAGGCTTTACTCAAACAGAATAAACAATTGTTGGTAAAGATATTGGAACTCCAAAACAAGGTCGACAGTATGAAGAAGGGGGTATGTAATATGGTTTTGTTAGTTAGTACTTTTTTCCAACTTACATAAAAATATATTATGATCTACCAAATCAACTGTAAATGGTTTTAGACGAATCAAATTTCCGAAGCTAAACGAAACAAACTTAACGAATTCGTTGTAAGCACCACGATGTCCTCGGATCCTAATGTAACTACTGCGCCACCCAAGTCAAGAGGGAGGATCCTCCCTTTTCTATGGGGATGAAGAACTTTACACCCTGTTCTTCATATCCCTAAGCTGGTGACCCCGACGTGATAGTCTAGGGGTATGAAGAACTCTTCATACCCCTAGACTATCACGTCGGGGTTCTTCATACCCCTAAACATGTATAGGTATAGAGATAGATATAACATTTCGTTAGCTTCGCCCCCCAAAGGATAAATGGAATACCACTGTAGTTTACTCTTAACCCGATCTAGCCTATCCCTTGCTGTCTTCCCGCAGCGACGCCCTTATCCAAGGTGTTGGCCACAGGGGGTGCCTCTAGCGTGTAGTCGCTTAGATTATTAGTTTTTGCTCTGACATGGCCTCAGTAACAAGTCATCCATAGAATTGCCCGGCGCGACGATCTCGCAGTTCAACTTAAGCTGCGAGGTGCCATAAAGAAAAAAAAAAGACTACTGCTCTTACGAAAAACGGTTTTTAGATATTTGTATACATTGTCACGGTTGTTACCAATTTTTAAAGATTCAGATGCGAGTGTTGTATGAAAAGAGTCAACTTTTATCTCTTTTCCATAACCATCGTGTTACTGACTCCTAGTTTTTTTTTAAACCTGGGTGATGTTTTCTTTTGCTGGGATCCTATTCCATAATTTGAACGTGTTCTATGATAACCGTCGTTTGTTTTAGGTCAGTGAATCTCCAGAAGGTAAACTATCGAGAAGTACTTCCATGGATTCTCCGCGTTTGTTCGACCAATGTGCTGAGGTAGGTTCGCGGAATCGGACCAGTTTTTGTGTCAATAAGAGGACTTTGGTGTACTGGTCCTGCTAGACCATACTGTGATAGATCTCTAATGTCCGTTACCAATAACACTACATGAATACCTAAATATTTAAAAGCACTGTTGGATTTTATGTCAACTTCATATAAATAGGCGGACTTAATGCCACAAGGCATTCTCTACCAGTCAACCTTTGTGTCCAAGAGTTCGGTACTCCCGACGAGAACACGGCCCACTTGCTGGAGTATCCAAGGTGCCCCTACACCGACACTTAAGAGGAATTAATAAACGCTATTGAAGCTGCGATTAACGTACTTGGCGCAACCAATTAGATAACTCGTAGTTGAGTAAGAGAAAGACGAAGCAGAATTTTACCTTATTGGATATTTAGTGGTGTTGTTCTGTTACAGGACGGGCTAAAACGCAATAAAAATTGTAAGAAAGATAAGCCTGGAGCAACCGAGTCTCCTCCATCCAAAGTAGGTTTTTTTTAGTTTTTTTTTTCAAGCTTTAGCGTAGTCAGTAAGTATGTAGGATTTTCAACCCTCGACTCAGCGTCTTGTGTTGAAATTCCAACAGTGCCATTATATTTAGGCGCTCATTTAGTGTTGCTTAGTATTAGCAAAGATAGAAATATATTTATCTAATTACCAGCTTTTGCCCGCGGCTACGCTCGCGTTAATTTAGAATTTGACAATCAATTCGGGTTGTACTCTGCTTATAATAATATGTATAATTCAATCATGATTCGAAAGACACGTGGCACCATCTATTATCATAAAAACGTTTTTGTTGTTTCGTTAACCGTATATCCGGTTCAGTGGTTTAGGTGTGAAAAGGTAACAAACAAACTTACCTTCGCATTTATAATATTATATATTTTATAAATGTATAGATAAACATAATATACAGGGTGTTTGGTAGATGGGTGCAAAGCCTGAAGGGGGTGATAACTTAGACCATTTAGAACTTATTAAGCTAAACTTGTCTTAGACGAAGTCTGTTCCTTGTATTTTTTTTTTGAAACTCTAAGGTTTTTAACAATAATATCCATTTTTTTCAATTAATTGTTAATAGTGTCCAGTAAAAGCTGCTATGTTATTATTTTTTATTTATGTAATGTGTGATTACTCAAACAAAATAATTCCCAAGCATCTGTGTCATCAGAGACACATTCTACGCCATATTCAAGTTTAAGAAACTTTTAAAAATCAAGGATATGTTTTGTTTACGGCATAATAAAAAAATAAGAAAAATAGCCTCAGTTGTTCAAACCTTTTTAAAAACATGCTTGGTTATTGCCCTTTCTTTTGAGGTACTATTTACGCAGATATCTCATCAACTCTTGGAATTAGGATGTACAAAGCAAATTGAGGTCGAATATTTAATTTTTAAACAGACCAAAATAATGCAACATTTTTGTTAAAATAATTTATTGTTCATGTTCAAAATGTTGACCGCGGTTTCTTATACAAGCGCGTGCCCGTCTTCTCACTTCTGTAGTCGTGATTTTTAATTTCATCTCCTGCTTCATGACTTAAAAAGCCGTTTGATTCTTTCTATTAATTCTTCTCTATTTGAAATTTCAACGTGCGTGTAGACGAGCTCCTTGGCCCGTCCCCAAACGAAAAAATCCACAGGAGTTAAATCGGGTGATTGAGGTGGCCAACGGATGGGCCCGTCTCTGTCAATCCAGCTGTCTGGGAAACAGTTATTTAAATGTTCTCTCACGTTTAGGACCCAGTGTGCTGGACAACCATCTTGTTGAAAAATCATTGGTCTTCTCATTGCCAATATTGGTATTTCGGTCTCGTCCAGAAGCTCTGGGAGATAGTTTTGAAGGAACTCCAGGTAATTTTCTCCATTTAAATTATCTGGCAGGAAGTGGGGACCAATCAACGTTCGGCCGCCCTAAACGTGAGAGAACTTTAAATAATTGTTTCCCAGAGAGTTGGATTGGTAGAGACGGGCCCATCTCTTGGCCACCTCAATCACCCGATTTAACTCCTGTGGATTATTTCGTTTGGGGACGGGCCAAGGCGCTCGTCTACACGCACGAAAAGAAGAAAAAGAATATTTCTTTCAACTAGAGAAGAATTAATAGAAAGAATCAAACGGCTTTTTAAGTCATGAAGCAGGAGATGAAATTAAAAATCACGACTGCAGAAGCGAGAAGACGGGCACGCGCTTGTATAAGAAACCGCGGTCAACATTTTGAACATGAACAATAAATTATTTTAACAAAAATGTTGCATTATTTTGGTCTGTTTAAAAATTAAATATTCGACCTCAATTTGCTTTGTACATCCTAATTCCAAGAGTTGATGAGATATCTGCGTAAATAGTACCTCAAAAGAAAGGGCAATAACCAAGCATGTTTTTAAAAAGGTTTGAACAACTGAGGCTATTTTTCTTATTTTTTTATTATGCCGTAAACAAAACATATCCTTGATTTTTAAAAGTTTCTTAAACTTGAAAATGGCGTAGAATGTGTCTCTGATGACACAGATGCTTGGGAATTATTTTGTTTGAGTAATCACACATTACATAAATAAAAAATAATAACATAGCAGCTTTTACTGGACACTATTAACAATTAATTGAAAAAAAATGGATATTATTGTTAAAAACTTTAGTTTCAAAAAAAAAAACAAGGAACAGACTTCGTCTAAGACAAGTTTAGCTTAATAAGTTCTAAATGGTCTAAGTTATCACCCCCTTCAGGCTTTGCACCCATCTACCAAACACCCTGTATAATATACATATAATAAGACAGTAAAAAAACCGTGTCTGTACATTGAATATATTTAAAAAAAAAAAATGAGGGGGGTTTAGAAACAGTAATAGAGCACAAATCCAAAAAAAAAATTCTGTCTGTCTGTTTATCTGTTTGTCTGTTTGTCTGTTTGTCTGTTTGTTTGTACACGCTAATCTTCGGAACTACTAGACGGATTTGAAAGATTTTTTTTTTGTTGTATAGGTGTTAAGTCTGGGCAACATATAGGCTATAATTTATCTTGGAAACTTGAACACCTGATGCAGAACCGCAATAGAATAGCTAAACTATAAGAGATACAAAAATGGTTCCATAGCAAAAATTGTTCCACGTGATGAGCATTTTCTGCTGAGAGAATAAATTTGAAGATCTGTAACACCTGATGTGGAACTCCAAGAGTCCAGCTACACTATAACATATATAGGAATGACGTCTTAGCAAAAATTGTTCAATCTGATGACCACTCTCTGTTCATTTATAAAAATTTAAGATCTGGAACACCTGTTGTGGAACTCCAAGAGCCCAGCTACACCATAACACATATAGGAATGACGTCTTAGCAAACATTGTTCAATCTGATGAGCACTCTCTGTTGACTTATAAAATCGAAGATCTGGAACACCTGTTGTGGAACTCCAAGAGCCCAGCTACACCATAACACATATAGGAATGACGTCTTAGCAAAAGTTGTTCGGTCTGATGGGTATTTCCTGTTGACTTATAAAAATCGAAGAAACATCTGATGTGGAAATCAAAGCTGGGAGTACCTCCACGCGGTGAAGGCGGTAACAGTTTAGGACTGATATTCGATGACGACGGTATATCATTGAAAATTTGACTTTACTGGACAAAACTCCTATTTATTTTTTTATTTTATCGAATAAATATGCCTTCGGGCTTATGTTATTTGAGTGTTTTAGACTTTTCCACTTATCTTCGTGACACGGTAGCCTACCCGGTAACGCAGGGGAGCAGTCACTTAGATTTTAATTGATCAGGTATCTTCACAATAAAACTATAACCATGCCTAGAAAGAGGTCAAATCTTTCCCAATGTTCCAAAGGAGCTAAAAGATTGAGGATCATAAGATCCCAAGAATCTACCGAAGAACGTCAGGAGAGACTTGATGCTGTTCGAGAACATCAGGCTGCAACTCGCTCCGTGGAAACCTCTTCCTCTCTTCTCTTCTCTTCCTCTTGGATAACGAAGCACGCCTGCGTTCTCAGCGTATTTACGCATCTACATCCAGGTCTCTAGAGAACTGTGAAGAATATGATGCGCGACTGACCGCTGATCGTGAACGTCATGCATTGTCTCGAGAAATCGGAGACGTTCACGGATAGAGAATTACGCTTTAGTTCCAAGCGTATCTACGCATCGACTTCTGACTTACAAAAATGAAAGATATGGAACGTCTCGAATCGTCTCGCGCATCCCGTTGTTTTCCCGTCCTCGGGCTCTTAGAATTCGACATCAGACGTTTCAGATCTTCGATTTTGACGACCCCGTTGTCGCTGGCATAAGCAACAGGATCCGCGTACGAAGTCGCGGGCAGAAGCTAGTATATAATAATATAATAAAGTTGGAATTAGAATAGAATTAAGGTTTTTTCAGCAGTTAGTGTAGTGAAACAGAATTATTTTCCAGAACGACAAGAGTCTGACCACTAGGAGCGCCCAGACAAGATTCTCACCGATCAAGGACAAAGACGACACTAAATCAACTAATACCGCTGATGATTCAGGATATCAGGAGTCCGATGAAACGGTCAGCGTGATTACCTTTATTTATTTCTACGTAAATCATTCGTGCAAAGCAATGATAAAATAGATCGGAGTGTTAAGCACAGAATTAACAGTTCCCGTGACTGATACCGATATGCGACTCCCACATTCCTCTTAAACTCAATAAATCCTATCCAATAAATCCTTAAATTATAAAACCATGGTTAGACCTGCTGTCTTGTATGGATCAGAATGTTGGGCCACAAAAGGGATGAATGAAAGGCAATTAAATGTAACTGAGATGAGAATGCTAAGGGGGATGTGTGGTGTAACGCGAATGGGTAAAATAAGGAATGAGTACATAAGAACAAGTCTGAAAGTGGCGCCGGTGACTAAAAAGCTAATCGGTTATCGTGGTATGAACATGTGATGCGGAGGAATGAAGAAAATGTTGTGATGAAAATGTTGAATATGAATGTAGATGGCTACAAGAGTATAGGAATACCAAAGAAACGATGGATGGACTGTGTGAAGGATTATATGGCTAGAAAGGAGGTGACTGCTGAGATGACGAGTAATGGAAGGAAGAAGAAATGCTGCGCCGACCCCAAATAAATTGGGATAAGGGCAGGGGTATGATGATGATGATATTTCTACGTAAATCCCAAAAAAAAAACAAGTTAACTTAGTAGCAGTACCTAAAATAAGACTGGGTTGTGAGACTCTCGAACTCGGACGCCCCGTAACAACAGCGGTGATCATACCTACAATGGTCAATGATCTGGCGAAATTGGACAATGCATATTTTAAATTTTTTTGTTAATAAGTATAAGGAATACTGCGTTTTTTTTTCAGGGTTTACTTAAAATGAACAAAGATTTGTTATTAAAGATATCGGAACTCCAAAAGCAGGTCGGCTGTATGAAAATAGAGGTATGTTTTATGATTTTATCTTATTGCTATGCTGCCCTTATTATGAGTGTATGTATGTGTATAAGTAACAGCCAGTTTCTTCATCGACAACTAAAGTTAACAGTAAAAGTATTAACCTTTACTTGACCATTGCTGATATTATAGGAAATGTGTTTCTTCATCCAAGTAAAAGCAAAACTAAAAGTCAATAGAGTTGCCACAACACAAACGTCGTAATTTCCCCAAATACTCGTGGGGAGGTTTTTTTACACATGACAGCACCGCAATAGCATTGTCAAGTAGTGTCAAAAGACAAGTATTAGTTCTTTAAAAATAGGTAAAATGAATAAGGATTTATTGTAACATTCGTAAAAACTCACTTTCACTCGTAAAAATACTCTCAAAAGATAGACCCCGATCAAACTAAGATAAAAACCAATCACAGCATATGTTTTTATGTTTGGGTTTGGCTGGAATAACATGATTATAACCACACATATAGCGTGGGCAAATTCAGAACTAAAGCTGCTATTTTATTTTTTCAATACATTTCACAAATGTCTACTAATAGCGCTATCCTGTCAACCTCTATGAAGCGCCAAAAGATCTTTATAGCACTCAGACCATATCCTGGATTAACACATAGGATACTGTTTGTCCTGGGTAATTAAGTAGTTGCAGAGCAGGTTGGCAATAAATATTACCTAACAGGTGATTTACTTTTGGTGTACGGTCTCATCAAACGTACATTTACGTAAGAAGTTTAAGTAAGAAAACGAAATAATGGTTTTATAAAGTATTATTTTTATAAAATTTCACGTTAAAAAAAAAAATCGGGCACCATCTGTGCAACCTCTATATCATCCAGGGTCGATGGTACTGCATGCTGGGATGCATACAGCGAGAAAGACGTAAGAGCGCCCGAATAATGTAAATACACACATTGATTGCACGTTGTATGAAAATACACCTTTCCTATTTCTGTACAGCTCTGCCCTTTCACCTCCTGGAACAGATATTATTTGTAATAATGCATATTTTGTGAAATGTGAATGTTAGTAGAGATGTTAGGACATTTTGTATTTTGTTAGGATTTTGTTTTGAAAGGGCACACACACATACCATGTCCTGGATTAACACATAGGATACTATTTGTCCTGGGAAATTGTTGCAGTGTAGGATAGCAAAAAATATCGCCTACCAGGTGATATAATTACTATATGGGTACAGTCAATAGCTCCAATTACTTTTGGAAATCTGGCTATGTCGTAAACTTGACAAGATATGCTTTCTAGTTCTTCATTTCTTGGCATTTGTACAAACATCCCTGCTAAAGAAGCTATAGCGTGTGATACTCTGAAAACGCATTTACATACTGTACTTTTATGTACGCCAGCTATATCGCCCACAACTTGTTGCATTGATCCAGTTGCATAAAATCGTAAAGCCAGCAATAATTGTTCTTTCACAGATAGAGCTTTATTCCTGTAATTATCAAAAGGTAATGAATTTAGACTATTCTTGACATTTCCAAGGAGAGATTTTTTGTGGAAATAGGACCTGCGGGTAGCTGTTTACATAATAAGTGCTGGTAGTAATACAAAATACAAACTGAAGATGAACTTACTTTTCTGTGGTTGGCGTCAGTTTATCTTGTAACATCATGCTGAGGTAAGCAACGGTTTCCTTTGAAATTCTGTATCGGAACAGAAAATCAGCCTCGTCCCATAGGAAATGATCTTTGCGAACATTAAACTTTTTACGCCTATACGTTAAATAACTTACGATAGATTCATCGTCTGATGAACTTGAACTTTCACTGGACGAAGATTGTGATAACATTTGAATATTACAATAAAATCTAGGAAATAAATGCAGTGATATCTATAATATGACTTATGTCAAAATAACAGTGACTTTTGCTTTAGCAGCTCCCTTTTGAGCAGCAAAAGTTAAAGGCAAAAGTAACAGTTAAACCAACGGCTAAAATTGTGAAGAAACGTATTTAACCGTTACTTTTACTTTATGACATTGCTTTGACTGTTACTTTTGATGAAGAAACTGGCCGTAAGTGATCACTTTTTTGTTTCTTTAAATCTCCTATGCAACTTCGATGGCGACCGCACTTTTATCTGCTACACGCTGCTACGCTCTCTAACGGACATTAAATCTATTATTATTATTTACCGATCAATGTGTAAAAACCCAGGGCTGCGGGACTGTTCGAAAGAGATACCGCAGCCCTGGAACACAAAGGGCAAAAAGCAAAGAAGCAACATGGATGGGTTTTAGTCAGTAAAAGTCTGACACTCCCTTCCACTCCGCCCAGAGCGGGGGGGGGGGGGGGGAGGTTATTTGATAATTTCCCATCCAACTGGCGTTTGTTACAGGTGTGTCGAATGTCCGAAGCTCAATCAGGCAATCTTGGGGAACGTCAAGAAACACCAGCAAAATCTACGGAGCCTACTGCCACGACTGCGCCATTTAAATCACCACCGTTGCTCGCAGAGTTAACAAAGGTAGGCACGTACTTATATACATAAACACGCGCTTAATTCTTTTGGGGTAGGCAGAAACTACAGAACGCCACTTGCTAAGATCCAATCAGGCAAGTACAGTCGGCAAAAAAATTTGCTAACGCTCTAAAGACAATGTTAAACACCCATGCGCAGATTTCAAGTTGCACAGGCAGCATATTATAATGGGTGTAAAAAGACCCTTAACGAAATGCTCTCCCCTTTATTGCGATACTTTTATTTTTTTATTCTGGACCATACCTAGGAATCAGTTCTAGTTACTGAGATATTGGAAGGTTTTTTAATTTTTTTTTTTAAATTTATTTTATATATAAAAATCTCATGTCACGGTGTTTGTGGTCGCACTCCTCCGAAACGGTTCGGCCGATTTTTATGTTTTTTTTAATGTACATTTGGTAGCTATGAAATAGGTTGTAAAGTATATTTCGCGCCGCTAATTTCACGCGGACGTAGGTCGCGGGGCACAGCTAGTAACTTTATACACCTCTATGATGTGGACGCCATACGTTGTTTGCCGAAACGATTTGCGCATGAAAGCCGGGCCTTAGATTGAAATTCATTTGTTCCTAGTATATTTTTTTTCTTTTTAACCTTAGTGTTTCTTTTTTTGCTACAATGACAACCTTCGTTTGTTTTAGGCCAGTGAATCGTCAGAAACTAAACGAGTCAGTCCGGCTAACATTCTTCACACCAGCTCTCCCCTTTCGCTAAGTTCGCAATCAGAGGTACATCGCGTACTTACAATTAACATTATATAGTCATCATGTTGAAGCCTTTGTTCTATGTTACTGAAGTCGGTACAACACGTTATTTTTTCAATCTCTTTTTTTTTCAAAACTTATAATCCATTCTTCTTTTCTTTTGCCTTCCTCTCGTTCATCCGTTAACATTTTTTCCGTAAAAATTAAACCATGACTGATAGCAGATACAATTTTGGTCGAGAAAAGAATATTTGAATCTCACGAACAATCTAACATTCCGGTTTACTGACTTTCAATAATTCCGTTTCCCAGACCGAAAGACAAATCGACAAAACTTGGCCGTTTTCATGTAAGCCGTCTGATGAAGTTGTAAATCGACCTCGACAAAAACTAAGAATAGAAGTCTTAGGCAACCCGGCACAGCCTAAATCGTCCGACGAAACGAGAGCGAAGACTGTACAGGACTGTAATGGCACGCTACTGATTTCAGAAGACTCTGATGAGTACAATATAGTCAATTACGATAGTAAGATAGAATTCAAGACGCCCGAGGTTAAAATTACAGAAAACAAGAAGCTTGAAGTTGCTGATAGTATCCAACCGGATATAGTTTCTATCAAGCCCGGGATAGCCCCAGGATTTGCATTTAACCCAGAAAAGTTAAAATATTTTCAGAATGAAGGGATCATAGCGGCGGCGGATTTAAAAAATCACCAGGCAAAGATGAAAGAAGATTCCGGATCTATCAGTGAAATCCTACCGAGTAATCCAGAGTTAGGATTTGGCATTCTTAGGTTAGCTAATAAGGACAAAAAAGCTGAAATAGATTCTGGACAGGCAAAAACGTCACCGGCTGCAGGTCCAAGTCCACAGAGAGTACGCAATGACAAGTTGGAGATTTTGCCAGGCAAGTTGAAGTTACCCATGTGTGAAACGTTGGCAGCTAGCACAGCAGCGGAACAAACAGATGAAACGAAGAAGGAGGACTGCGAGTATTGTGCCGCGTGAGTTTTTACTATTTTTTTATATAACGTATTAGTGGGTAGTAATCATAAGCGTCACATAACAACATGCTAAATGTGGGTGTCCTTCGGGTGGGTCTTCGGGCATTACAGGAGTGATGTTGTGTTATGTAATCATAAATGTAAAGTCCCTTGCAACTTGTTAGAAAAGACTTATCACGGAATAAATGCCTCATAAGAGATGACGAAAACATGCTTGAGTTGGCATAATTCGACAGTTCCAGGCGGTAAAATGGTTACGGATTAACCGTTCGGCTTTTCGCACATAATTCAGCGATTGTAGATGCCGAACGGAGCTCACCTATCCGCACGAACCAAACATAAGCCAAATATAGAGAACAGTATTTCCTCTGGGAGGGCTTTGTTTTTCACAAATGCTACCAAATCACAACAAGTGTGATCAAAATTCTTTATCTAAGTTCTCACTTAATGTTTATTTATTTATTAAAACTTTATGCACAAGTAAAAAAACTGTACAAAGACGGACTTAATGCCTTATTTCATTGTTATTTTTCATAAACCACCTCTTTTCAGATGCTCTTTTGATAAAGAGTGTGAATTAAAACATGAAAATGCACTCAACGCTACAATCACTGAACTTGCACATGGGATGCAAAAGGAACAAATTGAGAGCCACGAACTACTTGATGCTTTAAAAATACCAGATGCCATACCAACATCAGATAACAACAAAAAAGATAAGAAGAAAAACATATTTTCCCACTTAATGAAAGATACGAATCTTAAACAGAAGACAAGAAGGTTTACCAAAGACGAAATATTCGCAAATGTTCAAAAAGTACTTTCACAAAAATCAAGCATTACGACAGGTCAGCCTGTCAATCTGGCCGACGTGCCACTCCTTGACCAAAGAGAAAACTGCACAACCAATATTTTCTTACAGAACCAGGATAGCATAACAGACGCAAAAAAAACTATGTTGAAAAAAGACAAGTCTGTACGAAAACAAAAGAAAGAAGACGATTTCAATGAAGGTTCAAAACACACATGCGATACAGCAGTTGGACCGATAATTCTGCCCGACGGGCCACTTGTTGGAAATAGAGAAAATAGAAAGATTACTAATGATACTACTACCGACAACGAAAAAAACTATAACCAGGAGATTCCGATGTTTGAAATAGAAACGCCTACAGAAGACGCCAGGCGAGTTGAGCACACGGCAGATGTGGCTCAGAGCCCAGAGCATAAACTTCCCGAGAAGGCAAGTCAAGCCATAATCACCACCACTAATAAAGGTGAGTTTTGATTTGAGATTTAACATCTGGTTTTACTGATCGGAGGCTTAATATTTACAAAACGACACTCAAGCACAGATCTCGCCTTTAGCATAGATTTAAACGATTTGATTGGTCGAGTCGAGCTTTTAGAAAAATTTAAGTTTGATGCGCGTTCAAAAATGCTTATTCTCAGCTTACGTTTAATAAGCTGTTTGTAATACTAACAAAATATGGATCACTGTTGTTCGAAATAAATGAATTTTAATAAATTTAAAGTGTATAAAATGTTAACAGGTTGCGTTCTGGAATTTCTGACTACTCGTATCGGAGAAAAGCCGTCATTTTATATAAATATTGGTTTGTAGCAGAGGCACCGCGCGTCAGTAGCAAAGAGTTGGCTTGCCAGCGCGACGTGTCTGTGTACCGGCGAGCCAGCGGTACGATCTGCTTCCGATCTGTGCCTGTGAGCCACCAGCCCGCCTGCGACTGTCCCGGAGCGGTGGACGGATACTGCACCGACCATTCCAAGAATAAAGGTTGGGAGGCCGTAGCAAATTGCTCAATCACGCGCATTAATATGTATAATTATGTCACAGGCTAAACTAATTTACTAGTCATCAAATAGGTGACAACTTCATTTTGTTACAATCAACCGATTCGGAACACAAAATACGTCTGTCTGCTACGGAAAGTGCGCGGGTACCGCGGGCAGCCACATACATACATTCGCTTTGTCTTGCTCTGACTGCGCCAGCCCTTCGGCTGCCGTGCAATCATACTCATTCCCATGGCTGTCGCAGCCAGACGTTCTCGGCCGCCTAGTGCGCGGCTCTGATATACTACCATACATTGGTCTGCCTACTGTCCGGGAGCCCTATGGTCGTTCTTATGTTTGCCATCGTCATGCAGCACCAGGTTCTTTACCTTACTTAACACATCGAGGACAGGTTTGAGACTAAGAAAGTAACGGGGGCAGTATTTCGGGACTCTGAGACGAAATCTGATCAGATTTCTGGCGGGAGCTCTTAAACTCAATGATTGCTTCATCGAGCCGTCTGAGAGCCTTCCACACAGGCATTCGTTACCGTGCCCGGCGATGGGGGTTAATGGCCGGCTCAGATCTCAACTATGTATGCGGCGTGACTCCACAGACAATGGCCCACTTTCCACCTAGCGCTGCTTGCACTGATACCTGCGCACCTGATGATCGTATGAATAAGTAGCCAAGACCTTTTGTGATGAGCACAAGTTTGTTAAATGTTATGCAAAATATATAGTATTAATTCCGCGAAAAAAGATCCAGGCCTACATGTAGGATGCAGCACCGCCCTTTACGCTTGGCCTTTGTCCGACTGTTGTTAGTAATTTTGAAAAAGCGCAGCGATTTGCAACAGTAATCAGCATCATAACGAAAACACCTTATACCGTCGGCTGAGTCTTTCTTATACTATTCTGTGGGTCATTTCTAGTCAATCCGCCATACACGTCATGCTAACGATCCCCAAGCTACTATAAACAAAAGACTATTTATTCCTCAGGTGTTCAAAAACAGGGCGATAGAGCGCAGAAGCTCGGATCCCTGACAGATCGGCATCGGGAATCGACAGCGGAGCGCGGGACATACACGGTGGGCTCAAATCGGGCTGAGACACCTGACACCGACCAGGAGATGTCTCACCTACCAGATCTACCCTTGGAGAATGAAAGTAAGTTAATCGTTAATTGCACCGGTGATATGTAATAGGTAAAAATTCGACGCGGTGTCGAGTTCGTCTTTGGAATTGAAACAACGCGAATGACGTCTTTTTCGGTTTGATTGCATGGGCGTAATGCTCTTTCTGTCCGGCTTAAGCCGATTCTGCGTCGATAGGTCTGGTCACTTGTTGAAATGCCGTGGTGCACATCTGTAGAGAGTTTTTACAAGAGTCCATATCAGCACATTCTTCAAAGCAATGGCATACGGATAGACTCACTTTACATTGAAAGTATAACATAACATAACACACCAGCCAATCTCCGAAAGGTAAGGCAGAGGTTCGCCCTTGCCAAAAGGCAAAAAGAGACACGTCTGTGCCGTAGAAAAGTTGGATGTCAATGATTTCGCCTAAGACCTATTAAAAAGTACTATAAAACCTGTCTTTTACAGAAAAAAGTCCCGGCAAGTTGCGGCCGTTGTCCCCGGGTGAGGACAGGACGACAACACACACTAGCACTACGCAGTCCGATTACTCGCAATCCTCTACTGCGAGATACTCGCTGAGCGAGGGCGAGATGCCCCCTACCACCAGAAGTAAGTACTTAGTACTCCTTGGTATGACTTTCAATTTTACATGTTAAATGTTATTTTTTATCTCTGTTGCAGGACGATCCTCTGTTTTCATAGACAAGACAAATTTGAATCCGTAAGTGTACAGTTACCTCTCCTTTTAGTAGAAGTACCTAGATACTGGACATAAAAAGACCCCTTGGCCAAGATAGCTTAGTCATTTAAGCATTCTGGACCAGAAACAAAATAACGTTGAGCAAAAATTATTGCAAGGAGAAAATCGCAGCTTCCACGCCCGCAATGTAACGCACACAAAACATTATGTTCATGGATGCATGCAATGATACAGGGGTCGTGGGGATATTTAAATTTCGTTATGACATTTCAAACTTGCATTAGTTGAAAAAAAGGGGAAACAAACTGTAATTTTGACCTTCAATATTTTCGTAACCAAAAGATTCCTCGGTATGGACAAGTAAGAAAACATGTATATCGTAATGACCGGAAGAAAAGTGAGTTTCAGCTTCGTTAAGAGTCTTTCACCGTCTGCAAAAATGAGATGAGTGTGAGAGGTGTCTCATCTTCACGGGACATTCTCAGCAGATGACTCCTCGACCGCTCGGGCGCGTCGATATCACCTTTAATTCCCATTAACATAAGGAACAATTTCCAGCACGGTAGCACAGAAGCTAGAGACGCCGCCGACACACCAGATGGAGGCGGCGCTGAATGCCATCACCGAAGAGCTGCAGCGCTGCAAGATCTTGCTGCAAGCCAACCGATATGATGAGGTGACGCGACACTCCACTGTCATACTGTAGACGGGCTTCGTGTTTTAGCACTCTATTCTATTTTTCATTATGGTCACTAGTGCCGAGCTCGAGAATTCTGCTGCGAAATTCAGATGTGTTATGAAGACTCGTGTGGGACTTGGAAGGCAAAAAAAACGTATTAATGAATGTTAAAAATTGGATTAAATTTGAAACTTGACAGTTAAATGCCAGGTTATAATTTTATAATACGGCAAAGCAAGACCGATTGCGCATTGTATAAATTAGTATAATTATCGTTTCCAATAAGTGTCAGTGATAATGGGATGAAGCCTATGAATATATAATATATTACCTTCGTTCGCGTGAAATTATTATAAAAAATATGACTTCCCTTTTTCAATCGAATTTTGTTGCCAATTTCAAGGGTTTATTTTTTTGTAAAATACAATTAGCCTTAGTTACTCCTTATGACATCAGCTATGTGCCAGTAAAAGTCCCGTCAACATCGATCCAGCCGTTTCGGAGATTAGCCGGAACAAACAGACGGATAGAAAAAAAAAAGTGTTTTTGTTAAAAGTGCCGTATATATTTATATTGTGATATGCATTCAGTAAAAAGCTGTTATTTTGATATTACAAACAGATAATTCAATTTTATGTATTGTAGTATTTTCATGATAACATTTTGTGATAGTGAATAATAGAAACATAATGTAATGTCATAGAACACTAATTTGTTTTTAATCGTAGAAAGATTTAACTTAGTTGGTTGTCAGTAGATTATGGAAATCTAGTTTTTCAGCTTCAATAATTCCTTTCATATTTGATCCGTTTATTCATTTTTCTTATTTATTTTTTACGTATTAAATATTACTATACGGGGTGTAAACAGACCCTTCACGAAGCCGTCGACCAAGCGTTCTGTACATCAAACTAAGTAACTTTACCCAAAAAATATTGTTGGGAAACGACTTTTTTTTTTTTGGTGAAAAATCACGTTTTACGGTAGGAATCTATGTAACGTACTCAAAACATTGTGCTGATGGATGGATTGAATAATCGATCGATGGGGTCGTGTAGGTGTTTAAAGTAAAAATCTTACATAAAAAACATGTATTTAAAAAAAAAACTTGTTAAAAATTTGGAACTTTGACCCCCAATATCTCCGTAACTAGAAGGTTCCCAGGTATGGTCTAGAACAAAAAAATTATCGCAATGACGGCGAGAACAAGTGCCTTTCGGCTTCGTTAAGGGTCTTTTTACACCCTTTATTAAGTGAATATAAAAACCGACCAACGGTATCGGGAACAGGGTTCAAGCTACCGTCAGAGCCATATTTGATTATTAAGAAAAACTAGTTCGAGTCATGTTATTTTTGTTATTACTGTGTAAAGATTGAAATCGTTAGATGTGCCATGTCTGGTCGCGCGAAGAAGAGGCCACACTGAGTGAACTCTCATATCCCGTATCGTACCATATATGTATACGACACATACACACTGGTATACTATTCAAATGTTTTTGCTAAGGGAACAGAAACATCATCATTTGCTGCGTTAGGGCAAACCTAACGATTTAAATCTTTGTGATAGCGTAGCTACTTACACTGCGAGTTCAATAGACTATCAAAAATGTTGTGAGTGTATTAGCCAGTTTAAATTAAATATTTTAAATCAATAATGGGTTTTGTATTATTATTTCCATAATTTTACCTCAACGATTGGTTCATTGGTATACAAAGGTGTGTTGGTAACTCGGTCTTCAAGGTTAAGCCGCGCTTGTCAAGATCGGTGTGTGGATGGGACCATCCATTACATATCAAGTTTCTTTCGCGCCTTGGAAAGCACCTTAAGCCGTTGGTCCCGGCTGTCATTTGTAGATCTTGGATCAATCTCACTAGTTCCACCAGCAATTAGTTCCATGGAACTAGTGAGACTTTTTTTTCTCAGTAGTTCCATGGACTTTGATAATGGAACAAATGAAACAAAACTTAATCGAACTCGTCTCACTAGTTCCACCGTGGTTTTTCCATGGAACTAGTGAGATTTTTTTTTTCTCAGTAGTTCCATGGTTCTTCTTGGTGGAACAACTGAAACTAAAGTTAATCAACATCATTCTCATTAGTTCCACTTTCTAAAAAAAAATATCATTAAAAATGAATGATTCAAGAAAACGCACCAAAAAAAAAAACAAGTGAAACATAAAAAATAAGTAAAAATAAAAAATTGATGTTTCACTTGTTTTTTTTATTTTGGTGCGTTTTCTTCTTTTTTCTTTTTCCTTACATATTTCTTCCAAATTACGATGTGAAACCATGTCTTGCCGTATTTGAATGTCAGTTTTTATTCTAATTGTGTGGCTTATGAGGGTTTTGAAATTACCGATTCTACTAAAAGAAACAGGTTTTTAAAAGAAAAAATAGATGTTTCACTTGTTTTATTTTTATTTTGGTGTGTTTTCTTCATTTATTGATATTTAATTGTATTTTTTAGAAAGTGGAACTAATGAGAATGATGTTGATTAACTTTAGTTTCACTTGTTCCACTAAAAAGAACCATGCAACTACTGAGAAAAAAAAGTCTCACTAGTTCCATGGAAAAACTACGATGGAACTAGTGAGACGAATTCGATTAAGTTTTGTTTCATTTGTTCCATTATCAAAGTCCATGGAACTACTGAGAAAAAAAAGTCTCCCTAGTTCCATGGAACTAATTGCTGGTGGAACTAGTGAGAATGATCCTAGATCTTTGACAGTCGTTACAAAATCTGACCATCATGTGGTACTCATTGGGTTATGAAGGTCAGATAGGCAGTCGTCCCATGAAAAATAACAACTGATATTCAGCTGCATCCGGTAAGACTGGAATCCGACCGACCCCAACTTATTTAGGAAAAAGACTAAGCAGATGATGAGGACTTCCAAAACACCATTTTGACAATAACATAAAATTTCAAAAATTCAGTAGAGCAAAATCAGTTAGTTTTAAAAGTTGTATATTAGTGCTTGTATCGTGCAATATGTTTCCAGCTTGGAACACAAAACGTGTTGCTGAAACTAAGTTTTGCTTCATGAATACGCTTCGAATGTAGAAGGTGGACCCACTTAAAAAAATTCAAAATATTTTTTTTGACTGTATTGCGATGATCAAGTCGTTGAGGGAATAATTTTATAAGTGACCGCTGACAGCAAACCGTAACGGCAAAGCCGCAGCCTCCATACCAGTCCTATCACAGTTATTTTACTAACAACCTTATTGCAAAAAGAATAAAGTTCACAGTGATTTTGATAGTGTCGGTAAGTCAGTAATAGAGTGACAAGACTTTATTTTTTTGTTGAACAAATAACTGTGAAACTGAAGCAAAGCATCGCGATTGAAATTTATACTACACCGACATTTTCAGTGGCGGTTATTGTCAACCGCAACCCCAATCCCGTCTGCGGTATCCCAACGCTATTTTAATTTTTGATTATATCTTTTACTCAGGACGCTCCTAACTTGCACATCTTTCTACATCGTTCTCACATATATGTATAATCTCAACATGAATGATGTTACCTAGATTTTGTAACAATATTTTGATTTAAAAGAGTCCATGGAGTTTCTTTCCCATTCTTCTCCATAGAGATCTACGCTTTGGAATATCAACTACAGTACTTTCTCAAGTTATTGTGCCTTGTGAATGTGACTAGCTTCGTATTTTTTTTCTTTTTTTTGACACTCCGTCGTGCCTGTAATTGAAATAAATGCTTGAGTTGAGTTTGCTTTCGGAAGTGTACCTTGAGACACATCGCGCACTACGCGCAATCTTGGCCTCAAAATTGCAAGCAAGATGCAGATGTTCATATACTACTGTTCACAACGTTTAGCCGCAACTGTTCGGACGGCCGGTCTAGCGATCACATTTTCATTGCACGATACGCATTCAGCTAAATCTGCCACTGGGCGCACCAAACTTATCAACGCGGACTTTGCTAGAATTTGTTTCCGCAGCCTTTAAACGTGCTACTTTAATCTCTTCCCTGCAGCCCCCATCCCACGCCTCACAGACGCCGGCGCCGGCCGAGCCGCGGCCCATCGCATTGAAACCCGCGGTCGCCACGCAGGGCATCGGCAACGCACACACGCCCATGTCGGTATTCACGCTGCATATCGGGACCGTTGTCTTGAGTGACGAGGTTATTACTTCTTTAATATTCGTACATCGATTTTATTAAAGGCATTTGTTACGTCGAGATCCGAACACGCACACACGTCTTGGAAGAAGAATTGCATAAACAGGCTGTAAAGTTCCCACTGCTCCCTGGGGCAGTGGCCTTCAAACTTAAATATTAGTTGGAAAGATTATCTGGCAATTCGTGGTAATGACATGTAGCGTAAGCTTCGATTGTGTCGCGTACAACAACTGAGTTTTCTGATAAGGTCGTCCAAAGGCGGACAGCATTGTTGTAACTAAAATAGTACTAGTTGTCTCACCCCGTGAAGGTGAGACGACTAGTACATGAGCATGGAGATGAGTACAAACACAAACAACATCGAATTATTTTCATTTTCAAGTATTCTCGCTAAGTACATTGCACGGCTCTATATTAGCGAACGTAGGTAATTTCATTTTTTCTGCCGGCAAGTAAGTTTAATTTTAGTTTGAAAGTCTCCTAAACCGTTACTCGGACAGCTGTTTTTGTTTTGTTTTTACCTTCTCTCTTCACAATATAGGCTGTTCTATACTCTCGGAGCAAGAACCTGGTCCTTAAGTGGAAGTTCTACAACCAACCCGTGACCATGGCACGCATGCACACCGGTCGGGTGGTCGTCTACGACTTCTCCACGCAATACGACATCGTGGTCACCGAGGAGTTCTTGAAATATTTGAAACATGTGAGTAAGCATGATAATTTTATGTTCTTTGTAAGTAACGATTGTTTCAAGATTATGTTTGACTAGATCCCTTCCCTAATGGGGTTAAGTGGCGAAAACAAGAGCATGTTCTGACACAACCATGGCGAATTGTACTGTAACTTACCACCAGAAAGACAAATATTATTGTTTCGTGTGCTACTGACATCATAAAGCATCAATTCAGCGATCTGAATCACAGCAACACTGATTGACGGCAAGAAATACTTATGGTAATAAGTACATTTATTTATCGAACTCGCTCGTTTACAAAGAGCTCTTCTACGAATAAATCTTCGTTAATAAGTCTTTCAACACTAGGAGGTGATGCCTATCATCATCTGCGAGTTGGAGAGAGAGGAGCAACCCTTCGCGACCGCTAACTTACCGCTGCGAGACGCTCTGCTACTCGCCAACACGAGAGCCGACAAGTCAGTGGTATTGGTACGTTTACTTCATTTTTCAATCACCCAACTGAGCCTCTTGCAAACCAGTGCTGGACAAACGCCTCTCCCAAACTGCGCCACCACAGCCTGTTCTCGACCTCCGGCGTCGAGTCTGACCTAGCCACATTTGTAAGATCGTCCAACCCTCTTGCTTAAAATTTAAACTAGGCTCTGAGTCAGCAATTTTTGAGTGTAAAATATTACATACGGCAGTCACCGAAAATTCCCGGCCTTCACCACTTACAAGTGGCTTTAGCTGTTGAGAAGAAATAGAACAAACTCCCTAGCAACATATCTGTCTGTTGACTTAGAAGAAATTGATTCTACAGGGCGGAGGGACATCGACGCACAGACGGTTAACATGACTTCAGCACATCTAGAAACCCCAAAAAAAAAAATTCATACAATTTGACCGTGTACGTATTAGCACTTTTGTAGGAAACAGCTATTTTTTAACTGATATTTTGACTTCGTGGTGTTTAGATTCCTGTGCTAAATTCATGATAACCGTTTGTGTGTCGATGTCCCTTCCACCCTGTATATCATATTAGAGGGTAGAGATGATTAGATTAGAAGCCCATCACTGAAATAACCCCATGATGTCCAGCTGGCAGGACCTCTGTTGCGTGCCGCACGGACCCCCGGCGGCGTGGCGGATGCCCCCAGATGGTCGGCCGAGCTGCGCGACGAGGTGGGGGTCATCGACCTGTGGTACATGCTAAGCGCCGACACCAGCTCGGTGCCCGGCGGCAACCTCGCCATCGCACAGGTAAGCAAGAGGGAATCTTTAAATATTAGGTACAAAGTGACTATCAACTTAATGTGTCTGTAAATATAAATCACAACTATTATTCTTTGTTTCTCATGCACTTGGCGTTATCTATCACGTCACATACGAACTGTTCACGAGACCTGATTCCACTTAAATCCGACATTATCCCGCAATCAGACTTTTCTGCTCGTTTGTCATGTACTACCGCGCTCACAGACGGTAGACTACTTTTTACCCTTATGCACTGAGTAATAAGGTTGAAAAGTGGTCGACTGTCAGTGAGCGCGGTAGTACAATGTACAGGAAAGTCAGGAAACCGACAGCCACCGTCGGGCAGTTGCCCATCAGTCACAATACCGTACTGGTCGGAATATCCCTCTTGTTGTGGTCGGCTGCTTATGCGATGCATGATTTTACGTAACATCGGGGTTCAAACATCATTGTAGCCCTGGCTCTTGTACTAGGATTTCCTGTATCACAAGAGCCAGACCTCTCAATTTACAGAGAACATATAAAAACGATAGGCAAAGAAATTACTTACAATATAAGATAATGGCATGCATTAAGTGTTTACAAACATAAAACATAAAAGAGAGTAAAAAACTAAAAAGTGAAAATAATTTGGGACATTTTATAAATTAAATTAGTTTAGTTACCACTCACTGCTTTCAGGAAAGTGTGGGTAAATGTAAGTGGGGTGTGTGTGTGTGATGTGGGATGTGGGAAAGTGATAGGATGTCTTGTAACGCTGCCGAATAGATTTTCTGATTCGTCATAATCTTATTTTTCTAGCCAGTCAATAATAGTTTTTTTTGAATTGGAAGTTGTTAAGTTTTATAAGGTTTTGTATCCCCTTTTCATGGCCGATTTTGTTGTTAAGGCGTGGGGCAATAAAATGGTAGTGTTTGCTGGCGAAGACGCTCTTGGTACCTTGAACTGGGCACCTGACAATTCTCTTGGATGAGATAGGCAGACTCGGGATGGCGTATCGGTGGTATCTTCGCAGGCATTCGTAAAAATAGTGCTTGCGGATGCTAAGTACTTTGGCTTTTCCGTATACCTCAGTCGTGGGCGTCCGGTATTTCAGTGACAAAAGATACAAGATAGTTTTTTTACTACTACCTACTCTGTGCCACTCCTGGGCAAAGACCTCCCATTTTTCTTTTGTTTTTACTTTACAAAGATGAATAAATATCGTTGTTGTCCACCAGCCCGGAGCCGCACCTAAGACGCAGCAGCACCGGCGCGCCATACAGCACGACTACAACGAGCTGGACATCGGGATGGACCGGTCCAAGGTCGCCGCCTCGCACGAGCCCACCGGCAAGAACCTGCCGTATGCGCATGTGGTGAGTATAGATCGGCTAAGCTGTAGTTGAGAAGTGGTGACTTACGAATGGCAAATCGGGTTCGAACCCAAGCAGGCACTTTATTTATTTTATTTTATTACCGCGGTTTTAAAAACGGAAAGGAAAATATTGTGAGGAAACCGTTAAGTATGCCATTTATTTCATCACCCTGCTCTTAAAACTTAAAATAATCTTGAAAAAAACAGCATATCGATATCCTAAAAATTGCCATGTGACATCTTCCTTTTAAATAAAGATTACTATCAAGGAAAATATGCCTATGTCTCAGGTGTGGGATCATTGTAGGCATACATTGACGGTGGGAATTAGAAATGACGTAAGGGACATTGTCGTGCTTTTAATTTTCAACTTTCGTCACTGAGGTGAAAGTTGCAAATCCGACAACGTCGATACGTCTTTGTTGCGCAGGAGTACACTCGCGCATCAAACCCGTGGAAGCAAGAACTCAATTCGCGGACGAAACAGGCCACAGGAACAGAAACCACGCAGGCTGTCTCCACCGCGACAGAGCAAAACACGATTGATGTAAGTAACACCATTACGGCTGTATTCTGAGAAGGAGTAAGCAGTGAGTAAGAGTGTTTGAAAGTAGCGCCCTCACAATTCGCTAGTTTCCGCTCCAAAACTGGAATCGCTGATGTGGGGAACAAGACTTCTAGGTTGAAGTGGGATTGGGCGGGCCATGTCTATAGAATGCATCAGGACCGATGGGCCAGAGTCGTCACGCAGTGGGTGCCAGAAGACGGGCGTCGTCGCCGAGGGAGGCCTAAAAAACGCTGGCGTGACGACCTCGACGCGTATTTGAGAGATTGGCAAGAAAAAACCGCACGGAGAGAGGAATGGAAGGCTATGGGGGAGGCCTTTGCCCAGCAGTGGGACAATAGTGGCTAAGAAAAAAAAAAAAACCTTAAGTCTGTATGACACAGTTTAAATTACACTATATTATGCATGTCGATCTTCGATCTTTGATTTTGGCATGACGTAATGACGTATGGGGTATATTCACAGAGCAGATATAGAGAGGAGGTGGCCTAAGCATATATTTCTGGGTTTGTGGTCAATTATAAAAAGCAAAACCCGTTGTGTTAAATCGCAATCTTTGATTTTTGACAACTTCAAAGTCAATATAGCAACGAATTTAAACTGTGTGATACAGACTTAAGGTATATTTTCCCAGTTCTGTGCTTTCTGATATTTTTAGCTCGTTATGTGTTCCGAATGTATTGAAAAGTCGCTGCTCTTATATTTATGACATCTTGCATGATCTGATGTTATTGGCCATATCTAGTGTAACGAATTTATTGAAAAGTAATGCTGCTCCGAAATATTTGAGTACCTCGCCCGCTACGATATATCTGATGGCGACTGTACCAAGCACAAATCCTGCCAGTTATTGAGAAATTCGTAATGACAATACGCAAATATCCCATTTCTTTGTTCAATCTAACCAGGAATCAAACCAGGCTGGATGTCTGTTCTTCGACTTTTAACGGGCAAAGACTTGATATGGGTGTGTTATTGGTGTTTGAAGAGCTGCTAAAATGAACATGGAACACATTAGGATGTTGTGTAGGTGTAGTAGTGACAAGATACAAGGATTGGGTATCAGTGGCGAAGGATTCATACAACTCGATTCCTACCGGATTCCCTTTGAAAAATGGCAGTCAGTATTCTATAGACAAATAATATAATCACATTAAAGATATGTACTCTGGCTTACTTCTTATAAAAATTGACCCTTCGCTACTGTTGGGTATGTTGGTATCTCAGTCCGCAGTAATCACATTGTTGAGAAGATTTGGCAACACGACAGCACCTACACGTTTACTCTTCGATCAGCCAATGACTTATACATAATTTACTCTCTCAACATAAAAAAAAACTAAAATCCTACTTTTATGCATTTTACAAGCGTGCACAACAATAAACTTATATTGTAAAGTAGATATCAAAAGAAATACGGCGGAGGTAAAATATTGGTGTTTGAGAAAATGTATTTACTAGAGGAGAGTTTCTCGCCCGCTGGGTGGCGAAAAAGTCTATGCTAGTATCATACTTCGTTATCGCACATGAGAGAAGAGAGAAACGAATGAACCTGCCTGTTCTACGATTATGTCATACGGGACTAATCTGGCGATTTTTTTTTATTTGCCTGTAGCCGACCGAACTGGAGGTTCACAACTCTTATTGGCGTGAAATCGGCAGGTCAGGAACGCCCTGTGCAATGAACGCCAGAAAGATCTCGACGTCATTTGCCTCCCAAACGCGACAAACGTGGTGATACGTTTGTTGTCTCAAGGCGCTTGGGAAGTTGCACCATTAACCATAACCCGATTAATTTTCAATTTACTCTAAAATTCGATTTTAATTTGCTTTGAAATCAGTAAATAGTCGAGTCGTTGACTTGGTGTAGTGCCGTCACAGGTCGCCATTGCCATACAAAATATACGGAGAGCCGCGTTGTGACAACTCAAAAAAAAAGTCAATTGATTGGTGGTGCAACTACCTTATTTCTTGGCCCTTCAGGCTTTCGTCCTCCGTATTCCCCAGACGGAGGGTTCCTCCACAGAAAAAAGTTACGTTATCTTAACATTCCAGTTAAGCCAATACCCGCCCATACGCGAGCGCGCTCCAGTGCCCGGTAGCACCAACACGAGCGAGTTGCCGCCGCGCTTCACGCCGCTCCTGTCTTCAAGCATACCGTCCACATCGTCCGAGGCAGTGCCAGATAGGAACAGTTCAATGGTAGTATTTTAGCATCATAAACCTATATTCTTACTGCTGCAACACAATGGTCCAGACGGTTTTTTCAGCAAGCATATTCAGCATGAAATCTTGATAGTGGAGTCGGTAGGGAGGGCGTGATAAGAGAACGCTACTGCTAAAACTATATTTGAAAAGTTTGAGACAAGAGCCCTCCGGACAGGGGCCCACTTTCAGTTTTCAAAACGGGCTAAAAACTAACAATGGGCTGTTCGCAACGTTGATGTTCATCTCATCGTACGGGGCCTGAACCAAAATGACTTCTCGAAGATATTTTACGTGGATCTTACGCATATTTTCAGTTTCTGAATTAAGTTAGAAATGACTACGTCCCGGCGAGCTTAACCGGGACGTAACGCACCGGATCAACTCAGAATGGATGAAATGGCGACAGGTCACTGGAACAACTTGCGACCTACGGATGCCCCTCAAGTTAAAGGGGAAAATATACAAGTCCGTGATTAGACCTGTCGTACTGTATGGATCAGAATGCTGGGCTGTGAAAAAGATGGATGAAAAACGATTGCATGTAGCGGAGATGAGAATGTTGAGATGGATGTGTGGAGTGACAAGAATGGATAAAGTAAGGAATGAGTATATTGGAGGAAGTTTAAGAGTGGCGCCTGTTAAAGAAAAATTAAAAGAAAATCGCCTATAAGGAGGAGGGATGAAACGCATGTTACTAAAAGAGAGAGATATTAATGTTGATGGATGGAGATCCCCAGGCCAAAGAAAAGATGGATAGATAGTGTGAAGAATGATATGAAAGAGAAAGGAGTAAATGATGACGTGACGTCTGACAGGGGAGAATGGAAGAAGAAAACGTGTTGCGCCGACCCCAAGTAGAATGGGTCAAGGGCAGGAAGATGATGATGAATTAAGTTAGAAATTAATTTTCACCAGATCTGATTGTAACTCTTTGTATTTTCAGCCTCAAGCGTCCGAAATGATATTCAATGAAGTGGTAAGATTTTTATTTGCATAAGTTTTGTAATCAGGATTTACTTTAACATTTTAAGAAATCCAGACGTAGAGAACGAGCTTAACTATTGCTATGAACCGAACATAACTCAGAGTTGGGGCTGCAACGGAGACTTTCCTAACGGAATAACCCAATAGCACAACCGACCTGGGAATCGTTATCATTAGTTTAACACTTTCAGAACTGAGTTTTTCTATTTTCTCGTACGTTTTAAGTAAATATTCAGTGTTACAATAGGCAAAAAGAACTAGGAAAAATAATAAAAAAAATACCTGGGTGGCAAGTTTTTCAGAAAAACTTATTTTTTTAATGTGCACAAATGTGGCCATCCGGCTTTAATTATAATAATAGAGGTTTAATTATTTTTTTATGTCCTCAATTGTGGACACCAGGTCTAAAAGGGTTTACTATCCTACTAATATGATAAATGCGAAAGTTTGTGGATGGATGTTTGTTACTTTTTCACACAAAAACTACTGAACGGATTTGGATAAAATTTAGCACACACATGGTTTATAACCTGGATTATCACATAGGATACCGGTAATATGATCCTTTGTTACAATTATCGAACAATATAATTATATATCTATATATATCGGCATAAGCTAGTAGTTCATTAATTCATCACGCCTGTTCGGGGACTCCGAAGGGTAGAGAGGATTTGGGTTGCGCCCACTCGACCAACGAAGCAACTATAATTCAATCATAATAATTATGCCTATTTTCATGTTTTCAGAACTCTAGTATCAAAACATCCGGGGACCTAGCATTAGCGGCGGGAGTAAGTGTCTCAATGAAGAATGTTAACTAATTTTGATTATTAGCACTCCATAATCTCTGTCAAAAATAAAAAATACTAGTGAAAGAATTACTTCGATATGTCAATTAGTTTCCGATTTAGAAGTAAATCAAGTCGTAACCGCACGACTGACGGTGTGACGTCATCGCACAACACGCTCAGTCTGGCTCACACAGTCCGCTCGCGGTCGCGCGCCCGTGCCGTCGAAAATATACCGTATAAAAGTATTTAACTTTTAAAAATGTCCAATCCAAATACTAGGAAATCATGCGTTGTGCCTAAATGTAAAAATACAACTACCAATTCGCCGGAAAAGTTGTGACATGACGTCACAAGCGGTCACGTGACTGATAGCGGGACTCGATATTTTCGAAACTTTGAATGCCTATAAAATCAAAACTACTAGGTATTTTTGACTACAACAAAAACTAGTGTATTTGTATACATACAGGCTTTACTGAGTCATTTTTTTCAATTTCAAGCGATTTGGCATACCTAGTAACATTCTTCATTTGTATCATGCACCATTGCGGCCATGAGTTAGCAATCAGCAACAACACCACCATCCATCATCCATAACATATTGAGACATCGCCGTGCCTCGGAAGGCACGTAAAGCATTTGGTCCCGGCTGTCATTCGTGTGACTCAAAGGATTTTGACAAGGCTTTCACCATCATATTTGATAGTATTTGTTCTAAGAGTTTTTTGTGTAAACCATATTCATATTTAATTACCTGGGCGACCGTGCTCGGGTGAACTTAGAGAAAACGAATTTTCCCAGATATGAGACCTAACCTAGCTAGATCGTTTTTTCGTCCCCCTAAACCTCTTTATTGTAACTTCCATCGTTACGAAAGATCGAAAGAAGTTTGTTTTTGCATTCGAGGCGTTATTCACACCCGAGCCGCAGACGAGGGTGTTATGGATCCGAGAACTGCAGTAACAAATGCCCACGTGATTCAAACGAAGTTATTCAATACACTTTCGAAAAAATAAAATAATAGAGCGAAAAGCATTTTTGTCATGAATTATTAGGAAACTATGATTTAATATGCTTTTTTTTCCGCGCATTGCTTTCGCCAGGTTGAAGGAGAAGCAAAGGTATGAAGCTGCTAAACAGCCTAATACGAAAAATAGAAAATTCAAATACCTATTTTCTAATTTAGAAAACAAATAAATATTAATTTGTTCATAAAAGTATTTGTTTGAAATAATCATGTTTATCTATGATATTCTATTTATAAATACAATTTAAATATTCAAAAAATATTGAAACGTAAAGAAGCATATCTCTTTGCCGAGATTTAAAAAAAAAACAATCACCGCCGACTGTAGGCGTTGAACCAATTTGGACTTAGTATAAGTATAGTTATCTGTTTTCGAGGAAGTGTAATGAAAACTATATTATACATATTATACAAATATTGCTCATTTTATTGTATAATAATTATAGGACTTAGATATAGCACATTTGTCGATTGCACCCGTGCAAAGCTGGGGCGGTCTGCTAGTTCCAAAATGATTTGTTCCTTTGCAGAGACATCGACCCAGTCTATCCAGGTCCAGGGTGCCTAAAGATGTAAGTTATAGTTTTACAACTATTTGCTGTAGTCATTTACCTGATAAATTATATGCATAACACAGTGTATTATGCATGTAATTCTTTACTTAGCTTGTGATATTCTGTACACACAGACAGTGATAGATATTATACAAAATTGTTTTTATTTTTTTATTTATTACACCTTAAACTATCATTACAGGGTTTACCCTAATGCGACAGCTAAGAACTTAAACTAAACCTTAACCATACACTTTAAAAAATTAGAAAAGATTAAACTAACAACATTATTAAAATATTACCTACATTATTTAAAAACACAACTTTGGCTGTTGACAGGATTCATTGCCGGAGCAACGCAGCAGTCGTGGTTCCCTGGTAAGTATATTACAACTTACTACAACGATAGAACAAGTAGGCTTCTAGTCAATAATTATACTTTTCTGGAAATAGGCAAGTTCAGGTTCGTGTTTACACACGACTTTAAAGGAGAATGGGCAAAATTGCCTAGCGTTCAATTGCGCTAAGAATGGATAGATCTCTTTAAGAATAACATTTCTTAATATCGCGACTTCTCTCGATTCAGAGGCAGAGAGGAGCTACAGAGCTCTAAATATGATAAATAAAGTTAAATACTGTTATTTCGTCAATTTATTAACTATCATTGATACTGTACGTTTCAAACATCATATTATAAGCCTGTAAACGTCTTTCAAAACATTGACATCTTAAATGCCGTCTTAGGAACAAATCCTTGCAGTAACAGTAAGTTGGACGGATCGTAAATTCTACCTCAACGACCAATAGCGCTAAGATTATGTATTAATGGATTGATCTCTTCAAGAAGAATATTTCTTGCTTTGACAACCTTTCTCGATACAGAGTCAGAGAGGAGCTACAGTTCGGTAACTAGGTAGTTATTGGGTACCGAACCAACAACCAAAACTACCTAGTTAGATCTATAAAACCGAACATACTACGAAATAAAAATAGTTGTATAGTAGCAAATAATGTTCTCATTGACAGCTCTTTCGAATGGTGTTTATCTTATTGCTACTGGTTACCCAGCAAATCCTACCTTGGGGGCCCAATTAGACACACATTTAGGTCAATAATTCCGAACAGACTTCGAATTAACAAAAGTAGTAGCAAAAGTTCTCTTTGAAAAGCTCTATCCAATAGTGTATATCTTATGACTATTAGTTGCCGTGAACTCTTAATTGGTTGTAAATAAACCTATTTAGCTGAATAACTCCGAACAGACTGCGAATTGCCAAAAGTCGTGTTAGTAGTAAAGGTTATCCTTGAAAAGCTCTTTTCAATTATGTATTTCTTATGGTTATTGGACCTTGGGGCAGATGCCCATACTTCGAGGTCCAATCTCCTTTAGTTGCCAAATTATTAATTTTGCCTATTCTGTCCCACTGCTGGGCAAGGGCCTCCCCCATTACTTTGCAACTCTCTCGGTGTTTTGCTTTCTCTGGCCAATCAGTCAGGAACGAGTCCAAATCATCACGCCAGCGTTTCTTGGGCCTGCCTTGATGACGACGACCATCTTCAGGCACACACTGTGTGACGATTGTGGCCTATCTGTCCTGACACACCTTGGAAATGTGACCCCCGTTACCTAAATTAATAAAGTTTATTCAAAAAACGCGTATCCTAACAGGATGCATTAATATTTATTTTCTCAATCTGCAATCTTTTGTTTTAGAAGAGCTATTTAAACCAGTTACATAAAAGAGGCAGTCGAGTAACCGTAAGTATTTTTTTATTTACGCACACTATTAGTATTGTTACGAGCTGGGTGTGAGATAACTTGAAACACTACAGATTTAGCACGACATTTATTTATTTATGAAAACTTTATGCAGAAGTATGCCTTGGGCATTTTCTACCAGTCTACCTTAGAATGATGCAGAGACAATACACAGTAGGTGCAATAACAGAAAACCCAGAATCGCCAGCAACGAAATGTAAAATGGGTACACTATAAAATCCATTACGTTTTTGTTATTGTTCATTACTCTTTTGATTTGATTTTTGTTAGGGATTTGATGGTACTTATCCTAGGTAAAAAAAAACATGATAAGACGTTAATATTCTTATTTAACAGTATTCAATATCCAAACATACAGCATCTAAAAATCCTGTAGGCTGGAGCAAATCCCCTTCATGTCTGGCCCAAGCAAGAAAATATATAATGCTAATGATATGGGCACAACTGCCCAACTTTCGGCGACCATTGTATGCAGCTATATATAACTTATTGTTGTAGGGTAGGTAGGTAGGTTAGGTAGGTAGGTAGGGTAGAGTAGTAAAACTACCCTACCTACCTAACTTTCACCAGCTTTTAGCATCAAATTCTGCTGACGGTTCTGGGTTTTTTTTAGCCATCTCCTTTCTTTATGGGCGGGGCTTCAGAATGATGTACTGTATACATGGTAACTGTTATGGCGTCAGTGTCCCTTCCACCCTGTATACTAATTAAGTGATTATGCTTACATTATTTACCTAATTGTAATAATGAACCTTTTAATGTTTTATTTTATTTTATTTCTGTAGCTTAATATACATGGCGGTGAAAGTAGGAATTTTATTGAAAAACTAAGAAAAGCCAGTGAGTAATCTTGACTATCGTAATTTACAAATATTTGAATTGTTGACCAAGTAGAATCTCATATACTTATCAAGTTTTGGGAACACAAAGTTCAAACTCCGTTGCAATCTAAAGGAGGTGGACCAAATACGCCCCAAAGTGTACAAAAATAAACGTATTCAATAATAAAAAACAACAAGCACTTTGGAAAAGATTAACGTACACACGGCGGCACGACGAACTATACATTTCCAATATACCGTGGCCTCGCTTTGTATAGGTTTCCCGTACAATGAGAGATCCGCATAAACTGGTTTTGTATAGCTTGATTGGTCGCCGTGCGTACTATAGACGCGGAAAAAAACTCACAATTAAAAAAAAATTAAATACGCCCAATGTTGCCATATAATTTTAAGAAAGGACAGGGAAAAATAGTAATTAAACTCACAGCGGGCCCAAAAAGCAAAATATTCGCAACTAATCGTAACTTAAAATGTAATACTCGTACATCATTATACAGGGTGTAAACGGACCCGTCACGAAGACGTCAACCAAGCATTATGTACCTACATCAAAATTAGTAACTTTACGCAAAAATTATTGCTGGGAAACGACTTTTTTTTTGGGGTAAAAAATCACGTTTCACGGTAGGAACCGCATTCAAAAAATTGTGATGTTGGGTGGATTGAATTGTACGGGGGTCGTGGAGGTGTTTAAAATAAAGTTAAATTTTATTACATTAAGGCGAGGTTACCCTGATAAACGGCCTTTTATATTGTGTTTTATTCGTAAATAGCACGGATTTAAATTCTGAAAAAAACATATAACATATTTCACACTTCGATCTAGATGTCACGGTGGTCCGATACACGATTACTTGTACTTTACTGCATCCAATTAAATCGCAAAGACAAGTCTAAATTAAGATCTAATTTATTATTTCATTTCAGTTATATTAGATGTTGAACAATAAAACTTATACCATAATAAAGGTTGTAAAAAATGTGACATGCAGCGGTCACCATCATTTGAAATATGAAAATACGTATACCATCAATTCCAACCCCAACTGTTTTCATCATTTCATTCGCTCGCAACGCGTCCTTTAGTCCCGAGCGGAACGCGTTGGAGGAAGGACGTGTGTCAATTTTGCGAACCCGCCACCGGCACCGCCCCGCTAAGTTCTGTTACGAGTTGAGCCAAAAATACTTTGTAAAAAATAACCTTTATTTTTAGTTTTCACATAGTTATAGTTAGTTTTTTTAGGTACTTAGTTATAATTTTGTCGAAAAAATGGGCAAAACTAGAAAAAATAAAAACTTGTCATCGCTGGCTCTACGAAGGCTGAATAAACAAAAAAAGGATGCTTTGATAATATTATTATTATTTACCTACATTATATTATATTATATAATGCCATAATATAATCTCAATATGTATAGCAGCATTTGTATAGGTACCTAAGCTTATAATATTTGTTATTTACTACTGATATGTCCGTTTTCACTTATCTCACTCCTAAATAAATGCCCAAATAAAAGCGAGAATTTTCTACGTGGGAGTTGAATTTCAACAGGCAATATTTAGGCATTCATTTAGAAGTAAGACAAGTATCATTACGCATTAGGTACCTACTTACAGCTACCACAACACAATAAATCATGGTGTATGCAACGATTGTGTAGGTCTCGTCTTTACCATGTAATACGGGCAGCACACTCGTGTCATAGATAGCAGGTCAGACGAACTCCGCAGTTTAGGTATGAAGATACAAGTACTACTGCGGGTCCGTTCGAACGGACTTATTCAGTAGGGCCGCGCGGTCAGCCTCGCGTTGTTTGTCAAGTCATTCCAGATTTGATACGAATTTACCTACCTACCTATCCACCTAAAAGAGATATTTCATTTCATACAAAATGTAGGTGCACAATAACGTATGCCGTATGCCTATCTTCTTAGGTTCAAGTATCTAACCCGTAAAGACATTGTAAAATAAAATAGTTCTCTGATCTACATACTCATACTAAAGTAAGCACCGAGCCTAGGTTTATTTGAAACGTTATTTGTCCACAAAAGTACAGTACCTAATAGGCAACGTAGTCAGAAGGTACATAAGATAAGAGTTACGCGATAGAAAGAGAGGCAGCTTGTAGGTGAATATAACTATAGGTAACTAGCGCTGTACGGCCTGAATTGCATTTTATTGTGTCACGACAAAAGTCCAATTTATGATTTTGCGGAGTGAATCTTCTGTACTTATACTATTATTTATTCTGCGGCCATAGTGTAGAAATGTGACAGTATGCCCATTTCGTACAAATATTATTTATAATTTTCGTTAACGTTTAGGTTCAAGCTCGTTTTTGCGCAGAATCAACCCCCTTAAATGCCGTTATTGGACATTTAATTTCAACTATTGTGTCCTTTCCAACTATACCGTCGGGTGTAGCCCCAATAAATGGGTATTTTTCGTCAATAAAGGCCACAGGGCTCGATCACCATATTTTCTTGTCGTTCCAGTTGCTGAAGCACCTGTTTTTCATTTTCCACGCCATGACAAAATGTGAGAAATACTTTTTTATAAAAAGGGTGTAAAAAGACCCTTAACGAAGCCGAAAGGCACTTATTCTCCCCGTCATGGCGATCATTTTTTTGTTCTAGACCATACCTGGGAACCTTCTAGTTACGGAGATATTGGGGGTCAAAGTTCCAACTTTTTCACAAGTTTTTTTTTAAATACAAGGTTTTAATGTTGTAACTTTACTTTAAACACCTCCACGACCCCCGCACTATTCAATCCATCCATCAGCACAATGTTTTGAGTGCGTTACTTTGAGTTTTACCGTAAAATGTGATTTTTCAACCCAAAAAAAAAAAATCGTTTCCCAGCAAAAATTTTTGCGTAAGGTTACTTAGTTTGATGTACCGAATGCTTGGTTGACGGCTTCGTGAAGGGTCTGTTTACATCCTGTATACGGGGACTTTTTTTTTGGGGTGAAAAATTTCGTTTTACGATAAAACTCAATGTAACGGACTCAAAACATTGTGCTGATGGATGGATTGAATAATACGGGGGTCGTGAAGGTGTTTAAACTAAAAAAAATACATTAGAAACATGTATTTAAAAAAAAACCAATGAAAATGTTGGAACTTTGACCCCCAATATCTCCGTAACTAGAAGGTTCCCAGGTATGGTCTAGAACAAAAAAATGATCGCAATAACGGGCAGAACAAGTACCCTTCGGCTTCGTTAAGGGTCTTTTTACACCCTTTATTTTTTTTTACTGTTGGTGCAGTACTTCTGTACAGTTTTCTTTTACAAATTGCGCCAAAATTTGATGCCGTTATTATATTTTTCCTCAATTCTATCCAATCACTGCAATCCCTTTGTAGGACAGTGCTTCTTTCAATATTTTGCCTATCATTTGTCAAGACTTTTAAATTGTTGAGGAAATCTTCCTTGGCTTTTTCTAATTGATCTGGACTCATATCGGGAGCTGAACTTGTAGGCCCATAGTTGTGCTGTGCAGAAGTACCTTCAAATCTTCTTATTTTTTTTGTGGGATGATCTCTGTTCAATTTTCTTTTTAGTGACCTCTTCTTCTCAATTTCTTTCACCTTTCCTCTAGGACTGCTTCCAAGAATTTTTCTTTAGACAGATGAAACCGCAGATTCACTGTTAAAAGAAACCACAGCGGCTGAACATCGTCCTTGATAGCCCCGTCTCAGTGAAAAAGTTATTCTTTTTCCTCCTACAAATTTGGCAATAACGCTATTAAACCGTTCTACTGACTTCTACTACATTTGTGTCTACATCTTCAATGAGACTTCGTACTTTACCTGCTACAGTAGCGATGATAGCATTGATCCGAAAGAAGAAAGTAGAGTTTTGAATTTCTCTCATTGTACTGTTATTAAGATTTTTTTCTTTTGAGCAGTTATAATCATAACAAAGTCGATGATCACCGTAAGCATGCGCCGCCGAATTAGTGATATTTTTATGCAGCAAATGTATAGCAACGTTTTTTGAATTTCCTGCATTTTTGTGAAATTTTATTGATTTTACAATAACTTTTCACATTTGTAAGTGTTTTTCTATCTTTTACTGGATATTTTGTCTCTTTTACAATAGCTCGCAATTTATTACAGATGTTTCGTAGAATGTGATTTCTGCATTCAATTTTTTCTACCGTCGAGTTTAGGTGGTCATAGGGTTTTGCTTCCAACACTTTATTATAAGTAGCTGAGTCTCCAATCATTCTTGCATATATTAATCCATACATTTCAACTGATTATTTAAAGCCTTCAGTAATTATGTCAGCTTCCATGGCACTAGAGGATCCGTTATAATTTTTATAACATGCGTGATCTTTAGGCGCGAGTCTTTTGGGCTCTGGCACAAACCAGACAGTATTTGTTTTTCACTCCCATATAAAGCACTTCTCCGAATTGTTTTCCTATGATTACTGCTGTCCCTGACATTGATCTATAATTATTACCATAAGATCTTAATCCCCAAGCTCCATCAACATACATGTCTATGAGAGCCAATCCCTTTTTCATTCGACCGTCAGCAATGGCCGCTTCTTTCTCACGTTTGGCAGCCTTTTCCATGGATTCTGCTGCAGTTTTCTCCCAATTTTCATATACAAAATCTTGTAAAATCTTGAAAAAACCGGCACGTCCATAGCAGAAAGTATCTCCTCAAATTGCGGAAATCCAACACCAGCAGCTATAATGCCAGTGGTTGCAGTAACATTTATATTGACATTTTCTGCATTGTCACACTTCTCTGATTCGATCACAATAATTACTTTCCTACAGACGTTCTATTCAGACTTCTGGACAGTTTTCTTTTACAAATTATGCCAAAATTTTATGCCGCTATTATATTTTGTCTTAGTTCTATTTATAAATGCTTAATAGAAAAAAACTAGTAACTAGAATTCGTAGATAAAACGGTTTCGGTTCGGTTAACAACTCTTGCGGGGCGGCTAAGTTCAGCAGCATATGCGTTCTCACATAGTGTACCATCTCAACAGGAATGGTGTTATCAAGGTTGACAATCCAAAAGTGCCTGAAACAGGCCTACTTGAAATAAATGTTGTGATTGATTTTGAAAAGTGTTTACTTTTATTAGCAAATCCATTTGATTTAAAAACAAACAAAACAATCCCGTCACGTAAAAAAAAAACATTCAGACGAATTGATAACCTCCTCCTTTTGGAAGTCGGTTAAAAAGAATGCTGACCGCCCAAATAATCTTTCTATTTTTTTTTATTCCAGCCTTTTCCAAAGTACTAAGTAGCTAGTAAAGTACCTATTACTATTCTACAATGAAACAGTTATACTTATATTATAAAACAGTAGCTTAGTACTTAAGGACGCGGCTGTATAACGTGCACAAACATATCCCCTCCACTGTCGCTTAGCGTTCTTTTTACGTGACACCCTTATGGAAAACCGAATGGCGCGCGGCGTGTTGTTTTGAACCCGTATTCATGATCTTAGTGTCAGTCAGATTTTAAATTTACGTTACTCACAAATATAAATAAGTACTTATACCTACTTATTTTTAGTTATTAGTAATTAGGTTCAAGTTTATACAATACGTAGGTACCTAATCTATCTATAACCAAAAGGTACTTTCTAGAAAAATAAAACAAAATAAACGTATACTTATCAATTCAAGTTGATTTACTGCATTGCTCTACTCTGTAACGCAACTTAGTACCTACGCGGGCTTCTCGAGTTCGTGAACTCATTGAGCGCGCGCGATTCCCGCGTCGCGTAATTTGTTACGTATCGCCTCTCCGTCCGGGGGCTGGGGTATGCGATTAATGCATACGGCGCTCGGGTTAACCTCGCCTTAAAAACATGTATTTAAAAAAACTTGTGAAAAAGTTGGAACTTTGACCCCTAATATTCCGTAACTAGAAGGTTCCCAGGTATGGTCTAGAACAAAAATGCAATGACGAGGAGAACAAGTGACTTTCGGCAGGGTCTATTTACACCCTTTATTTTTTTATGTTTCCATATCCATCCATAAATCATCTAATCTTATCCATAAATCGAACTATTTATTATTGAATCATTAGTTCAAACTAGTCGACTACATATCGTTTAAGTAGACAGTTAATTATCGTTTAAGTAACTGTAAATTATCTTTGATTGTGTGTTCAGATTTATTAAAGTAGGCCCATTTTAATGTTCAAACGTACCAAATAAACACTAATCTTAGTTTAAATGAAACAGGCAGGACTATGAAGGACGGACACGTAGACCGGGCGAATCACATGGAAATATACAATAAATACGAAAATATGGGCAAGATGGGTAACATACTATTCATATTATAGTTTTTTAATTTTCTTAGAGAACTGGCTAGTACAAGCTGGAAAAGAGGTTCTACCATACACCTGTTTAAAGTGTAGCATGCATCTTTTGGCGCTTGAGAAATTGTCAGGAGGGGGGGTACTGTTGGTAAACGTTTTTGAAATAGTCTGTGGCAATTGTATTGGCGGCGCTACACTTGAACCGACCTCTCTGTGCAGACAGAAAAATGCACAACTAATTTACCAGTTTGACATATCGATGCAAATTTTCTTGACAAGCAACGCCACCTTGAACTGTTACCGTACTATAGTCCCGACTTAAACACACGTCAATTGGCAAAGCGAAGTTCATGCAATTGTGTTCCTTATAGTGCATGCTACAAGGATATTTATACCTACTTTTTAATTCTTTTAGCAAAACTTTTCAGTATTTTGTTCTATTTTAGGCGCTAATAGGGCAGAGCAGTCTAAAAAGGTCACTATTCAGAATGAACGTAATGCTGATGATATAGATATTGAACAACCGCAAAGGGTGAGTACCACATAAAAACACAAACACAAAACAGGTCCACTCAAATCTGTGTGGTTATTTCTTCAAAAGACCATCTCAGACATTAATCTGCATGGTTCTCATATAATATGAAATAAATAAATATGATTTATGAATAAAAAAATTGAATTATTGGAGGTGTCGTGACAAAGTGAGCAGCAGTGGCCCAGTGGAAAGTAGTGTTTCGATTTCAGACCGACAATTTACTTTGTATGTAAATTATTTCATCTCTACTGCTCTTAAAACGTCGAAGGAAAACATGTTAAAAAAACTGCTATATCTATAAACAAAAAAAAAACGACGAATTGTGACACCTACCAACGCGCACTAGGTCTGTTGGATTACGAGCCACTCGGTGTGTCCCAGCATTTGAAACATTGGGCTGATTATGCTTTGCCCCCAATAATCCAAAAATCCTTAATTTTATAAACTTTATGTATGAACGAAGAAGGGGGCTTTTCACTTGGCATCTCTAACAAATCAGCTTTTGTTTCAATGTCTTGTCCGTTTTCACTATCAAATTATTATTTTTTTTACACTTTGCCCCACATTAGGAATTTCTGCTGTATCATGGGAGCGTTTACAAACACAAACAGCCAGCCACTCTGAACAACCTGTAGGCCATACAAAAATTTGTTCCGTGTAGGGACCAAATCCACAACACATGACGTAGCAGCCAATCGCTTAGTCGCTGCGCCAACCGTGCCGTCAAATAGTCCAATGCATCTCTACATGGCAGCCAAAGTACTTATTAAGTGTCCCCATCATTTGAGCCCACCAAAACTGACCTTTGGATCACTATTCGATCTTAAAAAAGAATCATTCCTATTCACAGTACAATGTTGAAGACCCAAAACAAACGAGAAATTTTCAGCAAAGCACCCAAAAGGTAGATGTCACAGTTCTCTGGCTAGCGTTAAACGAAGAGTGTGAAGCCATGTTAGACCCCGAAATACAGCGCGTGTACGTCGCGTATACCTTCCTGGGCAGGACTGGCGCGGATCTCGAGACCCCGGTCAGCTTACCCAAGCCTAAGCATTATGTGGAGAAGTGCTACTTCAACTTTAAGAAGAGTAAGTATTGATTCTTGGTATTTTACGAGAGGCCATTTTAGAGTGCCTTGTAATTATTTAAGGGAGGACCTTTCGACCAGAATTGTGTATTGAGTGGTGGGCATTGCCTAACGGATATTGTCAGACTTCTGCGTGTACAGATCGAGCGGTAAACTTCAATGAGGCAGGATTCTGAGACGGCAGGCGAAGTAACGCTATTTTGGCATAGTTTTGCTACATGTGTTGCCCCGTCAGTCTCATGGTCGCAAGCGCCACTGCTGATCGTGGGGCTCTGTTTTTGGGCAAAGTGTTATTGGGTATTTCAATTATTAATTTCATAGTAGTAGCCCGGAATTTGACTATGTTATACAGTTCCTCGGAAACCATGTCAAGCCATTGTCCTCCGTTCCATCGAAGTTATGGCGAGGGGAGAAAGAGTGCACCTGTGTCGGCGCACACACTTGTGCAGTATAATATCTCCTGCGTACTACGGCTAGAGTCTGTTGAGCCGGCCGCCTTAATCTAAAACGATCCGGAGCTGCAAGGCGCATTTTGAGAAAAGGGCCTTTTGGACTCGTACGAGACCAATTTAGTTAATTAATTATGTCTTTTTTGTTTCCCCGCATTGTTGTTTTTTTTATTTTTGTTTTATTGTATGTCCTGTGTGACTCCAATATTTTTTTTTTCTTAAGAGGACTATTTACATGTAGGCACCATGTTCTAGCATTTGAGCTGGACGAGACGGATGTTCTGAAGATAGGCCACATGTCCCGGTGTCGTTCCGGCAGCACGGTCGCCAACGAAAAAGACTGCATCGTCTTCTCCGTGGTCAGTGAACCGGCTGATGACCCACTGGGGATTGAGAGCTGTGAAGATATTGGGTGAGTATATTACTGAGCTCAGTTTTGGTTTAGAGTAAAGTATTCAGTTTTTCTTACCCTCACACATTCTTCTTCTACTTGGTGTCGCTGCAACGACAGTTTTTTAATCCGCTTCATAGCAGCTTCTTTGACTTTCATTATCTGTCTGAGCTATTTGACCTTGGCAATTGTTAAGAATTCGCCTGCTTTCATGTCAACCCGTTCTAATTTATTCACGGAGCTGGTGTGTAGGGAATCTAAACGGACGAAAGGTAGCAACTTTTAGAATTGCTCTTTTATTTGATTAATTGGTTGTTTTTTTGGCTAGGTACGCGTTCCTGTACCTGGGGGACTTGCTAGCGTACAGCGCGGGTAGCCGGGGCTACACCGAGGTGATGCCGGTGCGGGCGGCGCACGGCGTGGCCACCGTGTGCGGCGTGCTGGCCGTGCGCATCGACGGGCTGGACGTCGTGCGCCGCTGTCAGCAACTGACGCGCAGCGATGTATGTATACGCAGTATCCGGTACGAGTCGGAAACATTGAATGCTTTTAGAGTTTTGTGGAATCGGCTTAAGCCGCGCAGAAAGAGCTTTATGTCCATGCAAAAACAGACGACTTTCGTCTCGTTCCGGTTTCTCGAAATCGCGCCGGACTAAATGTGACACCAAATCGGCTCAAGCCTCGTCAATAAGTGTGCTGTCCCTTAGTGTGGACACCACCTCGAAAACGCAACTGGCAAAAACTGTCATAACTTAATAACACACAGCATCATTGATAATTCCGAGACCCATCATGGGTTCGATCCAATTTTTCCGAAAATTGTCTTTCGTAGACTTTAAATATTTAACTGAAGCCTATAATCAATATTTCATTGTAGCGAAATCCGATTATAAACATATTGCTTACAACACAACTATTTTTCGACAAGATTTAAACTCTTGTAATATTTATTCGTTGATATTTGGCTCAGTCAGACAGAATTACAGACATGTGCGTCCGGATTCCGTAACATTGCGTATTTACGTATCCGGGTTTCATTCAAATACAGTCCGTCTACGCAGACACATAGATATACGCAATAGTAATTCTTACACTACGAAAATCACCCTTACCGTCACGACATAAAGGTGCTATCAATCGCCAATCTGTCAATTTGTTACTACTGATGTGCGGTTGTCTGTTCATAGATTAAAACTTTTTCTTTTCTTTTCAGCTATTACGTCCTTCGTAACTGTCATGTGTCAACAAATATCTCTGTTGCTTTTGTATCCTGTTATACGTATTTATGTAAATTTATTAAAGTTGTTTATTTATTCATGCGGTTTTCTTATTGGTTTTTAATATTTTTCATTTTCTTAGTTTATTAAGTCGATGCTCTCTTTTGTGTTTTTTTTTTAAAGTAGGTTTAATTTGGCAAAAAAGGATTTTATTTTACTATTTGTGGGAACTGGGAACCCGTTTCTTAATGACATAGACAGAAGTCTTCGTCGCCACTCATTTGTCACTAGGTGTGTCAATAACGCTTGGCACTTGACGCCCAGACGGGGAATTGCACACTATGCGGGCCCAAAAGGGCGATACATAGTTCAAATACCACAAGAAAATGAAACTCATTTACGCTTACCAGGGATGTGTAGTCGTAAATTATATTTAAGATTATGTAATCGCGGAAAAACAATCAGCTGTGCCATACAAATGTCAATGCCTACTCGACACAAGTGTATGGGACAGCTGATGTTTAGTCGCCATTACGATGATTGTCCTATGGATGAAGTTGTTCAGTTTGATGGCCTGTACCATACCCTGGAATACCCGTACAATCACACATTTCTGGCACAAACTGTATATCTCAATTGATGCAAAAACATTCCGCGATCGATTCAAGTGGATTCCAATACAAACGCGATAGGATATTGGGCGTTAGGAACGTAGATCGAAATACTTGCGAGTGTACGCAGTCACGGGTGTGTTTAGACGAGAGACGCACGCGCGCGCGTCGACACCAATCGTTCGGCGATCGAACCGTTTCGTAATACTCCTGTAATAGTCGCTGCTGACCCCATTGACACGACCTCTCATGTGTACATAACCACATCCCGACCATATGTGTGTGAAGTGAAGTGAACGATAACAACGATTGTCTCTACACTAAACGAACACAGGATTTTTGTAGAAAAACAAAAAAAAATAACTAAAAAACATACATAAACGAAATACCAATAAACCATGTAAAACACTTCAGGTATTGTACATAACACGCTGAAAATAAGAAAACTTGCACTAGCATCGCGATGTAAATATAAATATCTATGAAAACAACGTTATAAATGTACAGCCACAACATTCGAGACAGCTGTCAACAAAATTAAAAGTATTCGTAATAAACATATTACTCTGAATTATAAAATATTCACTAAAATATAAATAAGACATCGTTTTTACTTAGGGAATATAAATTATAGCAATTAGTGTAGGATACAATACAGACATAGAAATTCACATTGATGAAATTACAGATTTGAAGATTTGTTAGGTGTCGCCATAATTGATAAACCTATAATAGTTCTCATATACAACAAGGAAACGTGAAAAACAATCATCGATTTTGGTACATAGGCAATCATTTTCAATAAGTTCTCAGATTGTTTGATCTAGCACTTTACACAGTTACTCGTCAAGCTGTTGTTGCTAAGTGCACATAATAGCTGTTAACTGTCGTTGTACCTTCACCATTGCCAACAACTATCTACTATCAAACATCATTATCACTGCACTATTTAGTGTCTTGGGGATGTGTGAGCGTCTGTATCTCACGTCTATCGTCACCAAAAACTTTTATTTCTTTCATTTCATCTTGTATACAAACGATTGGGAGCACTGGCATACATTTATTGCTGTTTCCGTTCAAAATTAATTCTGTCTTTCATCTAAAATGTCGTTGGAAATAAAAAGCGTCCCACATAGAAACTAAACGTAATAAGATCGATAATATTTCATTTTCCCAGTCTTGTCTCTCTAAGATTAATCGGTCAATCAATCTGCCGACTGCATAGGCGCTTCGCGTCCTTGCCCCAGTGCCGTGCCAAAGACGCGGACGCATTTAGACCGGCCTACCCGGCCTGTCTTACTCCCACAAACTTTCTTCGTACTCCAAACAATGTATAATGGACCTTACTACCCCGTGATAAGAGCTTCGACATTCGCAAAGTTTTATTCGCAGTCTTTTTCTTTGACAAACTTTTTCTCGTCGTTGATCAAGGGATTGTAGGTCTTATTGCTTCGTTGTAGGAGAGATTGGAAGTGTAGTGGTAAAGTTGTGGAGTAGTAAACAGAGAGGAACGCGGAGCTGATTGGCGCGCCGTACACTGACATTTGGACGTCGAACAGTTCTTTCGATCTTAGTATCAACTTTTAGAACTGTCGTTCGCATGACATCATCTGTAATCAATAGTTTATTATTTGCTTTTTTTTTTTCTTATAATTTTTGGGTAGTGTTATTTCTTAATTTTCTTTGATCTTCGATCTTCTGGCCAGGTGTTTACCCTGGTTGTCATGCTGTTTCTATAGTAATGTCTAAATCGGCAAAGTCTTTGTCTACTCATTCCACGCCGGGTTTAATGATCAGGAAACTAGGTCAATGCGGTTCTCGTAAATAGGCCATCTGTCAATCACTGCGCATGGGCACAGCCCTCATGACATTTTGTCATAATCTTTATGAAATCTGTTTCCGATTCACAAAAGAAAAATTTTGGTCGTTACTAGATTTTATTTTTGGGTATGGCATTTTTATTTCTAACTAGTTTATGCCCGTGACTTCGCCCGCGTGTTTGTAAAACATTATTCCGCAGGAATTAAGGTACTACCGGGATAAAAATATGCCTGCCAAATTTTATCAATTTCTGTTCAGTCGTTAAGGCGCGAAAAGGTAACAAACATACCAAACCGAGTTAGTTTATATATAGTAACCATATTCGAAAATGTTTTTAAATGAATTATGATTCAATTTCCATTCATGAACTTTGCAATAAAACACAATTTGCTTACAATATCGCAGTCATGTTTATTCTATAACATGCTTAAATACCATTAGACTAAACAAATTGTGAAAATAATTTGTAAGATCTATGTAGCAGGAAGTTTCAAATGCAGTCTTTTTAAATAATGAGACGTTTCCTGCTCTGAAAAATTAGAGGAAGCTGAAGGAATATGTAGAAAATGTATACTAGAAATCAACAAGCTAATACATTATCTGAATACGGAATCTGTTGGAATCCCACTTTATATGAAAGTTCACATCTCTGACTTAGTTAAAGTGGTTTTAAAAAGTTTCAAAACTATAATTATGACAAATGACGATCGATTATAAACAGCTGATAATAATTTATTCGTTGTATCCGCATACATTTGCGATCTCACTAGCGACACATTTACTTGAAAAGTTGCTGTCAGATGAGGTAAAGACTTCAAATTAAAAGAAGAGCTAGAGAGAAATATAGATTTCAAAATATTTCATGTGGATCATTTGTCAATGGGACCGCACATTAAGAATTAACTGGACTGGACCTGGAGAACATAATTGGCTATTATACGTATCTAACTAATATATCGAAGTTCCCCGTCATCAAGAGGCAATGAGATAATCTATCAGGCATGCTAGTCTCATCCGCAGGTCTCTCAGCATGATGCTTGGTTTATAATTAACTGTGCAGCGTGACATTTCCGGCTGGGACTGTGCTCCGAGTGATCGTGATGTATCGAACGATATCTCATTAGTGACATGGTTGTTCTAGTCAGTACAGTACAGTGATGCATGGTTGTTTTGGCGCTTGAATGACGTTGACAGGAGTCTGCTGAAACTTTTGAAATTGTCTGTGGAGTTGTATTTAAAAAAAAAAAAAAACAAGATGGCGGTGTCAGTTATGATTTTGACCGCGCGTCAAAAATCTATGTACTCAATACTCAATTCTTTATTGCATTCCACAATGTTGGCTTAGGTGGTAGACATTTTTTAAAAGAAACAATCGTGGACCCTGTCGGGCACAGCAAAAGAAAGATAATAATATTTGGAGATGAGGACTTATCATTAAGTTCTACTACTACTTCGTAGTACTGTCTTTGTCAACGTCACTGTCTTTTGCTGGTTCATGTTGTTCTAGGTTGAAAATTTAGATCTGCACGCGTAGCATGACCACCGTAGAAACGACAAAATGACCGATAGTGTTGACAAAATGACAGATTTCTTTTCACAATCTGTCATTTTGTCGATTCTTCCGTCAACGAAACCCGTTTCTACGTTGGTCATGCTACGCGTGCAGGATTGATACTGTATTGTATATTTGAAGAATCCTTTTTGATCTGGCTATGTCATTTTGATAAATTTCCAGTTTCTATCATTACTTTTTCGATATCAATATTTCTTGCAATCTGAGGAGCATTGCTGAGTTATCTGTTTCGCGTAGATTATGCACTTTTTTAAGGGTCTGATTTGAGGATGTCTATTTGAAGTAGGCCTTCACAATAGTAACCTTCTGCGATGAAGAAACCCACAAAGATCTATTCCAGTTAATAAATAAATAAATTAAATAGTTTTTCTAAAATATTTGGTCGTTTAAACTGTCTGTTAAATTATCGCCACGGTGACCAATGATTTGTGTTGTGTTGAAAATGGTAATTTGTTAGATATTTAGTATCTGCTTTCGAAACTTGTGAATTAATTCTTGACAGCGACAAGTTTTGTATTATTTTATTTGCTAAGATTTTAGTACTCTTAAAAACTACACATTGAATAGTAAGTATCGGATATGTTATAACTTTAAGATTTTTTTTTAATTATGAAAGTGGACTGTGGGCACCCAGCTAGGAATAATGACAAGGGCATTTGTGGCCCAGTCTATCAGCCTGACCTGTGTGGGTCGTGGGTACAAAACCATGCAGACACTTCGTAATTTATTTCATTACCACGCTCTCAAACCGGTGAAGGAAAACGTCGTCGGGTAACAGGCCTGTCTCATTTGAACCAAAAATTCGAAGACAAGTGACATCTACGCACGCGCACTGGTCCCGCGTGGTTGTTTATGGCCTCCTCTCTCTGACAGAAACGAGGCCACTCTCAGCACTGAGAACGTAGACGGAGGATGATGATGCATCCGAATTTCATAATTACCCACGCCATAATTCCATTCAACCTGGTTGGCGACACTTTCGTCGTGACTCAGTAACCCGGAGTGTATTTACACATATTTAGAGATGCGCTTGCGTCGTAGGCGGCGCTAAGAATAACCGCACCTATTTCAAGTTCATATATTTATTATGTCGCACTGATCTGTTATTGAATAGAGAAATTGGCGCTGATGATTTTGCGTGATTTTGTAACAACTAGTGTTCACTTTCGATATATTATAAGAAGCTGTGGTGAAACATTTCGTGCCATGTCAGTGAATGAATTTAAATGAATAGATTTCTATTTTATAGCATCGATACTAATATTATAAATACGAAAGTAAGTTTGTTTGTTTGTTACCTTCTCACGCCTAAACCACTGAACCGATCATCCTGAATTTTGCATATACGTTGTCAGGTGTACAGAGACGGACATAGGATATCTTTCATCTCGACAAAAAGTACTGTTCCCGAGGAAAACAACAATAACGTTCTTATAATAATAGATGATAAATTCTAAATTAACGCGAGCGAAGTCGCGGGCAAAAGCTAGTAATCTATACATAAACAAAATCTTCTCCTGTCCTAATTTATTCGCCTTTTATAATCCAGCATAGCTTTAAAAACACCTATGCGCTCGATGCAGATTGATGATTTGTTATGTACTAGTAGTTAGTGAGCGCGTTGGCGGTGTATGTTTTATTTTTTCTATTTATTGCACCAGCATTTTGAAACGAAACATTCTCCGGATGTTTTCTTCCTCCAAAATATTGATTAACGCTTTAATAAAAATAGTCTTAGTAGGTATTTATAGGATTATTCAAACAGAAAGATTACTCCCGACATCTTCAAGTACGGCATCAAATCACAGATGTCAGAACTAAGCCTCCCAAACATTTTAATAATCAGTAATCTTTTCCAGCTGTTCTGTGTCTTTCCCCGCCCGGCTATTCCCAACATTCCTATGCCAATCTAACCCTGACGGCCTGACGTCCACATGGCAAGCTCATCCCGTTAGGTACATGTCCCACTGTCGACAAGAAAGCGATGATCTATCACAATGTGCTTGAAAAGATCATAGATCCCGTATACAGGAAAAAAAAATCTATTGCGAATGAAGTCTGGAGCCCGATTTTGACAAAAACTAAAACTGCATCATTGGATTTTTTTTAATCAATATTTTTTTAATTTTCATCAAAATCGGGCCCGAGACTCCTTTGGGCATTTTTCGCTATTCCTCATAGTTTCGGATTTGACCAACCACGCCAATTCGAAAAATTGACTCTGTATAAAAGTAATATACACTTATGATCTAATCCGGATGCTAGTTGATTTGCTGTTGCTGTTGTTTTTACAGTATTAATTTATTTATGGAACTCGAAGTTGTTTTAAGCAATATTATAATGTGTACAATGTTGGTCAACATACAGTGACATTTAGGCTATAAAATCTTACCTTTTGTAACAAAAATGTGTGTCTAGCAAATAACATTTGATTTGATTGTTTACACCACGGACGAAAACTCTGTCAAACAAACACTTCCTATTTACTCCGTTTTATATCGGGAACTCAACACAATCAGTAAACATGGTAAATATCCCGTTTCTAGAATTAATGATAATGTTAGTGCCCATGACAATTTAAAAAACTTATAATTCCTTTTTAGTAGGTAAACCTCTACCCGCTACTCGCTAATCGCTGACGGTTAGACATATGCCTAAATCCGATAAACCGGATGTCACTGAATAGCTATCGTGTGTGACGTGACTCCAGCCGCCATTCGGTAGAAGTGCAGCCGACCTTGCAGCTATTTGTGCAAGGTCATAGATTGCACATTAGAACTTTTATTAGGTATCTCTTTTAATTTTGTAATTTACGTAATATGTTCAGGGACATCATGGACAAGATTAATGATTAAGGGAACGATGTGCGCAGGAGTGTGACATTAAAAATTTAGAAATAAGAACGGGTTTGTGCTCAACAATTGATTCTCAATTTGGGTAAAAGGATTCTTCTTAATACATTCCAAAACAGGATTGTTACATTCCTCTGCCTTTTATTTCTTGTTCATATGGTTTTGTAAACAAATGGCAATTTTTACATGTATACGTAAGTTTTACCGATTTACTATGGAGATACAATGTTTGTCAGTATCTTTAAAATGCTATGCCAGAGTTCAGGCGTAACGGTTTATTAATTAAGATGTTGATAGCTGCAATCTTTGCCAGGCACCTTCAGGAATGTTTTGATCGAAGAATGAAGTAGATAAATAGCCCTTCACAAGGTAAACAAAGATAAGAATCAGTCATCGTGATAGATGGTCGAGGATATTGTAAACACTGCTATACATACATACAGAGTTACGACTGACTGACGCCTAGGTAATTAATTTTATTAACAATACGATGTCTGGTGATAAACTAATTATATACCTCTGAACTAAATAATTAATAGCCCTGTCAATCTGATTTACACTCAGTTAAGACCGTTTTATTATGTGCCCATACGCAGATAAAAAACATGAGTTACGCACGTGCTACGAGTCTCGTAGGCGAAGCGTCGTAGCAATTTTGTCGTAGCTGTCGTAGAGGACCTACGGTGCTACGAGACAGACGCCTACGAGTCTCGTAGCGCTGTCGTTGGTCAATGCATTCTTATGTTATGTGCTCAAAATACATACATATATCTTTAAGGAATGCGCGAAGGTCCTTTAAAACCATCTTCATCTTAAAATCATCAGTTCAAAAATCTCAACGTTTTGAGATTCTAATCCACGCCCTTGCCAAAGCAGTTCGGTTAACGTCGCGACTTTTCTTTGTGTCTCATGTAGCTTCTGCCCTCGATCGACCGAGCTTGTCCCTTCAACCTTCGCCTTTTTCAACAATATGCCAATAATCTATCGAATAGAACAAGCAAGTTCAAGTATAGTCCACTATTTGGCAATGTCCGCTGGCACTCCGCTCCGCTTGCGCCACACGCGGGCGCAGCCGACCGCGGTGCATTCGTATCATTCTTCACGAATTAACTACGTGCAGGTGTGAAGGGGATATTGCCAAAGCGCATGAGACGATGTCGATGAGTCAGGGGAAGTGGAAACTTTCGCAAGATAAAAGATAGTAGTCTTAAAGTAGATGTTTGGAAAGCTTCGTAGGTATTGGCAGCAGCCGCGCGTGTATGACGAGATGTATAATCGTGGACGTAGCAGAAGGAGCAGACGCGCGTGTATGACTAGATGTATAATCGTGGACGTAGCAGAAGGAGCAGACGCGCGTGTATGACTAGATGTATAATCGTGGACGTAGCAGAAGGAGCAGACGCGCGTGTATGACTAGATGTATAATCGTGGACGTAGCAGAAGGAGCAGACGCGCGTGTATGACTAGATGTATAATCGTGGACGTAGCAAAAGGATTATTTAAGGATACGCAGCAGGTGGCGTTCTGTAATTTAACCAACCTACCCCAACCTAGGAAAAAGGCGTGTGTTTATTTACGGCTATTTTGTATGATACGGATTACCTACTCTATCCATCTATGCTTCTCTTAAGTTAGTCTATTCATAGGTAGTCAGTAAAATTCGCTTTGAACGAAAGACCACGCATTCTGACCCCGTAGCAATTGTCTATCATTCCAATTGTAATGATGTGTAGGTATTTAAGGTTGATGTTTCTTGTATTTTATTTGTAATTGTACTGGCTTTATACAGTTTAGCTAGATCAAGAGAAATTCTTCTACAGTAAATTGTTTATTCAATGTTTGAAGTCGGTGTCTCTTATCGATTATACAATTTACGCTCTACATTATTGTGTACATAAATTAAACCGTCTCCTAAATCTTAAAACGTAAGTATTTATAATGAGGCGCTCACACATTCCCGAGACTGTCACAGACTCCAATGAGATCACATCTATTCCCAACAGTGTACAACGATCAGCTGTTACGTCGAGGCAGGTTCAATATTCCCGTCCGTCTTACTTTTTATAAGAGTTTTCATAATTTATTTTGGAACATAGGCATTAATAACCGTGTAAAGTTTATTTCTGAAAGTTTCATCACCTAAGTTTACGTCCTGAAGGTGAATTAATTCAGTCTAGTCTATACAACCGTCAGCCTTGTGATAATTCCAGTCAGAACCTTGTTATCAGTTTTGTGTTGGACATGGCCGATCTCATAAAACTGCATTTTTGAGGGATAATAGCATTACTTCCAGAGGAGGGTGATCTATGTGTGTATCAGTGAGTTTCAACATCGCAAATGACATTTATTCGCTACTGAAACTACGATCAGCTGTTACATTAGATAGTCGAGACAGGTTCAATATTCTCGTCTGTCTTACTTTTTATACGAGTCTTATTTATAATCGCTGAAATCTCAATGACTGGCTCGATGACGTCAAACACAAGCGGTTGGTTTACAAAATGATATGATAGAATTTTAACAAGATTTATTAACGTCTATAAATTAAATAAAGTGAGATTTCCTGCCGCTAATGGCCTTTAAACTATTTTAAAAGAAAACGGAAAACTTAAATTAAATAAAAAATAAATTTGCTAAAGTTAAGGTGAAAAAAAAAGAATGATGAATAAAACTAAATAGGTACATATTGCAATCGCAACTTTGATTTTATTTGCAGATAATGAAAATTAGCTTAGAAAAATACTTAAACAAAACGAACTGCCTAACGAAACGCATGCTCACGAAGCGAACACAGTGAAACAAGTAACAAAACAAGTGACAAACGAAACAGTGCCAGTGTTACAGTGAACACACACACATACACACTATAAATATTGTATAGCAATAGTGCACACACACATACACCATGGAACACGACACTCACGACATTTTGACCGCGGAAGCGATAGGTCAGTGGAAACTTGGGATGAACAATGATAGCAACGTAGATGATGTAGAGAACTTAACAGTCTTCAGTAGTACAATCTTAGATTTTGATGTAGAAATAATATTTGTGGAACTGGCAGAAGCTTGACAGAAATCTAAATCAACAGATGAAATTATCTATGCCGATGCCACCTGAAACAATAATGACTAATGTTAACTAGACGTTATTTCCACAAATATGTACTAAACTACCAAAAAAAAATACCATTTACTTCAAACAAATCTTCCACTATAGCATAAGTGTTTTCCTTTTACTTTTCATAACTAATTATGATTTCAATTATTGTCCTATTGAAGTAATTTAACAGGACAATAATTGAAATCATTGTTCCTCTTAAAAGTATTAATTGGACTTAAACTATAACGTATGGTTTCTTTTCTAACAAAATTAGTTCTCAACGCTGACCGACTGTTAATACTATTTTCTTGCCTTATCTTTTCCTTTCTACATAACGACTATACAAAACTAGTCTTCTATTAGGATTAAGGTCAATAGATAAACTGACTTTTATCTTATTCAAGAAAACATTTTAAGCGACAAAATTGATCCTATATCACATAAGTGTTTGTCTTCAAACAATGGCATGATGTATTCTGCCAAAGCAGTTATTAATACATTTCTTATGGAACTTATCCATTCGTTTCAGAAGTGAGAACAATGCAAAACAAACAATGACGACTTGGAAATCTTTTGTATTTGATTACTTACTCACAACACAATCAATACTAAGATAATTGGCGAAAATATTCATAATTATAAGATTGACCATGCCTATCAATTTAGACTATGCTAGAACACTAGGTTTACAAATCTGTCAATTTATCTATCGACACGTCCCTTACGAGTATGATGTAGTAGAATTTAAATTAGCTACAGCACTATAACACGAACGATTTTCTTAGATTTCAATACTTACACTCTACACCAACTACACTTTTAACTTTATGACTAATATCTACTATAATGGCCATTTTAACTGTTCTCTCATAATAATAAGGTTGTGGATTAATCTTACTTGTGTTTACTCTAAGTGCATTTTCACTATGTTCCTTTTCGCTGGCTCGCGTATTTATGTTGCAAGAATCACTTGATTTATTTCGCGAATGTCAGGAACCTAACTGTGCGTATCCATTGTTGTAACATTCGTATATTAAAACATGTTGTTATGTACAACATATTTTAATGTCAATGTTTCTCTAGTGTGACTCACAGTAAGGTATACAGTAATGCTCATGATTTTCGGGAGACCAGTTTTGCTACATACATACGAGTCGGTTAAAAGATGCCTAGTGACTTTGCAACTTGCCTCTGTTCTCTTGTAAAATGTATAAATTCTATGTCTTCCTTCTGTGTTATAACTACTCTTTCTCTGTTTCGCTTTTGTCTTCCTATTGTTTTAATGTTTTGGGCCTGTTCATTGCCTTAAACTGTGATTGACAGTTTGGAATCAAGATGATTTAGGACTCGCGAACCATTACCTGGTGCCATAATAAACTTTGTAAATCTTGCTAAAGTAAGTAAGTACTTGAACTATTCATAGAACATATTAATTTAATACAGTAAAACCTTTTTGTGAGCACAAACGTTTTTATAGTAATCCCTTCGCCTATTCTGAGATTCTCTAACAGAATCAGAGAAATAACTACACTTTAAATCTATATCGTCACTCAGGCCCTCAACATTATCCACTCATTCCTCTAACTCTTCCTGCACTTTCTACTAACCACGTGAAGTCAAGTACCGGTGAGTGACGGTGTTGTGTGCACAGCGTTCGGCGAGTGGTTGTCGCGGGAAGCGGTCCCGGCGCTGAGACCGCGCACGCTCAGCGAGACCAGGGCACGGGCGCGGACGCTGCGGCTTAACATGGATGTGAGTATGAAAAGAGAATTATTTTTTTAATTAGCATATTGGATCTCTGAGGTTTTACAAACTTAGTTGATGGCATGTTAATTCCCAAAGTTCAAATATTCACCTTCTTCTTCGTCGTTTTCTTCATTAGTGAAGGACGTGGCAAATATTCATATAATAGGCTGAGAATGTATTAGGTCAGTATAAGGCCAAGAGTAGAACCCTGTGGAAGCCCTATCAGATTTAGCATGATATACGAAAGCGTGATTTGTTCGTCGTGATGTCTTTATTGCAAATTACTTATACCATTTAGATATGTACTTAGAAGTCATATTATAATATACATATGATTTAAGTTTATGTTCTATAAAGATCTGGCTTCATAGGCGTCCAAATGCTGATTCTCGTACCATATGGTTATAGCACAGGCTAAGTGTGTAGATATACTGTGTATTGTTAGAGCTGTATGACAGATCGAGGATTAACAAATTATTATCAATGGATAGTGTCGTCATATAAACCTCGAATAAACTATCTGCGACGATCCAGGTTGCAGCGGATGCCAAATCCATGCCATTCATAAATTCTTGGGATTGGATTCTAATGCTACGTTTGCCAATGATTCAAGGAATGCATGCGTGCAGCATCAATGTATGTTAGGAAAGCATCGACGTCGCTGATTTGTCCTGTAAATGATGAATAGATACAAATTAAAATATCGCTCGTTACTGATTTAAAGTCTGTAGAACCTTATGAATCAATGAATATGTGACCGGTCGAATTTACGCTACGCTTCTCTAAGCTACGATCCAAAGCAAATTTTTAAAGACATTCTTAAGTAAAATTATATCAAACTTAAACCTCTACAAATAGTTTCAGTAGAAAGGTTATAATTGTTGTAACTTTGGTCCTTCGAATGAAAAAGTCGAACTTAAAAATAGCGTTTATTTCAATCAGACCAACACAGACACTTTTGAATGGCAAAAAAAAAACAAAAAAAGCAAAGCTACAATCCCAGTCACAAGGCATAATAACCTGTGAAAGTACTGTAGTTGCACATTCCAAAGAATTGATCTCTATGGAGTAGTGAGTATCATCACTTTTTGTAGGATAAAACTGTTCGAAGCCGTAGAATAAAGTACTTACTTATTTCAATTATATTTATGAAGGTAGAAAAACAATTATAATACTCGTAACTAATACTAATAAGCAGTGCACACAGCTTTTAGCAGATAAACAACTAATGCAGTCATATTGTTGCCAAGAACCAGGATTTGTCGTACAAGTCGTATTTCTATCAGCGAAACTGTTAAAAGCGATACGAATAATGAAACACCGCCGGATGCGCTCGTGTTGCCCGTCGTAAATTCTACTAACGGGTCTTAAACGTGCATAAAACAAGCGCATGTTGTAAGGCAATGACGAAAATTAAGATTTACTAGTTTTTTTTTCAATTTTCTTATTTCATCTTAAAATTGTCTCGTTTACATTTTATTGACCATTTATTTTACTTGCTGTATTATGTGCTGTAAAATAGAATTCTGTCATTTTTGCAATGGTTCCAGAAAGGGTTATGGCCGATAGTAATGACACCGAAAGCTCGTAAATTGTAAAGTGCGTTTTTAAATCCACTTTTCAAGCAGAAAATTCTGGCTGGGGCATTCCGGTCACTTATGTCCTTTAAATACTATGACATTTAAATGATTACGTACTTATTAAAATTTCGATGAAAAGTCTCGAAAAGAATGGAATTCGTAACTAAAGTTACATTTCTCTAGGTCATCGTGATGGTATCCAAAATAGCCGGGTCAACCGTTGTCAATGTCGAAATATTTTTAGTTAACCCAGACTACTCTGCGAATACTTTACGTTTGTACAAGAATGCCGATAGCATTGGCTTTGAGTATGTTTAATTAGCATTTAATTTTACACGTTATTTAGGCATTGATGAATTAATTGGTGAAGGTTAAGATCAAATCAGAATTAAAATAGAAGACTTTCACGACGTATCTTTGAAAGTATTTCTATTGTAATATTTTAAATTTCAAGCTTTCATCAACAAATGTGGTTAATGGTTTTTCAATTTGATGCAAGTTTCTGGTCTCATGGAAAGCAACCTGCTATTTTATATTATTCACCAGACTGTTATTCATCTGCCAGTCACTTGATAGTTTGCTTGCTTAATAGGTTTCCAGCCAAGGTTTTACCCCAACTTATGTTACAGTTTTAAAACCAAAGTTTCTTTCAGCTGTTTTGCGATTCATTGTTCCTATATCGTTTAAAGTGTACGATTTAAACTGTTTGTTTTCATTCTCTTTGTTGAGGTTTAGTTTTAGAGGAGTATGAATTTTTATACAGCCATTTTCTTTTTTAATGGTCCACCTGTAATAGTGAGAACTGAGTGTTGTTTTGAATATCTTCTCTTTTTTACTCCATCATAAAATTGTTTATGGTGAATTTGATAGCAAATTTTTTTTCTCATACAATCTCATATCTAAGATTTCTTTTGCAAGTGGACATTTTCTTTTTTTTTAATCTCAGGAAATAATCATTATAATTATCTTTTTCATAGATAATAAAGGGTGTAAAGACCTTTAACGAAACCGAAAGGCACTTGTTCTCCCCGTAACTGCGATCATTTTTTGTTCTGAACCATACCCGGGAACCTTTTTTTTTTTCTTTATTTATTTAGGGACATTTACCTTCTACTATTTACTTCTATAAGGAACCTTCTATTTACGGAGATATTGGGGGTCGAAGTTCCGATTTTTAACAAGTTTTTTTTTAAATACTACTTTTAAAGGTTTTAACTTTACTTTAATTAACTCCATGACCCGTTTACTATTCAAAGCATCCATCAGCACTAAGTTTTGAGTGCGTTCCATTGAGCTTTACCGTAAAACGTGATATTTACCCCAAAAAAAAAATCGTTTCCCAGCAATAATTTTTGTGTAGAGTAACTTAGTTTGATGTACAGAATGCTTGGTTGACGGCTTCGTGAAGGGTCTGTTTACACCTTGTATGTAAAGTTATTCTGAGCGTATGTTATTTTGTCCACCTGCTAATGCGCTTGTGTGTCATGGGAACTCAGAAAACTTCATGAAGCCTCGACCGACATCCATGACTAGTTACTGTATGTAGGCTAGGGCTGCCCTAGCCGACCGGGACATTTGTAACAGAAGTAAGACAAGGTAAACCATGCAATTTACATGATAAGGCGATGTGAGCAAGAAACATTTTTAGAGAACTTCTGGGTCTATGAAGAGATTTTTTTCGATTTTATTACTTAGAAGAGGCGATGGCTTCGCCTCTTCTAAGTAATAAATTTGCATTTTGGTTGGAGGATGAACAGTGCCAGCCCGAGGCTAGAGCAGAACAGCCACGTTTTAAATTTCCGTTCAAAGCGGTTACGGCATTTCTCCGTCCACACACAGAAGCAGCGTCTTTAAAACTAACCCGAGCTTCATGATTCTGTTCTGATAGACCAACCATCAGAACCAGGACAACAACTGAAATGACTCAATTATCACTTCGTTATCAGGCAACTAAGGCCCATAGATAATTGTGAAAAACAATAATAAACTAATACATATTAAAACAAGCTCGGTATATGACCGGGACACAACGTTTCAAACTGGGATATGTCGCGGTATACCGGGACGTATGGCAGCCCTACTGTAGACGAATACTCTAATTCAAAATTAAAGTCGCAGTATTCATAATTTTTGTTTCACCTTGGTCAGAGCTGCTTAAAATTGCAGTTCGCATAATTAACTAAACGCTAAGCCTTCTAAAACTGAAAATAGCTAAACAAGGAATCACCAACCATAAATCCTGGATCACATGTCTAACAGACAACCAAGGCGTTAAACAATTCAACAGAGATAAGGTTCTAGATATTTGCACAACATTCTATAAGAATCTTTATTCCGATTCATCAAAAACACAATCCATATCCAGTTATTCATGTTCCGAAAATATACCACCCATATCAGAAGTAGAGGTCCGAGATGCATTAAGCACATTAAAATATAACCGATCCTGCGGCGAAGATGGTGTCAGCACCGAAGCCCTAAGAATGGGTGAACCATCTCTCCTCTTTTACCTTACAAAATTGTTCAACGGTATTCTTCGTACCGGTAATCTTCCATCGAATTTTTGCCATTCCAATATTATACTCCTCCATAAGAAAGGCGATAAGTCCGACATCAATAATTATAGGCCAATCAGTCTAATTTCTCATATTTATAAAACCTTTATCAAAATCATTGAAAAACGCATAGCTGGCCAGTTAGATCTTAAACAACCTCCAGAACAAGCAGGCTTCCGTCGAGGACTTTCTACCACTGACCACTTACACACCGTCAATCAAATAGTCGAAAAATACCAAGAGTATAAAATTCCTTTGTATCTTGCATTTGTTGACTATTCTAAAGCCTTTGACAGCATCACACATTCTGCAATATTTAATGCCCTAACAAAACAACAAATAGAACTTACATACATACACCTTTTGCGTAATATATATACCCACAGTACAGCTGCTATTAAGTTAGAGAGCTTAGGTCCAAAGTTTGATATTCTCAAGGGAGTCAAACAGGGCGACCCGCTGTCTCCAAAACTGTTCACCAGCACCCTAGAAGAAGTCTTTCAGACGCTGGCAGTCAAATGGGAAGAGAAAGGGCTTGTCGTCGGTGAAACAAGGTTGAATAATCTGCGTTTCGCTGATGATATTGTCCTTTTCTCCCCCACAGCCACAGGACTAGAACAAATGCTACAAGAACTTAGCGATGCAAGCCTTCAGGTTGGACTGAAGATGAACATGTCGAAGACCAAGCTCATGACCAACAGCTCCGAAAGGAGCATACACGTAGGCGGGGAGAATATACAATATGTCCAAGAATATATCTACTTGGGCCAAGTAATCTCTTTCCAGGCAAGGCAAGATAAGGAAATTGCAAGACGAACTGAAAATGCCTGGAAGAGTTACTGGTCCATGAAGGAGTATTTCAAGGGCACTCTGCCCATGTCTCTTAAGCGAAAGCTAATGGACATGTGTATTCTCCCCATCTTGACCTACGGTGCACAAACTTGGTCTTTGACTAACATCCAAAAGTCCAAACTCAAGGTTTGCCAACGTGCTATGGAGCGCAGTATCTTAGGTGTAAAATTAACAGATCATGTACGAAACACTACACTGCGCTCCAAAACGCAAATCGTTGACGTGGCTCAAAAGGCTGCCCAACTTAAATGGGACTGGGCAGGACATATCTGTCGCATGCCGAACGAACTGTGGGCCCGAAAAGCTCAGGATTGGTGCCCTGAAACAGTGACACGGGGTCGCGGCAGACCACGAAGGAGATGGCGGGACGAACTGGATGTCTTCCTTGAGAATTGGAAAGAAGTAGCACAGAATCGTGACCGTTGGAAGGAATGGAGGGAGGCCTTTGCCCAGCAGTGGGACAATATGGGCTAGCTATAATATAATAAAAATAAGCCTTCTATCAAATAAGACAAAGATCATTAAACCAATAGCTGTAACAAAGCTCATAAAACCTTTGAACATAACAAATAGCAGTCACTTAATCTGGCAACGTTAGATATTATGAAGTCGTTCCTCTCAGTGTCGTCGAATCTATTAATTTTATAAAATCATCTAACACTGACGATAAATAACATTTTATCACATGCAGGCGGTGTATGCCGACGAATCAGCCGGTGACTGCCAAAACGATCTTTACAATGCAACAAGTAATTTTAGACTGTATTTCTATTTTTATACGTCTGAATTAAGATCGCATCAAGTATGGTGAGAAAGCTTTTCTTGTAGGATGGATGACGAATCAATAAATATAGGTGACTGTGCCGGAGAATTAGTTGCGTGTGTCCAACTTTTAAAAATAGAAACACCATCGTTCTTTTCAAGGGTGTGTAGGTAACACCATAGAGTTACGGTATGCAAAACTTTATGACGTATCTACGATAAATTATGGCAAGACTATTAAATGAAAAAAATATCACGGACATCGATTATGGAAAGTCAAAAATGTATTGGGCTGACATAAGCTATCGAAAAGCTTATGGCAACCGATTGTCACTTGTCTATGCCCTCAAATTCTTTCTAAGGTATCCGCTTACTAATGCTGTGCAAACCAAATGATATGCAACTTACATTTCGAAGATAATATGAGAAATTCTAATTAAGTTCAGTCAGTCTACACTAGATGGCGTAAGAGACAACTATTTTGACGAAAACACTGCGCATGAGTGGATCTCGAACAGCGGCATCTAGCGCAAATTGTACGAAGTATCTGTGTGAAGCATTAATCGCACGTTTCAGTCGTTAAACAGATTATGAAACTGGCAGAAGTCCAATGTGTTTTCAGTAGATGGCGCTACTGCGATGTTTCAGTGAATAACAGGATTTGTTCACTGAAAATCAGAGTTAGATAGAAAATCTGAAATAGGTGCAAAGAAAAAGAAGTGACATACTAACCAACACGATTGTGTCACCCCAAAGATAGGTAGAAGTTGCGATTATTTTGGCACTTGGGTACGTTTTGAAGTCGCCTGTAAAGGCCGTTTTTGTACCTACCTTGCAACTTTCAGCAGATCCTTCATAGAAAATGAAAGCTCTGACTAATCTTCGGCTGAAATTACATTTGTAAAATCAAACGTGATTTGTGAGATTCATCATCTGTATGCAGTTCAAAATGATAAGTAGTTTTGGCAAACACCAACAGACAGATGGCAGGGCGATCGTATCTGCCAACCTAAATATTTACCACCCCAGGCCGACGACGACGGGCAGCTGCGTCATCGGTCTGCGGTCAGCAACCCGGTTGCCTAGCGAGGTATCTTCGAGAAAATGGTCCTTTCTGAAAAAATACTTTATCCAAAAGTAGATTAGCTCCGACGATTGTCCATGAATCTTTAGCATTTTTTCGTTAGGTACCTAGTTGGAGTTGGTTAAGAGGTCAAACCCCGCGTATAAATACTACACCAGATTAGCATCGCCTCAACTAGACCTGTTCAGCATTCCTTTTATGAAACTACATAGATACTGAAATGCACAGTTACAAGCATCCTAGCGGCATCGCGTTGGATCGGGATCAGCTAGTAGCTAGCGAAATGAGATGAGGTGAAACCAATACGGCGCAGTGCTCATAAGCTTGTAAGTGTTCGTTGCAGTATGGAGATTCATACAAAAAATGGAGAAAAGATCGAGTCTAGGCGATCACATAAGAGTCGCTTAGGACATGCTAGAACGAGTCAATACCTACCCAACATTCATGAAACGCATTGTTACTGGTGACGAGAAGTGGGTTTACGAGTTTGACATGCAAACTAGTCAACAAGCTCCGGAGTGACGCCTTCCAACTGAACCGAAACCTAAAAAACCACGCCAAAGTCGATCAAAAGTCAAAGTCATGTTAACCGTTTTCTTTGACTATCGCGGTGTAGTGCACTCGAAATTCTTGCCGGAAGGTCAAACAGTAAATAAAGAATATTATTTAAGCATTATGCGGCGTTTAAGAGAGCAAATTTGATGAAAAAGGCCAGATTTGTGGAAAGAAAATTCTTGGATTTTGCACCACGATAATGCGCTTTGCACAAGGCCATCATAGTGATCGAATTTTTGACCCAAAACTCAATAAACACCATCAAGTAACCACCTTATTCACGAGATATGGCTCCAGCCGACTTCTTTCTTTTTGCTTAACTCAAATTACTACTTCTTGACACCCGTTTTCATTCGGTAGAAGACATCAAGGAGAATTCGCGGCGAGAACTGAACTCAATTCCGGAAAAAGCGTTTAAAAAATGGTTTGATGATTGGATTATTCGCTGGCGTAAATATATCGTTTCTGAAGGCGATAAAATATAATTTTGTGTATTATTGATCGTTTCCCGATACTTTCTTGACAGAGTAGTACATGTACTTCTGTCCTTTAAACGAAATAAAGGTGTAGAAAAAAGACACTGTAAAAATAGTTCTATACCTTCTCTCCTCTTCTTCCTCTGATACCTACCTAGGATGTATAGGTATAATACTTACTGTTGTAAAATGATGTTAAACGTCCACCGTTAGACAGTTACAAGCAAGAAGACACATTGATTGATGTATTACGGTACCAACCAGTGTACTTGTAATATTTTCATATATTCTGAAGTAAAGATATTTCCTGCCACTCCCAAGGGTTCTATTTTGAAGTGCAGTCTATTTCTGTATACATTGTTGTGGCTTGTCCGACAGTTGACAGATGTCCACGTAATTAGTTGCTCGTACGATTATATTTTAGGTGAATTTTCGTTCTATAAGACGAGAACAATCTGGACTTGTTTATTAGGCTGCTAAGTGCTAATTTACTGCTGTAATTATCAACTCAAATTAAGTGATAATACCTAAGATTTTTGAGATTAAAATCATATATAAAAAAACTACAGGAACACGCTAATGAAGGGTGATCTACCGATCTCCCTGAAACGCAAGCTTATCGATTATCGACATGTGCATCCTGCCAGTCCTAACCTATGATGCTCAGACCTGGCCGCTCACCGAGTCGCAGAAGTCCCGCCTTTGAGTTTGCCAAAGGGCAATCGGACGCAGCATTCTGGGTGTCCAAAAAGGCAGAGTTGAACGTGCACGTAGGATACTTTTTGTACCGATAGCACGTCCCCATGGTATAATTTCTGAGCCCCACTCGGGTGAAGCTAGCAAAAAACGAATTAAGTACAACCCTGCCTTATGAACATTGACTTTAAAATAGATACGTGAGTGATACGATAGTGTTCTTTCTATAAGATTTTATTAAGATTAGTTCCAGAAAGTACTTTAACAAGTGCGCCGGACGTTTCACGGGGTTTTCCAAATAACCCATTAAAACTTGCAAACGGTATGGATGTTTACTGTCGTAAAGAACCACAACTGCGTATACTAGAAAGTGACTAAGCGTCTGCCTGTCCAGTCATTGCCAGACATAAGTGCGCCATATTAAACTAATATCATAAAACGAACAGTCACGGCACACACATAACCTAACCAACAAAGGTAGTGAAGACGCTTATTGATGAGGAATCGGCTTCAGCAGGTTAAAAAGAGCTCGTGTAATAAGAGCGAATAATCCGACGTGGTGTGGAAACGAAGTGATCGTTTCGATTCGGACGACGTCTATCCCGCTCTTTCTGACCGGTTCGAGCCAAATCAGCGTCGATGAGAGTAGTCACTCTGTTAGTAGGTGAACAAAATATTCTTACCATCGAGCCCTATTTCACATGAGTTCGCCCGGAATAGTGCATATCATAGTTTTGGAAACATGATCGTCGCCTAGGATGTAAACTTGGCGTTATAAGTATAGGCCAGGGATGTTTACCATCGTAAAGAACCACAAATGCGTATACCAGCTACAAGTGACTAAGCTTCTACCAGTCGAGTCATGAGCAGACAAGTGCGCCGTATTGAACTCATAAAACATAAAATGAACAGTTACAGCACATTACACTCTTGTAAACAAAGTCATCATTCTTCCAAGCCCTATTTGATATGAATCATAGCGTATCGGTTTTAAAACAACAGTTGCCCAGATTATAAACCAGTAACTTACACCAGACACGATTCACCAGCAGTTATCGGAAATTTTAGAAAGCTCGTTGAAGCGATATACTAAAAGCGATTGCTGAACCGAACGCAGCGACTTTTCATTATCATCATATTTAAACTATTGACAAGACTTGGCATCACAACTATCTTTAGCTCATACGGAGTCTAAAGTTGCGATTCAGTTCAATTCAGTCACTGGCCTTTTTTTTTGTATGGGAAAACATCAAATGACCCCTCCCGCTCTGGGCGGAATGGAAGGGTGTGTCAGACTCGTACTGACTAAAACCCATCCATGTTCCTCCTTTGCCCACTGAGTTCCAGGAACGCGGTATGTCTTTCGAACAGTCCCGCAGCCCCGGCAGGCCTTCCATTAATTGCCTCGTGAACGAATATACAGAGTATAATATAATAAACGCAAAACCAATAGTGTGGTGCCTCAGATCATGAAACTGAACAACTTTTGTTTTGTGACTTGAAATTCATATTTTTTTTTGGTTTTACCATTCATGTTGATCAGCTGATCGCATCAGTTCCTATAGAAAGTCCATTTTTTTTGCGAATTTCAATAACTTAACTTAATACTATAGAACTTTGTTCAGTTTCCTGGTCCAAGAGAGACCCCACGGGAGGTCTTGCGTTTATTATGTTACACCTTGTATGTGGAAAAGTAGTTCAAGTCAGGGAGAAGTGTTAGCGACTGCCATTGTTTAATGTTCCATAATTATCATGGAAATGGCATGGAAATTAACCGTCATAAAGAAACCACGAACTGAGCTCATCCAACAAGTGACTAAGCGTCTGCCAGTCCAGTCATTGCCAGACACAAGTGCGCCATATTGATCCAGTATCATAAACGTAGAGTCACGCCACATTAAACAGTAAACCATTTCTCTTACTAAACAAAGTGATGATCACTTTCAAGGCCTATTTCACATGATTCGTGGCCCGAAGTCACATCTCTGATTTAAAAATAATCGTCGCCAGAGAATTAAACTGAATGATGTCCGGACACGGCGCCATCATCTCTTGAATAAGCTCATTTGACTTATAACTTGTTGGCCTTTCTTTGGCCCCATGCATTTAGAGAGCTACCTAAGTCAGCGAATAGTCTATGCGACATACTGAACTGACTCATCCACTGACCATATCCCATAAAGTTATGTTATGTGTGATGGAAGTTGGGCGTACACCATCAAAAAGTGACTTAGTCATACTAGACAAGTCACAACTGCACCATATTGATCCAGCATCATAAACGTACAGTCACATCACATTACTGTACAGTGATCTCACTTTCAAGCACTATTTCATGTGATATAGCACCCGCAATCATGCACAGCGCAGCAGTTTTGAAAACACGATAGTCGCCAAAGATATAAACCTACTTCACTTGTTATGGCTAAGAATAGTCTGAGCTCATACTTACTCTTTAAACTGAATTTGTGTTTAGTGCTCTTTCTATGTTTTTCGTAAGAATTGAATCACTTTTATGTAGGTGAGAGCACAAAACTACAATGATGCGTTCTAGAAACTCATGTAGGCGTGTTGAAAGCGATAGGGAAAACCTGTTGAAAAAACCAATGAAAAGTTGGATGTATTGTGCACGCAGGTCCCTAATAAATTGGGATCTGGGCAGGACGATGATGTTGTAGTATTTAAATGCTGTCAGGTAAGCAAGCAAGCGCACATCAATGAAAGGACCACCTACAATAATAGGATATTCTTGTCACAATTTCCACGTGAATACAGTCAGGTGCTATTGTAGTCAATCAAAAGAGCACCTACGAAACTATTCTGGCATAAATCAATGCACACGTGGTCATCGTGGGAGGTATCAGAACTATCGGACTATTTAAAACTTCGCCCATTTTATTTTTAGTAAAATGCCGCATTCCAATGGCGCCTCGTTTATGTAATAATTCGTTTCTTTATTAAACGATAGGCCGTGACCGCGAATTTATTTGCACAACTCTGCGTGATAATGGCCATTTCTTCTTAATTGAATGAACTGAGGCCAATCTTTTTTTGTCTGGACTGCACACTCCCGAGACTAGTTTTTTTAAACGGGTTAGTTCCGCTGCACGTTTTTCTTCTGATTTATGACACCTGAAATTATTAGACATTAGTCCATGTTAATGACGTCATGACTGTAAAAAAATGCTATACTTGCAAGATGAATTCTTTAAGAAAATAAATAAAGATTGACACATGCACTTAGCCGGGTCCACTGGCCAGACACTTCTTCATGTTCCTATTGCTTACTCTGACGTTCCCACTTTTGAAATATTATTTCATGAAATCATAGCCACTTAGAATAGTAGCCGTGATTAAAATGTACTTTAATTATGATATTTGTGTCCGACATAATGAATTTTCTGTATTATCGTTGCTTCTTCTTAGCGTGTCGATGGCAAAAAGTTCAAATGTTATGTTTAGCCCAAAACACAGCCACGCGAACCCCACTCACTGATGCTGTAAGGAGATTATCAAGTGCGCAGGTGAAGATGGAAGGTGGGCCATTGTCTGTGGGGAGACGCCGCATACGCACTTGAGGTCTGAGCCGTCCATGAACCCCCATCTGCAGAAATTGTCGTTGGTCCGGCTGACTTGGGTTCGAAGTCTGTTTAAGGATTTCCAAGTCGGCCACGGCAACGCGTGTCCAGGTGAAAGGTTTTCTGATGGATCGTTGAAGTTGTCAGGGGGTTTAAACCACGATAGCAAATATGATATCGTTAAATATCGTTCGATAGATATCGTTGCTGAAGTTCTAACACCACGTAAGTCAAAAATAGCAACTTTACAAGAGAGTGAAAAGACTACGTAATTTTGCCAAACCATTTTTAATTTGTGTTCACAAATTAGATGAGACGCTGCTTGTTTCTGACTGGCTGAAACAACGCCTCTTTCGATTCTCTAGCAAACGGCATCAAAATGTCAAAACCGCCAAAACTTGACTTACGTGGTGTTAGAACTTCAACGTCGATATACGCGCATGTTATTTATCAACAACAAATCATATCACAACAATCGATTCTAATACAGCACCTACTAGAGACAGGTTATATCTGTTTATTCTTTCAACGTCAAAAAATTCAATATATACGCAATGAAAGCTTTTATCATTTATATCGCTAATCAATACAGACTAAACAAACGACGACATCTCATTACATCGATGTCAACAACATTTGGCATCGTCTGCAGGGGTTCCCAGAACTCCAGCCAGTCTGAACAAGCACACAACCACGACGGCCCTGAACCAGTTACCGAACGAGACTGACATGTTACGTCACGGAAAACTAAACTGATATCCGACGCTTCACTTTTCGTTTTTTTCTTTCATTTGTTTAATCATTTAAGTAGGCACACAAATGTACAGAGGCAGACTTTTGCCATAGGCATTTTCTAAGTTCGTTTACTCGTTTATCAAATGAAAGTGGCAAATGAACGTTCATTCCTGTGCAATTTTATCGGTGTTGTGTGAACGTAAAATGACACAAAAATGAAGTATCTCGAATGAAGCGTCTGGTAACGGCTTAACGGACATAGGAAAAGTCTGACTGTTTGTGTTTTGTTTTGAGTGGAATGGAAAAACCTGTGCAGGTAAAATTAGGTGTTGTTGTTTGTTAAAAACTTGGAAACTTTGTTTAAAATTATGAAGTAAACAAGTATTTTCCAGCAATATACTCGACATACACTATCCAATTTGTCTTTCGCATCGTGTAACCCAAGAACCACTATTTTTGTAGAATTACATGCTATGAATGGTGGTTGGTCGATAAAGAGCGATTCCTAATGAAAAGCTTCAACGTTGTCATTGCCTCGTCCGTCCATCGAAAAGAAGAAATAAAACATTAAACACTGATCATTTCGCTGCACTTCACACAGTTTTCCCAATCTTTAAACTCAACCATGAACCCAGCAATATAATTAGGTAAACCCGTGTTTCACAACGGCCCGCGCGTGCCAACCGGCGTAGGGATCCACATTAATCAGCGAGTTAATCGTCTCGACGAACAGACGAACTAATGGGATTGTTAACAGTTAAGATTCATAGTGAACCGAGCCTATTTGACGTTATTTGTGGCGTTCTGAAACTATTTAACTATTGGTCTGTTTTAGCAGGAGAAACTTCACAGTATTTCTGTACGTTTTCAGTTAAATGTTTTGATAAAAGTTTCTATTAGTAGAAACGATTGCTTAAGCTCAAAATAAATTACATTCTCCTATTCTACGGTGTAAACGAGTTCGTGTGCTACAATTTTTTATTTTTTTTAATCATGGCCCTCCAACGACTTATTCACTAATATATTTTTGGAGTAATGTAACAATTCAACTTAAAATCTAGGGTGAATATGTCACTTACAGGTGTGCACAGCACTTACATAGGTATTTCAAGTTTTATATAGATATAGAGTACAATATAGGCTAAAAAAAAAACAAAGTTACATGAAAACAAAATTAAAAATAAAACAATTATCACATGTCTTGATTTAATAGTGTTATGGTTAAAATCTTCCGTCTGCAGAAATCTTAAAACCTTAGACGTGGAAAGCTCAACGCGTGAAAAGTTAATTGACTATCTTTTATACCACATGCTATATTCTAAGAGTAATATGTAGGTGAAATATAAGACTTATCAGTGAAATATCAAAAAAATGAGGAGTTTATAAAATGAGAACCCTTTGGTGTTCCAAACTTTGGTGAAAACAGATTTCATCGACTTTGTAGAATATCGCCAAGGCAATCCGATTTTTTATTTTTATTTCCTTAACAAGACACAAACTAGGTCTCAAGAGGCGAAACAAATTAAAATTCGCGGCCGTATTTCAGCGTCGTTTTAATAAACGTCTGCTAATTTGAAGCGTGTAATAAATCCATCAGATTCAAACGTAATTCGGACAATGTTCTTTGGGATGCACGCAATTTGTTTAATCCTCCGTCTTCTTATTAAAAATATTGGCCTTAAAACTCGTTGAGCGACCAGAAGGCACGACGAACATTCAGAATATGTTTTGCATAATAAATAATGATGCGGTAAACAGTTTGGGGTAGCGCCGAGTGATATCCGAACCAGGATGCCACGTTTTCACCAAGTGATTCTTTAAACAAAAATAACGTTTACGACTGCTAAATGTCTGAATGATTTTGGAAAGCTTTTGGTGATGATCAGGGCGCAGCTTAATGTTTCGTTGCATAAAATACAAAAGTGCCTACTACAGCTCTCTGAGAGTTACTATTGGGCATAGGAAAGGCAGCTACTAGTCCATCTTAGCACCTGGTAAAGTCAGTTGCCAGAAACACAACTCAATTTTGGTGGAATTTGTATCAAAAACAACTCCATCCTTTCTCCAATCCTAAATCAGGAAATGCCAGAGCCTGTCACATCGTAAGTCCCTCATAAATTAATTTACCTAACAGCATGGCACATTAACAACATTTGCACATATTTGTCACCCGACTTCCCTTGTAACGTCCAAGATCAAATTAATGCGCTGCGTTTCGAAGGGCCGCGTGAAGTATGGCGGCACTCACAAATTTACGGGCTTATAATTAGTTTGGAGGCGTCCCAATTCGGTGCAGTGTTTGTAAATGTATCATGTTTGTTGATATAAATAATAAGCTTTGTGCGGTGGATGTTGGCGGACGAGTTTTTGGATGCCTAGTCATATAAAACTTAAAAAAGTAAATTTCTTTTTTCTGAATCTCATCATCATTTTCTTGCCCATATCCCAATTTATTTGGGGACGCCGTTTTCTTCCATACTTATTTACTAGTCGTCAACCCAGTAGTAGTAACCCCCATGGTCTTTCACACAGTTCATCCATCGTTTCTCTGTTCTTCCTTTACTTTCATAGCCACATTAAAACTAAAAATATGTCGTATTTTTCTGAATCTAAAAGTGTTTCCAGGAGTTTAGTTAGTAATATTAATATCTGGTTTTAAGGTACACGCAACTATATATTTAACTATGTGATCAGTTCAAATTGATTAGTGTGTTTATTGTAACGCGTCACTAACCATCTCACTTGACTGCAGTGCTATCCTATGCTAAAAAGAAGCAGCCATTTTGTTTTCGCGTTGTGTTTCAACAAAAAAGAACCTTATTCAAGTGTTTTTCTGTTGTCGGTGGCAACACTGACCTTGAACTGGCCCAGCGTAGTACCTACGGGTATTCCATAGACAAAGAGGCCAGTTTGAACTGGCTTACCGGTGATGTGCGGTTTACTGTCCTACACCCACAAAATAATCATTTCTTTTATCCACCCAATGAGTTACTACCAGTCTCTTTTACCCACTTAAACCCCAATTTCAAGGCAATAATAATCTCAAACATTACTCAAACTCTCCGGACTGGGAGGTTGGCCAACTTCTCAAGCATATTGTGTTACTTTTGAACCTGAACTACAGCTAACTCCGACGGTTATAAATATAAAAAATCTTGGCTTTAGTCGATGCTTTTTATTTTTTACTAATCGATGTCTTGACAGTGTTCTCAGCGTGATCTTTTTGTTTTGCTTTGTTCTGAAAGGTCTATTGAACAATAAATAATTGCTTTCAGCCACTTTTACGTAGGGATGTGGTATCATGGTGATATTTCTGGTCATTTCTTTTCTCTCGTTGCTAAAAGTCGATGTTTCGTACGTTTCGGACGTTTTTCCTAAGATCCTCTACCTATAGATCTTTCTAAACCGATTTCAAATGATGATACAATCTTGCAGTTACAACTTCTATAAAAACAGGATGTGTTAAAAAAGGGCCAATCACATAGCCGTCAAGCAAGTATCAGCCTAACAGTGCGCGAAGAATTTTGCTGGGAAATGACTTTTTTTGGTGTGAAAAATTACTGTTTACGGTAGCACTCAAAACATTGTGCTGGTGGATGCATTAATAGTACAGGGGTCATGTAAGTTTATAAAGTAAAGTTACATTATAACATACAAAATTTCTATTAAAAAAAATACGTGATCAAATTGGAGCTTTGACCTTTAATATCTCCGTAACGGGAAGGAAAGAACATGTGCCCCTCGGCCACCAGGGTGATTCACACCCGTTACAATAAAATAAATTTTTGTGTGACTGCTGAGTTCTTCTGAAAACATTAAGTGGGTTCTGATGCGATTTGTACTTTCATTTAGAGCTTTTGTTCCGGAATAAATTCACGTTTAAATTACAAATAGCGCAGCAATCTCCATGTTTTGAAATCTCACCTTTGCATCCTTGCGGAGTAGGGGCGGGCGGGCCGCAACTCTGTAATAAATTGAAAATGGCCCGACAAAAAATTGCAAAACATTATGCAAAAGTGTTTCATACCTACATGCCTGCTCGTTTGTTGCGTGAAAAACATTACCCTCCTTTTCGCCCCGTGGGAGTCGGGTGGAAAATAACACTGTCATGAGACCATCTTTTATCGCTCCAGTCTCAGCAGTCGATTGGGACTGTCATTACTTCATGCTTTTAAATGTCTCTTCAAGAAAAATGTTAGCGACGTTTTTCAATGCCTTTGAAAAGGACGCAATGACCTAAAAAGCTGGTATATCCTAAAATTGTATCATTCAAATCAATACAAAAGTATTTTGTAAATTATAAAAGTATGTTAAGCAAAATTCTATTCTATTCTAATGAAAAGAATAGAATATTCTTTATTATGTACACCATTTAAGTAACATTCACAATTAGCACTTTTTCGGCGTCGATATTACACTTACTGGACTGGCTTATATAATTTTGACACCAGACCGATATACAAAACAATAGAAGACAAAGACAGTCCCCCAAAACGGTAGCTCTTCACATCTTCCTAGGTGGAACAATGGTGGAACAAACTCTTTAGTAACTCATGTTACGGAGTCAGTAACTCCTGGCTTTGTGATTTCAGTCTCCATCCCGCAAATGTCACAAGTTCTCACCTACCTTTCTAGGAATAATCTGAACATTAAACATTCCAGGACACAATTATTAATAACAAACAAATTCGTTTTCCAAGAAACCATTACAAGCAGCACTTTCACAAAGGATATTATTGCGCACTTAAATCCGTCAGTACTGTAAAGTTGGTGCAGTCAACCGCACAACAGTGATAACAGTTTGTCAATGACAGCGCCTTTATGTCGTGGCAGTAAGAGCGGATTTGGGAGTGTTACTGTTACCACTGTTTTGCGATGCGCTGTACTTACCCCGTCTGTTATTCTGTAGTTTATAGCAGAACGAAAGCTGACACGATAGAGGTTTGTTGTGGTTTCAACAGGTATTAATTTTGGAAAACAAAGAGACTGTCGTGCAGTGAGAGATTTAAATATGACATGAAAGAGAGACATTCGCGCATGTTGGTAGGTACGTCTCGCGTTGATTTTATGCGTTACACAATTCGAATTTCACTTCGTTATCAATGGCGCCCTTATGATTTCTTCTATCATGATTAAGAATTTGCCCATACCTACTATGATGTTTAATAACCAGTAAGGTTTCAAATAGCGGAGCTATCTGACCAAGTTGCATGAGACGTATATGTGAAAGCTTTTTTAATGCACCATGTTCTGTCTACAAAAACAAGACTAATTTCAGTCATACCCTACATTTCATTCAATTTTTGTTTTTTTAATTTTTCAGCCATATTTCAAAGATAGGTATTTGTCCGAATAGAACAACAGCTCGCTCTCAAAAATCGTCGTCTGCCAATAGATGGCTATTCTAGCGCTAAGTGACGTGTCGTGTCATGTCAGTCGCCACCAACGCTGATGCAACGTGCTAATGTTTACCTACTGTAACGTTATTGCATTCTGTTTTATGTGTTTATGCAATCAGGCGCCCCACTGGCTGATGTCGGCTTTAGAATGCCGTAAATAGATAAATACTCAGTGTTCTAAATTGGAGTAAAGTTTTAATATTTTTTTCCACTTATATTTATTGTAGACTCTGTGTGTTTTTCTACCAATCTATCCTATAAGATGACTTAGATATAAACAGCAAAAGGATAGGATCTTTTTTTCAGTACGTACTTAAGGAAAAGTGCGGACAAAACATGTAAAAACATTTTATTTTAAAACTAGGTTTGAGTAAGTCGAGATTAGATTCTAATCTGGATTCAGATCTAGATTTATGACTGAGCGTCGTTCCAGAATACAGTCCTAAATGTTACGGAATCTTCCTTTAAAATAAATTCAGTTAGATTTCAGTGATTATTTGCTTTTTCTTTTTATTCATCCTGTCATGCATCAACGTCGACTGCAAGTAGTTAGCTTCTACTCCCCTCGTACTATTTTTCTAGATTTTATCATAATCTTAATTTTTACGACACTTTCTAATGAGTGGCCGGATCTATCTTGCCAAAATAATATATTATTACATCAGATTAACCTAAATTATGTTACACTTATGAAATAAAACATGATTTTCGGCACTGTAGCTGTAAACGTACCTATAGATATTTCTCGTTAAACATTTTGCATCCTGTGATATCTTAGAAATGTTATAAGCTTTTGATCTAAATCACAATTCGTAACGTGTTCAATAACCTAAACAACTCGACGGGTTTTCCAATGTTATTCAAGCTCAAATATATCACCATACTGTTTCTGTTGTACAATAAATACATGAACAGCAAAATTAAATGTTATGTACGCTGCACAATGCGTTGGTAGCACCGCTATATTTAACACAAAGCACCGATACAATTTTAAAAATAAAGTACTTAGCAGAATAAGTTCTAGAAATAAGCACTAGAAACAACGAAATAGAAACGATATTTTCTAAGAATCCTTTAAATACGCGCACTAGTTTTGTGTCCGTCTGCATTTGTTCGCGCAACTAGGTCTCTTTGAATCTCATCCAATAAGATAGATACTCCGCGCAAAGCTCTTGTCGCTTTAATTTTGCAAACTCAAAACATTGTCTAGTTTTATTTAATGAGTTCTTTCATCTCGCTTTTGATCTAATTCATTGATCAAAACGTCTCCGCAATTTTTATCGATGTTCTAAATCACGAAGTAATTAGGCTGTAAGATTTACTTCCATTGCTCTTTACACTTATCTGTGCAAATTAAATGACAGATGTCACATTTTCCCGCCCACTACTGGGGATTTCCTAAAAACGCATGACTGTGTGACAAGGAAAAGGAGAGACTTTTTTTCGTTATAAATGGGTATAATAATAATTTTTCATGAAACGGGGACGCGTCCTCACGACAATCTGTATGATTTATAATTTCATAATTGCGAAAAAAATGTGACAGAGCTTTGCCTTTGTGTGCAGGTATTGATTTATGTAAACAAGGTGATCAATCACATAATGGGCCTTTACTAAGACAAAATATATTAAAATTATTAAAAAAATATATTAATCACAATAATACAGGCATAATCAAAGACATAGACAATTTTATGGCGTAACCTATTTACATCTTCCGTAAACAAACGGCTCAAATCAGAGAAATGAGGTTTTTATCTCAATCTCTCTCCCCAGTTATAATTTAGTGCCAAAATCACGGTCATTTTTCTGTGAAGATGGCGTCGTAAAGCGATTCAGGGAAACGGTTAATGACACGATGTCCATCATAGTTACGCGGGAAAAATTGTATGAGTAATAAAAATTGTAATTGTTGAAGAAAATCTGCCGTGTGAAAAACTATACAGTTCTCGGTAAAGATTTTCCTCATATTATTGGGACGTTACTAAATGATTCTGATAAATATGATATAATAGTATGGATAAGGGGCGCTACGCACTTGCTCAAGTCGGCCTCAGTAGGCATAGGCTGCGCGGCAAAATTGGCATGTATATTTTGCCGCGCAGCACGCCTAATTATTAAATAATTAATATAAGTAATTCAGGAACGTTATTTGGCATTAGTATAAAAAGTACAAGTGTTGTCGTTCCCTAAGGACTGAATGGAAATCATCTTAGACTACTTTTACTTCAATCTTTACTCGCTAAGAGACGTGTAGGTAGGTTAGTTACCTAATTATATTTTAGCTGAAGAATGACTTAGCACTAGCAGCGCCAAAGGCTATTTCATTTTGGCAAATTATATAATTAGTATGTCAATTAACAGTAACGTAAATTAACAATAAATGAAGAAAAGGGATCACGTGTATGTCTAGGTGTTTATTTGAAGTGTTAACATGTTTAATGCTTCTGGGCGGACATTCGACGATAGATTCCGTACGTGTGATGCCGTTATAATGATGCAAATAGGAACGTTGTTGTATAAATGCCATAAATTACCAACACTAGATACACATGTAGCTGATGCATAACTTCAGGGGAGTGGTCGGTCGGTTTCGTCACTCCTATCCTGAAAACATCGTGAAGAAACTGGCACGTCCGAGTCGAAAGTCGAAGATATGTGATATCCTCGAACCCGCTCTGCCTCCCGCTCCCGCTCTGCCTACATGGTGGATTACGGCCGACTCCCTTTCACAGAAAACTCTTGGTTCCAGCAGTGGGAACGTTATACCCAATCTTGTCATTAAAGGGTCATTCTGACAAAAAAGAACATCTTATTGTTTTACTCTTTTAAGTCTTCGTCGTTACTTTTCTATAAGAAGAAAACAAATTGTTTTCGAATCACGAACTTATTGTAGTATAAGATTTTGGCAGCACACTAATTCACACTACATTGAATCCAATAGTTTTTCGGAAAAACCATTATTTATTATACATTTTGTGGAAACAAAAAGATACATTGCTCTCCCCCTTTAATTGCTCTTCTCTGAGTCAAAACTGTGACTCAATGATGCCAAAGGAAAAATGACGTGTCATCTTGGTGATAGGCACTATCCGTTTTATTACGTGATGTTTTATTTCGCGGTTGGTGAAAATCTAAGAAACCATTTTCACTTCGATACAATTTTCTCAGAACTTTTGAGTTTTATAGCCAACCTACCTATTGGGGCGGTGTTGATAATGTAAAGTGCGATTTCTTGGAAAATCCTGATTTTTTAATAATATCCACAAAACGGGCGACCCTTTGCTGCTGGATTCCATAAGTCCTGGTTTTCCCATCAGAAAAAGTGACGAATTTCCTTACACGCTTTAAATACGGATCTTTTTAATCCATCAAAAACCAGTTTTAAATGAATTATTACAAATCCATTCTTAATGCTCTCTTTCGTTCCATTAGGATCTTTTGTGCAACGTTCCATGCTCATGGACCCAGCGGCTTATTCTGTGCGTTGTCAGTGAGTGTAGGCTGTAATGTCGTTGTAGTTGGTTACAACAATCTATAGCTCGATTAAATCATTGTTAACTCCGCATATTAAAGAGATTCAAGTTTCAACACAACAGAAATCATAATTGAATAAAATTTTCATGATTCATCCACTCAATTTGAGAAGCAAATCCCCTTTCTAGATTGAACTTGATACGTCCAGCAATGTCGTCTATTCTTACCTCGGCGGGCACCTGACGTCCCCGCATCCGCCGGAAGTGGCGCACGCGCAGGTGTCCCCTACTTCAAGATCTCGACGTTTCCGCTTTCTCAATGGACGCTCGATGGCCGACACTTTGGCTCGGGTTAAAATAACAGTGAGATTCTCAGCTTTGTTCTTAGAAAAGTCTATTTCTACGGTTTTACTGGTATGAGGGGGCATAAAACATGTAGATCGTATCACTGGTTTCAAAGATCACAGTCTATCATGTTTTTAGATACAGAGCCGTATAAAATAAGCAAATTATCTCCTACAAAAGGCGACTAGTATCAATCCAGTAACTCACTAGAGGTAGATACTTTTCTCATTTGATTTGCCAAAGTTAACACGCACTTCTGCAGCTTATGAAGCTTACCCGCCAATCTTTAAGATTTTAACGAAATATCTTGAATGATTTAAGATTTCTGATAAACGATCTTACTGGCAAACTAATCTTTGCACTAAACGACAAATCTTAAAACCGCTTCCAGCCAAGTCCCCATACATTACAATACGACAGGCTGATGACAAATATCCCGGTAACAACTAAGGTCTCACCGACCTTCGCCGTCCGCAAATCGACCGAGGTCGCCTGATCAAAGCGCTCGATACAGTATGGAAGCTTTCAAAAGGCTATCAATTTAAGTTCAATCGCCTGAAATATGGCCTTTATAGCCTGCTCTGGCTTTTGTGTCTGAGTTTATTGATTCAGTGAATCGGTATGTAATGGGCTTTTGAAGGGAGTAAAAAGCTTTACGAGTTAAGGATAATGGTCTGACTATAGGAAGGTACCGACGTCATGCGAAGATGCAATGATACCATTGTGCAATAAGTCGGGCTCCTGAGATTTTTTTGTGGCTCTCGTTTACTAACTATTTAGAATGTTGCAAAGCCGCCCAATCGCAATGTCAAGCCGTAGCGATTCAGCTGGTTTCTTTGTAACTCCATGACACGATACACGACAACAAGGGGAATGTCGCCATGTACGGAAGCGTTCTAATACAGTTACATAGAAATCAATATAATAATCAATATTTGCCGATTTGAATTTGGGTTCGTTCAGTCCATCCTAAGGTTGTCTGGACGATATTTCTATCAGCGATAAGACCACCATTGCAACCATAAAATTATCAATATTGTAAAACAGTTGTGTTTCTACTTTGATGTACAATAAAATAGTATTTAATTCTATTCTATTTCGATTTTCGTTCACCCAAAATTTTAAGATACGTCTATTGATAACAAGGTATCAGAGATTGTATTATTATTATACAGTTCGAAAACTTTTCAGACAAAAGTAGAAATTAATCGATCGATCTAATTCAGACAAAAGTACAATTTAATCGATCAATCTAATTCAGACAAAAGTACAATGTAATCGTTCGATCTAATTCCCACTAATCCCATTACCCAAAAATCTACGACGATGACGCTCGCAGTGAAGTAGAGAATCGTTTTATATTTACCTTTAGATCTCCTCAAAATCTAATGTTTTTATTGAAACCACGATCTAACACATACTGCACCTGACCCAATTACATACAATGTTTCGCTATTTATTTTCATAATACTGAAAATAAAATATATTCAAGGTTCTACGTCAAAAGTTAGGTCACACAAATATAAACAGACTAGCTAAGTAGTTGTAATGTGCCTAACACATGGTTTGTGCCGCTACAAATGTAAATGTGGAACAAACGAAAAGTTTTCTTATTTTTTGTGTGTGCGACATGTGATGAAAATTTCGTTTCCCTCTTCTTTCTGACATTTGTTTTATTTGAGGCCTTTTTACATAATATAACATCACGCCTGTAATCCCCGAAGGGTTAGGCAGCGCTGTATTTAATACACCCACATTTCGCCAGTTATGTTTAAGTCCCATGTAATAGGTGTATAGCCTATTGCCATCACCGGGCGCAACTGTCGTGTCCCCTGTCCGTGGCTGCTACTGAGAAATTCCTGATGGAAAAACCCAGCAAAACTTTGCCCGACCCGGGAATCCAACCCAAGACCTCATGTTCAGCAGTCGTGCTTGCGACAGTAGACCTACGAGGCCTTTTTTATTTACGAAAAAATTTGTGGCAGCAGCTGCAGTAAAATAAAGGCTATCTTTTTTCAAGTTTCTTTAAAAATTTCAGTAATTTTTCAGCGAATCCTAATTCTAATGAGTCTCAAGCATGCTACAAGTACACATGTTCGGTTCGGCAAATCCGGCGCGATTGCCGCATGGTTTGGCCGAAAAATATAAAATGAGAAATGTTCGGTTTTGTCACCCAGCCGAATCAAGCCGACTCGTACTTTCAAGTGTATAAACAAGCGCCACCAAAAATGGTAGTGGAAGCAGAAGACGATGACGTATAATGGGAAGAATGACACTAAATCAAATCACTGTATGACACCCACGCGCAGAAGGTGATGAAAATAAATTAATCTAATTAGGGCAGTAATAACTAGAGATGCCTGACTTAATATAAGTGATCACGATGAAAGCTTGGCACTGGATGATACAAATCATGCGGATGTATTAGGTCCAGCTGCTGCCGTGGATGAATGGGCTAATGAAGGTGCATGCCTAGCTTATAAAAGTATACTTACATAACTAGCTTTATCCACTGGCTATTTACTACTACTACTACTGCTAGCCTGCGTCATCCCACTGCTGGGCAAAGGCCTCTCCCCATGACTTCCAGTTGTTTCGATCCAGGGCTAATGTGGGCCACTGGTCGTTGGTTCTGTCCAGCTCGTCCCGCCATCTTCTACGAGGTCTGCCGCGACGCCTTCTGGTTGTGTCAGGGCTCCAGAAAGTGGTTATTTTGGCCCACAGCTCATTGGGCATGCGGCAGACGTGGCCAGCCCAGTCCCACTTCAGCTTAGCGGCTTTTTGAGCAACGTCAGCAATTTGTGTTTTGGAGCGCAGTGTGGTGTTGCGTACCCGGTCGGTTAGTTTGACGCCTAGAATGCTGCGCTCCATTGCACGTTGGCAGACCTTGAGTTTGCTATTTACTACGGGGATAAAAGGATCCTCTACCTGAATGCTAAGTGCTAATTTCATAGTAATTCAATCCATCAAGCCAGACGTTTACTGTCTCTTTCCTACTATTAATGTGGATATAAAAGCCCTTGCGATCATTATCTGCCTAGCCTTTTCCCAACTATATTGGGGTCGGCTTTCAGTCTAACCGGATGCAGCTGAATCCCAGTATTTTACATGGAGCGACTGACTATCTGACCTCCATAACCCAGTTAGAACTGGGAAATACGATACCCCTTGGTAAGATTGGTTGTCAGACTTTTTGGGCCACTGAATACCTGTAACGACTGTCAAAGATCTAGAAATGACACCCGGGACCAACGGCTTAACGTGCTTTCCGAGGCACGGAGGAAACTCGGTATGTAATAGGTGGTCCCCCATCCACTGACCAACCTAGGCAAGCACGGCTTAACCTAAAGATCGACCCGAGCGGCTGTTATCATTTAGCCACGAGCTTGCGCCCTAAAAAAAAAAGCCCTTGCGATAATTATAAATTAATAATATTCTCGACAAAAATAGAAATTAGTGACAAAAGTCTAACACCCGTATCTATAATCAAGTTAAAGTAATTACTTGAGTTTAAGTAAATACTTATTTTTTAATAGCCTTGTATGTCCCACTGCTGGGCAAAGGCCTCCCCCATATCCTTCCAGGTACTCTTCTCCTGCGCTACCTCGAACCAGCCTTGATGCCCGTCTAAATCATCTCCCCGTTTTCTGGGCCGGCCTCGGCAGCACCGTCCATCCTCAGGCACCCATCGTGTTGAGAGCTTTGCCCAGCGGTTGTTATGCATGTGGCCCACCCAATTCCATTTCAGCCTGGCAGCTTTTTTGCCTGTGATTCCTGTTTTTGATTATACAAACATTTCTCTGCAATAGACAAGAATTTAAACGAAGTAAGAACGTCAAAGAAATCAAAGCTAAGAATTCTAACTTTTGACAGTTCTAACTCCAAGCAATTACAACAAGACGACTAAACTACAGAATAAAAACTATCTTAAATAATAACTTTTACTCAAGTCATCACTTTGACTTGTTTATAGATACGGGTGTTAGATTTAACAAAGAAACAGATAGAATTAGCAAAGGACGATGTGAAGACAAAAGTCGAAGCTTCAGAGGGCATTGGCCAGTAGAATTTGTAAACGTATTCCAGCAACAAGTCGTTACATTTAACAGCGGCTATTCCAGTTAAATACCTTTTGAAACGAGGTATATTACCGTTGCAACATTTCACCATTACTTCCTCATATCAATTGCTAGTTTCTAAGAAATTGACGCGGTAGGATCTAAAGATAACATTACATCATGCCTGTCTTTCCCCGAAGCGTTAGGCAAAGGTGTACCATATAACACACACATTTTGCTAGTTATTTTTAAGTAGACGAGCCTATTGCTAACTACCGAGCGTAAACCCAGACCTCAGATACCGCGGCCCTGGAACACAAAGGGCATAGATGAAACATGGATGGGTTTTAGTCAGTACGAGTCTGACACTCCCTTCCACTCCGCCCAGAGCGGGATTTTTTTTCGGATGTGAAATCATCAAATGAACCCCATTTGATGATTTCACATCCGAAAAAAAATAAAAAAGGCTGCTGCTGGGATGGAAAACTTGATGACACTCTGCCTGATCTGGGAATCGAACCCAGGACCTCATACTCAGTAGAAGCGCCTGTGATCACTAGATCAACGCGGCATGAAGATCTAAATAGGTTAAGAAATAAGAACGTTACGTTTTATATAATGTTACAGCATTTATCAAATACTCTTAACGAATCTTATATAAAGTGTTCAACATTTCTCCTCCATTATATTGGAGCAGAAAAATCGCAGGCGATTTGTCAGCCGTGCCATCGGAATCTGGTGTGAAATTATATAGGATTGTACACCCATCTGTTTACTGTCAACATTATTTTGCGACCCCATTTGCTAAACGGTTCGTGAAATGGCCGCCCACGTTGATATTATTATGCCCTTTTTAAAGTAGAATAAATGTTCCGAAGATTCTCGTAATTTCTGGGTTAAGTGGGCAAGAATAGGATGTTGGTTTCTGAGATACTAATAGCTGATCTCATCAGTGAAATTGAACCCGATCAACAACATCTGAACGTCTATTAAAAGCTGCCAGTCTTAAATATTTCATTGGAATGATGATGGTGACAGCTCTTGATCACAGTTAGCTCTTCTGGTTGCGTTCAAGTTACACCACCACACTCACTAATGCGTTGAAACACCATCGACAAATGGTTCAATGGTGATAAATATCAAACAGAATTCTCATAAAAGTATTATGGTAAAAAAGTTCAAAGAGATCGAAGTATAAAATATAGTCACATGCAAACTTCTAACAGCGGTTAGAACCAATAATCACATATAGATCATAACAAAAGAAAATCAGGTGAAAAGCGAAAAAGAACTAAGTGCTTACCAAAATAGTTTACTACAAACACATCTCAGTTGCCGTAGTAAAAGATTACCGGTTTTAAATAGTTTGTTTTGTTTCAAAACATTGGCCAAACGCCTTTGAAGAGCAATACTTGCCTTCGTGTGTTTTCAATAAGTGTTTCAAACAGGAAGCTGTATTATGCGTTATTATATCAAGGTGAGGTTATAATAGCGGATCGGTTATGAAATAAAGCTGGTTCTATTCTAGAAATAGAATTGATCGCGATTGATCTGATGCGAAGTGGTGTCAATGTCATAGGGCTTGCGGAGATAGGTACGTTATTGAAGTCCATCCATCATCGATCATCCTGCTGAACTATAAAATTACCTGTTAGTTGAATGCTCTTAAAGATGCGGTGTCTTTTATTACTTTATTTGTACAGCTAGTAACTAAAGAAAGTTAGCGACTTATTTGGTGATAGTTCTGACTTAAATAAGAAGGTTACCTAAATTACTAAATAGTTTTGTAGATAACATAAGGTTTAAAATATAGTTTGTTGGTTTTTCATCTGTCTAGCTAGTAGCTTTCAGATTTTAACCGTGAGTTGAGTGTAGCAATAGTTTTTTTTAATACTTAATTGTGTATGGAAAATCTTTGTGTATTTCTAAATCATTAACATTTGTACTTCACCTACATTTTGTTGTCGACTTTCTATTAATTTCTACTACAAAAATAAACAGTGGTTGTGACCGCGTCGGTTTGCAATCACCGCGAAGGTCCGCGTTTAGATTGGAAAATTAAAAATAACCGTTTGTTGACGAGGTTAACAACTGACTGAAGTGACAGGCAGACGACTCAATGAGCTTTGGTTTATTAACTTGCTCAGTTTTTGTGCAAATGACAAGGTTTACGTAAAATTTTTGTGAGTTATGAAAAATTGCTTTTTAATTCTGATCGTCTACGACCTTCGTTACGTGGAGTGGTTAACCAAACCACTTAACATAGGCAGATTACAGAAACTCGTACGAAAATAATCAGCAATATGTAACTGGCATAGCTACTCCTAAAACTAAGCTATTCAATTTGCCGTTTCGTTGTTTTTAACGTGGAACTGTGTCATATATTTTGGCTTAAAGAATAAATTCATCTTTCTTTTGTTTATAAATAACCTGTAACCGGAACAAATATACGGCACACCGTCTGAGCCGAAGGTGCGAATCGATGCGCGGGCGCCTAAAGCTCCGCCACAGAAGTTCGCGGCGTTAGTCGCCCTGCACACTCCGCTCAGAGCACACGCGCCCCAACGCGCGCGCGAATCTCCCGCCAGTACGATCGCGATTATCAAACAAAAATAAATTAAACTTCTAAATAATTTTATAAACAAATATGCCTGCCTGATCCATCAAGATGTCGTTCTGTAGAATAACTGGTCGCAGCCGAGGGCTGCCGAAGCCCAACTATTTCCCGCTACTCGCCCCTATCTCGCCGGCTGACGCTAAACGATGCTGCAGGATCACCGGAAAATCTTATGGGCTGCCTACACACCACTACATTCCAGTACTTCTAGCTGCCCGCTCCTCGAAGGCAAAATGTAAAATTACAAACGTTTCCGGCGAACTTGGACCGCATCACTACTCACCTGAAATTAATTATGGCAACCGAAAACACGAGATGCTTCCAGACTACAGGTATATTTTCCCTGTACTCGATGGCTCTACGGAAGCGCAGAAAAGCTTAATGGAACTGTTATTGGGTAAACAAGTTACCGAAGACAAGCGTTACGTGTATACAGTGCAAGAGAGAAGATGCAGCTTGGTGTTCTCCGCTCAGATGGAAGCGGCAGTGCGGGACGGTGACGTCAGAGACGTCATGCTGGCTAAGGACTCCGATACTGTGTTAATCAAAACAAAACATGGTCGTAGTGTATCTATGGACTTTAAGGATTTCACTGAAGACGTGGAAATGTTTGAAGGCGAAGGACCAAATGCTGAAGTATTAAAACAAAGAGAAATGGAAGAATTCGAAGAAAGGAAGAAGAAAAGAAAACGTGCTGCGGGACTGTCTTCTATGAAGAAAATATTTGAAACTAAAGAGAAATTAGCTGAAGTTCAAGAGTTAGAAGAAGAAAAGCAACGTGTTGAACGTAAAGCGAAAAAGGCCAAATTTGAAGAAATCAAACATGAAAAGCACGACGTCAAAACATTTAGTTATAATAGCTTTGATGCACACCATATGCGTTCAAAGTCTAGTATTATCGCGTGTTCTAGTGAATGGAGGGAACAAATGCACCCACTTATGGAGACTTGGGACTGGGAAACATTTGAAAAAGATGTTACTGACGAACATATCGTACCTAAAGCAACTAAATTACCAACACCGGTAAAAATAACTCCACACCACTGTGATGCGGAAATTTATGAAGTCGACCGCAATGTCGGCGAAGTGTCCATACCTCTAGAAACCGTGCCTTGTGTGAATCCATTAAAACCAATTAAAACACGTCCAACAGAAAGTATTATAAGTGCCGTCAAAGAAATTTCTAAAGAACGTTTAACCGATACAGCGGATATCATTGAAAAACTAGTGGAAAGTGATAAAGTTGATTTACTTCCTACGATGGAAAATCTCTCCGAAGTTGTTAAAAATATCAAAAAAGGCAAGAAAGAAAAAGTGGCTAAGATATCCGGATTGACGTTAGACATAAATAAAGCGAAGACATTTATTCCTGGCCAAGTAGTTAATACGCCTCAAGGACCTGTTTTTGTACCTGGACAAACAGTGGATACGCCTATCGGCCCTGTGTTTATTCCTGGTTTAAGCGTAAACACTCCTGCGGGTCCGGGACTGATACCTGGACACATTGTCACCAATGAAAATACAAATGAACCATTCTTCCTTGCCGGTCAAGTACTACAAACATCAAACGGAGAAGAATTTGTTTGTGGACAAACGATTAAAAACAAAGATGACACGTATCGCTTTGCTGAAGGACAAACAGTGTTGTCAGAAGAGGGTCTCAAATTCGTACCTGGAAAAATTATTAACACTGGACCCGAAGAAGTTTTTGTGCCCGGTCAAACTATAATGACACCGGACGGAGTTCAATTTGTTCCTGGTCAAACAATAACAGAAAATGGTGGAATTACTTTTACCCCTGGACAAAATGCTAAAATTAACAATGAGTGGCAGTTTGTGCCCGGCCAAGTGCTGCATCAAGATGATGAGTTACATTTCGTACCAGGAGCCACAATAGCTACACCGAATGGCCTTAAATTTGTTCCGGGTCAAACAGTTGCTATTGATGGTGAAACTTGTTTTATCCCTGGTATCACGAAAACAGGAAGTAACAACAAACTGGAATTTGTTCCCGGTACTACTGTTGAAACTATCGACGGACCGAAGTTTATTGAAGGACAAATAGTACACACTGATTGCGGTGAAAAATTCATGCCAGGAAAAACTATTGTTCAAGCAGATGGACACGTTGAGTTTTCTGTTGCCAAGTCAATAGAAGATATCACCTTTAGCGAAGGTGCTCCGGTTGGTCTACCGATTGATATAAAGACGTGCTCACTCTCTGAAGAATCATTGTACGTATTCGGACATATGGTGCAAACAGCAAAAGGAATTGAATTTTATCCTGGCCCAAGAATGCCAAAGCTGGAAGGCAAGGTTGTTCCTGGTAGACTTGTAAAGAATGAAGCAAACCAGTCTCGTTTTGTTCCAGGAATGATGGTAGAGGGCGTTTTCGTACCAGGACAAATAGTGTTCACAGAAAATGGAGAGCAATTCGTGCCAGGACAAGTAGTAGACACAGCTGAAGGCCCAAAGTTTGTTCCTGGTCAAGTAGTGAATACTAAATCGGGACCAAAATTCGTTCCCGGTCAGACAATACACACAATTGATGGTCCACGTTTCGTACCCGGCCAAATCATTGAAACTAAGGCTGGTCCTACTTTTATTCCCGGCCAAGTAATCTTCACGGAAGATGAAGGATCGAGATTCGTGCCTGGTCAGGTGGTTGATACTGAAGAAGGTCCGAGATTCGTTCCCGGTAGAGTCATCGAGACAGACGACAACGGTGTAACATTTATTCCTGGACAAATTGTTCAAACACCGGAAGGTTTGAAATTCGTGGCCCCCGACCTCACTGAGGGTGACGAGGGACTCGAGTTTTCTGTTCAAAGTTTCGTCGTTACTCCTGAAGAATTGAAATTATTAAAAGTAAAGACAAACCCGAATGACACTTCTTCTACGAAAGGAGAATTAACAATTGATACAAAAATGCTGCGTCAACTTTCTGAAGCTGGAATGTCTATAGGCAGACAAGTGCCCGCTGAAGTACCGGCTATTAATGTCGTATTGAATGAAACAAAAAATGCAGAGGCATTGAAAGCATTTGTCACAGATTTCGGATTAAAAGATGAAGTAGCAAATCAATTAATGGACGTCATCACTTCTATTATTGAAATGAGTGCTCATTTGAAATCGGAAATTCGTGAGAACCACAAAGAAAATGGATCGACAAGTGATACCAAAAAGAAAAGCAAAAAACGAATGGATATGCAGGAGGTTGGTTTCTCTGGCGGCAACGGTCAATCTGCTCACCAAGAACATGTGAAGAACTCTATCGCTGCTGCTGTACTAGCTGCTTTGGTCACAGCTGAACAGTTCGCAGAAGTCAATAATAACAACAGTAAAGAAAAGTATCAGATGATTTTGAAATCTATTGATACCATCTTAGGAAAGACCATTGATGAAGATCTCGTATCTGCTATGTTTAACATTCTTCAAAAAGAAGAAGACAAAGAGCTCCTTCGTGAAGAAATTCTTGAAAACTCCTCACAGCCTAAGGTTGAATTGATCAAAATCGCCATAAACAGCGCCTTGCGCAAACATTCCTTTACTGACGATGATATTATTGAGAAATTTGGAGACTACTTGAGCAGTGAAAATGAAGTGTTAGGCCCAGCTTTTAAAAACATTTCTAAGATTGACTCTGGCCTACTCCAACATGTGCTTGGGCGCATTTCAGAATCCATTTCGTTTGTCAAATCTGACCGCGAAGTCACAGAAACTCTACAGAAAGCTATAGTATGTGCAGTGCAAGAAGCAAGTAGCAAGGAGTTGGAAGTACTATTCCAAGACAAAGATAAACAAAACCTTAAAGAGTTAATCATACAATCCGTTGGACTCGCTAGAATTCTCGGGATGAGAGATGTTGCCGCTAATTTGATGTCATTCGTAAACGACGAAGACAGCATGTCTAAAATAGCATCTGACCCCACAAGCCTAAACATTCTGAAGAGACTGACCGTCATGCGGAAACTTGCGGATAAGACGCCGAGCTTGCATTCTGCTTTACGAAAACTAGAGTCTGATCCAGCACTGGCTCGCACAGATCCTAAACTAAGGGATTTAGTAAGAGAAAGTGCTGCGTTAATGATTGTGCCTGAAGAAACTCCTCTGATGACTTCTGAAGACGTTCCATTGAACTTGCTAGACCCGGAAAATTGCCTGGCAATGGAAGATTTCTTGTTCCAAAGAAGAAAACAGAAAGGCGCATTATTGATTATGAAGAAAGGTTTGCAAGCGGTTGTGCCTCGTGAAGCTAGTCGCGCTGTATTGACTGGTGAAGTCGCGTACACAGTTCTAGATGAAAATGGCATCCGACACTTTGAACCCTTACACGTATTTTCAGCTTTAAACCTAAGTCAGCCGACAGCACACCGTTTCTCTATGTACAGTTGTCCAGTTGTTGACGATGATGACGAGGACTTACAGTCATTCACCGGATACTGCAACATAAGTAATAACCAGAAGATCACAAGGCTCGGTGGCTGGTCACGCAGATACAGCGGTGTATTATTAGACAGAGAGAATACTAGAAGTCGAATGAATAGCTTAGAAACGACACCAAGTTATAAACGATACCCTTCTCGATCAATGTCCAGTTCTAGATCTAGGTCTAGTTGTAGTAGGAGTCCGCCTAAGGTAATATTTTCAACATCCTTCGAAACAAAATGGCTATTTTAAGAACGTATTTTAATGTTTATTTTCTTTTGTTACAGGTAGAAGATGTTGTGGTAGCATCAGCTGACTATACAGCTGTTGCAGATGATGAAGTATCTCTAAAAGCCGGAGACATTGTCGAAGTTCTCGACACCAAGTCAGCCCTCGGATCAAAGTGAGTACAAATTTATTATTGGCATGAGCTTTGCACAACTGTGCCCTCATTGATGTATTTCGTAAATAAACTGTACGGACATGCGCGCGATGTGAAACTGATCGTTACCCCAGCTCTAAACTCGGTTTCCAGAATAATATTTTGTTAAAATAATAGTTTCTGCACACACTAACATTCATCCGAATTGAAATAACTACCAACAAGCTAAGAAGCATTTGTTAACAATTTTTCATTGTAATAATTGATAAACCTGTGCAATCTTTTTTTAAATAACTGTCATAATAACACCATCATCATTTATTTTTAAGAGTGCTCCCCGTTTTTAACTAAGACTCTAAAAACCATTGCCTGATGATCTACATTATGCTTTTCATACCCCCGATCCATAAACACTTGTAACACCCACCACATGTCTCTCCTCCAAGTCATAAGCTTCTCTCTACGACTGAAACTTCCACTGCGGAGACAACCGTAACACGATACACGTAAACTCCACATGTAAAACATAACAAGCCAAAGCTGACAGCTCCAAGTGGCAGTATCATATTCGCCAGTGGGAATGTGTTGCGGAAGGAGTATAAATGTCAAGAATGCATTTTAATAGCTCCAATGCGTCCAGCATTCCTCCTGTGACTTCGATACTGTATAATTTTAGCAGCGGGTTCGTTGCACCGCCGTTTGCGCAACGCACTATAATATATCTTAATTTACACGTTTGTTTTTTTTCTTCTCACGTTTGTACACATTAATCTCCATTATCATTTCGACGCCTTTGAATAACGACTTCTGGATTTAATCGAAGGGACAGCTTGTTGCATCGCGAGATTTGGGTTACAGATGAAAAGCTCATTTCGAAAGCTAAATAAGCTTCCCTGTGGGCGAAAAATACATCTACCTGTTGCCAAAAGTATGCACTCAGCTGCCTGGTCTCTAACAATTCAACTAAAACTCATGCTCAAAGTAAATCCATCTCATTCACTACCTCTAAACAATCACATTCACCGCTGATAACGTAATAAAAGAAAACATTATTGATGCAGGTACAGAGGCCGCGTATATTGTTACGAGAATCATTTCTTCAAACCCAGAGGTCCATACATGGACTATGTGTTTAGCGTTCCGACCTACAAAATGTACTATCATTGATTTTGAAGACAGAAGATCGGACTCATATTGCATTGTATATAATCTGCGCTTGCATATCGTCATTTATGTTGTATTTATCATTTTATGTTGTGATCGACATATTACTGTATTGTGATAACTTGTGTATCATTATGCCGACACGGCTTTACACATTCATATGTTATATGTTTAAACGTTTGTGTATCATTTAGGAACTTATATAATAAAGGTAATAAAGTTCTCGGAGTTTCTTTTCAATATAGTTTGCTTTAGGTAGGCTAGTGTTTCATGATGTAAATATAATTCCAATATCAATCTTATCTAGTTCATGTGCTATGATATTTGTCAGTCCACTCAGACTACATCAACATTGCACACGACGAATCGCCAACGTATATTATTGGACGATATTCTAGAATGTAATTTTATGATTTCAATTTATGATATAGCTCACTTGATGGTAAATGGTTGTCCTATATAAAACTAACATAAATTAGGCAAATGTAATGTATCTTGTTATAAATAGCTCTGGTTATTGCTCTATCAACTATGAGAGTTATATCTGAGAGTGGAATATCAAATTGATGAACCAATGTTATAATAAACTAAATATATTTTTTCTTAATAAGATCTTGAAGACCTTTGCCTTGGATATTATCCAAAAAAAACCAAAATGAAACATTTTGTGTATTCACATAATACTTAACATATTATAATTTGCAATAGCATCCTATTATTGTTGTAGCACCGTCATATATTATTATTATTTAAGGGTATACTGAGCACTTGTGATAGAGTATTAATAAAGTTTAGTATATCTAGATGATGTTATTATTATTCTTAGTTACCACGGAAACACGCAGAAGCACCGTGTTCGTGTCTCCTCGCTAGTATTTATGTTATGAGTGAGTTTTCTGAGTAATATAGAACTCTCTGTAGGAATGAGTCACGAACCTACTAGCTACTGAAGAATAAATGAATTTATATTGTCTTTCATCTATAAAAATACCTTCATACTATGTTGAACAGTCTTAAATCTACGCTAACAATGCAAAGCAGTTATCTAATGATAACTTATCTATTCCTACTCAGTTATACGTGACAGAGGAGCACGTCTCACTTAATAAAAACCCATAATCTTTCCAAACCCATAAAAAAAAACTATCATTTCTTTCTCAGAACTCTCGAGTCTGGAAATTCCAGCAGTCGTAATAAAACATAGATATGAAACATTTAAGAAGTTATTACAGAAAATATAGGAAAAACCCCAGACAAAACCACAGGCAGGGCACTAAGGCAGAGTAGGTCCTGGCGGACTGCCAACCAGTCGTCCAGGTAACACGTTGGCAATGCCTCTTACATTTATAGTCTCATATCAAATAGTTGGTGCTTTAAACACATCACTTTAATGGACTTTCTGACGCTCTACTACTTCAGCGTCTACGTGGGAATTAATTGCTTCTATAATTAATGTTTTAATACACTTTAATTTGTCATGTAAAATGGTTGGGTAAGAATAATAACCTCTTTTATTAGTTTCAAGAGATTGTATTATGGAGTTTTATAGGTATGATCACGTAATAGAGGTCCAACGTAGAAAACTTTTTGCATTAATGCTGGTTTCCACCACAGATGTGCGAGGATTTGCATAAAACTAACCAATCACATATGTAGCTAGCTTAGCTCAAAATGTGAAAAAGAAGCTTTACTATAGGTTAGTTTCACACACTCCCTCGCTACGCATCCTCGCTCATCTTATGTGGCAACGCAGCTTAAAAGCCCTTTGAATAAGTAATAGATAGGAAAGATTTATCTATATTATCTTTGTACCTTTATTTTGAACAGAAAAAATAGTCTTCTTCTTTCATACATTACTTAAAAGGTAAATCAGAAACAGTACTAAAAAAAAAGTTTTACGTCCAATAAAGACTAATGTCTAAATAAAAGCATAGGTACTATTGGCGAGCCTTTTTTTAAACTTTCATTATAGTGCTGCTTTTATGTCAGCAAAAACGGGCATTAGACTATAATGTACACACTCATGAACTTCTTTTTTCAATCTATCAACACCCGACGCAAACAGCAATCCATTTCTTAGTGGCTTAGTAGGTGGTCAGGCCAATAAACAGACCATTGAGGAACTAACCTAACCCAACTAGATCAGTCAAACAAAACATACCATGTCCTCTTTTACTGATGATAGATAGTAAACTTCCTCAGAACAAGGCTCCCATATGATTGAGTATCTACTCGTACTAGTACTCTGATTTACTACTCCATAGATATATTTACTCTACTGATTTATAGGACATGATTCTGTTATTTCAAATATACAAGGTCTTGAAGATAATGTTGATTTAAAGATCTATCAACACCTACAGAAAAAAACAACGCCTATAACATTCCTTAATTGGTTAGCAAGTACACAGGCCAGTTAGTAGACCATTGGGGAACCAATCTAACCCAACTGGATCAGTCAAACTAAACACCACGGCCTCGATAACTAAAGTTAGTAAACTTCCTCTGGACAAGGTTTCCACGTGGTTGAGTATCTGCTAGTTCCCTGACTCACTGTTCAACGACAAAATTTATAGGTCGGTCGGTTGGTTTTGCTATTGCTAACATAGAAGGTCTGGTAGATGATGAATGATACAAAGATCTATCAACACCGGAAACAAAAACGCAACTCATATATTCCTTATAAGGTGGACAACTGTAGGCCATTGAGGAACTAACCTAACCCAACCAGATCAGTAAAAGTAAACACACTATGTCCTCGATAACTGGCGTTAGTAAACTTCCTCTGAACTAGGTTTTCGCATGATTGAGTATCTAATAGTTCTCTGATTTACTAGTCGAGTGATTTATAGAAGTCGGTGCTGTTATTGCAAACACACTAGGTCTGGTAGATGCTGATGACGCAAAAGACGGGAGTGATTTTGGGAACGAAATATGGTCTGTTATGGTTAAGTGGTAAGAACTGGTCGAAAGCTTGGATAATATTGCGGAAGGTTCAGTGAAATCTGCGCGCATATTGGATGCAAAAAAGAAAGAGATAATTCCTTAGAACTACATAAAAAATAATAAAGGAAATAGATTTTGAACTATCATAAATAGTTCCAAAAATTACTTACTTACCTAATAAGCTATATGATGTGACGAAGCATAAGTAGAACATACATTAAACTCACGGGTTTAGGCGAAAGCTACAGAACGCCACCTGCTGCGATTCTTACATACACCTTTAACAAGCTGAACTACAAATATCTTCTAAACACAAAGTAGTAAAACCAAAACAACCTCAATTAATATAATATTGTGCAATTTTATTAAGGGGAGGTGGTCCAGAACCAACAGTTATGACTTAACCCCGTTCCGAACGGTGCCGTATTGACGTCACGTCGTTTCTGGGCCAGCCAGAAATAACCGCACACGCCAACTTAGGATGTACGCTGTGCCTTAAATGACTGCTTACACTGTTTGACGTGTTGCTGGCGTGAAGACGAAATTAAAACGGAAATGTGTCAGCTACCTTTTGACCCGAAACTGGAGGAAAACTTGCCAGGAGATGATGAGTAATAGACTGAAAAGATTAATGATGAAATTTGTGTCAACGCAATTTTTTGCCTAATTAGCTGAGGGAAATTTTATGTTTTCTCTTTAGTTTTGCCGCCTGTAGAACTGATTTTATTAGACACAAACTAAAATGTAAGGAAAGTTTTGGAAACAAAGGTGATAAACTTGCACTCTTTGTTTGATATTGAACGTTATTCTATGTATGCCTGACTCTTGGACAGAGAGTTACTTGTTACATTTATAATAATTGGACTGACTTAAACTTAAACTTTATAGTTAACTATTGGCTTATGTTCCTATTTTATTTTATTGATGATGTTATCAGAGTATTTTTTTCTATTTTTATTACTTTATCCTACACACGAGTATTTTAAATTCAGATATTATTGTCAAAGACAGTATTTAATTTTACTTAAATGTTTTGTAAAATTTGTAATTAGGTACATACATACCTAAATTACGAATACCTACATTGTGTTAGGTATTTTAATTTAATTTTAAGTTTGAGTTTGCATGCTGAATATTATATAATAGTTTGTTATCAGAACATCTAAAACAGAGTCCAGTCAATTGTTAAAATTCGCTTTAAGAGACTATGAAGATTATGAAACCCGCTAACGAATTGAGTTATAGGTTAGAAATCCATAAAACTACTACTGTTAATCCACAACCCATGACCCAGTTGGTTGGCCTATAATCATAACTATAATGTTATTTATAGCTGGTATATAAAGACAATATTTCTGCATTACTGGAATAGAACAAAGGATGCGACACGCTGATCGTCACCGCTCTATGAAGGATGTATTCATCTGCCTATCTGCCTGAACGTTATCTCCAAGCGAACATTAGTCGAGTAATGAGTTGAATCGAGCCACGATTCGCATCTCAATTAGACACAATACAGATTATTTTAGGAAAACTTTTTGATTTACGGCATTATGAAGACATTTAGCACAACGATCTCCAAAGAGTTCATTATAAATAGACACGGATCAATGTCCGTCAAGTCGAGATGATCGTCTATGTCATTACGCCCTTAATAACTACATCAATGAAAGTTTACTAGAGCGAGCAACTAGGAAAAATAATGTTCATGAGCTAACAAATACGTGATGGTATGAAACAGATTATTAAAACAACATGGAAACCGCGTCTGCAAGTCGCCCACAACTTTGTGGAAAATAATTAATAAGTACATAGGGATCATCATACCTAGACTGATCTCCGTGTTTCCTTCCATTTTATTCTGATCGACGTAATAGCGACCCTACTTCGCACAGTTTCTACGACGACTAAATATCGAGACTTCTTTCTGATACATAAATGTAATGTTAGGTACTTGTTGGTATTATACACAAAACCTTCTAGGATACATTTTGTAAATGTTGGTAGAAACCATATCAAAATCTGTGACGTATTTTAGAATAATAACGCAAACAGACGAAAATCGACTTCATGCTAAATATTATCTATTTAGCGTTTATGTAAATATCAAGTATCCATGCAAAAAATAAAGATATAAGTGCGCAATTTCTTCTGCCAAGAAATAAGATAGAGTGTGATTGTCACATGATGCAACCTGATCTTGCAGAACCCTGACAGTGAAATGTCCCACCGCTTCGTGACTTCTACTTTTAACCAATCTTTGAAACGAGACGACACTTTCGACCTTGCCTGTCACACGATGGGCATTATTTATAATAAAATATTGCTCGTATTGTTTGTCAAAAAGGAGCCGTTAATCTCAATGTTTTATGAGTATCTGTGGATGTTGGTACGACCCACCGTGGTACTGTCCTCGGCAAAGATTTAATGCAATTGCCTTCTTATATTTCAAGGAAGTAAGTGGCCATATTATAATTTAATTTGTTTGCCGATTTCGATAATATGGCGACCTTTACAAAATTCAATAAATGTAAACTATTCCCTATTGTGTGCCCGATTGTTACTCGCTACGAGCTACGAAACTACTATCGAAGCGAAGGTTGCCAGACCTTTGACAGAATCATGGATGCATACAGGGTGTAAACGGACCCTTCACGAAGCCGTCAACCAAGCATTATGTACATCAAACTAAGTCACCTATTAACTAAGTTACCTAACGCAAAAATTTTTGCTGGGAAACGACTTTTTTTGGGGTGAAAAATTACTTTTTACGGTAAAACTCAATGTAACGCACTCAAAACATGGTGCTGATGGATGCTTTGAATAGTAAACGGGTCATGGAGGTAATTAAAGTAAAATTAAACCCTTAAAAAGTAGTATTTAAAAAAAAACTTTTGAAAAAATTGGAACTTTGACCTCCAATATCTCCGTAAATGTCGATGGACCGTTAACTCCACAAATAAAACCGTACACATTTTTTTGTTTATACTCAATAGGCTTGCGTTTAGCGCACCTCGCCTCATGTGAAGCGACGATACGGCCTAGGATGGGGCAAACTTGCCTATAAGAATCCGATTAACTCGAACTTTAAATAGATCCAGATTGTAATGAAGCCTGCAGTGAATTTATGCGAGAAACGTTAAGACAGGAAAATAAATTAGAGACATATCTAAAAGTAAAACAAAGTTTGTAGCGTGATTAATATGAGGATTTATAAATCCTCAATAGAAATGTGCAATAAAAAAAATGGTACACTGTACGAAAAATCTTTTTCTTTAAGTAGAAATCAAAGTGATATCGATTATGTTAAGATTCAAAAAGAAAGTAAAAAAGATGTTTTCAACGAAGAATGCTATAAATCGCTCAGAATAAGTTATTTGATTTGTTCTCCCAAACTTCACCTAAGCATTTCAAAGTAAATAAACACACACACTCAGATACCTACATTTATGTGTAAAGAATTTTCCTGAAACTCATTTGGCATGCGTATCGAATTTTTCCTCAACAATAACTGTTTTGAAGGATTTTTCTTCTTAATTGTTGAGGGCGTGAATCAACTGATAAAGTGCACACGGTACCTATGGGTCATTCTGTGTATAGAGTACTCGTGATGCCTAGTCATCGTTCTAGTGAAATGTGGGAGATAACTGTTGTTATAATAAATACTGAGAGAAAAGGAGGAAAATTATTTTAGAATGAGTCACGCATGACTTGAGGCACTATCGCACAACGTAACTGAAATGATCTTAGTGGTCATTTACGGAGACGCGGCGCGTCGGGCGGCGCGTTGTGCGGCGCGGCCCGCTTTCAATTCAAACATATGGCGATGTATGAGAGCGTTTACGGAGAAGCGTTTTTACGCGCGTTTGCTTGAAGTGCAGCGTTGCCCGCCGCGGCGAACGCGGCGGCGGACGCGGCGGTGAACGCGGCGGCGGACGCGGCGGTGAACGCGGCGGCGAACGCGGCGGCGGACGCGGCGGCGGACGCGGCGGCGAACGCGCAAACGCTCAAATACGAACATATGGCAGATGACACCGCCGCATCGCCCGCCGCGTCGCCCGCCGCGTCGCCCGCGGCGTTCGCCGCGGCGGCGCACGCCCCGCGTCTCCGTAAACAACATCGGACATTGCCATATGTTTGTGTTTGGGCGTGTGATAACGCGGGCCGCTGCATGCGCCGCCTCTCCGTAAACGGAAAAAACGCGCACCGCGCCGCGCGACGCCCCGCGCTACGCGCCGCCCGACGCGCCGCGTGTCCGTAAATGGGCACTTAGGGTAAGACTTTTGGATGAGACAGTACATTGGTATGTCTTGGTTAGTTTAACCGTATTGAAAAATAGGTAAGAGCTTTCCGCTGTTGAAAATAAAAGAAGCGTAACTTAATTAATAGACTTGTCTGAAGGCAAAGCTAATATGAGATGAGAGTAATATGAGATGATGAGTGATATATGATGTAAGAAAACCCAATTCTGGGTTAAGCTCGCCATTGTACATAATCTATATTATTGCAAATTGTATGTATATTTTTTTTGTTGTTTTGTGTGCAATAAAGAATAAGAATAATATCTAAGAATATAAATAAAGAAGAAGTACAGCCACCATTTACCATCAAGTGATCCCCTATAAAATCTGATCTATACTTCAATTTAGATCTTACGACAAAACATTACTGCGACATTACAATGATTTACCTCTTCAAATACAACAAATTATTCGGAACAGACGAACCAACTACACGATCTCCAAATCTCTCTCTATGTACATCCCCTCTTGCGAGTAAACTAACCACCATTTCATCCATTAACATGATCCCTACCCCTCCAGGAAGCCCCGGCTGGACCCTGACCTGGACATCAACGCCTTGGCATCAGAACTCTTGGACGCCAGCGCTGCCAAGCACAAACTAGCTGTACGACCCAAGAAGAACCATCCCAGCAAAAAGACTGTAACTACCAAGACTGAGGAGAAAGGGAGGTAAGGATATGGCATAAGTATGATTAACTTGGTAAAGGTAGCAAGTAGGCTTCTTCCAGATATAAATTAACAAGTCATGAAAAACAATGATAAACCGTCTCTGCCCGGGGAGCCGTAGACACCCAAAACATTTCCTAAACGTAAATACTTAACTACAAATACATGCACAAATCCACTGTTCGCAAAATACTTGCTTTTAGCCCCTTGAACGAGGTTAAAATCAATTATTTCAAAGGTCAACACCCAGGATAACAACAAGCCGTTAAAACGTTACTTTTTAGAGAAAAGTAAGCAAAGTATGTCTAAAAATTTATTAAAAATACTGTTCAGCTTTAGTTTTGGCAGATTCTATAGGTGTACAAGATTTCCCAGGTCCTCCTTTTGACCTTGTCCTATTTTTATCATGATCACCATCGTACCAATTACAATAAAGACGTCACTACCTTACCTACACACTATAAAATTTCCCATAGAGCTGTCACACCAAATAAACCAACAAAAGAGAATCACATTGGCGTGACCGTGTTAACAGCTGGACGTGTGTTTTTTCAGTATATAATTGAGTACATAATTTAGTCCGGCTATTACATAACAATGATGTATATTAGTGCCGCGGTTAAAAGCTACGCGACCTCATTACTCGCTGTTACGAAATACGTGATTTGCGAAAAGGCCCGCTTAGTTGAGACGCGCGGTGTGTCTTGGGTATTTTCTTTTACTGAAAAAGAATTATCTGCGGTTGAAATGTATTAATAACAATAAACGCTAGTAACAATAAATAGCGATTCAAAAGTTCATAAAGGGCGAATCGTAGGTATTATTTCTCTCTAAAACGAAAGCTTTCAATTTTACTCTCAAACCATATATTCGTATTATCACTTGGGCTACAGGCGTATAAATTGTATGCTTAAAGCAAATTAGGAATTGAACTAATTCAGTAGATTATAAAATAAAACTATAACTAAACAAAGGTATGGAAAGGATAGGACTACATAATAAAATATGACGAAAAGAACAACATTTCCAATTAATTTTAAAACAAACTTAAACGGACTAAAATATACCAACACCTATATCCACCCATTTTCATATAGCGAAGCAGCGTCTAGCCATCATTGACAACCTAGTAATGGTTTCCGCTCGAAACAGTTTGACATAAAAATATGAGTACACGAGTAACCACTCCAGTAAATCGGTCAAGATCCGAGCCTGACCGGCCATGCCCGATGCAGTTTTTAATAGTTTGTCCCCAATATCTAATACTTGAAGATATAAAATTTAGATTCTAGCTTTGATCTTATTTATTTGATTGCTAACAAGTTTTGCAGATTGTTAAATATTTATGTGTCTGTCGTCTTCTTGAGTTTTAGCATCAATATCTGCAGTATCCAGATCTAAAATAGAAGGGTCAACTTCAGTTTCCAAGAACTTAGCATCTATTAATACAACTTGTAGTCGACTGTGGTATTCTGGAGCTACCTGTCTGTCTGATTGCACTTGATTGGCATATTTGATTCTCTTGAATTTTTGTTTGCTTCTATCAATCCCAGCTAGACGTGTGTCTACGTCAACGATCAAGGAAAATGGCTCTGACTAGTTAGGTTGTTCAAGTTCATTCATCCAATCAATTTTGATTATTTTACAGCATCTTCACATCCCGGTCTGCTTTTTTGTACAGGAGATTCAGCTAGGTTGGTTTTTCTGCTGTACGACTGAAACCCATATCTAAAAACACGTTAAAGTGAGTAAAAGTGATAACTCGTGATGTTGTGTATGTACATATGTTTGGACATCCACCAGCCCGCGTTGGGCACAAGTGTTAAATGATGACCTTCAATAATGAGGAGACCTGATACGATATTTATTCGGTTTAGTTATTTCTTGAAGTTAGAACTGTCAAAAGTTTGAAATCTTTGCTTTCCGTTCTTTGACGGTTCGTTCAAATTCTTGTCTAATGCATCAAAATGGTTGCATAAGTAATTACTTAAACTACGACCAGTTACTGTTGATCTAGATTCGAAACTTGGATAAGCAAACATGAATTTGAATCAATTTTTGAGGGAATTCAAAGTAGAGTTTTACATTCTAAGAAGCAGTAACTACTATTGCGTTCTATTTACGTTGGGTATGTTCTATAGTTTATAGTTCTCCGTCTACTAATACTAGTCTTATTTGTAAACTTTAACGCGGTATAGTATTGCAATTCATTACCTTTTTTTTCATTCCTACAATTTAAAAGAGAACACAGATTATACAGTTTTATACAGATTATACATCAACAACTTCTTATCCGCTTATAACATCAAACTTAGATCATGATTCTGTTGACAAAGCTATCCCAATTTCTTTCCCGTTCATCATATCGGTGGTTGCTCCAGCATCAATGTTTACAGACGAATCTGCTTTTACATCACAGACAGACACAGTTGAGAGTTAAAACGTTGAAGTACTACGTACAGATAAAGAGCCAGACGCGTGTTCTCCCCATAACACGCTGCGTAATGTTAACTGATAAAAACCAGACGTCCAGCCGCCTCGCGCGTAACGGGTGGAACGCCTGGATCTCAATGAGGAAAGGTTTGAAATACTCACATACCTTTTGAGGAATGCGAAGCATGGTGGCCACCTAAATGCCTAGTTATGTATTTGTGCAATTGTACAAATACAAGCTTAATCTTTCTTTTTCAAGTCTAAGATTAATGTCAAAAACATGAATAAGGGTGAATTACAAAATTGATGAAGATGAACGCGATCAGAAAATCTAAATTTGTTACGATACGAAAATACTACGAAATGAACTCTCATACTACTAATAATACGAAGGACAGAAAAACTATTTATTTGTCACAGGGACATGACGTGCATACAAAAAAATAAAATTAACAATAATCATACAACGCATAAAAATACGTATTATAAATACAACCAGAGTGAAACAAAAAAAAGTTAACAGCTTTCACGTCGTGACTGCGACAAGCAGGTTACCACTCAGCATGATATTGTGCTATGGGGGCCCACAGCACAGCGCACTGAATATTGCACTTATACCCGTTTAGGTGTACTGATCGAGTTCAGTTTCTGTGGTGAAATACGCTCTAATTCGTTGCATTTCGTTGCTTGTGAAATCGATAGTACTAAATAGGAATTTGAGACAGTAGTCTGGACGTCGTCTTGTGAAGGCGCCAACCAGGTGCGTTGGCGAGCCCTCATAAATGTAATCAACATGCCATGTCATTGATTGTGACAAATATCATCTTTCATTAGTCAACAATTTCAGAGAGCACTACACTACACTAGTTGGACGACGTGCACCTTCCAGGATTTAAACGAAACCAATGATAAAGCTATTCTGGTGGCTACAAAGTAGTCGGTCAAAATTTGAGTCCAATTGGCACTTAAAAAACAAATTGACTTACTAGCAAAGTCAAACTCTTTACGAAATCGTTCTCCTCCTTTTAATACAAAATATATTTATCATATAATTTACCCATATTGTTCATTGTTTGATGTATAAATTGTTCACGAGAGATTTTATTAATCATAGTTGCAACATTATTAAACAACACTTCACTCAGGTAATATTTAGGTCGATACGTTTTCATACATGTTTCTTGACCAAGGTGAATAATCTTTATGTGTATCTACTTCACATAATTTCATAGTAATGTCTGTATCATAGTGATGATCTGGCAGCTCGCCAGTATCTACTTCCCGCTTATGTTCCATTTGTCCAATTTTGTTCATGTTGCCTGCAGTTTTCTAGTCGTAAAGATTTGGCAGACCTATAAAAGGATAAGATGTATTGGAATTTTTTTTTTGCTGTTTATCTTCTTCTTCTATTGGCTCCCCAATGACTGCAGATTGAACATCAGCTTCGACTATCTTCTTGCCCTTTGCGAGGTGGAAGAGTTCAGCAGTACACGTTACTCTTGTTGTTTTTGGGTCCATATTGATTCATTCTGATATGAATATGAAATAAATCCTTCTCATAGCTTCAATAATAGGAAGATAATATGTATGGCAAAGTATTGTGTCAATACCCCCTTACTTGAACCACTGGAAGCTCTATTCGACCTACAAAATTAATGATTACAACAACATACACATTCCATGTATAAACCAATGTATCATAAACAACTCGTGCGCGTAAATCTTTAAAACTAAACGAAAGATGAAATGCATTTTTATATTGCATAAATAATCTCATTATTTCGATACTTCATATCAGGTCAACGGCCTCCGTGCGGGAGGAAAAAACTCGTAACTACATAATCATTTCGCGGATACGTGAGCATCCACCAGTTTCAGGCGACCTGCCAAATCTCATCTGAAACTCCATTGTTATAAAACTTCAAAGGAGAAGGCACAGGTCAACGTAAATTGGATTTAAAAATTGGCGTGGTCGCCGCTCTTAAAATATTCCCGGTGCGTTATTAGCGTTATTAAGATGGCTTGCGCACCCACTCGCGGACAAAACGCTCTGTAATATACAGTTTCACTATTCTCTTATTGTTTGCCCCAGTTACCGTCCACCTTTGCGTCTAATTTGGGAACTCTGGAGAAGGCCTAATTTCAAGTTTGGACGCTCCAATATCTTGAATGTCATGTTTATAATTGGCTGTTCATTTCGTCGTGCCCTATTTCTTTCTCTTTTGTTTATAATGCAGTTCGTGATTTCCGGATGTTTTGCCTTTCTATGTTTATTTTCTCATTTTGATTGTTGCTTTATGCGTTTTGTAAATGCGAATGAATTTGATTATGAAAGTCTGTGTTGAATTTTAATGCGTCTGGAATTTGGGTTTTATTATTTACATTGGATCTTATATTTTTGATTTGTGGGTTGCGTATTGATAGATGTGTTTACTGCCGTCATAGCTGTCTGATCTTTATACATAAGCTAGTTTTCTATCCTCAAATCTGCTTTCACTCTTCCAACTATACGCTTCAAATTGATATTACTCTTAAAACTCGTTGGTGTGACTCCATCCTCTGGTCTTCTTCTAGATTCCACCAGTCCAAATAATTCTGTCAGTTCTCCTTTCAGGTTTATCCGCATCTCAATTAAAAAACTCTGGAAAGATTGTGATTTTGTTATAAAAGACTGTCCATGAAGTTTCTTGCATGTCTTTCTCCATAGTGATCTACGCTTGCTGCAATAGGTAACAAGCTTCATATTTATTTGACTGATAGAGTCCTTGACAATTCAAAACTAATTAATTGAAAACTAGCTTCTCGCTGCGTGTTCGCTTGCGTGAAGTTTCTGGTTTTAACATTAAATATATCCTAAAGCATTCGGCAAAGGTCTAGCTTTCAATGAGTGATATCGATTTTTGAAGTCGGACGAGTAGTTTAAAAAAGTTTCCATCTCCTACATTCAAACTGAACCCTTGTATTTACATATTTATATCAGTGTAGTTATCGCTTTGAGTTTGAAATAATATAACTTAAACGAACAAAGCCGCTATTAGCGCGGTGGCCGGTGGCTACTAAATCCCACTAACGTATGTAATTCTGAAAGCGCGCTTTAGAATAATGGCATCGTTATCTTTTATCGTATTGTTAAAATCAGATCTGGTAGCACTGGTGTGCGGTTTAGCGCGTGTACCTGGGAATTTATATTATGCTTTCTATTATTGGTCAAGTTTCCTGCATTCATGTCAAATTATGTTCATATTTTCGTCTTGCACACTTGAAACATTTGGTTTACATTACTGTAAATCTTTTTCTCTTGATTGTTTGTTAAGTCTTTTAATCAAAGAAGACTATGCCAGGCTCAACAGTCTATGTCTTGTGAACTAAGAACATCAATTTTTTTTGCAAATGATTCTTATGCAAATAAAACCGATACGATGGGTGAACGAGAAAACTGAGTGAAAATCAATAAAGAAAAAATTCATATTTTTTTGTCACAAAGACATGACGTGACGCATGATGGTGTGGACGTGCATACAAAATAGCAACAAAAATGATATGCAATAAACATACAAAGCATAACAACGATAAGACAACAAAATCATTTAAAGTACTTAAACTTTTCACTATGACATGATTGCTTGCAGATAAACACATATCATCACCCACATTCTGCAAGTAGGTTTAAGTCCCATTGAAAGAGCAGTGTGTTTGCAGTTAAAATAACAGATAAATCTTTCTTTTATGATTGAAAAACATTTCGGATGCAATAAAATAGAGACAATTAAACTTAAAAAACTAGCTCCACGTTATTTTTCCAAAAAAAATAGGGCAAGAGGCCAACCCACCGAAAGAAGACCCACCCAGACGAAAGTTCTAGCCAAATAAGTTTGGTCTGATTTTACATGTTCTTACAAAAGTGCTAGAAAATGCACTGAAATCGTGCTAAGGAACTAGAACTCGCGTGATTACGTACTGTGTGAACAATTGCTTATAGGAGAAGGACCGTGTTCTGAAATGAATTACAATAGTTTGATGAATCGATAGGGTTTTTTCCGTGCTTTATGTATTTCGACTAGGTCACGGGAATCTATTTTGAAGATTTTTTGAATAGGACTCGTACAAGCGTTGAAATTAGAATTTATAAACTTCTTTCTGATGGAAAAACTGCGAATGATCGCGAGCAGTCAGGCAAGACCTGGATAGCAAGGAATAAAAATGTATCACTATTTCTTAATTTTTTCTGTCTTTGTAGCATAGGTTGTGTGAACCTAGAACTTGAGCTACGATTTTAGAATTATCAGTGACATCCATTAGCTCCTGCAACGTGCAGGTATCAGGGTGCATTCTTCATTGTGTTAAACAATGTTTTCAGTCGTGAACCAATCAAGGTATTACCCAGTAACTGGGTTGTGGCGGTCAGGTCGTTTCCTCCGTATACAATATTGGTATTCAGCTACATCCGGTTAGACGGGATGCTAAACCCAACATCGTTGATATTGTCTAGGCAGATCATGAATGTTTTCAATCATGAAGATCTTGGTCAACGAACTGTGTCACAAACAACTCATAAAACTCAAAAATTGAGAATCAAACAGATCTAATTCACTCAATAAATGCAAGTGAACATTATAAAAACAGATTTTGATCAACATAACCTAGAATTTTGCATACTAGCACACGTCTTCCGTCTTAGTTCACACTAATATTATCCATGCGAAAATTACTTTGTCTGTTGGTTACCTCTTCACGCTTCACTGGCTCATCAGATTTAGATGAGCTACATAAGGATAAACTATGACTGGGGTTAGAACATCATTATTCTCCTACCCTTATCCCTATTCATTTGGGGTCGGCGCAGCATGTCTTCTTCTTCCATACTTCTCTATTAGTCGACAACTCAGGAGTCAACCTCTTTCTAAACTTGGGTTTAGAGCATAGGATACTTAATATACTTCATCATCATCATTCTCCTGCCCAATCCCAATTTGTTTAGGGCCGGCGCAGCATGTCTTCCTCTTCCATACTTCTTTATTACTTGTCATCTCATCAGACACCTCCTTTCTTGGCATAATATACCTATCAACCTTCACACAGTCCATCTATTGTTTCTTTGGTCTTCCTCTATTCTTCCTTTGGTATACTTAATATTGGTACTTATACTTTTTGTACCCATATTACGTTCCCGTAGCATTATTTCTTTCATTCACACGGGTGGAGCTACGGCCAAAAGCTAGTTGGTTAAAAATTATTGTTCGGAGAGATTTCGAGATCGTGGTCTCGTGGGAGATTGTGTTTGGAGGTTATTTTCCTAACCCTGTGCCATGAACCTAAATGAGAGGAGTATATGACGAATGTGGAACGAAATGAGATGTGTTATTTATAAAGGAATGGTGTTTCGTAAACAGTACGGTAATTGGGAACGTTTTAATTAGAGTTTAGTTTCCCGAATTATGTTTTTGATGTGTTTTCTTTTGGCGTTAGCTTGTTTTTATTTTGATATATTTGGAAAATGTGCTATTTTTGGTCAATTTCCGCAATCTTTAGCTGTTTTTGCCTATTTGTTTTATTTTTTAGGTTTTTCGGTTTATTTGAAAATATATTTCTTGAATCATCTAAGAAAAAATGTTTAAATTGGTAAACTACATTATTATTGTGTATCGATTTCAGCTAAAATGAAGATTTTCCACCCATCCAGTACATCAGTATTTTTATATTCCCCTCTTAAAACCAGAAATAGGGCAAAATATTTATGATTGGCGTAAATGTCACGAACGGATGCGCAGTTCAGCTTTACAAAATAAAGGTATATTTAGTGAACATCATAAGTTGTCATACAAACAAGTGGACTAGACATTTGCTTGTCCACTGGAAACAGACAGACAGACAGTTTGGACATTTCCGGATTCTTGCCAATTACAAGTGCATAAACAAATTACGTATGACTGACTTTTTGGAAGTAGAAAATTTTTGGATTCTTAACTGTTGAAAAAACTAAGAATCATAACCTTTATTTTTGTTATAATCAAGGTAAAACAATATTATCATAGTTACACTGAGCTCAAAGTATGTTAAAACTGTAAAAATACTGGACTGCACCTAGTTCTCAGAACTCTAATCCCCGAAGGTTTAGGCAGAGGTGTACCTAATAGTACGCCCACATTTCGCCGGTTATGTTCGAGTCCCATGTAATAGGGGTCGAGCCTATTGCCATCGACCGGGTACCGCACTCAAAGATAGTCAAACTAATGTTGAAGTGTTGTTAAAAGTTGGCTGAAAAAAAAATGTACGGATAGGTCACAAAATAAAACAAAAACACCAACGAAGAATTCCCATAAAACAAAGCTCTTGTGGCGTAAACTAATATTTTTCGTTTGCATTCACTTTGTGCTCGTTATTTCCTTCAAGCTTGAATTATTCGGTATAATATTTTATCCTGAGGGATTAGCGAAAGTGGGATGCGTCTACATACTCCGCAAGATTTCGAAACTCACTCACAACTCGTGATATATGGACGCTTTTGTTTTAGTTGGCAAAATCTTATTCTTTACTCGGGAGATAATAATAAATAAATAAATAAAATAAAATAAAAAGCCTTTTATTTCTTGCATTCCATAGTACAATTTCATTTACAGTGTGCATATAGAATAGATTAGAAATAGATAAATTAAAATTAATGTGATTATGATTAACAACTAATTAGATTGTAATAATAATATATTCAAATCCATTTCATTTTTGTAATTTCATTTAAAAATATATAAGTGAATTAATTAGTTGTTGATTTAGTTTGAAGTTAGTTTTGTAATTGACATAACATAGTAACAATATTTAATTTATACTCGGGAGATAATAATAACTCTTCCATATTCTGAAACGCAACGTTTCTTTGTCTAGTATAACTCTGCTTTTTTAATTCGAGAAACGCTTAATCGAATGATGCGATTTTTGTTCTATCACATAGATACATTTTCTTGTTAGGTTTTAGTATAGATTGGTAGGTACTTAGGTCCACACTGACGGAGTCGGGACACAAAAAACCGACCTCCAAAAAAACACTAAAAAAGTCTGAAATAACTTTACCTATCTTCGGAAGTCAGTGACTTTGTTTGTTTCACTGACTTTTTTGTCAAATGAAAAAATAATCACGTAAAATCGGCTCAGTAATCACGGAGTAATCGGTTCACATACATAAACTCCTTCTTTTTTGGAAGTCGGTAAAAAAAAAACTCAAATTTAGTCATTATTTCTGCAAATTTATTGTATACAGGCTGTAAACGAATCCTTCACGAAGCCGTCAACCAAGCATTCTATACATCAAACTAAGTAACTTTACGCAAAAAAATTTGCTGGGAAACACCTTTTTTTTGGGGTGAAAAATCACGTATTACGGTAGGACTCAATGGTAAGTACTCAATACATTGTGCTTATGGATGGATTGAATAGTACGGGGGTCGTGGAGGTGTTTAAATAAAAAAATCTTGGAACTTTGACCCCCAACATCTCCGTAATTAGAAGGTTCCCAGGTATGGTCTACAACAAAAAAATGATCGCATTGACGGGGAGAATAATTGCCTTTCGGCTTCGTTAAGGGTCTTTTTACACCCTTTATACACGTAAATTAGGTCATAATTTACCTGTAAGGTCTTATTCGTAGATGTACGATTGCATTCATCTATAACATCTATCTGAAACAGTTTATGTTTCACAAATTATAAACCGATTAAGAAAGTTAAACGTTTGAGACGGTAACATTAGTCCACAGTTTTATAGGTCAGTTTATTTTTGACTAAGTATCTACTAATATTATTCTTCAAGTTCACGAAAACAATCGTATCAATAAATCCTTTGAACTGTTCTCGTTAAAGCGTCACAGAACACGCGTCTTAAATATAAAAAAAAAGCTATAAAAAATCTAAACTCAACCCAGTAACAGAGTAATTAAAACTAATTTTAGCTCCGCAAAAGTAGGTGAGTGAAATTATATGTTTAGAATGTAAAAAAGAATCTTCCGATACCGGGAATCGAACCCGAGCCTCCTGGGTGAGAGCCAGGTATCCTAGCCACTAGACCATATCGGATGTTGAAAAGTGAGCCGAATTTATAGAGCACAATCATTGCAAGTTCTGGAGATATCGATATTTTATCTGTAACGGCTATATTTATCTATTTTATTATCATTATTATGATTTATGACAGTTATTATGATAATTATAATAACAGATGATACCAATATTTTTTATTAAAGACCGTGTTTTCAGGTTATTCGATTTTTTTACTGTGTTGTTTACGTTAAAATGACAACCCGCTATAAATTAGCCTAGAATTTTAACTATTAATATTTTTCTTATTTTTTCATCAGGTTAATGTCACTATAAACTTTATACTACTCGTAATGGGCTTAACCACTTACTTCATTGATAATAGGGTATTTGACTGAAAAAATCTATTTAGTCCGTCAGTTAGATTATCAAAAAATATTGGACACGTATTTTTTCTTTTGTCATGTAAACGAAAAATGGCCACGATACAGCGCGTTGAAATCTCGCGTGACGTCACAATTTCTGTTACTTTTTACTGTCCAGTGACGTCACAAACACCCTCTTTTGCACTTTGATGTGCTGTATCGTATCGTAATTTTTTGATTATGTGACAAAAGAAAAAATACATGTCCAACATTTTTTGGTGATCTGACTGACGGACTATGTTTTTCTTTTTTCTTTCTTGTCAAATAGCCTATTTGGCGAATATAATGAGTGAAAAAAGAAAAGATGAACACTAGTAGACCTTCCCCTTATTGAACTAATAGATTTGCGAATCTTGTACATTTTATTTTTGATCTTTTTTTAAATTCGATTTTTATTTAATATTCAATTAATTGAGACCCAACCATAGAACTTTGATTAGCTCTGTGGCCGTAGGCAGAGACCTACGAATCTCGTTGCGTCGTTGATTTTAGACTCACAAAAGAGCACTTAATTTTGATACCAAGATGTTTGAAACAGGCATCCTATATCCAAGTATACCCAATCACCAGTCCTGTACCTAATTAGGTCCCGAGGCAGCCACATTAGTGCTTTCATCACATAAAACATTTGTTTACACTTTATTCGTGTTGCTCCACATTGCGTCGAGTGGGTGAGCAGTTACATTACTGCAATATGTTTCTCTTCCCTGATATTAAAATTAATCAGTGTCCTGAAAATTCTTTTCCTGAATATCTTTTTTTGTTTGTATCCTACTTAATTATTACCCACGGTGTCTTTTCAAGTGTTAACATAATTATACATATATAAACAACTTTATTTTTTCCATGGCATCGATAAAGCTCTATTTAGGCCAGTGTTAGGAACAGTACATTTTGAAATAAGTCGGGAAACTTTTTTATTGGATTCGAGGCGGAATTAACACCCGAGCTGCAGGCGAGGGTGTTATGGAGCTGAGAACTGCAGTAACAGATCCCCACGCGTATCAAACGACGTTTTTCAATACACTTGCGAAGAAATAAAATATTAGAACGGAAAGTGTAGGTATTGGAAAAAAAGTGTTTTGTCAGGAATTTTTAGGAAAGTATGATAATTTGCTTTTTTCCCGCGCTTTACTTTCGCCAGGTTAAAGAAGAAGCAAAAGTATGATGCCGCTAAACAGCCTAATATGAAAAATAGAAAATTCAAAAAATTTTGAATTTAGAACAAATACATGTTAATTTGTTCATAAAAGTAAATATTTGTTTTAAATAATCATGTTTATCTATGATATTCCATTTATAAATGCAATTTAAATACTCAAAAAATAGTTAAATTTTGAAGACGCATATCTCTTAGCCGAGATTAAAAAAAAAACAAACACCTTTGACTATAGTCATTGTACCCATTTGGACCTGTGGAAATTTTTATTTCCGCACGTGTGCAGAAAAATACTAAAAATCCACGGATGTGAAATACATTCCATGCACCTGAACCTATTCGTAGTGCGATAAGAACCAGTTTTCGAGAAAGTGTATTGAAAAGTATTTTTATTAAACCTAACAAAAATGTGCTTGTTAACAAAATTCAATCAACTTAAACTTATTTTTCAAATTAGGCTGAGAAAAGAAATTCCCTCAAACCAATGGTTCCTCAGCACATCTCCACGGTACCCATGGGTATGTCGGTTATGTTGAAAGAACGAAATCTTGGACATTTACAATATTTGTCTTCATCACTACATAGTATAAAGCAAAGTCGCCCGCTGTCTGTCTGTCTGTCCCTATGTATGCTTAGATCTTTAAAACTACACAACGGAATTTGGTGCGGTTTTTTTTAATAGATAGAGTGATTCAAGAGGAAGGTTTATATGTATAATACATGCATAATATAGTAGAGAAACACTGATTATTTTAGAGGTTTTTAATGTAAGGTCGTAAATAAACACATTTTTTTGCGCTTACATTGCAAACGCTGGCTGAACCCTACGAGATAGATCAAAATAATGTACTACAATATTGTACACCTTAAAAAGGTCTACAAAAAAGTCCGCGATGGTATATGTCTGTCTCCTAGGGATAACCCACAATAACCATTTTTATCCTTTACTTACGAGAAAATAATGGCTTATTTACGAAAAAGCGATTTTAAGCAATACAGAATTAATCCTTATCCAATTAAGTACCTTAAATACTTTGTGCATGTAATATAGATCAATATGGCCCTTTACAGCATGTAATTTAAATGAATATTTTCGAAGATATTACAGATTTAAAATGCAGGGACATAGCGTTGCGGCGCGCGACGGTACTAGCCGGGGCACTTCGCCCTATAGCACTTTATGATTAGCAGCGATCGCACGCGTTTATCGGAGCTCTCTAGCGAGCAAAATAACAATTATTACTTAATAAAAACGAGCTTTTCAACCTGACAACGTAATCCCTACTTATAAGTACTTTACGATAAATTAAAAAAATATATATTCGAAATTGTATTTAAATACTAAAGTGAATTCTTCTTTAAGACAAAATGTGCTTTTCAGCGCGACAATTTTTTAGGAATTGTATGTTTGTACTTTAGTCGGTATTAAGGTTAAATTTTAAACCGCATTTATCTATACTTGAACATATTAAAAAAAAATGAGGGGGGTTTAGAAACAGTAAAGGAGCACGAATCCAAAAAAAAATATCAGTCTGTTTGTCTGTTTGTTTGTACACGCTAATCTTAGGAACTACTGGACGGATTTAAATGTTTTTTTGTTTGTTGTATAGGTATTAAGTCTGGGCAACATCTATATCTATATCTATACATATAATAGGACATTAAAAAAGTGTGAGTGTCTGTACATTGATAATACTTAATAAAAAAAAAATGAGGGGGTTTAGAAACAGTAATGGAGCACGAATCCAAAAAAAAAATCTGTCTGTTTGTTTGTACACGCTAATCTTCGGAACTACTGGAGGGATTTCAATGTTTTTTTTGTTGTGTAGGTATTAAATCTGGGCAACATATAGGCTATAATTTATCTTGGAAACTTGAACACCTGATGTAGAACCGCAACAGACCAGCTAAACTATAAGAGATACAAAAATGATACTATAGCAAAAATTGTTTCACGTGATGAGCATTTTCTGCTGAGAGAATAAATTTAAAGATCTGGAACACCTGATGTGGAACTCCAAGAGCCCAGCTACACTATAACATATATAGGAATGACGTCTTAGCAAGAGTTGTTCAGCCTAATGTGCACTCCCTGTTGACGTATAAAAATTGAAGATCTGGAACACCTGTTACGGAATTCCAAGCGCCCAGCTACACTATAACATATATAGGAATGACGTTTTAGCAACAGTTGTACAATCTGATGAGCACTCTCTGTTGACTTATAAAAATCGAAGATCTGGAACACCTGTTGTGGAACTCCAAGAGCCCAGCTACACCATAACACATATAGGAATGACGTCTTAGCAAAAGTTGTTCGGTCTGCTGGGCATTTCCTGTTGACTTATAAAACTCGAAGATCAGAAACATCTGATGTGGAAAATCAAAGCTATCACTAATTTCACTGTATAATTATAAAATAACATAAGCTGGGAGTACCTCCACGCGGTGAAGGCGGTAACAGTTTAGGACTGATTTTCGATGACGACGGTATATCATTGAAAATTTGACTTTACTGGACAAAACTTCCATTATTATTTTTTTTTATAGAATAAATATGCCTTCGGGCTTATGTTATTTCAGTGTTAAATTTCCCTTTCCATTTATATTCGCGACACGGTAGCCTACCCGGTAACGCCCCCTGCGTTATCGGGTAGCAGTCACTTAGATTTTAATTGATCAGGTATCTTCACAATAAAACTATAACCATACCTAGAAAAAGGTCAAATCTTTCCCAATGTTCCAAAAGAGCTAAAGAAAGACATTGAGAATCATAAGATCCCAAGAATCTACCGAAGAACGTCAGGAGAGACTTGATGCTGTTCGAGAACATCAGGCTGCAACTCGCTCCGTGGAAACCTCCCTGCGTTCTCAGCGTATTTACGCATCTACATCCAAGTCTCTAGAGACCAGTGAAGAATATGATGCGCGATTGACCGCTGATCGTGAACGTCACGCATTGTCTCGCGAGTCGGAGACGTTTACGGATAGAGAATTGCGCTTGAATTCCAAGCGTATCTACTTATCGACTTCTAGGTCTCTAGACACAAGTGGGGAACGTGATGCGCGACTGTCCGCTGATCGTGAACGTCACGCATTGTCTCGCAAGTCGGAGACGTTCACGGATAGAGAATTGCGCTTGAATTCCAAGCGTATCTACTTATCGACTTCTAGGTCTCTAGAGACAAGTGGGGAACGTGATGCGCGACTGACCGCTGATTGTGAACGTCATGCATTGTCTCGCGAGTCGGAGACGTTCACGGATAGAGAATTGCGCTTGAGTTCCAAGCCTATCTACGCATCGACTTCTGACTTACAAAAATGAAAGATATGGAACGTCTCGAATCGTCTCGCGCTCTTAGAATTCGACATCAGCCGTTTCAGATCTTCGATTTTGACGACCCCGTTGTCGCTGGCATAATAAGCAACAGGATCCGCGTACGAAGTCGCGGGCAGAAGCTAGTATAGGATATTAAGAAAAGAGGAGCTCGTGGCTAAATAATAACAGCCGCTCGGGTCGATCTTTAGGTTATACCGCGCTTGCCTAGGCTGGTCTGTGGATGGGTGACAAATCTTTGACAGTCGTTAGTCAGTCAGTGGCCCAAAAAGTCTGACAACCAGTCTTACCAAGAGATATCGTATTGCCCACTTCTAACTGGGTTGTTCAGATAGGCATGCTCCATGTAAAATACTGGTATTCAGCTGCATCCGGTTAGACTGGAAGCCGACCCCAACATAGTTGGGAAATGGCTAGGCAGATGATGAGAGGGTATTAAGAAAGAAACAGACTAATTTCAAAGCACATAAACATATACAGGGCATTGTTTCATCATTGAATATGTCCTTCACAGTAGCGAAGATCCCATACAACTCGATTCCTACCGGATTCTCTTTGAAAAATGGCACAGTCAGTATTCTATAGACAAATAATATAATCACATTAAAGATATTATGTACTCCGGCTTACCTCTTACAAAAATTGACCCTTCGCTACCGGTCCTTCATGTCATAATCCATCTGTCATAGTATTTAGATCATGAAGTACTGCACCTTTTAACGTTACGCCAGAGTCGTCACAGTGAGCCAGAAATACTAGCACACTTACCCGACTGCGCGGAGTTGTGTAAGACTGCATCATAACATTACATCCGGTGTATTGAAGCAGCCTTGTGGAGTCGTGAACCGTGACGTCATTGGTTAAGGGTCGTTAGACTTTCAGGGAAAAGATTTTTGATAGGAGTAGGAAAAATCATCATCATCTGCCTAGCCTTTTCCCAACTATGTTAGGGTCGGCTTCCAGTCTAACCGGATGCAGCTGAATATCAATATTTTACATGGAGCGACTGTCTTTCTGACCTCCACAACCCAGGAGTAAACAATTTAGAGGTTTTCTACTCAAAATTAAACATTATATTAACAAAATACTGCTACGACTCGAACAAGAATGTAATTCTATGTGGTGATTTCAACATCAATATTTTAAAACTAGATAAATTATCTCTTGAATTAACTAGTTTCCTATTGAAGTACAATCTATGTTTACAAATAAATCAACCAACTAGATTACAAAGCAATACGTGTATTGATAATTTTGCACATAATATTTCACGAAACTGTACTCATAATGTCCTTGATCTACATATGTCAGATCACACCGCACAAACTCTGAAGCTTCCGGTAAAAAAGACGTGTTTAATCAAAAGTTGGAATATAAAAGTGCGTGACTATAGTAATGAAAACTTGATGAAATTCAAAGACTTTTTGAAATCAATTTCTTTTTCCGATGTCTACCTCACTAAAGACCCTAACGTAGCATATAACAACTTTTTAGAACTATTCCAATTGTTGTATAATTTATGTTTTCCGATTACGTACAGTCATCATCATCCACAGCCCGACTTCACCCACTGCTGGGTATAGGCCTCTCTTTGTTTGTGCCAAGTTCCACGATCTTGATCGATTACGTACAAAAAAAGAAAATTAATAAAGAATCCAAATTGGCTAACACCTGGTATTAGACGGTGTAGCCAAATAAAAAGACAGTTGTTGTGGCACCATAGATTAAATCCATCTAAGATAAATGTAACGAAACTTAAAAATTACTCAAATTAGAGATGGGTAACTAGCCGAAATTTCAATAGCTTAGCTAGCTGGTTATTTGTGGTGGAATAGACAGCTAGCTAGCCAGCTATTTTGGCTACTTGGCTATTGAACAATAACGACTAGCGCTCGCTAGCGGCGCAGCGGCGTAGCTAGGTGGACAAGGGAATTGAATGAATAACGATCAACTGTCCTGCGATTCGAGTTCGAACCTCGCCGCGGCAACAAGTCTAAATGTGAAAAATAAGTTAGGTAATGTCTTGATTTCGTTTTTCATTTACTTTTTATTTTATTTCATAATCTTTTGAAAAGAAATGACTTCTTTAATGAATGATTATTGTAAGAAAACGAAAATCAACAGTGCACACCGTTAAGTCAGCTATCGGCTACTCGGCTACTCCGGCTAGCCGGCTACCGAAAACCGGGACGGCTGCAAAACGAAGTAGTTATATTATACTCTGTGGCTACTATCCGCTATACCGCTATGCCGTATTCTAGCTAGCCAGTAGCCAATAGCTAGTTATAGTGTTGACGGATATCGTAACCGTGGCTATTTTGTTAATAGCCGTTATTTAGCTAGTTATGGCTATAGCTACCCATCACTAACTCAAATAGACTTAAGAAAATTATAAAATTGACACAATTAGCAAAGAATAATTATAAAATAGAGACAGCATATAATAAATCAAAAATGACGTGGAAAATAATAAATGGAAATAAAAGCAACTCTCCACCAGAGTATATAAAAGAAATAAATTACGACGGAGTTACATTCACTACACCGAAAGATATCGCAAATACTTTTAACGACTATTTCATAAGCCAAGCAGAAAAACTTTCTACTACTTCGACACAACTGACCACTGACAATAATATAAATTTCTCTGTACAGTCAATGTTTTTAGCCCCTATCATACCAGATGAAGTAAATAGAATTATAAAAGACTTAAAAAATAAAAATAGTGTAGGATACGACGATATTTCAACAAAGGTTCTAAAGAATGTTTCAGAAATAATATCAGATCCTCTCAGCTACATAATTAATTTAAGTATTGAGTCTGGAACCTACCCTGATAAACTTAAACCTACTGTCATAAAACCTTTATTTAAAAAAGAAGATGAGAAAGACATTAAAAATTACAGACCAATAGCTCTTATTCCGGTAATATCCAAGATATTCGAAAAATGGATCTATAGGTCCATAGACGGATACCTAAAGAAACATAATATACTTGTGAAAGAACAAAAAGGATTTAGGAAAGATCATTCAATAAATATGGCAATATATGACTTTCTGAATCATAGCTAACATGGATGAAAGAGTCCCAATATCAGCAATATATATGGATATGACCAAGGCATTTGACTTGGTCAACCATGATATACTGCTGAGCAAATTAAATGCGTATGGGATAAGGGGAAATGTTTTATCACTAATAAATTCTTACCTAAAAAATAGAACACAACGTACAGAAATAAGTCGAATTTGTAAATTAAATAAAACTGTTATAAAATATATATCTAAAGAACGAAAAATATCTTATGGTGTGCCCCAAGGCAGTGTGCTAGGGCCTTTATTATTTCTTATATATATTAATGACTTTCCCCAGAATATACCCTATCCTATGACATTGTTTGCCGACGACAGTACTATCATTGTTAAACTTGACAGAAATAATAAATGCTTTAAAGCTGACATAATCAATGCATTACAACAAGCCGTTAACTGGTTAGAACATAACAACTTAATTATAAACCTAAAGAAAACAAATACTATGAATTTTCGTCAAAGAGTAGCTAATTCGGAACTCAATGTAAGCTTTAATGATGAAATAATTGAAGAAGTGGCTAATACAAAATTTCTAGGTTTAACAATCGACAACCAACTTAATTGGAAACAACATACTTCAATATTAATTAAAAAGCTTAGTAAGTTTGCTTTTGCTTTGTATAAACTAAAGAAAGTAGTCAATCAAGCAGCGGCAGTCACTGCATACTATGGATATGTCGATTCTATACTACGCTACGGAGTCATGTTTTGGGGTAACTCCTGCAATAAGGACATGGTGTTCAAATCGCAAAAAAGATGCATTCGAGCTATAACCGGATTAAAAATAACTGATAGCTGCAAACCTTACTTTATATTGTTAAAAATCATGACTTTACCTTGCTTGTACATATTTGAGACTGCTTTATTTGTTAAAAAGAACATGCATCTATTCAGAAAAGCATCTGAAAATCGCTATAAAATGATAAGACAAGAATATAGACATGAATTATGCGTTCGACCATCAAAGACCGCCTTGATGCACAAAAGCATACTTTGCATGGCCCCAAAAATATTTAATAAATTACCAAATGGAATTAAGGACTCAAATACTATTCAATTTAAAAACAAATTAAGACATCTATTATTGGAAAAATGTTATTACACTATTGACGAATTCCTTAATGATAAATTGTAAGAATTGACATTGATATTTATTTAATTTTGACATTGTAATTTTGACATTGTAATTTTGACATATTATTTAATTTTGACATTGTAATTTTGACATCTTTATTCCATTCATTATTTATAAGTATACTCAATTGTTAATGTTTTGTTTTGCTTGCTTTTTTCTGTTTTAAGTTGTGACGTGTTTTGTTGCAATTATTTTATTTTAAAATGTTGATTATTCCTCTTTTTTATAATATTTACCTACTAATTATGTGAAAGAGTGTACACCTTTAAGGTAGATTTTTGAGGAACTAATTATTTATTATTGAGATCTCATGTAAAATGTACCAAAAATCACACCAATAAATAAATTTGAATTTGAATTTGAAAGGAGTTAGGAAAAATCATTGCAGAGAAAAATCGACGTAATCGTAGAAATTACAGGAAATAGAAGCTTTAATTTCACACATTTGTAGAGATATTTGTATGTAGTACTATAAAATACTCTCTCGACCGATATAGAGCACAAGTTCCCTGCGCTTACATGAGTGCCCTCTCTCTCTCTCCCATAGCCCGATGGACAGCAACCCGACACGAGAGACGTAAAAAAAATGTCTAACTGAAAACACAAAAGGTCTGCGTCTGATTGCAGATCACTCTCTTCTCCCGACTCGGGAATCGAACCTAGGACTAACTCGGCAGTCGTATATATGTGATACCTACATACAAAAAATTACTTCTTTTTAGATTAAACACATAAATCGTCCTCCACCTCTTTTGTTGTTACACTTAAATCCAACCTAAGCTAGGTTCAAAGAAACAAGTGCCATAACGATGTAATATTAACTGTTATTACTCTATTATTGCTAACATTTTCATTAAATTACACATCTTTTAGTCCCAATCTATTCTGCAAACATGTACGACCCACTAAAGCACACATCCAGACATTTGTACAAAAGTTATGATGAAGCGAGTTGGCTATATTCCACCGCTTAGATAAATGGGCGAATATCTGAAATTATTCCAAAATTTAATAGATTAGTACAGCTTTATTATTAACTCTTTTATGTTTATCTCCTTTGAAATAATTGAAAATGTATTATATATTTTTTTTAGGAAGGGTTTATATTATGAAAACAACACGGATTGTCACAATAATAGACGTATTTTCTAGGGACCCGATGTTCAAAGGACTCCTCTTTGTGTAATTTATTTAATTACCACTGCTCTCAAAATTTTGAAGAAAAACATCTTGGGGAAACTGTATCATCTTCATGATTCCTCTGCCCTTGTCTGAATTTATTTGGGGTCGGCGCAGCATGTCTTCTTCTTCCATACTTCTCTATTGCAAGAGGCAACTGCATATGAACCAAAAATTCTAAGACATACTCTGAGTTGTGACATCCACAAACAGTATGAGGTGGTGGGTTTGCTATTTGCTATGTTAAACGAGCTCAGCAAGCGTAGCATGACCACCGTAGAAATGGGGTTTTTCGACGGAAAACTCGACAAAATGACAGATCAATAAAAGAAATCTGTCATTTTGTCGATTCTTCCGTCGACAAAACCCGTTTCTACGGTTGTCATGCTACGCGTGCACGTTAAGACGACTTTGTCGTAGCATTTTGTTTTTTTTTCGTGTACGTATGTTTAAACTACAGTTTTTTTCTTATATTTTTACGACCGGCGTAAATGTCATGTCGGTAGTCACAACAGTGCTTTAGGTTTTACTGGTTTTTAATGAACCTAAAGATTGCGGAATGAGTTTAACAGTGATTCTCCGTTTAAAAATAACAACTTAAGTAATAAAATAATCAAAATGATTTTATTAATTAATAAAATACAGTAATCATTGCTGAAAAACACTTTATTACGATTTTAACAAAATAATAAGATGCCTATAAAAACATGTGTAAACTTACTTTTGCCCCGGAAATTATCGAACAGCAACTTCCGACCGAGATAAAAGTATTTAACTTGTCCTAACTCTGGTCTTTGTCTATCCCGTATACAAAATTTCATCCAAATCCGTGCAGCCGTTAAGGTATGAAAACGTGGCAAACAAACTATCATATTTATAATAAGTATTAGTTAGAATGCACAGTCTATTTTTCTCAAAAACCCCGAAACAGAGCTACCTACAAGTTCACCGTCCGAGAAATAGACAACAAATCATTCGAATTAACTTTTTAAGAACTCGGAAACAAATGAGGCACAGATTCCTCCGATATGATCCGGATGACATATTCATGCATTAGTATCCTCGAATAAGGTAACCTACTTTGTTCTAACGCTTTTTTTTTCTTAGAAAATATCGAGTTCAATCATTATACTGAAGTAACAAATGTTCCGAATGATTATTGCAATAGTCTCGTCAGAATAAAGAATGGCTTGTAAAAATAAACCTACACTTTATAGATATATAAATACGTAGTAAAAATGTGAAGGAAAACTGTTGAATTCGTGAAGTTTTTTCTTGTAATATTTGTGTCTTGTGTCTCGTTTAACAAGATGTTGTAAGAGGTATTCTTGTCTATCTGTCTGTACAAACATGTAATGTGTAAATTGAAAGATTTTATATAATATACTATCAGTACCAAAAAAATGCGCAACACTTTTTAGATCATTTTTCTGAATCTTAAAAGGCTTCAATCAGCCTCTAACGTTCCGATTGTTGGTACACAGGCCTCCGCCTCTGTCAGACTGGGCAGACCATAATCCACCAAGCGGGCCTTCGAAGTTTTGGTTCCACGACATGCCGGGTTCATACGATGTTTTCCTTCACCGTTTTGAGAGCAGTGGTGATGAAATAATTTCCACAAATTAAAATGCCTTCTTAGGTTCGAACCTACAACCTGCCTCGTATGTTATACGCTCCGGGTATGTCCAGGTCAACGACCAATCAGATTGAGGAAAATGAAAAACCCGTCACATAAATGTCACTCAAACTAGGAGACAACATTCAATATCCCTGTGTCGCGGTACGACTACAATTTAGGCTATAATCATTTAGATTTTAGACAAAGAGTTTGAATCTAGACTGGGCTAACGAACCACAGGTCAATGCTCGAGTGACGTCATTATAAGATTGACAGGAGAAAGCTTCCGGGAAATATTCGGTTAATTTTCTTCTATTTTAAGTATAATTTTCTTTTACATTTAATTATGATTTTCTGACAAACTGTCAATGCATGAAAGCGGTACAAAAATAACCATGAAATTGAGACCTAATTTCCTTTGATAGGCGATAATTAGGATCTTTTAATATCATCAACTCATCACTCACTGGAGTCACTACTGACAGTCAGTTGTCCTCCTTAAAGATTAATTTATGTATAGTGACTAAACCTCTATTCCGAAACAAGTTTAATACCTAAGTCATCAGCCTGTCTATTTTTAAACATGATCTTTTGAAAGTCATGATTGTTTCGTCATATCATGAACACTCCACAACGATAACTTTTTTTTATGGGATAACCCCGCCACACTATTCCCAAACCACTGCAACTCCTGAAAGCCATAATCAACAGTGGCGACCACCAGAAAAGCGCCGAGACAATGAAGCTCGACGAAGTCCCAGTGAAACAGTATAACTGTCTTGGTTCCCGCAACGAAATTATAACTTTAGTTTATTGTTTTAAGAGACATATGATTTACGCAAGTACCTAATAGTTACAGTTCTCTGAAGCGATACATAAGGAAGGCAGATGCGTCTCCCGCCTATTACATTAATATATTTAAATGCCACGTTATTAATAGTCGAAAATGGAGAGAGTACTAGCTCGTGCTTAAATGTCAAACGTGGCCGCCGCTCCAGGTGTCGCCCTTCTTAGAATACGTCACGTTTTGAATTTATTGTTCCGTGTGGGTTTCCTGTGCTAGACATGAATGTAAATTATATTCGTACGGGTGAAAAATTTATGGTACATGTTCAGGTGACGTTCAAAGACTCACACAATTCAAACAACAATAGCTATTTAGTTATTTGTGTTGTTTGAAAACACGGTCTCTTTATATCTGTGGAAGGTTACGGACCCCACAACAAGTTGTTTGTTACAATTCAAATGATACTACTCTGAAATCTCTTATTAGTTACGCAACACAACAGCTTCTGACTCAATATAAAAACAAGATCAAACTAAATTAGGTAGCGAAACTCCACAGATAAAATAAAACAAACAAAATAAAATTGATGATCGAATCGAATCGGTTAAATTTTTTGTTTGACCGTGTTTAGATATCGATAGCAAAATAATCTGCAGTTTCGGACCGGATATCCCATGAATGTTAACTAAATGATTAGTGTCCTTTTCATACCATATTTTGGCCAAGTACTCACTGTATCCTTCCTGTTTTCAGATGGCTGGTTCGCGTGATAGAGGACGTGCAGGGCGGCGAACTGCGCACGCGCCAGGGCTACGTGCCAGCCGACGTTCTGAAGGAGAAGCAGACCGCGGAAAGGGACCAGACCGCTATGGCGGCAAGACGACAGTAAGTAGGCAGCTTTAATTAATGGTACAGGGAGATGTCTTAAATACAAGTTGATCTTTGTAAATATACAAGTACATAGCTAGCGGTCAATACGTAACATACCCACCATATCCCGGGCCAGACGACATCGACCCGTTTATATAATTATATCGGCTAACATAATCGAATGACACATAATAGACGGTCGATGAGCTACCAGGCACATAGAAGATCGATCTGTCAGGCTGACTACAATCTAGTTGAACCTTGGATATTTAGCACACAGAAGTTCCATCTTTCTGGAGCAAGTTTCTTCTGCGTTTAAATTCATGTTGGCTCAGCTCATTAAATCCTTTCAGGATTTCATGGAAGTAGCCTACATAAAATCTTACGGCCGATCATATTTCCCGCAAACTGATGCTAATTCCAAACATAATTAGCCTAATAAGAAAGCTTTCAGCTCTCAGTTTACATTTCAAATGGTGACTTAATTTCTTGTAAGTACTCCCGAAATCCAAAAACGTCTTCAACTGACGTAAGCAACACACCAAACATTGCTTCAACTAGAGGTTTGCACCGGTGCGAGATTTCAACAACCGATTGAATTCACCGGTGATTGGGCAATCTCCGGTGAAAAACCGGAGATCACCGGAGAATAAAGAAATTTTGTTTCTTTTTTTAATTTATACATTAAAGATGAAGAAATAAGAATAATCAATTGATATACTTTATATAATCATTTATTTAAAAAAAAAGTTCATTAAAAACAACAAAATAATGCTGATTTTGATTTAAGAAACACAACATGTCAACAGCGTCATAGCGTACTTGTTTCTTCTACGATATTTTAGTGTTTGTCCTGTCGCTGAAAATACTCTCTGTGACCTTACAGAAGTAAAGCACAGGTAGGTATTTAAAGGCTATTTCGTTTAAAGGCTTTAAATGTGTGTCTTTTATTTGTGTAAATTTATTATATAAACAAAAAATAAGATGCGACGATCACCGGAGATCAATCGGTTAATTACCGATTATTTCAATCGAGTAATTTTACCGGTAAATCACCGGTTATTCTCCGGTACTCACTGCTCCGGTGCAAACCTCTAGCTTCAACACGTGCATCATCAAAGAGAACCTGGGACGTTTGAAAGGAGATCCACATCGGGGTTTTATTGTCGCTTCATCAGAGCCTGAAATTGGATCGTCGACTTTCAAGCCAATGTGAACAGATTTTTATCGATGTTCTTAAGTCGTTGACCAGTGTGTCATTGTAAATCTTTGTGTTTATGATCGTTAGCATTTGGGACACTTAATTTTATACAACGTCAGTTCTTCGTTAATAACTAAATCAAATATTCTACTTGTGCAAATATTCATAACACTGTTATCCCTCAACGCCAAAGATATACTACTGAATCATTCACAAAGGGAGACCAAATCGGAATTTTAGAGGGTTTCATAATCTCTACAACAACTTTAAATAGGATATCTGCTAGAAAATGCCGACGCCATCTTGTAACATTGTCAAGAAAATAGATGTGGAAAAGTGGCTTAAAAGATCTGAGACCAAACTTAAGAATGTTATTCAGGGCATTGTGTCGTCGACAATTTATTACTAAAGACATTAGTACTTAAGCTAATTTTTGAAAGCGATTGGCGGTGTCTTATTTCAACCCAATACGTTTTTGACTTAGAATCATACTTTTCCTAGATCCTTTTTATTTTTTTGGGTGGGAAATCATCAAATAACTCCTCCCGCTCTGGGTGGAGTGGGAGGGAGTTTCAGACTTTTACTGACTAAAGCCCATCCATGTTCCTTCTTTGCCCTTGTGTTCCAGGGCCGCGGTATCTCTCTCTCCTTTAGTTAGATCCTACGTTGTCTCCCGCTCAGTCTTATTTACTATCTCAAGGTTTCCTGGCGATTGCATGTGCATCCTTGCCTTGTAGAAATTGCTGATGTGTTGTGATATCTCTTCCGTTTACACAATATTATTGCATATCCAACCTTGTCCTTTCTTCTATTGTTACCGCTGAGGTCAGTTTCCCGGAATTAAGCGTTTCCACAAACCTTGCACTTGAGAAAAGCTTGCTTCTAATATTATATCAAGCGTAGATTATCACTGAAGAATTTTACACCTGTAACATTGTTGCAATCTATTTTTATGCCGGACTAGAAATAAGCTAGCACGAGAATGTTGTATCATTGAATACGTTGAAAGTATTATTGGAATTCCTTGTCTATTCTCTGTGGGAGGCTCTTCCTCTCCAAAATCCTACAACATAATTACGTAACACGCTAACTTACAATCGATAATATATATACATTGCGGAAGGGACACCGACGCGACATACAAAATTTTCGTCGGTTTTAAAAAAAAGCAGGTGTTTCCTACAAAACTGTCATATCTACATGGTCAAAATGTATGGAACAGCAAATTTTGTTTAAATTATCGATGAAGAATTTCTCTGTGGCGGGCGTTCAGAGTGATATAATGAATACGTGGTAACCATTTTAGCATCGGTGTCCTTTCCTTGTATAACACAGCAACAACTTTATGGTATGAGAGCTAAGAGTGGTTTACAACCACCAGCCACCACCACCATCACCACCAGCACCAGTATTCAGCATGAAAACTTGACAGATGAGGGTAGGGCGTGATGGTAACATAACTATGGAATGTGTTGACGTTGTAAAGCAAATCTGACAAAGAGAAGAGATTAGGGACGAGATGTATGTATACCTAACTAAACATGCTTATTTCTCTTCGCGTGGCAGTTTCCATTAAGACGATTATAACTTCTCGGCATAATTGTAGGTGCCACTTTCGCAATATTTACACGTGTTACTCCTAAATCCACATTTCTACTTTATGATCGGACTTACTGCTTGGCAAGTCGCTAGGAGAGTCCTATTAAATTCTTGTTAAACCTTATGAGTGCTCGTGAAACTGTGAGAAATCCTGTACGTAATAACAATCCACATGTTTATGGTTTTTGGATGGATTTCGATGTTAAATTGGTGTTAGAGCTGTTATTGGTGGACGTAATAATGGATGGATAGTTTTATTGGCGAAAGCTACTGATGTTACGGTTTGGGTGATACTGCTTTCGTACATATTTCACAAAGAATCCTACTTAAAATTATAAATGCGAAAGTTTGTGAGGATGGATGTTTGTTACTCTTTCACGCAAAAACTACTGAACGGCACACAGATAGTTTATCACCTGGATTAACACATAAGACTTTTTATCCCGGTATACGATCCCGTGGGACAATTATCGAAATCCACACCGTCGAAGCCGCGGGCATAAGCTAGTTTGATATTATTGCATTTATTAGCTCGTAAGACGCTGACCTATCATTTATATGCCTAGACTGTAACGAAATGCCAATGATTTCATAAAATCCTTGTGAAATAAACCTTATAAACTACCAGGTTATTCTGTTTTATTAAAATTTGCGTCCATACGTTTCACAACACCAAAAAATTAAATTAGAATTATACAACCTCTCATAAATGAAACCACACATCATAATTCGCATAATTAGCATCCTTCATTTTCATCCAAACAACCTCAGTTGTCAAAACATCATCGACACACAGCCCGAGGATATTACCGACTCCTCCTCACAGTTATTTCACACCTTGGAGGAGCAGCCGAACAACAACCTTATTTTTGAAGGAGTAAAGATCATTTTGATTTTGACAGACATGTCAGTGGGAGCAACGTAAATGCAACCTTATCTTAATTAAAATAAAGTACACAGTGATGTAAATGCAACGGTAAGCTGTGAAGCGGTGCCCTGTATTCAGAACGATGCATTAAGTTATCATCAGCTCTATAATTTGGCAGGAGTGTTCTTCATACCTCCCTTCCGTGTCAACAAACTGTCTTCGAAATCTTCGATCTTCTTTTATTTTTAAACTAGCGGCCCGTCCCGACTTTGAACGGGTGGACATTTATTTTTTAAACATTTTGGGATAAAATATAGCCTATGTTACTCAGGGATAATGTAGCTTTCTAATGGTGAAAAAAATTTTGAAATCGGCACAGTAGTTTTTGAGTTTATTCATTACAAACACACACACGCACACTCACACAAAAATACAAATCTTTCCTATTTATAATATTAGTAAGATGTACTGCCGGGTTCACTGACGGTCGACCACTTTTCACCCTTATGTCCTGACTAATAAGGTTGAAAACTGAGCGTGGTAGTACCTAAGGACAATTTCCTTGATTTATAGGATTCCATATTTAGATGCTTTGGCTTTTGTTTTTGGCATTATTGGAAATGTGTTCAGAGTTCATTGGTTGCTTTTCAGGATCTTATTTTTAGATGATTGGAAAGTGGCTGTCTGATTCATTGAATGTCCATGTGTTGCATTTGATTTATTCTTCTTTTGTGGAAGAATTGGCACTGCTGTTATTCAAAAGACTATAGCTTCTTTCCGCCGCTTCACCCGCGTGGATTTCGGGAAATATTCCAAAGTGAAATTTCGTCCAATACCGACAAAAAGTAACTGACAGATCGACAGACATACAGATAGATGGTCAGACAGACAGACCGAAATAGAGTGGCGGACAGAGTTTCTTTCGCATTTATAACATTTGTATTGATTGCAAATTTTCAATTTATTTTAAGCTAAAGATGTGATTAAGCAAAAATACCCTTTTTTGTCGACGTACATCACTTCAAAGCTCCTGCCAATATTAATAACTTGGAATATTGCCGATCTTTTTAAACGCCAAAATTGTTTGTGATTAATGGTAACTGTTCGCCGAACAAACCTGAGATATGAAATCAATAAATATCCATCAAATCCGAGCCAAATTGTCACTATTAATATTTTCCCTAACCACTCTCCTGCCCTTATCCCAATTTATTTGGGGTCAACGCAGCATGTCTTCTTCATCCATACTTTTATTTAAATGATCATCAGTAGATTATGCCGCACTTGCATAGGTTGGTCCGTAGATGGGTAACCCATTACATACCGAGTTCCCGTATGATCCCGGCTTTCATTAGTAGATCTTTCACAGTCGTTATAGGTAGTCAGTAGCCCGAAAGTCTGACAACCAGTCTTACCCCATGGTAAGTGGTAAGTACTGGGTAATTTCATAAACCATTTTATGAAATTACCCAGTACTAACTGGGTTGTGGAGGTCAGACAGGCTGTCGCTCCATGTAAAATACTAGTATTATGGAAGCCGACCCCAACATAGTTGGGAAAAGGCTAGGCAGATGATGATGGTCATCAGTAGTAATCTTGGCACAAGCGCAGCAAAGATAAAAACAACCACATAGGTCCAATGAGTCTCTCCTTTTATTTTTATAAGCCCTTCCTGACCAAATGCCCTCAGGTACATGACCTCTCTGTTTTAATGAAAGTTACCTGAAAGTGGCAGCCAACTTTAATGAATCATAACTTCATAATTTAGACATGACTAAGTAGGATAGAGTTTTTCCAATAGAAATTCTGGATTCTTTATTGATTTATGGCAATAGACTCTCCTTATTACATGGGACTTAAACAAATCTGAAAGTATGTAGGTGTACCTAGTATAAGTACAAATCTTTCGGAACCTTCGGTCGATTACAGATGTGGTGTTATATTACAATGTAGATATCTTGTAGCTGTACATATGTACATTCATTTATCTCTTCAAGCATTTCCCATATCTTAAGCTATATTTTCCTTCATTGATGTCCACAAGCATAATTATCCACTACTAACCAGCTAGCAATTCAATCATGATTCGAAAGACACGTGGCGCCATCTGTTATCATAAGAACGATATTGTTGTTTTCCTCGGGAACAGTAGTTTTTTTCGGGATTCAAGATACCCTATGTCCGTTTCTGTACACCTGAAAACGTATATGCAAAATTTCAGAATGAACGGTTCAGTGGTTTAGGCGTGAAAAGGTTACAAACAAAGAAACTTACTTTCGCATTTATAATATTAGTAACGATCCTCGCAAATTCAATTTTTCCAACATGATCAGCTTTTTAAAATCTATCAGCTTTTTTACAGTGCATTTCTGCACCTACTATTAGAACCAAAACACTCAGTGCGCAGTAAACACATCATATAACAATCTCGTTGTGGAAATGCTCATCTCCAACAAGCAATTTATCAAAAGCTTGTCCAATTATTCCCACATGTCTGACCGGAGCATCATGCCAGAACAATATTGTTAGGTATTTAGTCAAAACTGCCAACAGCTTATCTAGGTTCATTTGGCAGGTTTTAGGGCCTGCCTGTGGTTGACTAGTTGTAAATGTAGTGACAAGTTGGCTGTCTATTCTTGGTCGTCTAATCGTCGCCTGAGTGCTAGATTGTCCAAATGACCATTGACCAAATTTTTCACTAGACAGGTTTTTAAGTTTATTTTTGTAATGCATGCGTAGGCGACCAATTACTTAATAATGACTATGTTTATAATGATAAGTGGAATCAAAAACTACTTCTTCAAAATCAAAATATGATGACGTTTCGTTTATTTTTAAGTTTAAAAATGGAGGTTGAACAAAATACCACCAACAAAATTACGAATGTGGACTTAGAACAAAACTGCATTGCACTTAACACAAATTGCAAAATAATCCGTCAGTGCTTCTTTGTTCAAGCTACCACTTCAAGGTAGTATGTACGCTTACGTCATGCCTATAGCGAGCTGTGATTGGCTATATAGCTGGAGGTTGACCAAACAAGTACGCAATAACGAAATCGTGGAGGTTGGATTATTAAGCAGGGAATTTATATTTTTTCGCTGTGAACAAAAAAACTTTAAACTTAAAAAACTGCCCTTTTGTTTGGAAAAATAAACCTTTTCGTTAGTGTAATAAAATCGATTTCTGTCCGTTAATCATCCTGCATTTATAACTCATTTTTGGTCAAAATGGTCGGTTGAACAATCTAGCACTCGGGCGACGTAATATATCGATCATACTCAGGTTTTATCTATTTATAAGAGGTAGAACTTCCATCAAGAATTGGATTGGATTGGTCCTTTGCAGATTTTGTTATGGAAAGGAGGACGTAGATGTGGTGGGGTGTGGTGTTGCTTTAGTGGATTGTCATTCTTCTTCTGTCGCATGACGGTATTTCAAATTGTGATGGCTGGTTTGCAAGAAGTGCAAGTGTGGTTCTTAATGCTCTTTCATGTCACTCATTATTTTTAAATGGTTTATCAGATAAAGGAGTAAATGATAGCGTGACGGTTGACAGAGGAGAATGGAAGAAAAAACGTGTTGCGCCGACCCCAAGTAACATGGGACAAGGGCAGGAAGATGATGACGGGACGTTGTTTCCGCGCTTAGTGTTCGTGTTTGTTTATGGACAAAGACATGTGACATCCGTAACATTACGCTGTGCCGGCCTAGGCTTACAGCCACACCTCACAAACAGGAGCCCTGCATCCCACCATTGGGTACATTATAGGCTAATCATGATAATGCTAAGCTTCCTACCTTGACCATCAGCAAATCATGACCTTCCAAACCTCGTGTTACCTCTCCATTCACCAGTATAAGTAGATGCTCCCACGCCCTCACCTCTTGGCATCGATACCGCGCGCTCTCTGGGTGACTCAGGAGCTAGGAAAGCGCTCTTTAATTTATTATAATCTTTATCATCTAAACCCTCGCTGTGACGTAATAATTGCACGTCGAGCGCTGATCGAAATACGTGTCTATTGATCTTGTTAGCTTTGGTTGTTCCATGAGGGGTTCCTACAAGAAGATGTATTTAATTCTGTTACGTGTTTTTTTTTATTAGGTTTTCTAAACTTTTCTTGAGTTTTTCAACTTTTATAATAAACTAGCTGTTGCCCGCAAACTTCGGCCGCCTGAAATTATTATAAAAATATTACTTGCCTATTTGAATCGGATTTTGTTAACAATATCTTGGGCTTTTAAAATAAAAGTCAGTATCGGTTCAGCCGTTTTGGAGATTAGCCGGAACAAACAGAGAGACAACTTTTAAAAAAATGGTATGTTTATTATAAGTACCGTATATACTCTCGTAAACATTCAGTAAAATGCTGTTATTTTGAAATTACAAACGAACCTTCCATTTTTATTTATTTGCATATATAGGACAGAGTTTAAGTAGATTGTTCTCGAGAGGCGAGACAAAACCACATTCTATCAGAGAGTACGATAATGGGCAAGTCAAAAATGTATTAAATTGACATAAGCTTCTTAAGACTTCTTATTACAATAAACCAATAGTACCACTAATATATAAGCTTAATGAGTTAAAAATGATCGCTTTGAAAGCGAAAGCCCCTGGTCTATGCCCTCTGGTTCCTTTGAACTTTCTTTGATAACATATAAGTTCATTTATCAAATCTTAAATACACTAAACCCGTCGTCTAAAGTCTTAATTATACCCATTTAATAAAATAACATCGTTTAGTAATTTAAAGTTTCCGCCCGAAAAGTGGTTTCTCGAAGAGTTGTGATTATGAGCCATATCTAATGAAGAACTAAAAATTTATTAAAATAAATTACTTTCGAGAAGTCTGTGGTAGTCTCGTAGGAACGGCTCCAACTACTCTGCTCTTTACTTCCTGCATTTGTTTCACTGCTGCTCTTAAAACGATGTATCGTAAACTCGAAGACATGTTACTTCCACTTACCCGCCTAGGGCCACTTTGATCGATTATGGCTCGCGCCTGCTCACAGAGAGGAGGCATAAGTCGCAGCAGTTGGAATCGAAATGGTCTTTTTGTCAGTCTGAGTTGTCCCACCTCTGGGCAAAGGCCTCCCCCCATTCCTCCCACTTTTCTCGATGTTGCGCCTCTTCTCGCCAGTTAACGAGAAAGTCATCCGAGGTTCCATAATCTAAAGTTTTTAACGGCCTTAATGTTTGTACCTACATAATAAAATACCGAGCCTAAAAGAAAACTCCGTCATTACTACCTATCTCACTCTTCCCCAGGGCCGTAGTACGAGAGCTGGTGGAGACAGAGGAGGAGTTCGGTCGTGACATGCAGCAGGTGGTGTCCCGGTACATGAAACCCACCGATAAGGCTACCACGCCCAAGGCCGTGTTCGACAACCGAGAGCTGCTGTTCTCCAACTTTAGGCAGATCTGCGAGTTTCATAATACGTAAGTGTAGATAAAACTTTTCAATTTTATTTTTGTGTATTAGAAAGGCCTCTTGCTATTTCTAAAGTGATTCCAGTCAAAACTTAAATACAGTATTTAAATTCCTGAAACCGAAACACTATTCAGGACAATTACATAAAAGCGACTATCGAACACAGTCCGTAACTGTGAGCGTACAGCGTCCCCAAAAATCAAATTCGAGTTCTTAAATGATGCCGCTTCAAACACATCAACCGATATTATCGATAAGTCGCCTTAAATAATGAGCAACTTCTCTAAATCTGGAAATCATCAAGAAGAATGGAGAAGATTTGGTCCATTCTTCCCCAGCAATAAACGATTAGGTCTTATTCTAATACTGTGTCTCAATTCCAGGGTCCTTCTAGAAGGCATCAAATACTACGCCGGCGAACCGAAGATGCTCGGACGAGCACTATTACGAATGGAGCGCGAATTCGACAAGCACGTGTGCTACTGCCGCGACGAGCCAAGAGCACAGCATATGATCGCCACCGACCCTGTGATTAGCAAGTACTTCCAGGTTAGAGCTTTTTGATACTGGGGTTGTTTACGAACACATTTACTAAGAAAACTTCAGGAATTTTCGTGGAATAGTTAGTTTATTCTTCTTCGTGTCGCTGGCACGACAGTATTTTAAATTCTGTCAATTTAATTGCATTTTTGGAGAACACGGAGCAGGTAAAGTGGATCATTGGATCATAGAGTCCGAACACAAGTTGAAAGTTGTAACTCTAACTTCGCAAAGTAGGGCTACTTCCACAAAATGGCAGCAGGGTGTGAATGTGAAGCTGTGTCGTAAACTATAATCGAAAGTTAAGTGGAAATCGCTGCATACTCAGAACCTACACAATTTTTTGAACTGGTTTATTTTTATCAATCGTACTAGCGTTCAAGTTTATCGATTTTAGCAGCGACCTCTGTTTTCGCTTTGTAGAACTAAGTCCAAAGTTTAGCTTTACACGCCATCTAGCTTGCTTTTAAAACACTACGTTTATCCACAATGAGTGCCATCTATTGGCAAGATTTAGAACCATCGCGAAAAATCGCCGCCATGTTGGATTTCAGTGCGAGTTATTTTGGAAAATCTACATCAGATGGCGGTAATAGTTTCATCAGTCGTCCACACATCTAATTATATTTCCGTTGATTCAGAACACTTTATCGTTAACCTATTGATTGATTAATACAGAACATCGAATTAAGATGGAACAGTGTCAACAGAGTTTAACTATTTTCGCCTCTCCAATATAATCCGCTTATAAAATCAGTTCCCAAATTATCTAAATTCCGACTCCGCCTAAACAATTGATCTGTTTGCCTCAGTGTTTGATGGCGTGAGGATAGCCGGGCGCCGGCAGGCTCGGGAGTTAGGCAATCGGCCAAGAACTAGAATAGTTCGGATGCCACGTCGGGCCGCAGTATGAGTGCTGTCAATTCGACCACTCATATCGAGGGCAATCACACTATTTCGCCTATAAACACGATAATATTAGAAGACTTTGGCTCGGAAAATGATAAATAGATAGAATAAATCAGCTGACTGCTTTGCGGTTGCATAAGGTTTCCAGATAGATCTACTTGAAATGTGGGAGTTTCAAATAGGGATTACTAATTACCAATTTGTGAAGATCATTTTGTAAGTAATTTTGGTAACACCAAAAGTCGATTTGTCGACAAAACCTCGAGACATTTTGTTACTCTCTGTGACTTTTTATTCCCATCAGTGCAAAGGTGTACTATTCTTAACCATCATTTAACCTATTGTTATGATCCGTAGCGCAACATCCCGACCTGCGGGTTATGCTAATGAACAATTTTTTCAATTGCTTGTCGCAGCTATTATAATAAAATGAGTAGGTATTCTTAGTCTGAATTTTAAAAGAATCATCTAAATCTGCCTATCAGCCTTCAATTCAGAGTCTAGCCATATCATCATCTTTCACACAGTCAACCCATCTTTCTTCCTATACTTTTATGGCAATCAACCTTTATACTCATCTCAAAACCCGAAATAACGGTTTAAATGGCTATTACTCTACTCGTATTATGGAAAATGAAAATGCAAAACGAAAAAAAACACTCGCTCGTCCGTTTCTTCTCGTAAGGTGGAGGTGCGAAATGACAAGACTCAACAAACGACGTAACGATTACGTACGCAAACGTAAAATATGTTGTTAAAAACTTTAAATGTATTTTAAACTGTTGACATGAAGTACCTATTGTTTCAAACGAAAATGGAATAGGTATGTTCAAATCATAGAAAAAGCTTTTGTACAAAAATTCTCATGAGAACGCTACTTTTTCAGCTATCACAAATCTGTTTTCAAGTTGATATGGTGAATATAATTATGTTGCTTCACGGTCTTTCTTGTTAGTACCTAGCAGTCTCCCATGATTGGCTGTTAGTTCCATGAGCTGATGTTGTTACCTTACCTACCTAAGGCGCGAACTACACAGAAACGGCGTAAGGTGAAGGCGCGGCGCAGGCGCAGCGCAGGCGTGGAATTTATAAGGAAACGATAAAACGGCTTGCCTGCGCCGCGCCGCTTGAGTGTAATTCACGACACGTCGTCGCCTACGTACATTTTGTATGAAAACGTTTTGAAGCGGCATCATGCCTGCGCCGCGCCTTCACCTTACGCCGTTTCTGTGTAAATCACGCCTTACTATACCCAGTAGCAGAAATTTCACTTGCCTTTTACATTCTCAACTGCTAATCAGGGTATGTCGCTATAAAAAATGAACTTTAATCCCACAAAATCACGCTAAAATCGTACATGTCATCAAACAATTTAAAAGAAGAAACATAAATTCAGGATAGTAAAGAAATATTTACGACAGCAGATGACACATTGGATATGAGGGAACGTATATCAAATGCCAACAGATGACCCTGATGAAGACTTCTTTAAACAGAAAGAGACGGAGCGCGAGGTTTTAAAAATGATTCTTTTAAATAATATCAGGCTGTTTCAGATATAAACAGATAGTGTGAGGTTTTATACCTTACAACAAATCTTACATAATGCAGGCTGTCTATTTTATAGGTCTTAAAATAATTTAGAAAAAGAATCTTAGTTCTTTTTTCATGGTGAAGTCAGATTCGACTAAAGGCTCGATAACATTAGGCAAGTTACTTGTATGCAAGTTGCAAATTGTATGACGTAGTTTGAACTTGTACATTTTTTATTCAAGTGACGTGCAAATTGAACGCGCAAACGTTAGTAGCACGTTTCGAATCGCGAATGCACTCATTCGCAATTCGTTTACGTTACGTTTACGTGTCCTACTCAATTGTTGAACATCTCCACTTGTATGAAATTAAACCTGCATGCAATTTGCACACTCTTCAAAACATGTTTCAAATGCAAGCAACTTGTATGCAAATGTGACATTATACTTGCATGCAAGACTTGCCCAATGGAATCACGCCTTTAGGCATGTTAGGCACTTAGCTAAACTCCTCTGCAATGCCTTTTATTTAAAAGAAAAAGTGTATGTACCAGCTCATGTGCTGGAACTCTACATGACAAATTTACTAAAAGGAGTTGCAAAAATCTGTTTATGTTTATGATGTAAACGGATCGCAAGTTATTATTTTACCAATGAATGACTGACCAACTGATGTTGTCCTGCCGATAAAGACACTTTCAGCTTTCTTACCAAATGTTAATTATAAAGATTAATTTAGATACGATCTTAATAATGCTATTGGTGTGAAAGATCTCGTGTTCACTGACCCAATCTGCTCAGAGGACTCCAATGTTTTGTGGACGTTGATACTAATTTCCAGAAATAATAATCAAAACACTCCAATTCTCAAACTTTACCAAAACACTCGTTTCTCATTATTTGACATTCAATCTTTAACTTAACAATCCCAAATCACCACCATGGCACCAATCTGTCCGACAAAATTAATCACCAGCCATAATTTTTTAGGGCCATTCGAACAACTATGAAAACCGTGCCATTTAAAACAATATACGGTTTTCTGCGCTCGTTAAATAAGTGAGGGTTGCTGCCAAGTACGTAATCAGTGAGGTAAACTGCACTGTTTACTGAAGCCGGTGGATTTATGCCAAGTGTGGAACTGTGTTAGCGTAGCTATGTCCGACTTTGACTTTTTCTAGTCGTATTTATAATGTTGGACAGAATTTGCGAGTGTTTTTGGTGAAATTTGAATATTTGATTTACGTACTCGTAATTTCGTATCTCAATTTGTGTACAATGACAGGGGAGAATGGAAGAAGAAAACGTGTTGCGCCGACCACAAATAGAATGTGGCAAGGGCAGGAAGATGATGATACAAATATTAGAAAAATAGCCATCTCTCATAATGAGATGCCAGTGTCAGTCCTTTGATGCATTGAAATCTATTTGATCTACTTAGATAGTTATGCCAAAGGAATCCCTTCGGGGCTGCGGGACTGTTCGAAAGAGATACCGCGGCCCTGGAACACAAAGGGCAAAGAAGGAACATGGATGGGTTTTAGTCAGTAAAAGTCTGACAATCCCTTTCACTCCGCCCAGAGCGGAGGGGTTAATTCGGTGATTTCCCACCCGAAAAAAAAAATGGAATCCCTTGTGTGACTCCATGGGGACCAACGTTGGGTCTGAGGACGTTCACGGGGAAATTCACACAAGTCACTCATTCAACAAATGATTGAAGAAGTCAAGATCTGTCACATATCCTTCACTACCTAAATGAGTCGAATAGGGATCCTCACAAAGAATTCTCTTCTGTAAGAGCGCCCAGCTCGCAGTAACTGGGATAATGTGACTGGGAGCTCTTATATTACCCTTACTGACTCTGCAAGCTTTCTCAGAGACTGCAATATTTGTTCTGGTTCATTTCGATACGTAACCTTAGGAAGAAAGTTCTAAGGAACTACTATTGGTCCACTTTGCTTTCGGTTTCCATATCCACTACACAACAGATCAAATCTATATTTTCTCCATAACCATATACAGCCACATGTTCAACGATAATAGGGGGGAAATCTCAAATATACTATCAGCTGACGTGTGTATTTTACTGTTCTCCAATAAGTATTTCAACATCAACAGGATATGAGGGGGTGGTGAATACGTCACAAATATTCCACCAATACCTACCATACTCTGTATTTAATAGACCGCTCATACTGCAATCAATACCACAATGTATGACTGCTAAACGAAACATTTGAAATGCTCCACGTATGACTATTTAGTCAAAACAAGCAGCTTCGATATAAAATCCTACGCAACTCAAACTCGTCATGATTGAGTCAAGCCCAGAAATAATGTAACAGCCGTATTTATTCTCCTGTGTCTATGCTTCCTTTGTGCGATTATTATGCCAGCCATAGTCATCGGTTACAAATGACGTATGGTTCCCAGTTATAGCATCTAATGGATTTACAAACAGATGAGGCAAGAGCCAATTTTTGGATTTCAAAATGAAATTTGGTATCTTCATATCATTTTGTTTGTTTGTTCTAATACATTCCAGTGAATTTTGGAAGGCATTTAATCGTATTTATCCAGATGTATCCAGCATTACAGGGTTTATTTTGTGGTCGTTGACGATAGATATCAGAGAGTCTTCCAGAGGCCGTAAGCTCTAGTATTTTTAACAATTATTCTAGCAGAAACTTATCTATTAAGGCTCTGATAACGGGTCTCGGGCGATTCAACTTGCAATGGACGCTGCAAGTTGCATGAGTGCCCTAGCTACGCAAGTCTACTACAGATCCAGGTCATCAGTTTTGCATCCTTGACTACAACTTCTTCCATTTGTTTTCTCAGCAGTCGTTGTAGCAAGAATTCTGCTGCTCGAGCGTGTAGCTTATGAACCACAGCTATAATCTAATCTTTCAGTCCACGATGATCTATAAGATGTACTGATTTTACGAATGTGTGACAAAATGCAACTGGACATTCTTTAGTTTCACTGCTTGTGTCTCAATTAACTGAACGTTGAAATCTAGCCAACGTAACCACAGCAGTTTTAACACTGAAAGCTTCCAGAAGCCAGCCATCAATAATGTAGACATGTTATTTAAGCACGTGATTATTCATAGTTTCTAATTCAGTGCACTTGCCTGCATCGCCAAGTTGTCTCGACTACAAATAGATGGGTCCACTGCTTTCCGTGGGTGTTGGGGCAGACAACAACTGTTCTGTGTTACTGTAGTAATCAGGAAAACAGACAGCTACATCTGTCCACCCAGTCTGAATAATTAGCGTCTTACTGATATCAGTTAAAGTGTAGGAGGAAAGTCATTGCTCCCAGAACGATCAGCTGTAGAGATTTTTTGGAAGTCCCTAGTGGATGCATCAAAATTTTAATAAGACAGAAAATATACGAATCTGAAAAAAACTAAACTACCGCGTTCATACTAAAGGTGCGTCAGCCATCAACTGTGAAGGAGCGTTATGCAGTTTACTGCCTTTCCATATATAAGAATTGTACTTTTCGTTGGCATCGAACTGACGATACGCTTTTCTGAGCTAATACGCTGTTACTAAGCCTGCTCCCAATTGGGGACTTTACTTCTGTTGTGAACCGGTTCATAGGTCAGTCGGTCCTTATCTGTCGTTATGTATTTCGGTACGTTTGGTCATCTTATAGACAGTAACTCAGATGTCTGGAAGATACAGAAATTCTTATCCCACGTAAGGTTTTGAATATTCCAGAACGCGTGTTCTGGAATAGTTTTCCATTGGACATTCTATTCCTACGCAACGTATAGAGCCTCGGAATAAAAAAATATAGTAATCTTTCAGCTAATCTCAATCTAATTAAAGAGAAAGGGTCAGTAACAGTTGTCCAAAACAAAACGTAGCTGATTTAAATGCATCACAGTTTATAAACAGACTTCGACTTGGCATCTCGGTCTCATTCGTGTCAATTCAATTAATTTGCTCGTCTACTCCCTACTACTGTTGTTAACCTGCGACATTCAAATAATGCTCGCATGCTTTTCATTTTCGTAGCAAAGGGGACACTGCGAACACCGCCCACGTCTCGAAGTTCTCTTATCAAGGATGTTTCAAGGTTTGTTTGTCGACCTTGCGACGAGAGCTGTCCCGTGTTCCCCGGTAGATAACACACCACGTCACCGGTGAAATGGCGTTATCCTCTAAAAATCATCGTGTGTGCGGGTGTTCTATGTTTAGCGGGCGGAGAGTACAGGGCCAGGAGAACAGCAGTCGCTTGGAAGACGCGGACGCGACCACCTCGCTCGCTCCAGCGCATGTACGACCTTCGACCACTCGTCCGAGTGAAGTGTGTGACTGTGATTGTGTTCTCGTGATACCTTTACCGACCGCCTCGCGCTCAGGTACGACTTAACATCGCAATTAGCATTGGACGCTTTATAATTAGACCGGCTGTGGGCTGTGGCGAAAATATCGTGATTTTTTCCCCCTCATTTCAATGTTACGGGTGTAGTGTTACCAGCAACGCGTCTGGTTTATTTCTAGTGCGGCGTGGGTGGATGAGTTTCGCGGCAATGTTATATTTTTCTTGGGCACCGCGCTGCGTGCACGGCGCGTGCGAGCAGCGCGCGCGCAGGATCTATGCTAAAGCCGCGTGGGATGACCTTGACCCAATTTTTGCATATGTTTTTAGGGATTAGTGGAGCTAATTATATCTTGGAGTTGCATCTCTAGTGTTGCATATACGTGTAGCACTCTAACTGACAACAATACAATGTATGCTGGCAGTTCTAACTGAAAATCTTGTTGGGAAAGTAGAGTTTATGATTTATGTTATCTCTATAATATGTCTCATCTGTTTACATGTTCATGACGATGTCTTCAATAGTATCTGAGATAGATCCGAACAAAATAAACTTGTTGTTAGGCAAACTTTTTCTTGCATAGTGTTATGCAAAACAGTTATTTATCCCATGCTCTCACGTTGTTATGTTTTTGTTTCTGACTTCCATAATTGCTGAACATGGAACACGAGAGAATAGAGTTGATCTTAATCTAGCATTACTTCATTGATAATGAGCAATTGATCATTTAATATCATTGACATAAGACCAATTATTAGAGATCAATCAGTCAAAAGGTTTTTATTCCGCTTTCAATTAGAGCTTTTTTTTCTTTCGTGTTTACTAGATTGACGTTCAGTTTGTTTAACGCCAATATTTTTTTGGCATTTTATCAGATTTTTTTTTAGAATTTACATCATAATATCAATCACAATGTTCCCAAGCTTATACAAAAGTTGTGTCAACTAAAGTCGAATAGATATCAGGAAGAGGTTTCCAATAACATATTCAGTGCCTTTTTACTTCAAGCCCCCATGATAAACCTATCATCCGGCTCGAAGGACGGCACCATATTTTAATAAAAAATCTTGTTGCATTATATTTCAATGCCGAAAGTTCCACGTAGATTTTCTTACAAAAATATTTAAAATGTCATGTCAAAGCCTAACGCAATTCGTTTCACATCATTGTTATACTGACGGAACGTCTCAAAGGCTGTCAGGACGCTTGACAAAAAAGAGAGATTTTCTTTTCAAATATTTTCTTCTAGCCTTGGATCATGATTTTTATTTGCAGACCAATTTTAAACTCTACTACATTCACGTAAAGTGCATAATGGTTTGTCATTGGATCAATGAACAGGCGCAAATGTAATACAGTCATTGCCCTAATTATTTATAGAGGTTACAACATCCCGATTCTTACGCTAATCCCGTACAATTCATTTTATTACACTTAAAAATATCAGCTGGATAGTTCCACATATTAGAGAGATTAGGAAGTAGCAGCAAAGAGGAAAGTTGTTTTCAAATTACAACAGCTGTATTTGAATATTATTTATTTACAGGATTTCCCCACTACAGAACTAAGTGCCTCTCTTTTCTCTCTCTCTCATAACTCTTCTTCAGGAAGAAATTTCGTTTTTGAGAATTCCAGCTCTGATAAAAAAAAAACAAAGCCAGAAAAATAAAGCCATAATTCAAAATTATCACTTCTGAAAAGTCAAAGTCAATCAATGGAGAAATAAAGAAAAATGTAACGGTAAAATAAATAAATAAAACCAGGTTGCAAAATGGATAAGTATTCGCAATCTGGAAAAACAAATATCATTGCAACGTGCACGCTGCAGTTATTTTCCTATGGCAAAGTTTGAAATACCACATCACCTGCCACAGCTGTTTATCAAGCGTTAATCCTTTGGAATGAGGAAGACAAACCTATTTAACATGAACTTTATTGACACACTTTCATTATTATCTTTGTCTACTTAACTATGGGATGCTTATGCATAGGAGCATTGAGATTGGTTCAAGAAAATCGAGCCTATGTCTCACAGTGGCGAAGGTAATGTGAATGATGATGAAACGTATAAAGATATTTCAACAAAATAAACACCATAAACTGTTCAACGGAAACCGGTCTCGCAAATATTTAGTTTCGAGTCAATATTTCTGCTGAAATGTTTTCGGCTTCCATCTTGCTTTTCGCTCTTGTTTTTTCAGTAACAAATATTGCAGCAGCAGCTTGCTATTAGCGAAACAGGGCAACGCCAGCTCAATATGTCAAGGTGCCTTAAATATATTCTCGACTAACGTATGAGCGCTGCTTTGATTTATCGTCCGTTTTCATTTTACTTGAAATACTGAATTTTCAGTGCAATTTGACCAGAGTATCGTTTTCTTTGTAACAATCAGGTCTGTTCTTCATTTTGAAAATTTATTTGAAGTGTGAGTATCTTAAAAACAATGATTTAGTTGAAGCATGATAATAGAGCAACATGAATAACTCTACTTGCTCCATCTCCATAACAAAGTAGAGAAAACCCAAACAAGCGTTGTTTGTTGATACTCTTCAAGAATAGTTATTCCTCGCTCTCAAGGTACAAGGATTCCTGGGCCACAAATTTTACACTGTTGAATCATATTCATAACGTTTTATCGAAAAGCTTCTGTTTGCCGTTTCCTGAATTAATGGACTATCTTGTTTGGATTGTAAGTGTAGTCTGTTTTAATTCTTGGAGAGAGCTTCTTCCAAGATTTTGTCTTGGTTTCTCTATCTATAAATACGCAATATTTTATAAGTACCTTCTCAATTTGCTGTCATTAAATCACTGCACCTAAGACCTTCAACATTCTTATGTCGTTAATCTTTCACGACGCATTAGCATCTCTCACTATTGTTGATCTTCACTTTCGTAAATGACGTCACCAAATACCATCGACAGACGAAATGTTTACTGAAAAGCTTTAGCGAAAATCGATCTATTTGCGATACATTTCTTATAACTTGGTCGATATTATAAGAGTTTGCTGAAAGTGGCTTTCATTTAGACGTTCTTCGAGATGTTGTGAAATTATTTCTCGGAATTAAGATCATTCGAATAAAGTCTCGTCTAATCATCATTATCTATCCTTCTGTTCATAACTCAATTTACTCAAGGAACTTGTAGCCTGGCTTCTTCCTTAAGTCGTGATCCAGTGACAAGCTATCGTTCATAAACCTAACTTATTAATGAAATAGAAGTTAATAGAGTAAATTTATTATACACATTAACACTGAATGTAAGTTTACGTGAAAGCTTTGATCTGTCGCAAAGTTGTAACTTTCTCCCTCTTCATGAAGCTCTTAGAACATAAACCGCATATTGTATAGTACAAAACAGGCGTAAAAGCTACTCCTAAAGACTGAACTAAATCCTGTTTACACTGAGTGCACTGAAACGATTTCCGAATACCTACTTGAGGTAATCGATGAGTCAGAGGAATTGTACCTTGATCGTGTCTGGAACACAGACGCTACATTAAATTGTGAAATTTCAACGTGGTTTAGTTATATGCTTTCGATTGGATATACTCTACCATTTTAAATTTTAATCTCGTCCATGTCTGTTATTGTTTGCTCAGGGTTTTAATGTTCTTCTTTGCGGGTCAATGGACTCAAATAATGCCTGACCAGTATGTAGCAATCTGTACAGCTTGTTAGCCTAGTTTAAATCCTGGAAAATACAGACATATCCTGCAGAGGGACTCTCCACACTGGTAGTGAATTTAGGATCTGTCGAGGATACAATATACCCTTTGGCCAGATTATTTCTACAGCAGACAACCTGGGCCCGCAATTGGTTGAGAGATTACTAAATTGACCTCTCCAATTCGTGCCCAGAAGAAAGATGTGCTGGTGGAAGAGAGATGTGAATTGTGGAGGAACACACATACCTAACCTACCACCCAGTATTCACTCATCTGACGCATTGTTTTTCGAAGAAGTCGTATGACTCACGAAAGGGAGTATGTAGTTGATGCCCGTGCAGGTAGTTTGTATGCTTATTTGCTGTTTCCTTGTCTAATTTCTACTGAGACGAAATATACGTCTGGCCTCATATTGCCTTCTAATGACAACGTAAATAGGTATTACATGCAAAATAATCACCTGTTTCACCTTTGCGATTATAGGTTCATTTGTTTTAATTGGTAATTCAAATGAGATGTAGGTACATATGAGTATTTAATTTATTACAAGCAAAATTATTATCATTCTATTTTTCCTTACAACAGTGTATAACTTTCAATTGTCATTATTTCTAATGAGAGGTATTGTAATTAACAACAATACAATAAAAAAAACTATGCTCAGGTGATTTCAACAGCCAAATTGACTGTACACGCATACGTTTAATACCTAAGCCTAATATCGTACGAATTATTGCACGTTCAAATGGTTCAATAAACCTAAATCTTTTACAACGTAGCAACAATTCGTTTACCAGGGCAATAAAATTGCAATGGTGTCAATATTCTCGAGTATTGCTTTTGAGCTGGTGCCAACATCGACGGGCAATTAGTGGGACATCCAATGAATGTTTCAGACACGTGTCGTATTAATTATGCAAGTTCGATTTGAGTTGACAGGCAATATGTTGATGGTTGCAGTTCGAGAGATTTTTGTAGTGGGCCATTTAGTAATTTATAGGACGCTTAAATTCGTCGTTGCATTTTGTTTAAAGCTCACTAAACACTCAGATGAAAGAAAGAAAGAAGAAAAGAAAGAAAAAGAAAATATTTGTCGCAGGGATATGACGTGCATACAAACAAAATAAGTTAACAAAAGTCATACAAAGCATAACAAATATTATAAATACAACAGGACATAAATAAAAATAAAGTTAACAGCTAGCACGTCGTGACTGCGACAAGCAGGTTACCACTCAGCACGATGCTGTACTATGGGGGGCCCACAGCACAGCGCTGGTTTTCAGTGGTCACTCGTGAAAAAACTGTCGTCTATAGATGAAAGTCAAACTGTCTAACGCCATCTTTAATCCATCATTATCCGATTTGGGGTCGGCGCAGCATGTCTTCTTCTTCAATACCTCTCTATTAAACATCATCTGTTTCACTTAATTAAGATTATATTAATCATCCATTAGATACCTATTGACTACATATGCTATATATGCTGCTAATCTTCAGCCAGTACGTGTGTACATTCACTTCGGTAAAACTAGCTGACGACTTTTCAAAATACACTAGAATCATAAAATCCAGCACCCAGCACTAAGCGACAATATAATAAATTAAACTCCATTATCTTCGATGATGATGACATTAATAACAGCTGTCATTCTACAAATCACAACGCAACAGACGAAACGATAGACAAGCTCTATTTAAACACACTAGCACTTTTTATAGCAAAATAATCACTATCACGTCTAGAACAGTCAACATGATTCGACAGTAAAACTACGACCCACAAAAATGTTATTAATGTTGTCCATCAGATGTCGTCACAAGGCCAATGGTGGGAACATTTATAAATAAACTTTATATTTAATTTTATCGTCCGCAGGAGATTCATGGAGAAATGGAATAGCTTCTTAAAATAACGCAAACGTGGTCATCGTAACTTTATTGTTTTGTTTTGTTTCATTTGGTGTGAATTACTTATTCAATACTTCACTACGATGGATATATCTTTGTTACGAATATTATTATTCATCTACAGCCCCGATAAGCTGTCCATTTGTATATCTAAAAGAAATGACAGTTCTAGAACGTATAGGATCAGCTATATGATGTAATATTTTTAATCTTTCGCTTTTGATCAAACGCACGGACACAAATTATTCACTTACATTTTTGAAATCTAAATATTCATTTGTGACCTCTCTAAAGATAGAAATATTTTCATTGTCTCTGTTATTAAAGTAATACGAGGTTTACTATATTTGGTTTATCTCCAAAAGCTGTTTTGGCAGACATCTTTATATTTTTATTGTTTTCTGCCATGTCGCCAAAATGCGGCCTTTTAATAGCTTTTTAGAATTCTTCGGGTTTAATTGTCTTTTGATGATAGAATATTTTCGTGTTCTTATTGATTTATTTTCTTCTTAGGATTTAGCAGACAAACTCAAGGACGACAAAGGTATCGCTGAACATCTCAAGCTTCCTATTCAAAGAATCAACGACTACCAACTTCTTCTTAAGGTATGTACCTATGGCATTAAGTCCGCCTCTGTACTTTGTGCTTGAAGTGTTAATGAAATAAATAAATTTTATGACAAAATTATACAATAAATTTAAAAAATAAATTGAACAATACTTTCGATAAATTATATATTTAGATTTCCTCTTACTCTGCATAGTGCGTAGTAGGTACAACACGAACCACCAGTAGTTTGTGCCCATAGTACAAATATTATAGATATTTGTACATAGTATAGATATTTGTCTTTGACTTCAAAAGTTTATAAAACGATTAAAATTAGTGCAAACAATTTAATTTTGTTTGCCGCTAGATATAGACATCTTACACCACTGTATCCTTCCCTCTTAGCTTGACTTTTACATTTTCTTGTACAGGAACTAGTAAAATACTCCAAACGGTTAGGCGAAGACTGCACTGACCTCCAGAAAGCCTTAGAACTCTTCCTGAGCGTTCCGAACCGCGCTACCGACAACAAGTTCATCGCGAGCATCGAAGGATTCCGCGGGAACATCTACAAGCTTGGACGCCTCCTCACCCACGACTGGTTCACTGTTACCGACGCTGAGGGAAGGTCTCGAGAGAGATACGTCTTTCTCTTCAAGGCTAGAATTCTCATCTGTAAAGTCCAGAGGGTTTCAGATGATCGCTCTGTTTTTGTGCTAAGGGATATTGTCAAGGTTTGTATTATTTTCTTTTTAGCATGGTCTTTATTATTTTCTCAAAACTGAAGTACAACCTTCTGTTTTCGTAGCATGACCTATTTCTTCTCAATGATATGATTTAATTTTATTTTAAAAGTGACATTTCTTTTCTTCTTTTTTGACCTCGCGTCGTAGTATATAGAATCCGTCATTTAATCTTTCGTTTCTATGGTGGTCACGCTACGTGTGCCAGTTAAAAGCATATGTTCTAAATCTTCTTCCCATTTTCTTAACCTAGAAATATTTCAGTATAGATAAAGAGTAATAAAGAGTAATAAAGACGCCGATGTTTAACATAAAATTGATTTGTACTTCCTTCCATTAACTTCCATTAAATGTTTTAACAACCCGTACAAACCATTTCCCTGAATCGGCCTACACATTCTAACTATATCCCCATTCATTACCAACTCGCACGATCTTGAATACAACTCCAAAAATAGGTTAATTCAAAAAATAACTGCTTGGAAATGCTCCAAAATAACGTCTGGAATGTAGGAGTATTATGTAGTTCCTTTATCATTGCGAATTAAACTTTGTACATTGTTAGTGAGCATTTTCATTTATTTTATTCACACGTTGGATCTACAAGACATTGACACCGTGTCATTGAAATAGCAGCTTCTGACGACATTGAAGTCGCTATTTTAGAGCAAGGCAAGCTCACGACATATTATGAAATTTTATTTTCTGTTTCTTTTAATATTTTTGATGGGATAATAAAACTGTTTATAATAAAGGCACTAGTATGCATTTATAAGTTGTATTATCAAACGTTTACGTCGCTTTCGTTTTAATTAACTGTTTTTTGTCACAAATTAGATTTTTCTCTATTTTCTGGTGATGTAAATCTTCGTATCTTGGAAAATCATCTATATTGCGAAACAAATAAATTTGCTCTACACAACACATGACTTTCAACTTCTAAAACTTTATTAATAAACGACCTAATTCTTCTTCCTCAGCTACCGTTGGTCGAAATAAAGGAGAACCCTGGCGAGCCGAACAAGTTCGAACTCTGCCAGAAGGACCCGCCGCTTAGTGTTACACTCGCTGCCCATAAGGAGCAGACCAAGACCAATTGGCTCACCGAGATCAGAAAACACGCCAGTGACGCCGGTAAGATATTTTTGGGTTTCTGATAATCTGGTTTATAATTACAAACGGAAACATAAATGTTTACGTAAAACGGTTTCTCGTTCTCCTTTCAGTTGCTTTAGCCGAACACGCAGCTGATGACCTTCAAATAGAAGTAGAAGTAGAACCTGAAGCTGCCCCAGCAGAACCAGAAGAGAAGAAGAAGAAGAGAGAGCACGCAGAAGTTTCGCAAGAAGAAGTAGATACCAAGGAAAAACGCTCCCGCGTAGAAGAGACTACGCAAGTAGCAAGTACAGAGGAAGCTCAACTAAAAACTAAGAGAAAAGCGTCCATAGAGAGTGAGGTTGCGACTAAAATCTCCAAGTCTGAAGTAACTGAAGTTTCTTTAGTCAGCGAGGCACAAGAATCCGTTAAAGTCAGCTCAGTCAGTGCTGCAAAGAGTGAAGTCAGTTCTGAAACGAAATCATCAGTAACTGTTGAAAGCTCTAAGGTTACTGAGAAGACCGCGTCTGCTTCTGAGCAAACCAGCCAAGTTACTGTAGTAGCGGCTGCATCAGAAGTAAAGGTTGCGCAGGCGACATCTGTGCAATCAACCCAACAGACCTCTGTTCAAAGCACAACTGTTGAACAGTCGTCTCAAGAGACAACAGTACAAGCAAGCTCTCAGAAGACATCAGTCTCTGAACAGTCTGCAGTACTAGCATCTGTTGAAAGCACAACACAAGTTGCTCAAAAAGCAACTACTGCTCAACAAACAACTAGTGTAGAATCAGTTGAACAAAAGTCGGTAGAAACTAAACAAGCAACAGCTACAGAGGTTAAAACACAAGCTTCTGTCAAAGAGACAACAGTTCAAGAAACTGTTGTAGCATCACAACAGTCTACTAATGTTCAAGAGGTAACAACACAACAATCAGTAGTAGAGGAAACTAAGGAGAAAACTGAAGAGAAGGTCAGTTCCAGTGTCGCCGAGTCTAAGCAACAAGGAACTGGTAACGGTCAAACTGTAACCGCGGAGGAAGCTGGTGAAGACGAGATGTCTAGGTATAGCCGCAGTTCGCGGCTCTCTGGAGGTAAGATCACTACTTTCTTTGTTGAATTACCCAATATTTTTTTATTAGCTTACTACAATTTCAAATACCCCTGAGTTTATTACATGGCTTCTTCTCAAAAGTTAAAACAAACCGGCGTCAATAGTGCTATGAATAGATTAACCTTTCCTTCCTTTGATTTTTTTGCCAAAACTTACATTTTTTTTTTTAATATAGATTACTCCAGTAGTAGCCGAAAAGCATCAAGTGGCGGTCGCTACGAGTCATCGTCTACATACGATGGCAGTGGCCTGACGTCGTCCTATACACGACGTGAAAGTGGATCGCGATTGGAAGCCTCCAAGTACGAATCGGGAACAGGCATTGAAGGAACTGCGTCCTCCCGTTACGAATCCAAGTACTCGTCGAAAACCGACGGAGGATCTAAGTATGGTATTGAGTCCAGCTATGAAAGTAAATCTGAAGCCGGATCGAAGTATGGAATTGAATACGATGCTGCCAGCAAGATAGACAGCATTGCCTCAAAATACGGCATCGAATCCAACGTTGAGAGCAAATCTGAAAGGTCTGATTATGCTATTGAGGGCGACTCTGTCAGCAAAATTGACAGCATTGCTTCGAAGTACGCCTCGAAAAGAAACAGCATCAAATCTAGCGGTGCTGGTGGCATTGAAGCGAGTATTGAAGCCAAATATGAAAGTAAAACTGAAAGCTCTGCTTACGGGCTCGAGTCTGACTCAGTTAGCAAAATTGACAGCATCGCGTCTAAGTACGCTTCCAAGAGAAACAGCATCAAATCTAGCATCGATGGTGATAAGGTCGAATCTATTTCGTCTAAGACCGAAAGTAGCTATGAGACCGTCAAAAATGGAGACTCCTCTTATGAGAGCAAGTATTCATCTTCAAAGAAATCCAGAGCTAACGGTTCAGTGAGCACTGGCTACGAAACTGCCAGGTCCATCTCCAAATCTGAATCCCAAGATGGAAAACCAATATTTTCGAAAACTTTAGAAGGCCAGAACATTGAGCGTAAGTACTTGCATCCGAACGTAGAATACACCACATAGCAGTAGACACACTATTAGTGCTTGTACATAATGCTTTTAGTTACCTAACTTACACTACACATTACTTTAACAACGCTTCGTACATTAAAACATTATTCTTTCTACCTATGTAAGAGTTCGTACGGCAAACTTATTCATGAAACAATAAAAGTTATCTTGAATTTAAATCCAAGAAAATCTTTTTTAACTTATTTTACCATAACATCGGTACTTGGAATACCAATTTGGCAAAATTAAGTCTCCCTTTTACCATTTCATAAGATCATTAATACTAGCATATCATCGAGGTAAACAAATCCGTACGAACTCTGTCGTAACCTCGCTCTGAATCCCCAGCTGGTGAGAACGCTACCTTCGAATGCCTCCTACGTGACGCTGCTGATATCAAGGTTACTTGGCTGAAGGACAACAAGCCATTGACCGATCGCCTCATGGACCGTTGCTCCATCTCCTATGAGAATGATGGCAGCTTCAAGATGGAACTGAAACACTGCAGGGAGTCTGATGCAGGAGTTTACACAGCTATCGCTGAAAACCCGAAGGGAAATGCCCACTGTACCGCTCAGTTAGTTGTGCAGGAGTGTGAGTGTCGTTTTTCTATTTATTTTATGACTTTGAGAGAAATGCGGGTTTTGGTGGAATCCTGGAACGAACTCAATAGTAAAGTTTTAGTGAATTTAAAACTATGGCTGACGTATAAAAAAATGCAATTTGATTAAAATACTTGCCATTGTGAAACCTATTTTTCTCAAACTCAATCGCCAACTTATACACATAAAATTTTATAATGACTCAAATTATTATATTATTTTTAATTTATTATCTGAAACTACTGTATGCATGCTCATCGCGATCACCGATTAAGACATTGTAAGGCGTATAACACGTAGTTTGAAATCTGATCAGTTTACTCTACTTAATTTTCCTGTATTTTTGCACTTATCAGTATTGTTGTACACCTATTTACTTACAAAATAAATAACATTAAACATATTATTATTAATTTCACATTTGAGGCAAGATTTCTCGAAAAATGTTTTATTAACTATTTGAAAGATTCAACCGAGCACCGTTAGCGACATTCCAATTTTATAAGCAAATTCTTTGGCGCGTTCTACTATAATAAATTATTGTTGTAAAGATGATTTATAAACAAAATTTACAAATACAAAAAAAAACATTAGCGAATAGATTTTCCAAAATTATTTCAACTGCCTCAAATGGCCCTACTGGTTTAAACATTAAACTAATTTCCGATATTATGGACAAATTATAGTGACTCCTGAAGAACGCAAGGAGAGGAACGCTCTCAAGGCGCCGTACTTCTTAGTGGCGTTGAAGGACACTGAGATCATGGAGAACACGTACTTACGCTTCATGGTCAATGTCAAGGGCGATCCTAATCCAGATGTCAAGTTGTAAGTATATATTACTTAATAAAAGTTTTTCTGTTGACATTCTAAGGGATCTCGCGCAATACACGGCTGCAACCACAGAAGCTATGACCAGGAAGAAATATAATAGCGGCCGGTCCGTCCAAAAGTTGTGGTCATGGACCGTGTAGTGCGCGAGGTCTCTTATAGCGTTTCTGATAGATACTTTATTATGAGGACAACTTTTTAAGCCAGTCTCGCTCATTGCTTTATTTACTTCAGAACAGCCAGCAACACCAATTAGTCCTATTTATTTTTGTTAACCATGACTTAATTGTTTTGCCTATCCTAACTTTTATCACTTAACTGATTCCGTTGACAATCAAAGCAAGGCACATGTAAATACTGCAATAATTCCAAAATTATATTTCTACTTAAGAAACTAACTGCCTTTGTCATCGAGTAACTAGAATCAATTATATTTCCTTGTAAAGTTTGATATTCAAAAGTGCCATAAAATGGCGTAATTAAATTTTATGGTTTGATTTTGACCAACTTTTCTTCTCCAGCTACCGCGACGACAGGGAGATCCTCACCACCTCCGAATCAGATCGCGTGTCCATCATACGCACGCGAGCGGAACGCGGCTGCTACGAGCTGGTGATATCAGACGTGCAGCCCGCTGACGCCGGGAAGTACTCCTGCAGAGCCATGAACATCTACGGAGAGGTCACCTCGGAAGCTACTGTCACTGTTGTTGGTAAGTTTTCTGATATGACTAGAAAAGATTTAATGCAAACACAGGCAATGTGATGAAGTAGATTTCATTTTTGTTTACAAATAGGTGCTCATGTAAGAAGGCACCACACTTATTGGCGCCGAATCGACTTATGCCGATCTTAAACAGATTTATGTCCATGCAATAAAAGTTAATAGTCCGACGTGGTGTCAAGTCGCATCGTTATACAATTATTTATAACCCTTTTGTATTAGATTCATTATTCTATATACATTTGCTGTATTCGCTAAAGATTACATCAAATTATGTATACGGGGTGTAAACAGACCCTTCACTAAGCCGTCAACCAAGCATTATGTAGATCAAACTAAGTAACTTTACGCAAAAATTATTGCTGGGAAACGACTTTTTTTTTTGGGGTGAAAAATTACGTTTTACGGTAAAACTCAATGTTACGGACTCAAAACATTATGCTGATGGATGGATTGAATAATACGGGGGTCGTAAAGGTGTTTAAAGTAAAAAAAATACATTAGAAACATGTATTTAAAAAAAAACTTGTGAAAAAGTTAGAACTTTGACCCCCAATATCTCCGTAACTAGAGGGTTCCCAGGTATGGTCTAGAACAAAAAAATGATCACAATAACGGGGAGAACAAGTAACCTTCGGCTTCGTTAAGGGTCTTTTTACACCCTTTATATACCCACCAAAATTACCTAATACCCAAATAAATTAATACGAGTATTAATGTTTTCTATTGTTAGTCATAAAATCTCTCCAGTAATTAACTGTTTAAGCATAATTTAACATTATTGCCAATAAAATTAGCACCATCAATAATGTCGTAATAAATGAAGAATTTGTGTGAAGGATTATAAATAAAAACGTAACATTTTTGTAAACAGTTGGACATCCTCCAGCGCTTGTTTATGGATCACTATGCTATTAATATCGTTTACTAGAATTAGACTGAACTTGTAATAGATTTGGATTGTTGTTGACTTAAATTCTTCATGTCTTGTGAGGTCAGATCTTGGTCAGATTTTGCTATTTTGAAAGGCCTTGGACTGTTTTTGAGATTTGAGATGTTAATCTATATAGGTTGCTTCAGAGATCTTATTTACAGCCGCACTACTATCTCCTTTTTCAAATCTGGTAAATCTGTTACGGCTAAAAGCCGAAATAAGGTTACACCTAGTTCTAGCCAGCTATACCTTGATGCGGCCTACGCAACGTCCGCAATGTTTTGTAGCTAGAGCTACACACTTCGCTACATACTCAATCAGCATTTGCTGTTGGATGATTATATTTATTTCTAGTAAATAGAATGTTTAATCATTCATCCTTTACTACAGCTTTCTGAATTGTATTATAAACATGAGTTTGGTCTTTAATTTTTAGATGACAAGAACATCTTCGGAGAGCTCCTGCCCGGTGGAGAAGGTCTGCTGGCTAAGGGAGAGAAGGCTTCGTTCACATGGAAACGAGATGGACAGGCTTTCGACCCTGAAGAGAGATTTAAGGTAAAATCACTTAATATTCAAAAGCGTTGGTGGCCCAGTAGAATCGCGGGTTCAGACCCAGGCAGGCTTATTACTTTGTGTAATTTAGTTCATCGCAACTGCTCAATTTTTTTTTATTTTGCCTATTCTGTTCCACTGCTGGGCAAAGGCCTCCCTCAATTCCTTCCACGAACCCTTTGCTCGCGCCACTTCGAAAACACCCAAAATGTTGAAGTTTTTATTCAGAAGGGAATTCCTTTAATTTTTTTTCAACTGTTTTTATTGTTTACCGACAGTCGAGACAAGTGATACTCGCTTACAAAGCGTTTCGCGACGAAAAATTTGGTATAACATGCTAATGCAATACAGTTCGCTGATAAAATTTCACTTTATCAAGGCCCTCCTTTTTTTTAAATCAGCGGATGGGCTTTAATTTTTTCGTTTTTTTTTTTCGTCGTATTTTCTCAGAATTGCGATTCTTATTTCCTTGGAAATTTAACCTTTCCATTTTATCCAGGTGCTCCTGGGTGACGACGAGGATTCCTTAGCGCTGGTGTTCCAGCACGTGAAGCCTGAAGACGCCGGCATCTACACCTGTGTGGCCAAGACCAGCACCGGCAACATCTCCTGTTCTGCTGAACTTACTGTGCAAGGTACTGGCGTGAATTAAAAGGATTTTGATCTGGATTCTTAGAAACTTCGGACACATTTTATTTTTCGGTAAATTATTTTGATTTTCTAAATTAGAAGTCGAAAGAGACTGTTATACAGGTTGTAGGGACTGCAAGTAATAACAATGCAAGTAGGGAAAAATGCTATGCTGCCCGCGCATAGAGTTTAGCGGCCAGTCGTCTGCCCAGCGCCGTAGCAATAACTTGTGTTCCGTGTAACCTATGTAAGAAGTATCTCTGTGCTTAACGTTAATAAATCATACGAATAAACTTTATCCTGAACACTGGGACTATATTTACGGTCCTTTTCCAACCACGATACTAATAAAGCTGCAACACAGGTGTACATGCCGAGAACTTTTAACATTGTAGATGCAAAATTCCAATGACTGTCCTCAATTTGTAACATGTTTTTTTTTTAATGATTATATTCGGCTAAGTCTATCAAGGTACATATCTTGACCGACGAACTAGATCTTCTAAACACATACAGCATTCTCTTAACATCCTTTATTCTTCAAGGTGCGGTCCACGAGCTGCACCGTGAGCCTGAGAAGCCGACCCTGGTGATAGAGCACCGCGAAGCTATAGTATCAGCTGGTGGTTCCGCTATGCTGGAGTTGACCTGCAAGGGCTTCCCCAAGCCTACCGTCGTGTTCAAGCATAATGGACAGGACGTGGAGGCTGATGCTAGGCACAAGTGAGTAGTATAATGTTAGAAGCTAACATGAGAGATAGGCTATCGTGTAACCGGTACCTCCACCGTGTAGGAACTCACCTGCTCTTGCAGGTGAGTTCCTTGTGACTTTACAAAACCTACTGTTGTCTTCTCACATAACGGTCAGGATGCTGAGGCCGATACGAGGTGCAAGTGCGTAACACAATGTTGGAAACCAACATTAGGGAACAAGGGCCATTATAAGCGGCGTTAAGCAATGAATAAAGCGATCCCCTTAATCTTCGCCTGCTGTTGGCTAAGATATCTTTGTCAAATTAAGTTATGGTGACACCAAAAGTTGTTTTTACGGGTTAACAGCCCTGAAATTTGGCCGAACAACTGTAACCAGTCCACATTTTTGCGCTGGTTGGTGAAAATAGTACAAAATCGAAACCACCTCTAAACTGAACCGATCACCGCATATCATTGAATTTTGACTTGAAGGAAATTCTGGAACTTTAGTTGTTCGTCAATCTTTACCCACTAAGCAATACATTTTAAAACTAATCCAACTCAACACAAACCGCGTCTTCCCAGGTTCCTATACGAGGACGAAGAGACCATGTCGCTCATCATCAAGAACGTGACGCAGGCGGACGCGGGCGACTACCACGTCACGGCCGCCAACGAGCTGGGCGAGGACACCACCACGCTGCATCTTGTTGTTAAAGCAGCGCCCAAGATCAAGAAGAAGATTGAGAACCAGACATGCATGGTAAGGGAGACGCTTAATACTATGCTACGGAACACTATAAATCCTTCTGGACTGTTTGAAATCAGGGAAAATTAAAAGAATGTCCTATTTATATTTCCACATCCCGCTCACATTTTCAATCCTTAACAAAATTTCCTAATTTGATCATTTTATTTTATTTCAAAATTAAATTTAAAAGGTCAGGTTCAGTTAATGTATCGGGCAGATAAATTCATATAAATAAGTACTGATTTATTCCATTTAATCCGTGTTTTCATCATGGCTTTCAATCATGACTGGATGAAACATGGCTGGAAATATGACTTTCAATCATAAGATACATAAAACTGCTTTCACAAACAACATCGATCCCTTAGAGCTCAGATATTTTCCCTATTTATATAAGTACAAGAGAACCCACAGCTATAACAGAAGAGTAACGGTCGAATATTTCCAGGTGTCGTCCACTCACACCGTCACCATCGAGATCGAGGGCACTCCCGCGCCGGACGTGACGTTCTACAAGGACGGGAACGAGCTCAAGAGTTCGGACCGCGTCGTCATCGTCAAGGAGTCCGACGAGGTCTACAAGATCACCATCAAGGATGCCAAGCTTACTGATACCGGCTCTTACTCTGTGGTTGCCAAGTAAGTTATTAAATATACCTATTCATAATCAACCTGTACCTGTAGCCTATAAGGTTCCAACTGCTAAATAAAAAATAAGTAAACTAAATCATTTAATCAGGACCAAACATTTTATAAATTTTATACACCCATCAAACTGCATAACAGTTTGTCGGTGGGATTAGCGATTAGTACACCGTCGTACTCTCTGTGAGAGTCAGCTGTGGATCCACTGTGTATTCCACCACCCAGGCCCAAACCTGGTTGGTGGATGGCACTGGTTTTCAAAAATTTCATTCTAAGACACGCCGATTCTGTCAAGATATTTTCCTTAACTTTAACTCAGAAAACTGTGAGTGTCATTGGTGATGAAATAAAGAACTCACGACTTTGTCTCGTAAGTTGGAGCCATTACTAACCCACCAGTCCCACCACTGCACGGCAGATTATTGTATAACATTGTCCAATCAAAATTCTTATGACGCCATCCAAAAGATGCCATGATTCATATTCTAACCCCTCTCTTCAACTCTTTCAGGAACGAAGTGAACCAATGCTCCGACTTCTGGCAGTGGCACGTGACGTCTCCTCCCAAGGTGCTGAAGAAGATGGGAGAGAGCAAGGTGTGCGAGCAGAAGGAGACTGTCACTTTCAAGGTCGAGACCGAGGCGGAACCTGCGCCCACTGTGGCTTGGTGAGTGGACATGGATTATAGAGGCAAACAAGAAAGAGCCTTCCACGTCGAGACATACGTAGCGGTGAAAACGTACCATCAGTTACGCCACGTATTCAATTGTCACTATATAGGGTGACTGGTAATTAGTGACCGATACTTAAACACATGATTGTACTTATAATAACAATCAACTTTCCCAAATAAACTTTTTATACTCACTTTCACTTTTACGTTCACTTTTATCCCAATAACGCAACAGCCGTATGAAATTCGCGCGCGAGCCTGTATGGCCTATCAGCTGTTAGCCGCGTGACGCCGCAAGCCGTTCTGTCTGAAAGTTGTTTGTTATAATGAGTACAATCACGAGTTTAAGTATCGGTCACTAATTATCAGTCACCCTATATACTGTGGCAACATCTACAACGTCACATACAAACTACGCATCATCTGACGTCACGGAAATTCTACATTGCACAAGCGGAGTTATTCGCGCAGTTAACATGCACAATACAGACTCCCGACAGCAGCCGTCGGGTAGTAGCCCACTAGACACAACACTGTCTGGTCCGCATGATTTCAGTACATTTTTTTAATAATTATGTTTTTTTTATCTTTGATTATGACTTAAACATTATGAGACTTAATAATGGGTTGGTATTCTATTTAAATATTTTGCCGTTATTGTGTCTAAAAAAGTAATTTAAAAAAAAATCTTTTATGGTGACATTTTCTAGCTAGATACAAGACGAACATTATATTATCAATTGTTTTGTGCCCAGGTTCAAGAACAAGGTGGAGCTATCCGAGTCGTCTACCATGAAGATCTCGTCGTCAGGCCAGGCACACTCGCTCGTCATCACCTCAGCTGCGCGCGCTGATGCAGGAGAATACTCTTGTGAGGTGAGCCGTCTTCTTATCTTGTCTAGCACCAATTGAGTCGTCAAATACTGACAGTAAAATGACGGCAATTGTGACGTGTTACTGCTCGATCCAGTTCAACGAGAATAATTGTTGCTTACCCAAATCTGCTCTAGAACTCAAAAAGCGAAAATCTCACAAATACTGGAATAATTGTTGCTTACCCAAAAATATTGTCATGTTTCCGATGTTTTGACGTGACAAGTTTCGCATCTCCACGTAAAACCTATTCATCCGTAATCTGTAATATCACTTGTGTATCTATCCCGTCAGATCCGCAACATCCACGGCAGCGCGTCGGACTCGTGCGCGCTGAACGTGCGCGCGGGCCCGCAGTTCACGCAGAAGCTGAAGGACAGCGCCGCCAGTGAGGGAGATACTAACGTGGAGTTCACTGTCGCTGTGGAAGCTTTCCCTGAACCCTCCGTTAAATGGTATGACATACGAATCGTCCACAAGAAACTCAGAATAAATTTAAAATAATGTCAGCAATTTATTTCATTCATTTTTTTTAATTTTTATCTTTTTATTATGATTAATATAAAAGTATGGAAGAAGAAGGACTGCTGCACCGATCTTGTAAAGTTCGTCATCTCAGAAAATGATGAATTTTTTAAGAGATACATTTAAAGTCTGCCCTAAGACACCCTAGTTCCCTCACTCTGCCAACATCTGAAGACTGTACACTGTTCAGTCATTTTTATTTGGTGTAAAAACCACGACGGATATATCGTCAAACTAGTCGTTAATGGTGTCATACTACAACATAATTATATCTGGTTGTTTTAAATACTATTCTGTATTCTCCGTTTTCTGAAGAATGAGAACCCACCTCCATAATATATTTGAATTTCTCAGGTACCTCGGCGACGTAGAGATAACTGAGAAGAAGTCCGTCTTCACCCGCGTAGACAGCGGCAACACTCACAAGCTGATCCTCAAGGAGGTGTCGGCAGAGTACTCCGGCCAATACTCCTGCAAGGTGTCCAATGTGCTGGGAGAGGACTCTTGTTCCGCTACCTTCACTGTCAACAGTAAGTTATAATGAACTTATTTTCACAGGTATAAGGGAGGACCCTTTTCTTAACAGGATTTTTCAATCGTGATGTTCATTTGTCATTCTTGAAATTAATAAGTTCCAAACATGGCTTTGAAATTCGAACGGGTTTCAATGAGTCCTTTTTCAAAAAGTCTGCAATTACTTGCCAAGAAAGACATTTGAGAGTAGACGCATATCTGACGGAAGATCAACCATATCGTCGGTAGCGTCTATTCGGTTGAATTAGAATCAGCGACACTACACGTCTAGTAAGTTAGTACACTCGATAAACGCACGTGTCTTCGGTTATGTGTGTTAGGTCGAAGATGCAGCGCATCTTCTGTCAGCTTACAAAATAGCACTACAAAACATAGCTATGTTCTAAGATTCTACTCGAACCCAGTAAAAAAATGATAACGAAGCGTGAATCCAAAACCTAAGTGTGTCTTCAATTGAAGCCCATCTTTACTGCACCCTTATTTATACATACTACCAGTTCCTAAAATGCTACTTCATCATTTCCAGGGAAACCTCGCTTCACCAAGAGCCTGATCGACATGACGGTGGACGCGGGACAGACCCTGAAGCTGGACGTGGAGGTGGAAGGCTGTCCCGAGCCCAGGGTCAAGTGGTACAAGGACGGGAAGGAGGTCACCACAGATGCCAGGATCAAGATTGAGCGGGATACCAAGAGGTGAGGCACACATTAGCGGTGGAAAACGTCCACTGCTTGATATAGACCATCCCCTAAACGATGTCTCATCTTTTATGTAAAAGAAAAGAAGATTTTTTCAAAGGGTTATTTTGGGGCACTTAGTTTGGAGAAGAGAGATGACTCAAGTCTATGCTTAAATTTTAAAGAAATTAGATAAAAAATCGCTACATTTCAATAAACTGCGTATAAATATCTATTTTTTCACCCCTGTTTGATTATTTTATTAATCCAACAAGGGTGAGTAGGAAAGTTCAGTAAAATATGTTTTTCCCGTAATTATACCATCTAGAATGCGAAGGCATTGTATTATTCTCATCGATTTAACAACTAGGACAGGACTTTACAAAAGACCTAATACGTATTGTCTTACGCCAGATTGGAGAACTACCACCTCACAGTGACTCTTGTAAAGGAAGAAGATGGCGGCGAATACGAAGTGAGAGCCGAAAACGAGTTTGGTAGTGTCTCTTCTAAGAGCACGGTCACCGTACACAGTAAGTATTCGCAAACACACCAATATCAATCCTATGTACAAACCTTAGGGACCAATTTGAATATCACCGTCTTAAGACGTATCACAAAATTTTAGATTAGAAAATTATCCATGCGCACCAAAAAATAAGGTTGAAATACAACGTCAACTTAGCACACATGAATGATTTGATCACGAGTCAGAGTTCCAGCGAACACTTCACAGACTGACACAAACTCACACACAGACATACACTACACAAGAACATGGTAAGCCCACAAGAAACCCGTCGAAACGAATCTGTCGCCAAACGACAGAATTGGCACCTCGATGGAAAACTTACGGGTAAAGTAGTTTGCATTAACGTAGATATTGAACCCTAGAACTAGTACTACCATAAATTATCCGCACGTTAGTTTTGTTTTTGGTGTCCCTAGATACCGACCATTAGGATATGGTTTAAAACATTGAAGCATTCAAGAGACTGGAATGCTGACGTAGTCACTCACGACCATTTAGTTTGTCCTGCACAAACCTTTACTACCATTTGTGACGTCTATAATTTAATACATTTTTGCCCATTTTTAATAAATCATGTTTTATTGTTACCATTTTTTTCATTGTGTTCAATAGCGCGAGAGATTCATTCGACATTGAATAAAGAAGCCATTGTTGAAAGTGAGGTCGATGAAGAACGTAATAAAGCGAAGACACCGGTAGAAGATGAAGTTAAGCGGAAGGGGAAATCAGCTAAGTTAGTCAAGGCGGAGACTATAGAAGAGAAAGATATATACGATGATGATAAAGATGGCAAAGCAAAGAAATCTAGCGTTGATGACGTAGACGCACCATCATCCCGCACAGCTAAGAAATCAGTAACAGAGCCTGAGGTAGCTGAAGAGAAGTCCTTCTGGGACGACGCGGAAGATGATAAGAAATCTAAAAAGGTCTCAATTGAAGAAGTAGAAACAAAACCTGCCAAAGGAAAGAAATCCATCACTGAACCAGAACTGGTAGAGGAAAAATCATTCTGGGATGACGCCGACGATGGTAAGACTAAACAACCCATTGTAGAAGAACCTGAAACACCAATCAGTAACAAAGGTAGGAAGTCCGTCACTGAACCCGAAGTGGCTGAAGAGAAATCATTTTGGGACGACGGTGACAAACCGAGTAAACCAACAATAGAGGAAATCGATTCAACACCGACAGACACTGGAAAGAAGTCCTTCTCTGAACCCGAGACGGCCGAAGACAAGTCTTTCTGGGACGAAAATCATAACGAACAAAACAAGAAGCCTGTCGTAGAAGAGGTTGTTACTAAGAAAGAGGCCGGAGAAAAGAGTGCCAGTAAACCTGAAGTCATCGAAGAAGTGCCTGTCCCCGAAGATCTCAAGTCTCCCAAACGTAAATCGGTTAAAAAACAACCCGTCGAAGAACCGTTAAGTGCTGAAACTGAAGGTATACACATTAAACGCTTCGACGCTTTCTCTTCAATTCAGCAAACAGCTTCTAGTACCTATGCGAGAATTTCACGTTTTCGCGCACACTATGCATGCTCTTAACACTGTGTTTATAACATCCCAAGTGTGATTTGTTATGTTTAGGCCGAGTTTTCGAAACAGTAACTACGTTCAAGACAGGAGACAACGGAGCTATTATAATGTCTAAAGTCAGCAGCACTAAGTCTCACGGCGCTATCATCACAGGTCAGTATCCAGCTTCCTACCTTCTCTTCCCAGTTCTAAAATCCATCGATCATCAACTAACTTTCAACCATTAAACGAGATTGCTTATAAAACTTCTAAATAAAGATATAACGCATTAGTTTCATCTTTTCTAATCCTACCTTCTAAACGTTGTATGACCTAAAATCAACATAATACTATTTTAACTGATAGGTCCGGCTGAAACGCGCACTTTACACAAAATGACGTCAACATCACTTTATTATGATGACGATGACTTTTTCGAAGGCAGACGGTTGATTCAACCGACCAAACCACATACAACTTCTTTGGAAGTTGAAGAAATTGCTAGCCATAGTTATTTCTTGACGGAGATGGGTCATTATACCATACCTGATCATGTAAGGAGAGGTGTTTACGGCATCATTGAAGAGCCGCAAACGGACTCCGATGCTGATACTGGATCTAGATGTGGTAGGCAAGGAGGGAACCGTACTATGTCCATCATGTCAGTCTCGGAAGACGAGATGAGCTGGCAGAACGAACCACTTTCCAGAGAGATATCGATCGAAGATCTCTCTAAATCCATATTCGAAATTGACGAAACGAGGAAAGTATTCAGTAAAGATTCCTACGTCCGCCAGTCATCTTTCAAAGAAGACTACATCATAGGTGAGGACGAAGAAGAATCTTTAATCGTAAAAGAAAAGTCGCAAAAGGTATTCGAGAACGATATCACAGAAAAACTCATACACATTTCGAAGGAATTCGACGAAAACGAGTACAAATCCGTCGACAAAAAAATAGATAATGTTAAAAATAGAATAATAGAAGAACTAGTTTTAGGCCCCATGAAAAACTTTGATAACATTACAAAAGATGTAACAGAGACGACCGTTGAGAGAAAGAGAAAGAATGATGCTAAGTTGTTTAAACTTGAAGAGGAGGTGGATGACGAGTTGGAAGCCCTTCTCAAACGAAGCCAGAGACAAAGGAGCATACTAGATGATATTCTTAATGTGGAAGACGAAAAAGGTAATTGTTAAATCAAAATATTAAACACATGGGGAACGTTGTACGATGAAAGAGGCTGGCATTTGATGATGTAACGCTACGCAGTGTATGTCAGGGGAGAATAACATGAAATAAACGCTTTAAATCCGAAATCGGAAATTGCTGATGTTGACTCCATTCAATCTGTCATTTTCTTCTTTACTTCAAACTAAACTGATTCTTTATTAATTTCTTACAATTCATCCTCTAAGAAAATGGCAGATTCTTTCCATATAATTGTCCTCTAAATGTCTCTCCACATTTGACTAATGCTGTCGTATGTTTGTTTTAGCACGCATGCGTAATAACATTCCCTTCTGGCATACTAATCCTTGGGGCCAGGTGCGGCAGAGGTACTAGTCCTTCCAAAACAATCATCATATCATCAAGGTAAGCGAAATATATTTCAAAATGTAGTGCGTCGCTTGCATGGTACTTACGCTTTTAATGTTTATGGGTCATATTTATAAGCCAAACATCGTTAACTGGTAAGTATACAAACACTACAGAACATCAAAACACGAATATTTCTGTGTCGTCCTAGATACGAGTATCTGTAAGTATCCACAAGCTAAGTCGAGTAAAAAACTTTAACTGCTCTGTATATACTGCGGAGTTATTGAGCAATATTCTATGTAAATACACAAATCTTTTATTAAACGGCTTCCTTTTCTAGGCTTAAGAATGTGATGTATATTTCTGTCAAGATCTTTTCTGTATATAGAAAACGTTAAGTTACAACATTAGATTTGTTCTTAAAGTCACATCCACTGTTTGACCCTTGCACTTCCTGGCCTATTGCTAAAAAATAAATAATTTAAATAAACTTCTCAATAATGCAACTAGTCTTTACTATGATAAATTTCCTAAACAATGCTGCCAGCCTTAATTTATTTCAGTTAAAACAAAGAGAGCGGTAATACTTTTTTTTACTTGGAAACAAACAAATCTGCTGTAACTTCAATTTTACGCCACCTCGTCTTCATCCTGTTATTCTCCCAGCCTATCGCTATGCTGTTCTCTAGCTTTAAAAATACACAGTCGGGTGTCCCTGGCAGCCCGACCATACACAACCAAATCTAACACAACGCCTTTAATCTTACAGCACCACCCGCAGTCAAAGGCAGCAGTATGAAAGACGGCCATGCCTTCGAGTCCCTTCCTCTAGTTTACTCAGTAGAAGTTTCCGGAACCCCCAAGCCGACCATCCGTTGGCTGCACGACGGTAAAGAAGTCAAGCCATGCGGCAGGGTCCACATGACCAATGATGGAGACCTGTTCAAGCTGGAGATTGACAACGTCCTGATGAAGGATGCTGGTAAATGGCAGTGTGAGATCCTTAATGATCTTGGAAAGCAGGTGCAGACTGCTGAGCTTTCAGTGTCGCGTAAGTAACTTTATTTAATAAAGTTTTAAAATAAGCAGATACTTGTTATATTGTACCCGTTACGAATACTGGCTTATTGAAAATATTAGACGGCAACACTGTAGGATTATAGCGTAATATTAAACGTGTTCAAAATTTAAATTATGCTTTCCCACAGGAATTAATAAAATATATTTTGCTTTAAACGAAACCAAGTGTCTAATAAAAAATGCTAATCTGAAAAAACCTCTGACTAGATTCCTATAAATCTCTACAAAAGCATTTTTATCAATCACACTCTGTTCTTCATATCCTTAGGAAGTTATTAATCTTTATATCTCAAACAGCCGAATCCGAGCTCCGCAAGCCCAAGTTCACGACTCCCCTGGAAGCCCAGCGCGTGCTGCAGAAGGAGCCCGTGTCGCTGCAGGCGGTGTGCACGGCGGACCCGCAGCCGCACGTGTCGTGGCTGCTCAACGGCGTGGAGCTGCAGCCCAGCGCCACTATCGTCACCTCTGCTGACGCCAAGGATCTGGACCATGGCTTGAAGGAGTGCACCTTTACGCTGTCTATTCCTACTGGTTTGTTGTTATTTAGATTGTCTTATATCTGTTACCGGCAATCTGTATAATTCAGGTATTCTATACAATACCTAGGCAATGTATAGAATACCTGGGGCATCCAGGCAATGTATGAAATATTATGAATTATATTGTCCATTACATACTCTACCTAGGTAATGTATACAATTCCTAGGGATTGTATAGAGTACCTGCTGGTCCACCGGCAATGTGTAAAATAAATAAATTTTGGTCTATATTTATCAATGTTAACAGGCCTACCTATAAAATGATGGGCAAATGAAACATGTTCTATTACTTAAAATCAACTTTATTAAAATGAACAATTAGCGTTTTCTGTAGAAGAATTAAGAGCATTCATCCGTTAGAACCATGATGGAGTCAAAATTGATGATTTCCGACGGACAATTTAACGATAATCTGTTTAATTCGTAGAAAAGTTATTGACGTCAAATTAATGAGGGTTTCATAATCTAGTGCATGGCTAAAAAGAATTTCTAATTTATATTCGTATAGTTTTCTCATTAGAACAGTTTTTATTCAAGCCCTTTTTAAAACTAGCGGTCGACGGTCTACGCAGATAGATAGTTAGACAATAGTAAAACCATATTATACGACAAACTTATAACAATATTACTATTAAAAAACGATTACATTATATTGCAGTGCATGGCTGAAAAAAAATATATAATTACTACAAGTTTTCATACAAGAAAAGTTTCTCAAAAGTGTCATTTTTAGCCACTTTGCGAGTAATTAAACATGTTAGTTTAGGATGAAATTTGAGGTATTTTGTTTTTTTTTAGATCTAGTAAATGAAGACATTTGCGTTCTAAAATATGGTACATTTTTTTTAATAACGTATATGTTTATTTTACTATGAATTATTTAGTACTACTGCATAATCGGCGCGGAATCGCACCAGCGCTAACTGCCGGACGAGGCCTTTCAGAGCTAGGACGTGGGCCGCTCTGGAGTAACGCTCTTAACTATATTTCTTATTCCCAAACAGTAATATTGCCAAATTAATTAAAACAGGTAAACATTTGCCTCTTATTTGCGACGTTGCCAACTTTTTGGATGAACGCTCTTCAGAATTACTGCACTCAAAACGATTTATTTAATCTTACGATGCAAGGTCCTAACCAAGGAAATATTAAACATTTAAGACATGAAAACTTTTTAGTCATAATAAACTTTTATATACTTAATCAATAAATTATCAGTCGCAACACGTTTATTTTCTGTCTGCCCGCAAGTCACCTCCTTCCCTGCTCTCGTCTTTTACACACATTACCGGCTGCGCGCATTCGGTATTGTATAGAATACCTAGGCAAAGTATAAAATAAATAATATTCATACATTGCCTGGACGCCCCAGGTATTCTATACATTGCCTAGGTATTGTATAGAATACCGGATTACACAGATTGCCGGTAACATATCGATAGAGTTCTTTAAAAACATAGTGTGTAGTCATAGTAGTCCAGCAAACCTTCAATCTTTCAGTATCACCTTCTTTCCTCCCCAGGTCGCCACACCGACACCGGTGAATACACAATCCTAGCCAAGAACAAGTACGGCGTCGGCGAGAGCTCTGCCCGCCTCGACATCTTACTGCGGCCGGAGATTGAGGGGCTGCACGACGTCACCGCGGTACCCTTCGAGGAGACCACCTTCATCGCCAACGTTAGAGCTAACCCCATTGCTGAAGTCAAGTGGTGAGTCCATTCGAACCTAGATGTAAAGATGAAGTGTGTAAATGATTAAGGCGTTCAGTGACATCTTGCTGCTAATGAATCACACTGATTATTAGCAGGCAAACAGTGAATGTGATTCTAACCGATGAGTTATCGGCTCTTTCATGTTCTTTTTCCTATTTCTCAGGCACAAAGATGGCTACGCAATCCAGCCATCCTCTCGCCACGACATCGTAGAAGACTTGGGTAGCGAGACATACAAGCTGACAGTAAAGAAGATTGGTGTCGATGACGGCGGAGTGTACACCATCACGGCCAAGAACGAGATCGGAGAGACCTCGCAGCAGGCCAAGCTTACCGTGCACAGTGAGTAGTAGCATTTTAATAGTAAAACGGTGTCACGAAAGGGTCAAGGTCGTCTCCGTCGTCGACGTCGTTTCCTTTTGTTTATTTGGTTTGAGAGAGAACGCGAAATTATTAATACTAGTTTTCCCGTAGGAGTCCCGCTAAATCGATTAAACATTATTTCTCGCAAATACTTCAATTCAGTCGTCAATATGTCTCACTTACTAACCAATATTCGCCCTCCACAGCCGGCGTACCAGTTTTCACGAAGCCCCTCCAAAAGCAAGCAGTTAAGGACTACGACGATGTAACGCTGAAGGTGCGCTGCGACGGCGTTCCCAAGCCCGACGTGCTGTGGTACAGGGAGGAACAAGAAATCCTCAATGATGAGCGGCATAAGGTGACCACTGAGGTGGGGGGACAGGTCGACAGTGAGCTCGAGATCAAGCACTTTGAAGCTAGCGATGCTGGCAAGGTAAGACTCGTGTTTTTTTTTAAATTCATTATTCCAAATCCCAGCAGTAGGTCAATACGGATTGATTAAAAAAACTATTCCATGTGCTTAAAAAAACATCCACATTTTGTTGGCCATTCATGTCTCTCCACTTCACACTTCAGCTCCATAAAAACAACTTCTTTGTGGATTCACGGTAAAGGAAACTGTTGCGATTTTTCATATTAATTTTATTTCTAGCTCCGTCATGAATATTTCGTTATTTCCCGATTTGTTTCGGACTCAATAAGAACTCTTAACTACACCGACTGATTCCTTGAAAATTCAAAAGTTCTTGAGGATAAATACAAACATTCTGCTTCCCCCCACAGTACAAAGTCCGCGCCGTCAGCTTAGCCGGCGAGGCAGTCTGTGAAGCAGCCATAACTCTGGAGCAGAAGACACCCGGCTTCACTCACAAGCTGGAGCGCCAGAAGGATGTAGATGAAGGAGAGCCGCTGGAACTGAAGGCCAAGCTGGATGGCAGTCCTATTCCTACTGCCAAGTGGTGAGTATCCTCAGATTGGTATTTTAGTATGTCACAACAGACAGGTTTCATCGAGACAAAAAATTTAAGTACTAAAATATTTGTCCGTCTTATCCGCCGAACGAGTTCATCTGTATCAGGATTCGGGAGATCGCAACACAACTTATCGTGCTTATCGAATTTTGTGTATTATCTATGGCGTCTTGGGGTAAGTCGACAGTATAAATACAACCTTAACAGATAAACGATGAATTGAGAAAAATCCTTTTTATTTTTACTTGCTGTACGATGAAGGCTATTGATCACGACCGTCACGGTGCCGGTCGATAGTTATCTATAAAGTACTATGGAGGCGCGTCCCGTCAAAGTCGCTCTTCTTTGTGGTCAGAAACCGGGTTCCTGTACTAGCTTAACCAGCTTGCAGAGTAAAAATCCGTCGGGAACAAAAGCCCTGACAGTGTTCATATTTTAACACATAACTTTTATCAACTTGTAAATACTTCCAAAACTCTAACACTCCTTCTCCCCAGGTACAAGGACGGCGTCCCGCTCCCCCCGGACGACTCCCGCGTGGTGCAGTCCGCGCTGCCGGACGGCACCGTGAAGCTGAACATCGAGCACGTGACGCCTGCCGACTGCGGCGCGTACAAGCTGGTGATCTCCAACCCGCACGGGGACAGCTCCGCACTGTGTGCTGTCGCGGTTAACCGTGAGTACCATCTATGGAGAAGTGTGGTTTTCAGGTGTCAAAAACGAATCTGGAGAGGTATCAAAATCATCATAGTTTGACACTTCTGTAACAATAATCTTAGCCGATCGCAGTCTAGTGCTAAACATATGTCTCTCTCCCAAGCTACGCTACAACACCCTATCCTCCACCGTCTGCTCTCAGTCTGTCCCGTCGACATTTGTTAGATCGTCCGTCAGTCTAGTTAGGCTATTCTTCTTTAAAAATGATCATTCATCCAATGCTAAGAAGAGACGCGATCGCTATTGGTTCTGTAGAGCTTCGGTTTGGCGCTAGAACAAAAATAACCTTGACGTTTCTTTCTGCGCCCTCCGTGCTTCAAATATTTGTTGAAATGTGGTACTTACACAACGTACACGGTGTCCTTCAAAAGAGAAGGATGGTCGAAACCAACACTGTTGGTGCAAAAGTTCATGTTATTAGCGGATTTGCAAATAAAATGGGTTGCAATCCCGTGAACTCTAAAAAACGCAATAATTAATTGATTACTTTTTCCACAGCCACACCAAGGAAGCCATCATTCAGCCAGGAGCTAGAAGACGTGAAGGCAGTGGTAGGCCAGCCACTCAAGCTGGAGGCCAGGGTCATGGCCTTCCCCGCGCCTGAGATCAAGTGGTTCAAGGATGGTGAGTAGCCTCCACAAATTTCATAAAAAATCCAAAATAACAAAAAAAATACTACCAAGAGGTGATAATACCTACTCATTTTTTTTGTTTGCAATTTTCAACTTTTTGTCAATCACACCCAAAGCAAGCTAAAAAAATTCAAACAATAAGTCATATGGGTAAACATTTTTGGTAAACTCACACAGTACAGTTTATTTTCGTTCGTTTTAATTTTTTACCACGATTTTGATATAATGCTATACGAACAAAATGTCTAAATAAACGTCATCGGCATATGCAGCCTCTTTCTCGCCGCGATAAAGTAATTCCTACGGGAATGCACTAATTCTCTGGCTAAAAGAGGTGAAGTGAGAGGTCGAGTGTTTCAGAGATGTCCCCCAGCAACTCACTCACTGCAGTTTTAAAATACACTGTTATGCTAACTGTGTGATTAGTAAATAGAATGTTAAAAAAAATCTTCCCTCCCCAGGTCTCCCAGTCCGTCCCTCTCAAGCCATAAACTTCATCAACCAGCCGGGCGGCCTCATCGGGCTCAGCATCGACAGCTGCAAGCCGGAGGATGCGGGAGTGTACTCGCTCACCGTTACGAACAGATTGGGAGAGGTACCTGATTGTTTTCTTCAGCTTTTTTTTTATACACAGCTGGACATTGGTTTGAAATTAGTGCATACACTAAACGTATACTTGTGTTTATGAACATCGTATTTTGTAGCAAATTACCATTTTTCTCATATTTTTTGTAGGTTGGCTCTAAAGCGAAGGTGGAGGTAGCGCAGAAGGAACGCAAGCCAGCGTTTATCGCTGAGCTGCAACCCACCAAGGTCATTGAAGGCTTCCCCGTCAAACTGGAAATCAAGATTCTGGGTCACCCACAACCGACACTGAAATGGTAAGTTTCACAGATACCTAGTATGTTTTTCGTTATATTATGGCAGCAATGGAACTGTCATTTTAAATGCGACAGAAATTCCGCGTGCTTATACAGCGTCAAGTTAAATTCCGCAGTGTAACTTAACAGACGTGCGGGTGGGTATCGATATCAAAACCGCTAAAACAGAAAAAAGATGATTTTCTGAAGATCACGAGATCAATTTTCACCTTCGAAATCAGCCTGTAATGACATTAAACTCTCACTCCACCAGGACCCACAACGGCGTAGAAATAGTTCCGGACGGCCAACGCGTCAAAGTAGTATCGCAGCCGGACGGTACGCACGCGCTGCTCATAGACAAGGCCACCGCAGGAGATGCCGGACAGTACGGCGTTGTCGCTGTCAACGAGAAGGGAGAAACTGCCAGCAAAGCTGACCTTACTGTAGCTAGTGAGTATTGAAGATCAAAGCTCAAGATATTGTATTTTAGTAGAATCATTTACTTTTTAAAATATGGACGTCATCGGCAGTGTTACGTCCAAATAACACACGGCTAAAAAGAAGAAGAAGGGTTTGGTTTTCAGTGATATAAATAATAATTATAAGGGACAAAATGGGACGTGATTAAGATTTTCTTTCGTCTTAGTTTTTGGCTATTGGCTGGTAATAAACCCTTTCCATCAAGACCGTTCGTTCGGTAACTGATGTGTCCTCTTCATTATAACTTTATTCGTTATTTATTTTTCTTAAATATTTTGTTCGCGCTTTCTCGCGAAACCACAGTCATGCACATACAGTTTTTTGATAAATAATAAGTCGCACAACAACCATGTATCAAGACTTATCTTATTGTCAATGGGGGAAGGCAAATATACATATAATCTAATGCATAGCTTGTTGTAGATTCGGATTTAGCTATGTTCGAGCCATCTACAGTGAGCTTTAACAGGCTTTATTTATCTTCTTCTTTTCCGATAACAATGAACAACCTCCACCTCCCCCTCAGGCCGCACGGACGACTCCCTCCCACAAGAGCGGCCGCGCTTCATCCACGGCCTGCGCGACCTCACGGCCGAGGAGGGGCAGCCGCTTGCCGTGTCGGCGCCCTTCGTGGGCAACCCGGTGCCCGAGGTCACCTGGACCAAGGACGGACTGCCCATCAAGCCTAACGAGAAGATCAGGCTCACTTGTGACGGAAAAAGGGTGAGTTAATCTTTAGTATAAACGCATTGACTTAAGACAGGAATTACGTTTAGAAACCAAAATTTTCCTTATTTTGTAATACGGCACGGCATTAACACGTGATTGTATTTATCATTATGCAAACAACTTTTGCTATGGGACGAATCATTAAACCGAAAAAATCTGCCGTTCCATAACTTTTTTTATGTAATAGTAAGTAATCAAAATTAATACCGCCACATGTTTGTACTGAAACGTAACCTATGTCATAAAATAACTGACTGAGCTATTTTATATGCTCAATCCAGGTGGGTCTAGAGATCAACCCGGTGGAGCTGCCGGACGCGGGCGTGTACGCCATCAAGCTGGTGAACCCTCTGGGCGAGGACTCGTCTGAAGGCAAGATCAACGTGCGCAAGGTGTACTCTGCACCCACATTCTCGCAGAAGTTCACTGATTTGCAGCAGGTAAGGAATTCATGACATTCAATTTGTCGTGTCATATCTTTAATAATACTTAGATTAATGTTTCATAGCTGTACCGTCATGGAAAAAAACTTGGCCACTATATTGAAAGAATTCGTGAACAATGAGATTTTGGACATTGTGTCAGACTTCGCAAGCATTGTGTCAGAATTCGCAAATATTGCGACTAGGTTCACGAACATTGAGTCCGAATTCACGAACATAACAACAAAAATGAGTTAACACATTCAAAAACCTTCTGTCGCAGCTACCAACATTTGACGCGAAATTCCCGGCCCGGGTATTCGGCATCCCGTTCCCGGACATCACGTGGTACAAGGACGGCTCCCCTCTGCGTCACAGCGACAAGTACAACCTGAAGCGCGACGGCGACGCCTGCTGCCTGTACGTGCGCGACCTGACGCTGGCTGACGCCGGGAGGTACAAGTGTGTGGCCAAGAACAGGGAGGGAGAGGCTACCTGTGAGGCTACTCTGGAGGTCGTCGATAAGATGTGAGTATGGTATAAGTAGTAACACTTTTTGCACAGTATCCCTTGCGTGAGTGAGCGTTAGCTTGTTATGTTTGTACCCTTTGGAGAATACAAATCAACATCGCAGCCAAAATAAAACCATTAATTTATATTAGACTATTCAATAAAAGGCATTTTTTACTACACGCTAAGAAAAATATCAACATCTGTAGAGCTACCAGAAATTTACTTGCCCATTCACAAACGTAGTCATTGCATCATATGGAGAAGTATGTGCAAGAAACTCTATAGTTACTCTTGAACAACGTTTTATTATCATTTGGATAAATGAGCTAGCAAAACTCCGCAGACGTTTCATATTCACGTCATATATATTACCTATTAATAAGTATTGGAGCGTAAGCGGAGATAGCGACCTAACTTCCAAAAAACTTTAAAACCCTGCTGATCATCGTGTGTTCTCCCAGTGCCCGCCAGCAGAAGGTGGAGCCGCCGGAGTTCCTGAAAAAGATCGGCGACATCGAGGTGTTCCGCGGCATGAGCGCCAAGTTCACCGCCTGCGCTACCGGCACACCGGAACCCGATGTGGAGTGGTATGTGCTGTTTCATTACTCTACTCATAATACCTTTATCTGTTGAAGGGATAGGACAATAGTTTGTTGTACACTTCAAATACATTTAATTTTAAAGTACACTTTTAAATACTGCACGGCATCAGCATTATCCCGATTTGGAGCGATGCTCTTACGATGATTAAGAGTCCGCTGAAGTAGGAAGGATTCTGAACGGCTCGAGATCAGGCGGTTTGATCCCATGAAGAAATTAAAACTTTACATCGACCTTAATTCAACGAGGTTAATCCTTTCTCTTGTTGATTGGTGTGAGTGAAAAAGAAGATGGACAAAATTACGATGAAAATATTTAGGAAAGTCAACTCTATCATCCGTCTTCCGTTTTACAATGACTGCGAAATTTTGTTTTATTTATTTAGCCTTGTTTAGCCGGAAAAATTAAAATAATGTTTTTTTTTTCAGGTTCCGCAACGACGAGAGGCTGTTCCCTTGCGAGAGGATCCGCATGGACAAAGAGACCACCGGTCTTCTCCGTCTCACCATCAGCGGAGTAGACCCTACTGATGTGGGCACCTACCGCTGCAGGATCTATAACCCGCACGGAGAGGCTACGTGCAGCGCGCAGCTTACTTATGATAGTGAGTATTGCTTAGTGCGCATGAGTAGACCACGGTCTATTGGCCAGTAGACCCTACTGATGTAGGCAACAGTCGCTACAGGATACCTTACCTTGCCTGATATCTTAGCTGAAGGTGTTCATTATCGTAATTATGAATTGAACTGGCCCAGTAGACAGTAATTTTGTAGGAGCTGCCAAAGTAAAAAAATAACGTTTCGTGAGCGGAAGATCTTCGCTTTTCATTGAAGGGTGGAGAAATTTCCATCGAATTTTAATTTGAATACAATTTAATAAATCAAGTGAGGATTAAATAGGTTTCTTTAGCCAAATAAGACCCATTGTGGACTTTACAACATCTCCAATGTCCACACGAATAATTAATAGTAAAAAGAGATCAGGTTTCAAACAAGTCTTAAATTATAATTTTTCTCTCCAGCTCTAGAACCCCACACCAGCAAGCGCCCCATCGGCGACCAGTACTCGGACTTCGACAAGATGAAGAAGACAGGCATCCCCATGCCGCTCGCTGACCCACCCATCATCAGGAGCATGGCTGACAGGCATCTGACCCTGGGCTGGAAGCCTTCCATCCCGCATGGACCGAGGTTCCCTGTCACCTATCAGGTAAAGTTCTATTTTTTCTATTTAATAATGCGAAAGTTTGTGAGGATGGATGGATGGATGTTTGTTACTCTTTTTCGCAAAAACTACACAACGGATTTGGATGAAAAGCACACACATAGTTTATAACCTGGATTATACATAGGATACTTTTTATCCCGGTGGTATAATCCCGTGGGACAATTATCGAACTCCACGTGAGTATAAGCTAGTATTTAATATAGTATGATATCTTCACTATCTGTTTCGTTATTTTACTAATTTTGCTCATATTCTATTCAGGTGGAGATGTGCGAAGTCCCCGACGGCGACTGGTTCACTGCCCGCACAGGTCTTCGCTCCTGCGTCTGTGACATCCGCAACTTGGAGCCCTTCCGCGACTACAAGTTCCGCATCCGCGTCGAAAACAAATATGGCGTCAGCGACCCTTCACCCTTCGCCATCACACACAGATCCAAGCTAGAACCTGACCCTCCCAAGTTCATCCCTTACTTAGAACCTGGTATAGACTTCAGACCAGAGACATCTCCTTACTTCCCTAAGGACTTCGATATTGAAAGACCTCCCCATGATGGGTATGCCCAAGCTCCTAGGTTCCTTCGCCAAGAGTATGACTCTCAGTACGGAGTGAAGGGCCACAATGTGAACTTGTTCTGGTTCGTCTACGGGTACCCGAAGCCGAAGATGACGTACTTCTTCAATGATGAGCCTATTGATATTGGAGGGCGGTATGATTGGAGTTATACCAGGAATGGTCAGGCTACGCTGTTTATCAACAAGTGAGTATTTTCAGCTTATTATTTTTGTTGAAATGTCAAAAATATTGAGTTTAAAAAAATTAAGTCGCCTAGTTAATAAAACTTTTAATTTCAAAATTCGCCTAATTTTCATCCACCTTCTTCACCCTCCAGGATGTTAGAACGCGACGCTGGCTGGTACGAAGCCGTCGCCACGAACGAGCACGGGCAGGCGCGCCAGCGAGTGCGCCTGGAGGTGGCGGAGTACCCCACCTTCATCCGCCGCCCCGAGGAGGTGGTGGTGCTGCAGCGCAAGGTGGCGCGCATGGAGGCCAGGGTCACCGGGGTGCCCTACCCGGACATCAAGTGGTACAAGGACTGGCAGCCGCTCGCGCCTAGCAGTAGGACTAAGGTCAGTTGGGGAGATCATAATCAACAAATAAAGAAAGAAAATACATTTATTTGGCACATGCCACAAGTGCACACAATATAAAACAAAAATAATACAAGACAATTTTTTTTTAAAAAAACTTAAAAGTAAACAAAAAAATTAAGACTGTGTGCCTCACGGCTGCGCCAGTTAAACAAAATGCCGGGCAACTAGTGCCTGACGCTGGTTTTCAACTGGACCTGGATTAGAGAGGTTACGGATATAAAACAGCTTTATGTGGTGAATCAAAAAGGTATTTAAATATATATAATAGATGTGTACAAAGAAATAAATAAACATATCATAAATTATTAGAAAAAAATGTTAAAAAAGAAATTGTTGAATTTTTTACTGTACTATTATGAAATAGGCCAATGTCAACGAATTACAGTCATTTAGCAGCAAAATAAAAGCATAAGCAGAAATATACGCAAACACTCGCATGTATCTTGTGATACATGCCACGGGACCACATTAAATGCACGTTGAAAATGCATTTACAACATATCTATAAAAAACGCTCGTGCATTTGGCTATTTAATGCGTGTAGTTCCTTAAAAAACTATGTTCAATTTTCATTCCCATATTTGTTGTCAATTATTTGTCATTTTAATCCAGTGAAATTTTGCCCAGAATACCGACATGCATAAAATGATATCTTCCCATCGTCTCTTTGTATACAGATCCAATTTATCGAGCCAGACACTTGCCTGCTGGTGATCCACGACGCGATCCTGAAGGACGAGGGTCTGTACTCCATCTCCGCGCGGAACGTGGCCGGCAGCGTCAGCACATCCGCCATGCTGCACGTCGAGGAGTCCGAGCATGAGTACTCCAACAGGTCAGTACATAGCAAGGGATCCATATCTATGATGAAAACCAATACTCATATAGGTCAGTTCTCAGATAATGAGGCATCCTGAAATCAGTTAAAACATGCCTATTGTCAGTAACGGAGCAAGTATTCATATATCATCCCAAGTGAAACGAAGATCGGTCCACTGACCCAGTTGTTGACAACGACACCGATAAGGTACTCAGTCCCCCTGATCTACCCGCCGTCCTATCGGTCTTTGAGAGTGAGAGAAGAGATCTTGCACGTGTGCCTGCGCATACACACGCGCATGTTATATTGCCCGCGACAGTGCCTAGTTTCTGCTGAGATTGAACGCAATGACCGAAAACAGTCGCAGGGAACAATAAACTATCGTGGTCATTCGTAGTATGCCGAATGTAGGGGAGGAGAAACAGCTCAAGTTTCACGTAGAATCGCTTTATTTTGTTCCCGTATTAAATCATATTTTTATGCTGATCACAGAATCCGCGAACACCCACCACGTATAAAGCCGAGCACGAAGCCGTTCGGCGACTTCTACGACCTCGGAGACGAGCTGGGCCGCGGTGTGCAAGGAGTCGTATACCATGCTGCTGAGAGACTTAATGGTAAGTCAACTAAGACTATTTACTTACAAGTCTCCTAGGAATACGCACTAAGTATGCGCTTCGGATAGCATCGTCTATCTTCGGAAATAGCGCTAGATGAGGACCTAATATTATAGAGAACCATGGAAGAACTTACCTCTTTTATGCTAACATTCTGATAAACTTATGTCTAGATTTTAAAACTGTCCAAACCAGAAAACTTTACAGACTTGAAAGGTACTTGCAAAGCAATTGATGAATTATGATGAATGATGATGAAGTGAATGAATGATGAATTTATGGAGCGTCCATAGCAGTCTTCGTCAAAATAGTTACGCGTTACAAAAAATGATCTCTAAAAGAAAAATGTTAATCTAACAGGGTTAATACTAATAATCCGTCTTTTCTAATTCACAGGCCGAAACTACGCCGCTAAAATAATGCACGGCCACTCAGAATTGAAACCTTTCATGAAGAACGAGTTAGACATCATGAATCTTTTGAACGACCGTCACTTGATCCGTCTGTACGACGCCTACGAGCATGAACACACCCTGGCTCTTGTCCTGGAGTTGGCTGGAGGCGGGGAGCTGGTGCGGGACAGACTGTTGAGGAGTCAGGGGTACACGGAGCGGGAGATCGCGGGGTACATCCGACAGCTGTTGAGGGGTGTGAAGTATATGCACGATAATAATGTCGCGCATTTGGGGTTGACGGTGAGTTACAGGTTTTTTTTTGTGTTGGTTGAAATATTTGCCTAATTTTTAACCCTTGAGATACATAGTGGTCTCCTTGGTGTTGGTATTCTGATTTTCATAAAAATCTCTCTTGAATTACACCGAACGGTACTCAGTTCTTAAGAATTTCGAGTCGTTTAGTTCATTTGTATTTTTTTTTAATCAGTTCCGGATACCCCTATACGTCCTGGTAAACCCACCCTGTTTTGATTTTGAATTTATTTGGTAGAAAGTCCCTATCCGCACACTGTGAAACAGGTTCTCGTACATTACCAGCGGATTTAGAATTTAATTTAAAAAATTTGTTTGCTTCTCGACCAATTCATTAATAACTTTTCAAACCTCACCCCCAGATTGGAGAACTCCTCCTCTCGCACGCCGGCAGCGACGAACTGAAGCTGTGCGACTTCGGCCTCTCGCGCCGCATACAGTTCAGCAAGTACGCGTCGCTGGACTACGGCATGCCGGAGTTCGTGGCGCCCGAGGTGGCCAGCGGGGAGGGCGTCTCGTTCGCCGCCGACATGTGGAGCATCGGCATCATCACCTACATCCTGCTCAGCGGGCACTCGCCCTTCCGCGGGGTCAATGACCGTGAAACCCTCTTCAGGATCCGCGAAGGCAGATGGGAGTGGCACGATGAGGAATGGTGGTCCCGACTCAGCACTGAAAGTCGGGACTTCATCTCGAAGCTGCTAACCTTCAACTGGCATGAGCGTATTGATGTTAACACTGCTCTGTCTCATCCTTGGTTGGGATTGGCTGATAAGATCTATCAGGAGGAGTACCAGATTACTACGGATAGGTTGAGGAATTACTACAACTTGTATAGGTGAGTTTTTAACATATTATTTTTGGATTGCTATGAAAGAGGCCTCCTTACTCGCTTACTTCTTACCCACGAGCTATTTGCTCAATCAACACGCGTGTTGTGACAACAACTGCGGAGAAAACAGCTGAAAGAAGCTGCATATAGCATGTCGCGACGCGACGGTGCTCACGTGAAGGAAACAAGTGATGGCCGCGTGACGTAAATATGACATGTGACCTTATGTCAGTGGCATCAGACGTAAAGTTGAAATTGAAATTGCGAAGAGAAAAGGGCGGCTGAGAAATGCACCAACTATATACCAAATCATTTTATTTTATTTATTTATTTTATTTATTTAAAATAGGTACGCCAACAGTACATACATTTTACATTTAACAATAAAAGTATACAGGTTGTTAGGGTTCTTATGTAGGTACCAATTATAGGTGTACACAACATTCTTTCAAGAGAATACAGCTATATAATCATAAAGTTATACAAATAAAATGTAACATAAAATAGAAAATCATGACGTAATAAAATGACATCACGGCTATCATTTGAGGTTGACACGTTTTGAAGTTGTAGAAAATGCTTTAGACTCCTGTCCCGCCACTGACGATAGCCGACTGGCTTTCATATATTTTTTGGCTTTCTTGTGCCGCGGTGGTGTTTGAGTTCAACACGTTTTAAAGTTGTACTCTTTAAAAATGTGCATTTATCATATCAGGCCATATCATAAATGGCTATCTAAACATCAATTACATGGCTATAACAGAATTTCTTTTTAAAATAGCTGCAGCTATAAAAATAGCCTGGATGCTGTCAAAGTCTTACAAATCCGAATCAGATGATGACATTTCTGGCCTCAAAAAATATATCACAAACATTTTGCATGTGTCGAGATTCCTGTCTTATCGTGTGGGTGGAAGATTTACTATCAATTAAATTTTGATACAATAATTAAGGTGTGCACACATTGCAATTGCATGCTGAACGCTTAATTTTTTAACGCGCCAGAATCTGGCTAAGATAGTGCAGCGCGCGTTTACTGAAAATATAGGTTCAAATTAAATTAGCTGGCGAGCTACCCCGGCCGAGGATGGGTCTAATGATGGTAAAGCAAAAAAAGGGAATTCAAAAAAAGATATCGCATTATTCTCAAAATTAAAACCAGGGCCAGTTAAAAATAAAAACCGCATGTGTCCGCGCTCACCGCTCGATCAAACATCATCAGGTATACACCCTAACCCAATCCGGAAAATCACAATGATTCAATCATTATGTCACAGATATATCTGGCACTGTCCTCAATCAATCAATTCGAGCCAATAACTAAATTAAGAGTTGGCACCAACCACCACACTTGTCACAAATGTTGGTAAACATTTTTATCAATGGCCATGTTACTCCAACGTATTGGACGTGGCTTTGAGAGGAAGCCAAACAGTAGCATGTAACCTCTTGATGGAAAATTAAGTGGAAAAAGAACATAGAATTCCTTCCTTCCTTCGTTAATTCCTGTGCCATTTCTTTCAAAATTCCCGTGCCTTATAAACATATTTCTTTCTATCTCTTCGTTCAAAAAAGTGTAAAAACCTGTGTGTTAAACAATGAAGGCTATAAAAGGAGTGATTGATTGGATCAGGGACTGGACCAGCAATGCACAATGCCGCAATTGGTTCCGTCGCAAGCCGCTCAGCGGGGCCTACGAGCATCCTTCCAAGATGGTGTACCCGCCCGGGGAGACTTATACTCCTGAAGGTTAGTCAAGTGTCCATACTTTTTCACCTTGATCTCAATATGAAGTGACCATACTTATCGACGCTTGAGCCTGTCAAAAAGTATTATGTCAATGCAATAAAAGTAGATGAGATCTGATCTCACATGTGTGGCTGTAAGCACTTTGTTCTAGTGCTATATTTTTTAAATCTATTGAAATCTCAATAGGAACTCAGAGGTACACTCTCACTAATTGTATTGCAGAGTTCCATGACCTCCTCGATATTTCACTTTCTCCTTTATCTGTGTGATCTATCTCTCTATTAACATGACTTTAATTTAATTTCTTCTAGCTTTTAAACCACACCTCAAATCTTCGAAAGGAATTATCTCTATACGTTTTTTTTTTAACAAACGAACTTTCTTTCCCTTATTTAACAAACTTCTTCTTCCTCCTTCTTTTTTCTTTCTTCTTCATTTATCTTTTCATCCTACTATCAGTGAATATAATTTAAATGCCTTGTCTCTCCAGCGACCCCAGACCGTGGCCCGCACGAGCGCGAGCCAGGCGAGTATGAGATCAACTTCAAGCAGTGGGACCATCCCGACTGGGAGGTGTCCGCCAAGTCTGAGAGCCAGTGAGTAACATATTCATACATTTCTTACTATTCTCTGTTAGGGAAACGCTGCAGTTATACATGGTGTAAGGAACACTGACGCGCACATTGTTACCATTTTAGCACATGAGGCTACACCTGCTTATAAACGTTTTGTCGGTTAACAATTTTCCTTGAAACTATCGAAAAAATTCCTTGTATTATTTGCAAATCCTCATCTCCTTTTTTCTCGTGCTTCTAGCTACCAGAACGGCCCCGACACGTACCTGCTGCAGCTGCGTGACACGCAGTTCCCGGTGCGCCTGCGCGAGTACATGAAGGTGGCGTGCAACCGCTCGCCAGGGTACAGCCTTAACGTCTTCGATACTTATGATCCCAGGGTAAGTAAAGTAATTTAAGTCCTGTGAGTACGTAAGTAAAGTAATTCAAATCCTACGAGTAAAAATAAGTTTTTTTTTTTAATTCGTTTCGACTTAAACGTATGTATCGAAAAACACTGAACGATTTCTGTGTCCTCTACTTAAAGTGCCTATATGATTAATGGAAGTCATAATCACTGAATATATCTATCTGCCCATTACGTGATGGAACGGCTTAGCAGCACTTGCGGCTCTGTGACTAAGCTGGTTCTAAAGCAAGAAAAACTAAACACGCGGAAGATGATGAACAAAACTTTTTCTCATTCATAGATTTTGTTATCTTGTAATCCCCAGACCCCGATCATCCGCGAGCGTCGTCGCTTCACGGACATAATGGACGAGGAGATCGACGACGAGCGCCGCGACCGCATCAACAACTACGGCACCGAGTCCTACACCATCCGCCGCCTGCGCCACGAGCTCGGCACGCGCCTGGACTCCTACGCCGAGGCGCAGGCCCTTATGGAGTCCAAGAAGGACGGACAGCTTCCCTTCTTCCGCGAAAAACCTCAGCTTCTCCCCGTCAGGGAAGGAGAGAGTGCCCACCTATCCTGCTACGCCGTAGGAGACCCCAAACCCGCCATCACCTGGTTCAAAAACGACATGCCAATTGCCGAAGGTCAGCGCATCACTATCGTTGAAGACGAAGACGGCAGGTCTACCCTCAAATTCGAACCCGCTAAGCACCACGATATCGGCTTCTACAAGGTCGTAGCCAGGAATAAGGTCGGACAAACTGTTGCTAGGACAAGGATTGTGGAGGCAACCACTCCGGATGCTCCCGACAGCCCTACTGCCGCCGAAGTATCCGATACTGAGGTCCTACTAAGATGGAAGCAGCCAAAATACGATGGTAACTCCACCGTCATCTGCTACAGTCTCCAATACAAGGCAGGAGATAGCATAGAGTGGCGCGACGTCGCCAAGAACATAGACCACGAATTTTTCGTCGTTCGCAATCTCTCTCCTGACACCAGCTACCAGTTCCGACTCTCCTCTTGCAACAGGATCGGATGGAGCGACAAAGGCATCCCCACACACTTAGTCAAGACCAGAACTTCCGGCGGACCCAAAATAGAAGTCACTAAAGCCATGAGACACCTTCAACAGATCACGGAATCTGGACAAGAAGTCACTTTAGACGAGAATAAACCCAAACTGGACTATTCCATTGAAGATAGACCAGTGGAATGGGTGTCTTCTCAACAATTCACTGAACGCTACAGCTTTGTTTCCGAACTCTGGCGTGGAAAGTTCTCGATCGTCGTCAAAGGCATCGACAAGACCACCGACAATGTAGTCGTGTCGAAGATTCTGGAACAGCGACCGGAAACGGAAGTACAGATTCAGAGGGAGTTCGAATGCTTGAGGAGGCTGAGACACGAAAGGATATCTAACTTATTAGCTGCTTACCAAGGCCCTGGGTCTTCAGTTTCTGCCTTGATCTTAGAGAAGCTGCAAGGTGCTGATATAATGACCTACCTGTCCAGTCGTCACGACTACACAGAACAGATGGTAGCGACCATTGTCACCCAGATCCTGGACGGTCTACAGTACCTCCACTGGCGAGGCTACTGCCATTTAGACCTGCAACCTGATAATGTGGTCATGGCTTCTGTCAGGTCTATCCAGGTTAAGCTGGTGGACTTCGGATCTGCGCATAAAGTTACTAAGTTGGGCACCAGTGTACCGCAAGTTGGTGATTTGGAATACAAAGGTGAGAACCAAAACATATCAGTAGTGTGTTCTTGGTATTCGTCAATAAATATCAAAGTTACTCTCTCTAGGCCCTAGCACGAAAACTCGACGTTATCTTCACATAAATTCGAACGATATTTGAATCGAAAATCGAACTAATGACGGTCTTAAAACTATGGTGAGATTTAATGTGCGAAATAGTAATTTTAATTTATAAATCGTTTGAATTTACATTACGTTTAGGTACTTTGCTAGGTGGTAGTTGATCTTGGCTCTGTAGTCTATTCTTGAGATCGGAACTGCGTTTTTTTCGCATAAACGCTTGTTGTGTGAGAAACCGCAAATAACCAACCGACTTAGACCAACAATTAAAAATCCTCTCCGTCTCACCCACAGCACCCGAAATAATAAACGACGAGCCAGCGTACCCGCAGACAGACATCTGGGGAGTAGGAGTGCTGACGTACATCATGCTGTCCGGCGTGTCGCCCTTCAAGGGGAGCGACGACGCCGAGACCAAGCAGAACATCTCCTTCGTGCGCTACCGGTTCGAGCATCTCTATAAGGAGATCACACAGGTATGAAATACGACGGTTGCGGTTTGGGTGGTATAATAAAAACATTAGGACAGCCCGTACTTCCAAAGTCTGGCGGCCAATCTTAACTCTTAAAAATCAATATAAATCCATAGTCACCAAGGTGTTCTGCGAAATAAATGTAAATAAAATTGGGCCTAAATAAAAAAGGCTAACTTACTTAGGCTTACTTTTTTCAGATAGCACATCTTTTACTTGCAGCGGCGTAAATGTTTACCATGTATCTAGCTTATAGCTTTAGCCACATAAACACAAACGATTCCAAGCAAACTTGAACTGAAACATCAGTCCAATAAAACTGCTAATTTAAACATGTTGGAGTTGACGTTGATGTTGTTGTTGAGTTGGTGAGGCTAAGTAAATATCAGTATCACATGGAGCTACAGTTTATCTGGCCTCCACAGCCCAGATACTGCGGTACCACGATACTCCTTGTTAAGACTGGTTGGGCTTCTAAAACAACCAGTAACGACTGTCGACGATAACTGTTTAATAATTCTAAATGTTGACAATAAAAATCTTAAATCCAAATGCAATCTTTGTTTTCAGGAGGCGACCAGGTTCGTAATGTTCCTGTTCAAGAAGGTCCCTCTGAAGCGGCCGCTGGCGGAGGAGTGCTACGAGCACCGCTGGCTCACGCAGAGCGACTTCATGAACAAGAAGCGCGAGAGGGCGCGCTTCCTTGGCAACAGACTGAAGGTAGACCGTCGTTCTTTAGATTTCTATAAATAACTTTGGGTTAATTATATCTTTGGCAATAGTGGTCATACTTATTGAGTTTTTTTACATGATACAACTGACAAAAAGGGTGAAAACTGATCACTGAAAAAAGGGCCTTCTTCAGTGATCAGTTTTCCCAAAAAAAGTTTTGGGAACCTCCAAAATTGGTAAACATCAAAGAGCACAGAGACGCCTCGGCGGGTTGCTAAAAGCTAGGGACAACAGTGTCCATTCATTCCATACAAACCAACCGGGTCAACGTCTACTTGCAATGCTACACGAAGACGGCGAGACTAACTAGACGCCTTGATGAGTGGTTGGTCTACAACAGCCGACGGCCGGGAGGATTGAAAGGAGTGGCCCCTTTGTCCAGCAGTGGGACAGTGTAGGCTTTTATAATAAAAATCAAGTTTGAACTACCCAACGCACCATGATATTATTTGCTTAAGGTAGTCGAGAGTAGCCATTGTGTACCTTGCTAATCCAATTTTGAGCTATTATTGTCATAAACTACAGGTAAAACTTTCAAATAACTAACCCAATTCCCTTCCGCAGGAGTTCTCGGACTCGTACCACGATCGCAAAGCCCGCGAGGCGTCGAAAGCGGACACGGTGTCGGCAGCCTTCGGCGGCGCTCGGCAGCTGGCGCGCTCCAACAGCATCCAGGACGAACTGCTCACTACCTTCTCCACGCATTGAGTTATCGTCTACACGCACACGAGGGTCTTAGGCTATGAGAATACAGTCGGTATTGCTGTGTAGATAAATGGGATGTGTTACTTTCTTTCTTTTTTATGAGTTGAAATATTAATGAAAATGGTGTTTTTTTTTTAATGACATAACATCTCGCCTGTAATCCCAAAAGGTTTGGCTAAAAGTCTACCTATAGTACACCCACATTTCGCCAGTCATGTTTTAAGTCCCATGTAATAGGCCCCCCCTATTACATTGGACTTAAAACATGACTGGCGTGTGTAATGTTAACAAAGTAAGAATTTGCTTTGTAACTAAATAAAAAATCTTATTTCTCTTTTTATTCAAAGTCGATTATAGGTTTATAAAACATCGTTAGGTATTAGCTCAATTTAAAACCTTAAAACGGTCAAATTTGAGCCCCATAGATTTTTTACTTTCTATGAACTTAATATTTAGTCATCTGGACTTCGATTTGACTGTAATGGGTTAGCCGACTGTATTTTCATCAAACTAAAATTCCAAGTGTTTTTACAAAATACATTTTTCACACAATTCATGTACATTTACGCGTCATCCAAACGAAAATCTAGTCATAATGGAAAAAATGTTACGACGGTTTTGTTACTGTTAAGCTTATTTATTGTATACAAATTTTTACTATTTATTTATTAAATTATTTAAACTAATTGGTATATTGATGCTCCAGTATTAATTGAACTTAATAAAGAGCATTGATTTGATATTGTTGCATTTTTATTTCTTTAAAAAAAAACCGCAATGATACAGTGAACACCATGCAGTACCTACTGTACCTACATACTAACTACAGTACTGCATGGCTTCTTCGCGGGACTAAGGCTGCCATCTTTTTTCGCAGACAATATCACATTTTTTTTCCAACAGCGTCCGGAGTTATTCAAGCGCCAAAATAGCCATGATACACTGTACCCTGAGCTAACCCGTCAGAAGATATCCTGTCCAAATAGTTATCCAATTTTCCAAGCAACTTTTCACTTTTTTTTCCCCTGAAAATCTTATTCGGACTATTATTATTTCTTTCCACAATGATAAGTACAGTATTACAATAAGAATCTGTTTCATATATTTTGCATAGTGCCTATGTGGCTAAGAACCCCTCTCGGGTATACGCCTCCTCCAGAGATTTTCATTTGTCTCTACTGAGAGCTGTGTTCAGCCAGTTTCCTAAGCTCTCCGCTCGATATCGTCTAGCCATCTTGACATTGATCTTCCTCTCCTCGCACCTTGGAGTGCTATTTTATATAGCTTGTATGACCCACCTTTCTTCGTATAATGTCCGGCCCACCTCCATTTTAAGCTTTGTGCATGACCCAAGAAATCAATTACTTTTGTTTTGGCTCTTATGTTTGTAGATTTGTCGTTTAGTTTTATATTCAGAAGGCTTCTCTGCAAGGCTCGTTGAAATTTTGCTAATTTTTTGTGAGACTAAAGACTCATAGTGTTAGTAACAAAGTACTTGCAAACTATAACTAGTAATACACTCACACATTCTCTGTTCTGTGCGTCCCTCATCGTCAACCCAAAACGCTTTTAGGGGCCCCTGGTTTTTTAGGCTCAACTTTGGCCACCAATCGGTCAAAACCTTACTCCATCGGCCATCCCCGCGTCTAGCCAGATGTCCTGCCCAACTCAGCGTCGATCCCCGAAGTCAGATTTTGGTGTTATGCACTCGGTCTAATAGTAGCGTTATGCCGAGCATGACTCGCTCACTGACCCTTTGTACAACTCGTACTCGGTGAAGTCTCTTTTGTGAGCGTCCGTTTTGGTTTTGATGAAACTTTAAATAATTAGATTGAAACGAAACCTTGATCAAACGTACATAAATAATTATTGTAGCTTCTGCAGAATGTAATTCCACAATCGCTTGCAAGAAAATCACTATGGATACAAAGCGCAATAAAATAACGAGTTATCATAGTAAAATTGATTTTAATTAAAATCCTATTCAGTGTACATGCAAATTACACATAATTTTTAAATAGACGCTTTTTACTCTCAATCAATTTTCTATGGTACTTATAATATTTGCTGGTGTACTTTTTGTGGCATTTCTTTAGTTAGAATATATAGATACTAAATATAAATAATGATAGGAAGACTTGATTATATTTTAATCGCTATCTGAAGATAAAGTGATTATACAGGGTGTAAAAAGAAGCATCACATAGCAGTCATCTCATATTCTGTAGATAATATGTACAAAAATAATTGCTGGGAATTTTCTTTGGTGTGAAAAATAACTAGTAGGTAGGTATATGATATCGTGCAATGTAACGCACGCTGAACATTGTGCTCAGAGATGCATACAACAATGAAGGAGTCATGGGGGTATTTAAAGATAAGCTACAACAGCTAATAAATACAGGGAGTTTGACCTTCAATATCTCCGTAACCAGAGGGTTCCCAGGTATGGTCCTGTACAAAAAATAATAATGGAAGAGCAAGAGACTCGTCTGCATTGAGTGTCCTTTTAGACCCATTATTACATCAAGTAGCTGGTTGCTTTACAGTTTGAGAATAGTGTGTCATCCTGAGGTTATGATCAATGAGCTAATGAGATCGTGACAGCGAAAATACACAAGCATGTAAGAAAAAGAGAAACATGGTAAATATCCCGTTTCTAGAGTTTATGATAAGCATTTAAGATTTTTACTAATAAGAGTACAAAGTTAAAACAAAAGAAGAACGGTATCACTAATGCCTGTTAGATCATCAAAGATCTTTTGAGAACTTCCCAATATTAATTAGTTTCGAGCACATTATTATATGACCACCATAGTTGAGATTTTAAAAATAATTTATAGATTTAAGTCAGTCCATAAAAAATACACCAGTTTCCCAAAAACAAATACATTATATAATTATCACTGCTTTTTGGAGTATTTATTATAATAATAAATTTATTGCGATTGGGAAATTTAGCACGGGAGATAGGATATAAGTTTTATTTTATTAGTACGTTTGCGAAGCCGACCGCAGCGGCAGTGCCGGGCGGCTTTCTAGGTCTATGATAGAATTGACAGACCGCAGAGTTACAGTTCTCTATTATTTGACCTCTGAAGGCATCATTGCCAAAATTACAGCATTCTTGAAGCTACGTACGCACTGACAGATACCTTGGTTAGTGCCTAGTGACAACATCTGGTAACTTGCTATAGGATACACGGGCCACACTGGTAGGCAACAAGCGAATGCTCTTAGCGCGCAGTGCGGCCGGTAGCGAAAATTCTAGAATGTTCGTTTCACTTCACTACTCGCAAGGCTATAGGCACAAAGCAAGGCATTTGTCTGTGCGTACGTACCTTAGGGTGAAATCACATTGAGACGCAGAAATTTAGAGTATTTCTATCACATCACGTAAAGTTGTCATTTGGCGGAGCGAGAAGTCCGGTCGCAAGCACTCTCTTTCGTATCGGAAGTACTTTAACGTTTTGAACGCCATTGTCACATATACGTGACAAGCAAGCCCGTGCCCTGTACGCCAAACGACACAAATATGTGACAAAATGGTAGGTGAAATTGTGGCTTGGCGCTGAGGGCACGCGCATGCGTTTATGCTCTGGCGTTCAAAAGCTACGTGCTACTGGACCAACTGAAAGTGAGAACTTTAGAGAATTGCAAGTCTAAGTGGCAGAAAGGGACAAAGCTGCAAGAAAATAGTGATCTGTGCGTGAAAATGTGATTTCACCCTTATTCTTGTTAAAGCAAGGTTGGGGACGGCAGCCACTGGACTGACAAGTCTGTCAAAATTACAGCGATATTTATAGAGGTGAAATAACTATATAAAAGGACTGTACATAGAAACCAGTCCAGCTCCCATATTCACAAACGCTTCGAGATTCGACAAGTCGTACCATGTCTATTTTTATTTGGCATTAGCTTTTGCCCGCGGCTTCGCTCGCGTTTATTTAGTATTTAACAATCAATTCGGGTTGTACTCTGCTTTTCCTCGGGAACAGTACTTTTTTTGTGGATGTACACTTACAACCTATACGCAAAATTTCAAGATGATCGGTTCAATGTTTAGGCGTGAAAAGGTAACAAACTTACTTTCGCATTTATAATATTGGCATGGATAGTATTGATTGATGGATTGATGACGAAAGTGAGCGAGACAGATATACGAGTTTCCGAATCGAAGCGTTTGATACGGAATAGTACCTTACTGAATTGTTACTATCTTTTTATAACAGCCGCTCAAAATCTAAAAAAATACATTGCATTATTATTTTTTATTTTATTTCTACTATTGCTCATAATTTACATATTTTATATAATTTAATATTTTTTTAAACTTTATAATTAAGTATTTCAACTATGATTTAACTATCATTTAATGGTTGTTTCAATAGTCAACTATGAAAAAATACTTCTAGACAGTAGACAAAGTCTTAATATTTTTCTGCTATAGCATACCTACTTAGTTTAGAATTCTATGAACACTAATATTGCTTGCTGTGTTGACGTTTTATAAAAAATGGTCTTTATTTCATATTATACAATATATTTATATGTGAAACTTTAAGCACATTTTTTAACTAGTATGATTATTAATTAGAAAATTTCCAACTGTTCAATGAATATTAAAATCTCATTCTAACTTGATAACTTCTGATAATAATAAGGTCTGATAGAAAATTGATTTGATACAGTTCTTCTAAAATTACATTGGAAGCACTTAAAAGCAGCTATTACTTGTAATATGTCCCGTGCTAAATTTCTCATTTGATAAAAACCGTTGCATTATTTATAATGTTTTCTAGCAATACAGTAGTGGCTTGGTACAACAAGTTTCATCTTTTGCCCTTAGCGATGTATTCTTGAACTTTAGTCTGGAATTCCGTTTTGTTCTTGTTGTACATTTCTGCTGCTTCTATGTTTAATGGGTCTTCGAAATTTAAGAGATCCTGGAACGAGAAAATACTGTTTAATAACATAAATTCACACTTCCAAATAAAAATATTTTATTACACATAGGCCCAGATGGGCCTAAAAAATGTCGAAAAAAAAGGTGCACGGTTCGGGTTGATCGTTTCCTATGGAGAAGAACTAGCAAGAAACTCCATGGTTACACTTTTCAAATCATTTGGTATTAGAATACTATCATGGTTACAGTATTTGGACTTAAGTAGGGGGGGACAGCATAGGCCGGACGACGTATAAGTCGTTGTTTACTACAAAAGATGTAAAAAAAGATACAAAGTTAACAAAAGTTAACAAGCAGCTAGAAATCTACAATCCCCGAAGGGCTAGACATCTATCAGTAGAGGTGTTCTGTATATAATTACACCCACATTTCCCCATTTATGTAAAAGTCCCATGTAATAAAAGCCACTGTTTGTGTGGGGTTTTTCTGTGTGTACATGTAAGTCATTCAGTTAGTCATATCTCTTTCTTCATCCATAATGCAATCAAATTGTAGATTATCAGATAACAATAGCAAGGTTGTATTTTCATTAAGGAAAATGTTGTGAATGGTCTTTCATAGATTGATATAATCAATGACTAATTTACTACAAAAGGACCTGTTTTAGCACTGATAATAGATCAATGTAAAGTATCAGGAACAACAAAAAATATGAGACAGTGGAAATTTTAAACATTTTAAGGGAAATTGGGTTTGTCTTGCAACTTCAATAGAATATTGAAAGCTTCTTTGTTTTTATAATAACACTCACAGTAAATAAAGCATTAAGTCCCCACACAACATCCTTCAATCTCCGAGTGGGTGCCCAACCGTGCTCGTCGATTGACGTCTGTCGTAGTAGTGATAAACATACATCACCATCCACGTTAATGTTGGGATGCCACAACCGTGTTAGACATTTTACTCGTGGTGGCTGGAAACAGAAAGAAAATAATTAGGCATTTTCAAAAATCAGAACACATCCCCAGCTGCAGCAGCAGCCAGGCGTTGCATCATGGATCAATGATCTTAAAAAGGTTGCTGGAATGCAGAGGGCGCTACTTGGGAAAGATCTATGCCCAGCAGTGGACTGCAGTAGGCTGAGTTGATGAAAGAAATATAATAAGACATTATCATTTAATCAGTAAAAAAGTTAATTAGATTTGTATCTACTTGATTGATTATGTATCTACTTTTGATGGAAGATTTATGAATAATATTGTCAATGGATGAACATTCATTGAATGACATAATACAGAAAATTTTTAAGTATTAATTTTATTGAAGATGAATATAATTATGATATCATTGTAAAAGAAATTAAAAGTGGAACAAATAAACAACAATTTAATTGAGGAAATGTTTTAAATAGAAAACCACAGGAGAAAGAGACAGCAATAAGGCAAAGGCAAAGGTAATAGTAAAGGAAATATCATTGAAGACTTTCTCTACAAAAGAAATAAGAATTGCAGAAAAGGTCTTAACAACATAATAACAGAAATAACTAGAATGTATTCTTTTTCTATGTCAATTTTGACATTGAAAAGAACCTTTTATTGAACAATTGAAATAAATGGTTTGACTTTCAACATGAAACAACAGTTTGACATGAAATAGAAAAAAAACAGCTATTTAATCAAACAATCACAAAACAGGCCAAAACACACATATTTGCAGAAAATATTAGTTCTATTTAAACTTAATGAGCATAATTATATTTACACTTGACTGTAAAACCTAGGTAATTATTTAATACAATATCTTTAGCAAGTCTAGCACAATCTATGACCTTTTAAACCTCTGAAGTTTTGAGCCAAAGAGATAAGGTTTTGTTCTTTTTTACTGCTCTTAGTAACAAAATATTTTAGGGTTATTCCAGAATAGCTTTAGCAAGACAAACATAGATATAAAAAAACCAAAGTTTAAGATATTAAAAATAATATAGGGCTATAATTAGAATATGAATAGTTATAGCTCTATATAATAGAAGTAGCTTGCCCCAAAGACGACACTCTGACCGGTTGTATTGAAGGCAAACTAAGATACAAAAAGGATTGAAAAAGATACTTACAGCCATATTATAGTCTTCTGTAACAACAACACTAAATTTGAACCTGCCTCCCTGCCAATACCCCTCGTCAGGCGTAACAGTCAATATGAACTCACTCAACACGTTAGGGTCTTCGAAATGAACACTACTCGTCACAGGGAGATTTTCATTCATCTCCTGCACTTCTTTTATCAACAATTTATCCCTCACTGATATTCTTCTCACAACTGACTCGTTGGTACTCAACCCATTCGACATATTCGTAGGCTCAGGGGCTATGGGCTCCTTCTTCAATTTCCTATTAAGCGTAATCATTATTTAAATCTATAAAGAATTTAGTTTGAGACAAACTCAAACATAGCAAAGGTAAAAATAAATTAGAAATACGATTTTTTTTGCAGCAAAGCAAAACGCAAATTTTGATCGCGTTTGTCAAAATTTGACAGCTTGCTTTTTAATTTTCTAGTGATTTATGGAAAATACTATTTTGAATATTCATCTTTTAGCCAAAGTACACCCTTTTTGTCTGATATCCAACTAAACCACAGACATATAAACTATTTACAAGTCTGTGAACTACACAAGACCCTGGAACGCGTTTTTGTTCTGTTTAGTTCGTTCATTTTATGAAATCTGTGTTTTCTGACAGCAGCGGACCAGCTGACAAATTGTATTTTTTCATTCGTTCATTATTACGTCAAAAACGATTAATCAGCCGCGAGTCGTAGTGTAAAATAAATAATTGCTTTGTTAATCGACTTTTAATTAGTAAAGTGCTCTAAATATTAGTGTATCGTGATGGCAGATATCACATGGCCCTGGCAGTACAACTTTCCCCCCTTTTTTACGTAAGTAAAACTTGATTATTTGTACTGTAAAAAAAACTTCCTAATTTGGACCAGAAAACATGAAGTTATTTGGCAAATCTTGGAAATACATAAACGAAGGGAATGCCCACATCGTTGTCCAAATATTGGATACAGGTTACGTGCTACGATTCATAAAAGAAGACGAGAAAACCGCGCAACAGAAGAATGTTTACGACTCCGTTAATTTCGTGAATTTGATAATGGTGCCTTTGCTAGAGAACAAATTCTATGGCTACGAAGAAGCAATAGAAATACCTGAAAATGATTTACAAGAATTAGGAAAAATTCTGCTGCCGTTTCGTCCAGCGAATAGAATATTCAAGTCGGTGCTCAGGGCGATTGCCATAAAAGCCGCAAACTTGTCTTTAGTTAGTCCTAAATGCGTAACTAACTACTGTGTAGAGATCAAACCAAAAGAAGGTTTCATAACATCTAGTCTTAGAAAGTATTCCAAGTGCTATTATTGTTTGAAACAACATTTAAAACTACAAACTGGAGCTATATCAGAGGCCAGCCACTACTGTCCACTCGACTTCTTTTCTGGAGACAAAGAGAGAATGAAGCAATCCTTGTGGAATATGGTAGACAATCCTCAGAATAACTTTAAACTTTTCAAAGATGGGACATTGATCTTTCATGAGAAATCATCTCAAAGTGATTTGCATGGTGTTGTGAAAAACATGAACTATTTTAGTGATCCAAACCTATTTTTGGATTTCATTGTAGATATTTTATCAAGTGATAAAAATGCTTCTTTCATTAAACTAGATAAATCCAAAGCAATAACAATAAAAGATACATCTACTCATTGTTTTGAAAGCAATAATATAAAGTGCAACACTTTTCTTTACAAATTGTTGCAATTGCAAAAATTATCAGAAATAAATACTTTTGACTTAAAAGATGTCAAAAATAAATACACTGACTATGTTTCTAAATTAATAGAAGAACTGAACTCAAAGAATTTAGATCTAAACATTCAAAATGATAGAGACGAATTCCTCAAAACTGCAGATCCAATACATTTGGCCTTAATATCGGCTGTAGCAAAAGACTGTTCAATAATGATAAGCTTTTCAACCAGCTATGTTGAAAATTTCCCATATGTTGAAGTTGGGGAATCAAAGATATTCTATAAACTGGCTCTGACTGACTTAGAACCAAAATCTCCTGCGACATTATCTAAACGAAAGGATACTGAGAAGAAGTTGATAGAAATTTATGAGAAGTACATTGAATCTTTAAACAAGGAAGAAGAATGTAAGTATTTGAATAGATCTGGAAGATATTTGATTATTTAAAATATGTGTTATTATTTATCATTTGTTTGCTACATCTTGCCATTTTTAACCAATTTTATACTATAATAATGGAATAGAGGAGCTCACAGCTAAATACTGAGTTTCCTCCACCATTGGTCCCGGCTGTCATTTGTAAATCTTTGACAGTCGCTTACCAAGGGGTATCGTATTACCCAGAACTAACTGGGTTGTGGAGGTCAGATAGGCAGTCGCTTCAAGTAAAATACTAGTATTCAGCTACATCCGAATAGACTGAAAGCTGTCCCCAACATAGTTGGGAAAAGGCTAGGCAGATGATAATATACTACAATGGATTGCCATTTCTCTCCTTCCTTTAGTCACCATCAAATGGTTTAATGAAGAGTTCAGAACTTCAGATACAAAAAAAGCAATTACAATAACTATATCATTCCTTGTTCCAGAATTCAACCTCACATAGAAACAAGAGCAAAGCAACTCGAAGCATGGGAGCAACTAATCACAGAGTACTTAAAAACAACAAAGCAATCAACCATAGATATAAGAGAATCACAGAATAGTCCACTATTTAATAACACAGAAATTAACAGAAAGTTATCTCAGGAAGCCATTCTCACCATTCTGGACGATATGGCAAAGACTGGGCGAGCGGCACCAATGGATAAAAGCAAAAATGTATGGGAGGTGTACTGGCATTCTCTGGACGAATGGGGCAATTTGGTTTACAACTGGGCCTGTAATAATGGAATGAATAACTCAGTTTGTACTCTGTTTGAACTGAGAGAAGGCGACAATACTGCTGACCAAGGTAACACAATTTTTTTTTGGGGGCAAAAATATTTTTACATTCATATGACATATAAAATTCTTTTTATTTCTGTGTAGGCAACCCACTTTCTGCTTAGGTTATTTTCTGCTTTATAGTATAATATTATACTGCTACTGCCTCGTTGGTGTACTGCTGAACATGAGGTCCTGGGTTCGAATCTAGATCAGGGAAATTGTTACTGAGTTTTTCCATCAGTTATTGGATTTGTGCCCTCTTGATTGATGGCAATTGGCTCACCCCCAATTGTATGGGACTTAAATATAACTGGTGAAATGTACTATTAGGTACACCTTACAGGCGTGATGTTATGTTAAACTGCTACTGTGGTGAGGTCGGAATAAGTAAAGTTTTGGATAAAACCTATTCCAATTGCTCCCCTTAAAGTTTATAACTATTTGCTTGCATGTAAAGAAAATTCTATAATAATCCGTTTTATTTATTTTTCAGAGTTCCACGGCCTCGACATGAGCGTGTTACTGAAGGCGTTAAAGCAATTAGAATTGAAAGGCAGATGTGAACTGATGGAATTTGACGATAGCCAAGGCGTTAAGTTTTTCTGAGACTATTATGAGATACAGCGGTGCATGATTCTTTTGGCTTTTGAATGTCGTGGACAAGAAAGTGCTTTTGGAAACCATTTTGTGAAATCGTATTGAAATAAAATGGCGCCGTTAGTTCTGTTTAAGACCACTCCCCAAAAGAGCCATGTTCCACGAAAGCTAGCTCTGTTTCTACGTTATTATAATAAGTACACAATTTTTAATACAAATATGAAAGTGTTATAATGCATTTTGTTAAGTTGTAAGCATTTTTTAATGTTGGAATATATATTTAATTCGTATTTTTAATGTGTTGTTTTGATTTCGTCCTGTTTATTTAAACAATGGATTAAGTTGATTATAGTGGAGGGTAGCAAATAAAATATTCTTATTGGAATGATTATTGGTATTGAAATCCGAGATCTAACTCGGGAAGTCCTTAGAATCATTTTTTTGTCGTTTTAAATACAACTTGTAAATCCGTTTATGTAATAGTGGGTCCCATAGAGAGATCTGGGATCCCATTCAAAATTTCGAAGTTATAGGATCCATAAACTGACAATTTAGGATCCCATATCTTAGATCAAACTGCGAATTTTTTGGGAGGTGGTAAAACAAATAATTGACACATTGTTTTATTATTTTTATTTCAATCAATCCGTGTAAAATTGTACAATTTCAAAATTGATCACCTACATTATATGATACACAAATTACATTAGAAAAAATTGTAAAGATTTTACAAATTGTATTTATATAAAAATCTAATTACTGTTGCATATTTTCAAATTTATATGGTAGTTGATCCTTTATTTAAGTTTTGAATCCCTTATTGAAATCTGAATCTGAATTGATCGAAAGTCGAGGGTTGACATCTTAGGCCAAATGCAGTTCATCAATTGTTTTTTTATAATCCAAATTTTTACTAACTACAGCCTTATGTATCCAGTAAAACATCCAGGAGGTATATATCCGATCTTTCTAGAATTAAAGGACCGTAATTTGACAAAATGTACTTATTTTGCAAAATACTTTTGGAAGTATTTTTTGTTTAGTTAGAACTTTAAATCTTATATTTTTGAGCTTTACTTCCTCGTCACGGCTACTAGACTCATACAATCCTTTAATTCAATAAAAGTACAGTCACATACAGAAATATGTTACACATACACTTAATATTTAGTTTAATTATTACTAGTAAACAATCAGTCTTCAACCAAAATACAATTTTAACAACTATTGATTCTGCATTAACAACGAATAAGTTAAACTATGTACAAGTGTACCTACCTTAACCGTTAAATTGATGATGTTCAATATTGTAAAAACAAACTATTTTTATTTTAAAATTGTGCCTTCCCGAATTGTACTCTACTTAAATTTATACATACACACTACAATGGGGTACATAGGTTTTGCAAAACTAACAAATAAGTGGACCTTTTTATTCACACAGTTTTTTGCGGGTACAATCAGTGTTGCCAATCCTGAAAATAAGTACATTCCAAGAAATGACAGTAAACTACATTCTTTTGGCGCTCGAATGATATATAAATATATCAGAACAGCGCTGTTGGTAAACATTTATGAATCTTTTGTGGAAATCTTGTTGTCAAACAAGATAGCGAAGTTGGTTCCAATCAAGGCCCGAAAAGAACCATGAAACACTATACCTACCTCGTAGAATTCATTTATTTGTTTGTTATACTACTCTTAGTTTTGCAAAACAATAGTATACCTACCCCATTTTAATACTTAAATAGGTGTACAGATCTACACACACCTTAGACCTTAGTATAGGAGGACCTCACATCGGCGATATACTTACAATTATCTACAAACTATTACATCACAGATATTTTACAACAGAACTATTTATATTATTATTTTGGAATGTAAACAATCATTTCATTATTAATATAATGTACCTATACTATCCACACAATTCATAACTTATAATCATAATTTATAATCAACAAATTACATAAAATTGGAAATGGGCGTTTTGAGCTAGCTTGCTCAGTTAGCTATGGTTCGAACTGTACCGTTTTATTAGTATCAAAATGTTCGTCCAGTCACTATAATGTGATCGTCAACAATCAATATTTTAAATACCTCGAAAATTCGAGACTGCTTCCAAGAATTATTTTACATCTCATTCTCAACCTTATGGCCTCATTAGCCTCTACAACAGAGATTCCCAAAGTGATATATATGTTTGATATCGACCTCGAAACTGGTTTTCCAGGGGTCGACATAAACGAAAATTGATTTTGGGGGCCGACGAGGTCTAAAAATCGACCCCTAATTAACATTAACACAAGTTCATAATTGAAACTTTCAAGATTCTGTACAGTACAAAAATTCTTGGCTGTGGTGGTCTGAGGTATAACTTCATTTTGGGAAAGGGGTCTCTTGCCCAAAATAGTTTGGGAATCCCTGCTCTACAATTTCGCAGCCGGCCGTACTGCTAAACCCGTTATTGTGTACCGGAAAGCCCAAACTCACACGGGTCCTTTTTTACGGCGCGTTAGATATTCAACGTTCGACTTAACACCTAGAATTGAAAATCCAATAACGCACTTTATTAAGATGCTCGGATTTGGTCTGATAGATTCTCATTGACCGCTCCAGTCTTGTTGAATATCCAGTGCACGGTAAAAAATCCCCCTGCGGCCGTAGGCTACGGTCCTGAAATCCATCAGGCTATTTAGATCCTCAACGGCTTCATCCTGCAAATAAATCTTAAACTATCTTACAAATGATCGCTACACTCTAGAGCAGCGTTACAGTATCCATTGCTTCCCCTTTCGACAGTCCCATTGGCTACATTAGTAACGTTCCCATTGGTCTTCTCGGCGCAGACCACCAGGTCTACCGACGGAACTATGGCGTTCCCGTTCTTGCTTCCCGGCGGGCGGTAGAACCACCACGCGAGGAAGAAGAAGAGAACGGAACAGAGTTTGCCTACCAGTGCGATGCCTAGCATGTACCTAGAAGAAAATAACACAAGATTATTAGATGAAGATGAAGAGGTAAGTCTTGAATCGTAAAGATCCCGAATCTCGTTATTATTGTAAATGCGAAGCTTGTTACAAAATATTAAATGAGTGATTCGAAAAGTCGAGACAGTTCATCGATCCATACAGGGTTGGCAGCAGCTCTTAAAATTTAGGTATGAGCATCATGTCTTCAAGGCAGTTGAATTACAATCAAACTCTTAGCCATTTTGGAACTTAACGTATCCCTTCTAAACCCTCAGAAACCGCAGAACGTTTAGGTAGTTTACGTCATGACATATTGAAATGCGTCAGATGTCCTCACCTGCTCATATTAATGTTATCATACTGCAGACAGGCGCCAGTCTTGTTGCAGGACGTGGACCACAGCGAGCAGGACAGGTCGATGAGGAAGCCGAACAGCAGGGGAGCCGGGATCGTGCCCAGCAGACGGACTTTGATCCATTGGATGCCTAGAGCGAAGGAGCGCTGGTCTTCGCGGACACATCTGTTGGGAACAATGATGGTAGTTAAGGTTTTTGTTTTTCTACTCGAAGAAAGAACTACGCAGTATTTCTACCGCCAAGAAGAACTACTGCCCTTGAATAGATTGGGTTTAGATATCGTCGATATCATACAAGCTCTAAAGCTGGTAAAATTTCATGAAACTCTTGTTTGCAGGAATTTCGATGATAATTAGTTTTCTTTAGATGACACATTATCGGCATTGACACACATCGTGGCAAGAAATCTTTCTGTGGTGTTAAGAAGTGCATATTATTAACATACTTACCTATATCAGTTCATTTAAACACCAGATTAGTTAACTGAACAAAATCTAGGCCTCCTTAGAATAGTTAAGACTTCAAACAAACCTCAATGTAGCCGACAGCGCAGGCATGGTAGCCAGGAACGTGAACAGCATGACTCCGAAAGACAAGCAGACGAACACCCAGAGGAACGGACAGTCTGTCGTGCAGATACTATTGATGGCTTCGTACGAGATCGACGAGTTTGATCCTGGAAGAATAAATATCAGATTATTAGTTACAGTCTTCTGGATGATAGACTCTCGTATTCTCCTCATTCTTTACTTTGGTGATCTGCAGAAAAGTGGGCGATTTTCCATCAATGTGTTTGGAAGTATTTTAAAATGGCTTTGAACATGGCAGGCGTAACATCTTCATGATTCGAATCAGATATACTTTCTCAAATTCATCTGATATCTGCCTCATTCACTCCGCTTCAATGGACAAACGCTCTCGATCGCTATCTGCTTGCAATTGGCTTGTTTAAAGTAACATAACTGACGTAGTCTTTCCACTCAACACTATCCAACTCACCTCCTCCAAGCTCATAAGCAGGCAGCGTCATATTGTCCCTGGTCATGACGCAGGAGCAGTGGTGGAACAGCTGCGCGGCGCCCGCCAGCGTGCGGCGCGTGCAGCCCGCGTGGCACGCCGAGTAGTACACCGCGCCGTCCGCGCCGCACACCGGCGAGTACGCCGCGTGCACGCACGAGCACTCCGTGTTGCACTGCGCGGTTAGACGGTCGGCGCTGGAAGGGGGAAGTGTGCAGTCAATACAAAGCAGAAATAAAGCGAGGATCGGAAATGAGTGGTTGGGTTAACAGGAATAAGGATAAAATAATGGGTCTCTGGCTGAGCACAACCTCACTACTTGGGAGGTACCTAAAAGCTGAATATCTATGATCTATGTCGCTCCTTTGTGACGTGGCCAATAACAGCATCTACTGTACTCTACAAGCTACGAATCTGACTGCGTGGACCTTTATTGTCTTCGTTAAACGGTATATGAAAACCAAAGTCAAAAAAAGAAGATTTCAAGAACATCACGAAAAGTTCTACTCAACCAGAGGATCTGCTGATCAGCACCATGATAGATTCTTCACTTACCCCGGTACCGACGGACTGTTATACATTGTAGTGACTCCAGCAAAGGGATAGTCATCACACGTGAGCACGAAGCTGAAGGTGAAGGCGGCGGCTACCACGGTAGCGGCCACGCACAGTTTTATGATGCCGGCGCACGTCAGCTGCCAGCGCTTCACTAGCCAGCCGCCCAGGAATGTGCCGCCGCCACCAGCTGGGACTGTGATGACTCCTGGAAGATGTAAGTTGTTGCGTCAAGATTTTTTCCGGTTATAAAAAATGATTTTGGTACGTCTGCATTACCTATGGTACCATTCATATGTAAAAGTACTGACATACGAATTATAATATGAGGGTTCAAACCCAGACAGGCCCAAAACTAATTTATTCCATCACCAACTCTCTTAAAACGGTAGAAGAAAACATCGAGTATCAAAAGTTGTTTGTTATGGCTACTGTTGAACAAAAAAGTCAAGCAATCAAAAAAGTTTTGTCTGAACCAGAAAAAAACCTTTACTCACCCAAAAGCAAAGCTGCTTCTGAAGCGTTTACAGCAAACTGGTTCTCAATAAGTTTCGGCAAGAACGCAGCGAACCCTGAGATGAGCATGCCTTCACTGGCTCCAGCCAGGTTCAGGAACAAGAAGGTCGGATTCCGGAGGAGTGCTGCCGCGGCTTGAGGTAGCTCGTGTAGCGCGCTGAAGGCTGCGGACTTGGAGGCTGCGCCCTCGTGCGCCTCTGATACCTTTGATGCTCGGATTTCGGCTGCACCTGAAAGATGATGATATTTTTTGTCACACATTCATAGTCACTCGTCAACACGTCACTCGCTTCTTTAAGACTAGCATCCATTTTTTGCATTAAATTTTACTGTTAAGTATGAAAAAAGCCACATACTTACTTTTAAAAAGTAATTAATGACTATTAGTCTAATTGGATGCAGCAGAACACTAGTATTTTACATGGAGCGACTGCCTGTCGAAACTCCACTACCCAGTAACTGGGTAACGCGATTCCCCTCGGTAAGTCTGGATGTCAAGCATTAAATTAATGTAATACCTACTTATATAAATGCTCGAGGTTGAATGACATTGTTTTTTATAGGACCACCAGGTACCAGGGTATGACGGTACTTACCAGGCAGCTCATGAGGAAAAGCCATGAGCGGTATCGCCACGATGAGGCACAGAAGGGCAGACAGGATGAACCCGATCCACCACGCGCCGATCCACATCGAGCTGACGGGAGTCACACCTAACCTGAACGGACAAAAAACAGTGTGTCAGACTGGCTAAGCATAAATATAATCAGCCTTTATCGTTCCCATTGCTATGACACAGTGCTTCCCTCTGTGACATTTTTGAATTGATTTGAATTGAATTCAAGTTGTAAGCTTCATAAAGTTATGCGATTCAAGATGGATCCAACCTCCAAACTAGGGCTTTATACTTATAAAATGAACCGTAGGTTGCTTAAAGATAGGTTGGTGACTTGAAGTACCTCTGCAGCACACATTGTCCTAAGTAGAAATCAAGAGGAGACTGTTCCACACGACACCCGCACTCCCACACATACTTGACGAACGCAAACACTGGCCTGCATAGCTTGACCAATATACCTAATGCGTAAATCCATCACATACGTGATACGGTCGCACATGAATCGAGATAAAGGTACCTAGTTCCTAATCTTATTGTACATATACGGTTTAACTGTTTAGGCAGAGACATTTTTCGTTTCAAAAGTAAACTCCACATAAAGCAATTTTTCTGTGCAAAAATGCAGTACCTGCGGGATCCATTTTCTGCCATATTAACTCCCCGCTGCAGCTAATTTTCATTCCCTTAAGCACACAAAGAAAATAACGCAACAGCTTAAAACCTGCCTCGAATCGCATTAAAAGTCAAATAAAAACTCCATAATATCGCTTTCATACTCGCTTAACTCGCGTTACCCCTTTTTTAAATATGTCCCTAGACAAAAAACGAGCAACGGATCTGAAAACTCTGTTATTGCTATAATAACTTTTGTAGGCGCTATTTTCGCGGGAGCTATTAGGTGTGTAAACAGAGCGTATACCGTGTTGTGTTGAGAGGTATATGGTATTAGGTAGCGATGCCCAATTGTTTTCTTATGCAAATCGGACGTTTACTCAACAATCTAACGTTGCTCTGCGGTTCGCACTGACAGGCTTGAGTGGACAGGGCCGGATTTAGGGGTACATTGAAACTTAACGTAGATTTAGGTATAATTTTATTGATTTGGACTTTCTTTTGGGAGACTAAACAGTAGATACTATGTCATAGTATAAGCTACTGAATTATTGTTTTAACTACTGACAATCTTACAACTCTTAAAACGAATTCAATCACCGGATGACGGATGCGATTGTAAAATCCTTCAGAAAAGCTTTGAGAACCTTAAACGCAAAAAAACTTATAGGTGTTACTGTACAAATTGTACGTAATTACGGCTTTTGCACCCCTTGCACCTCGTTGCGCCCACGAATGCGGCCCTGTGCTAACACAACGAGAGGCTTCAAGTGGGCATGCTTCTGTTAAAATGAATTAGAATAATAGAACCGCTCTTACTGCCTGCCTTTTGATTGAATTATAATTTCAATGTACTGTTCTCTCATTCTCTGACGTACTTGAATGTGCTATTTATAGGTAGTCATTGTTATACTCGGTTCAAAAGTACGGAGTTGAAAAACTCAAGGAATTTAAACGTATAACAATACGACTAACCGTTAGACAATATGGATATCATAATGATGAATGATTGCTGGACACTGTAGTCAACATGATATAAACATGGGTAAAACGTAGGTATTAAACAAATAATACCAATATTTAGGCTTTTTCATTACCTACTCTTATAATCTCGCTTTTCAATAACGAAAGATCAATACCTCTTATAGGCGAAATCAAATTCAGTAAGGATTCCCTTCCGTTATATTTTAATCAGTAAACGAGTGAACTCATAAATTAAAAGGCAAAGCCAAGCAAGGAGGTCGTTCAAAACTCGTCCCCGGAAAATCATATTTCGTTTCAGAAGCCATGAAAATACAAAATGTGGAATTAATTTGGCTGAAAAGTTGCCTGAGCACCTACGTGGTTCACAATGAGATGAAAGCGAGAGGGCAAGTTGGCTGAATGAAGCCGTGTCGGTGCCACGAGATGAAATATTAAAAAAATGTGAACAAGACGCGCCGTGCGACGTGGAAAGCGCGGGAAAACGTGGAAACGCACAGCTACATTATTGTCGTTTACTTAGGAAAGGAATATGGAATATTTATGATTGGTGCACTTCTTATACGGAAACGGAATACGTACAAATGAGTTTGTGGAATCAATTATATTTTACTTTTCTCTCATACACCAAAGTGAAAACGGACAGCAATAATTATTGATTTCATTGAAAAGTCAGTCAATTCTCTCAATCAAACTGATGGGGACAAGTTCTCAAACAAACCGGACACTGACAGCTACTTTAGTTCAGTAGGTATCCGTATCAGTGTCAGTCCGGACTTCCAGAGTATCCGTATCTGTGTCCGAAGCCGCGTCCGCAATTTGTCCAGACCGTTTTACCGTTGTCCTTTTTTTTAAATTACATCAATATTCAGTATCGAGGTAGGTACCACCTAACTATGGATTTTGATTTTGATATGATACTTGTACAAGTAGTTTTTTTACTCACGTTTCTGAGTCGACACTGAGGAAGTCTGTGTAGATGGTCAGCATCTGACCCCCGATCACGTAGCCCATCGCTGGCCCCACCACCGCCATCGTGTAGTATACACCTGGAATCAAGGAGATAAGTCAAAACAAGCTGATGAAGTTTTGGTCGTAAACATTACGAAATAAAATCAGTACTTATTACGGACCTTTTTGTCATTATTATCTGCCTTGCATGTTCTCAATTATGTTTGGGTCGAATTCTAGTATAACACGACTGCTGAGCTCTAGGTTCAATTCGGGCAAAGTGTTAATGAGTTTTTCCACCAGAAATTTTTCAGTAGCATGCCACGGAGTCTTGATTCGTGCCGGGTTGATGGCAATAAGCTCGACCCCTATTACATGGGACTTAAACATAACTGGTGCATTGTGGGTGTACTGTTAGGTACCTAAACCTCTACCTTATCCTTCGGGGATTACAGGCCTGATGTTATGCTATGTTACAACCTGCCTGTCTAACCTCCAAAACCCAGCTAATACATAATAGGGTATATCGGGCAATACGCTTTGGTAAGACTCAAAGTCAGACTGAATTTGTCATTTTCAAGCTTCCCAATAACATGAAATTATTTTGGCCAAACGGTCAAAGAAACTGACTGGCCGTCTGACCCACGCCGGACTCTGTAAAAAAATCCACCAAACAACCGCTAAGGACACTCGACAGCAACTTGTCTTCGCCATTAAAAATCTCAAGAACAAAACCTCTTTTGTCTCCATATTCTCAAAAAAAAAAGAAACAATTTAACCTCTCACCCTCTCGATCGGTAGAACACACACATCGATGCCTCCATTACACTTACAACACGTTACGCCACGGACAAACGCAAGAAAATAACCCGTGGAGTGTAAAAAGCATAAGTATCGCATTTCTTAGCGGGCGCCCTGTTTTCACAGTTAAAAGCTGCGACTTAGAAGTGGTTAGGGAGAGGACGTAGTGGAAGATTTTTGTAGCTTGCGATCGCTTTACAGGTAAGAACAAGTAGCAAGAGCTAGGGATCAATAAAATTAAAGTTGATTCTGCAAGGATCTGTGGCTTGTAGAAACCGATGGCTGCTTCATAATTGTATCATTATTATCAGCCCATAAACTCCTAAAGGTATCCTCTGAACATGAAACTTTCGATGTCATTCAGGATTGTTTTATACCGTGAAGGAAGTACAAACGGTTTGGCAAAATAGCAGTGAGAGCTATAATCTAGAATATCTATAAATAATCAATTAAGTATCAGCCTCACTTACGGGCAGATCGTCAGAATAGACAATACGACGATACTTTTCCCAATATGAAAATTTTACAAAAATCTTCATAACAAACACTCGCTAAGTTTGGCAACCAAAATTTCCTTGTACTTAATTAACATATCAACAACAGTTATCTAAACAAACCTGGTCCTCTCTTGAGGAGAATATAGCCTCAAAATCTCTCCTCAACATCCTTGATCTCGTTGTATGCCCAACCCTAACCCTCGATACCTCTAGTGGGGCACACATCGCGCCATCTAACGGCACTCTGAATACGTTTCCTTGTCCTCCGAGACTCTCTGGAGAGCAGAGAGTAGAGGATCGACGCCAGATTCATTCCCTCTGTTTGTCATACGAGATTGGAGGGAAAAATTACTTTTTTTCAAGTGGTTAACGGTTTAAGATTGAAAATTTTGGAGCGGCGCGCGGCGGTCTGTTTTATTTTTGGAGGGTAGATAAAGAGTCTTGAAGTCTTGGCTCTTGGGGATGATGATAACACTTTATTTATAAGACAGACACTTGAAAAGTCCTTAGCAATAAGGGCGTGTCTCTGTAAACAAACAAGACGGAAGAGAAAATCTCCTAAGTATGTTTTATCACTCGTGAATTGGCCAGATTCAGATTCCTTCGATTAAAAAAAATAACTGTGGTGGACATCCGCATTGACGGCTATTGCCATTAAGTGTGTAAAGTAGGTTTACGTGCGGCACACCTACAAGCTACTGTGATAAATTTTAAGGATCTCGAAGGCTCCACTGTAAAAAAGTTCGAACACCTTGCTCCTACAAGCAAACTGGTGTAAAAATACAAATCCAAGATTTCGCCAATCACAGCATAACTTTAGAACTCACTGAAATATTTAGAGCCGAAAAGCTTTTTAAAGTAGTTACATCTTCTTCAGTGTATATCGATCACCAACATCCCATGACATCTGAACAAACATCCCATCGCACTACTCAACAGAATCCCATTAAAGATGAAGTGTCTGGCAAATAATCGCAGCTTCCAAAAGCCTACCGAGTGCAATTAATAGAGCCAGACCACGGAAATGCATTAATACGTTTCCGACGCATGTGTACTTGGAGAAGCGAAAGCTAGATGGGGTGTGGTCTCGATGGTAGCGACAAGCGAAACGGAGCAGCGGGTGATGGAAGTTAACACGTAGATTTTGACTGTGTTATGTCAAAATCCGCGTCTACCAAAGAGATTTAAAAGACTTATAGAGCACATTGGGAATATTTTCACAAGAAAACTTTGATCCCGAATATTTTCGATTTTGACACACGAATGCTACCTGTCAAGCGGGCGCGTGACACTAGACAGAACGATTTGTTACTAAGTAGTAACAAGTATTGGATTACGATATTCTACGTCTAGCCCCGTCTATCGCTCGTAAATATTTGAATGTCTTTGGCGTCTACGTATCAAAATCAAACCAAAAGACAACAAAGGCTGACAAGCATCACCTTTTAAACTTCAAAATTACATATGACAGTTCGTCAAAATGGCCGCCCTTAATCACTTCCTATCCTTCCTGCTTTTTTCTTTGTCTTTTAGTTGGGATGAAGTGACGCAACAAAATATCATGTCAATCAACATAAGTTGGCTGCAATTTCTTTACCACAAAAGCTTCAATACCCTGATGTAGACGCCCTGTATAGCTCCATCTCTTTCACACAGTTTAGATTTATCCGCTACTTTTGAAACCCCAGCCGTATGCGAGTTGTACTAGACAATGAGCTGTTTACTTAGTTTTCTCAAGAGATAAAATATGTTATGATGGTTCTATAAGGCAAAAAGAATTCCCCTTTGTTTAGATAATTAGTTGTTGTTGTGATTTTAGAAAAGATAAAGTTGAAACAGTTGCCTCAAGATAATCTGGCATACATGACTTAAATTACCCAAGTCTTTTGACAGAAAAACGGTCCTGTCTACTTTTTTAAAAACACTGCTTAAAGTTAAATGGCTGTATAACCAAAAAGTTTTTATATTTAAACAGCGTCTACGAATAGCCCCGTTGGTAGGTATACGTTGAACCTACCTACAGACATACGGTATAAAATATGCACCCAAAAGGAAACAATTTGCACCCCCACCAAAACCTGTCTTCCCCCAAACAAATAGCTAATCACTTAACCCTACCATAACTCAATAAACTGCATCAAACTAAAACAATTTTTCTCAACACTAAACTTCCGCGCGATGGGGTCGACCCATACGATTGTTATAACGCGCTATACCGGCGAGTGCTTTCTTGTGTTTATTGCTGGCAACCCCGCGCGGTGTGAGGGTTAATAACTTTGAATATAGAGCCGTTTAGAAAGCTTTTGTGATAATATTTTATTATAATATGAAGGGATTCAGTAGGGTTCTATATGAAGTCGTGTAAGTAGTTTACAAACGGTAATATTTAAAAAAAACCACGTACTTACTTACGTAACTAAATCCCATTAAAAATAATGAACGCGAGGTTTATTATTAGTACACAAGAGCAATATTTGTGCTTTTAATAAGTACTAAACTTTTTCCAAAACTTCTTGCTTTATCGTGTTAGGCACTAACCTGGTGTCAGAGTTTTTATGCCGCCCATGGGCCTCTGACTTGGCTTTACATGCCGTCAAGAAATATCTGTCAGGCATGCTCCTCAAGATGATGTTTCCAAAATTAACAGTATGATTTTCGTCTATAGTTCCGCTATACTACTACTAACTCTACCTTCCAAATAAAGCCTCACACTGCATTCTGATTTTCACCAAATATGATTGAACTAGCTTTTCTTATAAAAACTTCCGTCCATGCGGCTGACGGTACTAATGTGCCGTCTGGAAAATTAAAAAGGTAGGCACGCCAATTAACCTTGTTATACAAATTTGTTACTACTGCAACAGAATTACAGTTGCGATTCGAATATATGACCAACTTGAATTGGTACCTAGTCAATTTGCTTAACAATTTCGCCGACTTTCATCTGCCTAGCCTTTTCCCAACTATATTGGGGTCGGCTTCCAGTCTTAACCGGATGCAGCTGAATACCAGTATTTTACGTGGAGCGACTGCCTGTCAGACCTCCACAACCCAGTTATTACTGGGTAATACGATACCCCTTGGTAAGACTGGTTGTCAGACTTTTGGGCCACTGACTACCTAACGACTGTCAAAGATCTACAAATGACACCCGGGACCAACGGCTTAACGTGCTTTCCGAGGCACGGAGGAAACTCGGTATGTAATGGGTGGTCACCCATCCACAGACCAACCTAGGCAAGCACGGCTTAACCTAAAGATCAACCTGAGCGGCTGTTATTATTTAGCCACGAGCTCCTCGACTACCGACTAACAATTTCCCCGACTTTACCTTAATAAAATTACAAGTTACTTACCAAAGAAACTTTCATCGAGGTCTACCGCATATTTTCCCGTTACCACTTAGTTGAATGGCGAACCAAAGTTATGGTTTCAAATGACGGTACGGCGGGAAATTGATATCATTAGCCATGGTCGGTTTCATTCAGCCTTGTTATAATGTTGCCAGTTACTTTTCTCATGAGAAATATGTGATATGGTTCCAATTCGTAGGTAATTTAATGCCAGGCAACTGACTGAAACGGGGATCATAACTTTATACGAAGCACATGTTTTTTTTTCAATACTCAATACATTTATTGCTTCTGTACTTAGATGGTAGGTTTTACAAAGTTATGATCATTGTGGACCCTGTCGGGCACTGCAAAAGTAGGAGAGAGGAAGAGGGCTTTTATTTGACTAAATATTTGAATATTCCCAAATGTATTATTTATAATGCAATCTAATTATCTATTAAAACACGTATTTAGCTAATTAAAAAAAAATCTGAAGAAAATAGTTTTGCTGTTTTGAAGTTCTCAAATTTTGAATGCGTTGCTTGTGTGAACGAGCAATGTCTCGATGTGTTAAACTATAAAGACATACACGTCGCTTTAGTCCTAACACCACTTAAGTCCAAAGTAGCAACTTAACAGGAGGGTGAAAAAACTGCACTATTTACCATACATTTATAACATTTGCATACACTTCAAATTAGAAAGAGATAATGCAAACGCGTTTTCTGTTTCTCTAGCAAACGGCATTAAAATATATCAAAACCGGCAAAAATTTACTTACGGGTGTTAGAGCTTAAACGACGATAAATCAGAACCGCTAAAAACGATCCATAGGCCATAAAATGTTAAACGTGTAGTCCAGCAGTCAATCAGTCCAATCATATAACTAATGTGCGCAATAGACTCGCCATCTAATTCAACTAGAGATAGACTTCGCTGATTCTGCAGTCTGTTTCAATGATTGGAACTCTTCCTCTAATAATTTGTCTGACCATTAGTCTATAAGCCCACTCACCCAAATACACAGAAGACATCTTCTTGGAGACGTTCTCGTCGATGTAGGTGACGCCGAGCGTAAAGAGCGGCGTTGCGCCGGCGCCGTGCAACAGTTGCGCGAACACGAACACTGCAACTGCCCACGCACCACCTTCTGAAGGCACGTTGCCGTCGCAGCTGTCTGTCAACTGGAATTAAACATGGATTTAGGCGACTTGTGGTGGTTCATGGAGTGTTTGGCGCTGTGATCATAAACAATACTTACAGGCAATCGGAAAAAAAACAGTTCTGTTAATGGCTACTGTTAAATAATATATAACTGGTTCCAAGTATCGTCATTGGAAGAAAATCGGGTAATTCCATTTTATATTTCAAAATAGCTTGACGTCATTGGTCAGATTGAGAGCCAGCTATGGTCGCGCCATCTACAGTTAGATTTTAACAATCTTCACAATTGGAGGTTTTTTTTCATAAAAGATGCCTTTTGTTTTTTTTGTACAATTTCCACAGACACTTTCACAAAATGTTTGCTTACAGCGCCCCACCTGTCAATGTCATTCATGCCCCAAGAGAACCGTGCAGATGAAAGCTTCATAATTCATTAATAGGCTTCTTTTGTTTGTGAAGAAACGTCAACCATCAATGACAGAACTATTTTGTTGTTTGTTGTGTAAGCACAAAAAAACGTTTCACTACGTAATTTTGTGATAAGATTAGGTTCGTAATTAAGAATTAATTAAAAATTGAAAAATTAATTCGTAATAAAGATTAATCTCATCAAAGTTGGATTTTAGATTGAGGTTGAAAGAAAGTAGTACCTAAGACTACTTCCAAGAGAAACCGGAATCTAAGCATAACCACTAATACTACCAACTATACTGTTGAACAAAATTAAATAGCAGTATGTACAGTTGTACACGATTGCATGCATAGATGCAGGTACATCAGGGGCAAATAAACTTGGATATCGGAAAATGTAATCGAGCTGCATTTCTGCGTATTGAAAACCCGTCTGCAAGTTTGCTAATTAGAATACGTTATAAGGCTTTCGCGGTCGATTAACAATTTATTTTGCACGGACTGCTGGCAGAAATAATATCAGCCTGACTGTTTTGATTAAATATTCATTAAGAATGGCAGCCAAATTGTTGATTTTGGCTTTTTATAATTTAAAATCTTTATTTTTTTCTCTGAAAGCAAGTAATCGATGGTCCCGGCTGTCATTTGTAGATTTTTGACAATTGTTACAGGTAGCCAGTGACCTAAAAGTCTGACAACCAGTCTTACCAGTGGGGATCAGATAAGCAGTCGCTGCATGTAAAATACTGGCAGTTACAGCCGGTAAGATTAGATAACCGACCCCAACATAGTTGGGAATAGGCTAGGCTATGATGATGATTTATTAGTTATTATTTCCCTTTGATGATATTTTGAAACCTGCATTTTGTATTGGATAAGAACAAGAAGATCGTAATTCATTGAAAACAAACTGTACACCGTGACTTTTTTGTAAGTCTAAGTAACCTTTGTAAGTGGACTAAAAAGTCACGGTGTATAATAATCATGTCAGCTCTCATATCGGTTTCCCCGTTATCCCAACGACATTTTCAGGCAGATACGGATGCTGATTCAATCCGATTAATCACAGAGATCGGTCGCATTGTGTGACGAAGGCCGTCTGCGGCCTGGCTGAATGCACCGCGCCTGTGCCTGTGCCCACATTGAAGTTCATTCAGTCAGATTTAGAACCCATAGACAAGAGACTAAAGTTTGAACGGTGAACGAAAATTGAATGAACATTTGAGCAGTAAAGTTTTGATTGGAAATGGACTGTTATTAGTTAGTTATGATCTTAATTAATTTGAAGTTTTGGTTTTAGTGGATTGTTTTGTGAATCAAGTAGTTAAGGGTCGTGTTATGAATGGCCCTTTATTAACTTAAACTTTAACTTAAGATTGGTTGTTGTTCTTAAGTTAACCACAGATAAATAAGAGCCATAGTCCAAGAATTTAACCAGATTTCGAAACAAGTAGACGCTTTCAAAAACCAGACCTTCATTTGAGAATTGCAGACGTGAATGAAAAAGCTTTTTGTGTTGGTACATAAACGTCTCAAATTATAAACAGTTGTTCAAAAAAACTAATTTTGGAACAACTTTTTATAATTCGTTGTTGCCCATACATAAAAATACCCATACATAAAAATACCACTCACCGTCCGATTAGGCGTGCAAAGATCAGCGGCCTCATTGCCGGCTATCTTATAGTTAGGCACCAGGAAGTGTGGCAGCGCGAACAGCAAGGAACCGGTCCCCATGAGGAGTACTCCCAGACCTAGCCAGCGGGGCTTGGAGGAACCCGCGCGGCCGCCCAGGTACGTCACCGGGGCTAGGCACGCGAACGAGGCCATGTCGTAACTGTAAGGAAAATTGTGGTTAAATTAGGCTTAACGTTTCGGCTTTTAAAAGTACTGTGAAGAAGTAGGAACATTTCACTTGTTATTTTTTTCAGTAATCATTAGGTATTTGGTTTATTAAAAAAAAAACGGAATGCATATGACAAGGCCGGATGAGAATCGGACAAATCAGCACAGATGGTAATCCCAGGTTAAATGGACTGCCCTAAGCTTAAGGCGTTATCCCCTCTCTCTCTAACGGAGGGACTCCTATGACTGAGGATCTTCGTTTGCCCCATTTGATGCTATACCAAGCCGTTACAGCATCGCAGGAGCCCTACGAGTCAGTCTATCTAATATCCGATTTGAATGCTTCGATCTATTGATTCTTTTTGAAAGGTAGAACCTTTCTACAATGAACAGATAATGAATGAGTTACGGGAGCGTCCCCAGAAAATGAATGAACCCTACTTTAATGTGGAGTATGTACAAGAATCCATTTGCAGCCCTGGACCTCTAGGATATAGAACTAATAAGACGTAAAGAATAACTTACCCTCCAGCGATGACTCCTGTCTGCATGGACCGCAGACCGAACCTCTTTTCTATGGTAGTGATCACCACGTTCACGAAACCATTCACCACCATACCTGATGACAAATAAACATACTTGTTAAGACGTGTTGATGCAAAAACTCATGTTTAGGTACCTTAAAAATGCAGATTGAGGGTTAAAACGAGGGTATTCTTCTTTAAAACACATTTAAATAACTTTTGAAAAATAACAACACATTATCTATATTGTTGACTTTTAAAAGGATGCATAATTTTCTCAGAGGTGTCGACGTTTTGCAGACAGCATCGTCATAACTCTTGGACAATTGTTCAAAAACAATGAAACTTGTAGCAAGTAGGTAGGTATCCTTACAATCGTTTTTGGAGTTTTCAGTGCACGTGTACGAGTCGTTCCGAACACCAATTACTATGTCAAAAAAAAACGTTTTACTTCTAAAACTTGAACCAAAAAGAAAATTGCTGTAACTTGTATCGCTGCAGAGTTTTCTTCAACACCTTACTCCAACTGGTCCAAGGGTTGCGTTTACCGTGCGTTTATCAATAAAAATAATTCACAACAATAAAAAATCATAATATGTGCATATCAAAATGAAATCAATTTTCTGTTACCGATTTTCAAAAATAGTCGTACAGAAATAACCGGTGAGCTAGCCGTCCGTCGATTAAAGTTTCACGTCCCGGTTCGTATCCGGCGCCGGCCGGTGACGGACGGTCCGTATTAACCGGAATAGACACACGTCGTTTTCCATTATGTTCCTATTTGTTTTATTAGGCCAATCTAGATTTGATTCGGTTTATTTCGATGCAGTCGTCGTGAGGCGATCTGGTCGTAAATATAGAATTCTATCTTAGTTCTAAATGAATTTTCTGTCTATTACGTAGTCATTTTTATCAGGCCGAATGTAAGACTACCAGTCTTACCGAGGGGTATCGTATTACCCAGTTACTGGATTGTGATTATCAAGCAGTCGCTCTATTTAAAATATTGGTATACAGCTGCATTCCGGTAGATTGGAAACCGACTCTAACATAGCTGGGAAAAGGCTAGGCAGATGATGACGATTCAGGTAAATAGCCACTATCTGCTAAGACACCCTAGGGGTCCCATGGGATATCCAAATCTAGTGGTCCAAAGACCGACTCGAACAAAACAGCAACGAGTAAAATATTTTGTTAAAATATTTTCAGTACTTTAAAACCTTATCTACATCAAGTTCAAAACACCAAAGCAATTACTGAATTTCAGATTTGAGAGATACAAATCGAAGTACTTAGCGTTTTCTTATCGAAACTACAATCAATGAAAATATCATACACATCACATGCCATTATAATTATAATATCTAGATAATTATAGATAATTTTCATCCTGAAAACAAGAACATTCTGGGCCAATGTACCGTAAAATAGTTTCCTGTAATTTGTCACATAACCTTTATGTAAGTATTATTGCCTGGTGCTCTGTTTTCAGGTTATTTCAGTAAATTGTATAACTTTTCCAATTTGTATAAAGGAGATTGCCACAGAGCAGGTCCCTTTTGTGGTATCGTGTGCCTGATTGGAATAATGACCTAAAAATATTATTCATTTTTTTGTGTACAGGGTATTTTTTATACAATTTCTTTCACCCTGGGAACAAAGTTAAAGTTAATTAATAGTTAAACTTTACATCGACATCCGTTTGATTCAATGTAGTCTGTGGTTTGATTAGTATACAAAAAAAAGTTGCCAGGTATCAAAGAATTAAATAACTAATGACATATTTTAATCAATTGAGGAATCGATTAAATAAAACGATAAATAAACAATACAAAAACAATTATTTTTAATTAAGTATATATGGGCAGTTTACATCTCAACATTTAGATTTAGATCTCAACATTTGACAACTTCAACGCTACCGTGTTAGCATTTTGCTTTAAAACGATGAGGTAGAATAATGTTATCCCTATCCTTTTATACGTATTATTGTACCATAATATTATATAACTGAAATGAACAACGATAGGTGTACGCCAAATATGAGTTTATGTAAAGTATTCATAGTAAACTGCTCATAGTCGATGCGAGTAAAATCGATGGAACGATGACAATAATAGGTTGCATCAATTCTTATAAGGCCTACATTGATTAATAATAAATGTTCACAAAAGCAATAGACACAAAGATAACAGCCATATTTATTTAGAAAACCCCTTATTAACAAAGTAGTTTTTATCGATTAATTTATAACGATTTAGTAATAGATTTAAAAAAAATGATGTGGCAACATTAACTTGCGCATGTCACAGACTTTATTTTGTGGTTCGTTACGTGCGTGATTGCTTTGTTTAGATACGTTGAGTTTTGAATTCCGTAATCTTTTAATTAGTTATTATTTATGATTCGTGCTTTTTCTGCTACTACCGAGTTGATCTAATAAGTTCCTCGAGTGCATTACGTTTTGTGAAATATTTGACCCTTATTAGTGCTGTTCTTTGTGAGATATTTGACTCTTAGTGCTATCCTTGATGAGATATTGGATTCCCGAACCGTTATTGTCAGAGCCATGTCTACCCCAGTTAGAAGTCGGACACAGCGTCAGCGTTCCCGACGCTGTATTAACTGTTCGATTTTATTATCACCTAATTTACGCCGGTATACAGTTGAGGAGTTGAACGAGCAAATGACAGTTCTTTTACTAACCTGGACAATGCCTACACCTGTAAGTCTTGTTATTTATTGTGTGCTTATAAAATGTTGTGGAGTTTACAATGCAATAAAAAAAATGAACTGCTTTGTGCAAATTCTAAATGACACGATTAGAGTAAACAAAACACTTGAGAGTTTTTTAAGTAAATACAATTTTTGCATGTCTTTTTCAGTCAAAACGTAATTTAAAAAAACACCGATATGTCAAATTAACACAACATGCACTAAGATATTTTTTAAATAATAATAATTTCATCAAAGTGTTGAAAGTAAGATTAAGTAAATGGACCATACAACTGCCTGCCTACAATACTTAAACATTAAATGTCAGTGAAACAGTTATAAATATAGAAGAGTAATGATTTTATAATCTTTTTCAGGTAGCGTTGGATGATATCCTGTGTATTGAATGTTATTTGTTGTTGCAAGACCGTATCTTATCAAATATAACTGGATCCCAAGAGGATATGCCACCTGCATTTGGCCACTTGAACATTTGTTATGGATGTGGTATCTCTATTGCAAGTCAGAGAACCCATAGAGTTGAGTTAGACTGCCCACAACGGAGTATGATTTTAAGATGGACTCTAGCACACCTGGTCAGTATTTTTTGTAATAACAACATAATATCACGCTTATAATACCCGAAGAGTTAAGCAGAAGTCTACCTAATAGTACACCCACATTTTGCCAGTTATGTTGAAGTCCCATGTGATAGGGGGCGAGCCTATTGCCATTAACCGGGCCCAAATCCAGACTCCATGGCTGCTACGGAGAAATTCCTAATGGAAAACTCCAGTAACACTGCCTGACCTGCAAATCAAACCCGGGTCCTCATGCTCAACAGTCGCTCTTGCGACCACTAGACGAAGGACCACTTCACATTCTTGCAACAACATACAAAGTCTCGGGTGTATATTCTGAAATTCACTAACACCAACTGTATTTCATTTTAGGCTTCACATTTAGAAAGAGTGTGCATTCCTTGCTGGTTAGCAGCAACTCGGGAAACACGATGTTTGGAGGTTCAAGATACAAACAGACCTGACAGTTTCATGGATGCAGCTTCACCTTCTTTAGAAGATACTGGGGTGCCTGAACCACCTCCAATGCCAGCTCCAACACACCAATCACAACAAGCACCACAACATCAATCTAAAGTTAATTCACAAAAGTATAAACGAGTTGCCGCAGCTTCTCGTCACTGCATGTTTGTAGGATGTGAAAATATTGAACGTCTTTTAGTGCCTATGACTATCAAGGAATTGTTGTTATTGCAGTACAATATATATATACCCTTAAATGCTAGAATCTGCCATCACCACTTAAATAGTAATCAGTGGGATGAACTGAATGCCACTTTAAATGACTTTACTGGGTTTCAAGTCGATCATATATTTTCCATGCTCGAAAGAGCTTCCCAAAGGACCTTATTTTAATGATATTACAGCCATGGATTCACATTTACGCCATTATTGGCTGGGACTTACAGAAGTGCAATTTAATTAACTATTAAATAGCATTACATCTTTAAATAATAAAGTTACAAAACCTAGCCTTGCATTGAGCATATTTCTCGTAAAGCTTAGGACAGGGAACAGCAACCAAAGACTGGCATATTTATATTGGATAGGGGGTTTTGGGATGTGATCCCTGAATTGGAAAGGTATCATTATAAAACATACATGCCCGAGTCATTATTGGAAAATGAACATCAATTGACAACTGACCAAGCGAATAGATCCAGATGTGTGACTATGTGTAGATGGGTAGTCAAAGTAGTAAATGGCCGGGTTAAAAGAGACTACAAACTCTTTCGACAAGAATATTTTAACAGAGCATCAACACACCTTATGGATGATTTTAAAATTGCTTGTGCTCTTTTGAATAAATTCCACCCAAAAAATGAAAACAGACCTGATGCTGTGGAGTACTTACATATTGCTCAGGCGAGATTAAACACCAGGAATTATTTAGGGGAATTTATTCAAAGGGAAAACATCAATAGGAGACGTACGGTTTTCCAAAACATAGACGGCAGTGCTCCTCATTTAAACCATTTTCCTAGATTAACTTTAGATGATTTAAGATTTGCATTGGGATCCTACCAATTAAAATAGGCGAGATCCTATTATGGGGAGCACATAAGAACTAATGGTACTTATAATATTGAAGTAAGCAGTGATATTTTGGAAGAGGATTTGCCCTTAATATTGGGTCAAAATAATTATTTAATTAGGGCTAGAATTAAGTCCCGCCATGTCAGTAATAAAACTTATTACTCTTATTTATTGATAAGTAAAGATTTAAATCGGGCAAATACTTTAGATAGTATCATTGCATATTTAAGTGTCTAGTGGGTAACCGTACAGTAGGGTGTTGTGCTCATACTATGACAGTATTGTGGTATCTGAGCTGGGGCCGCTTCAACGATGTAAGTGCTCCAGCTCAATTCTTGGATGGTATATTTTATGAAGAATAAATGGTTTATTCAAGTTTTGATTTGATTTATTTCCTTTGGTACTTAGAAATGAACTACCTATCAATAACGTTATTTATTAAAGTCTAGTGGTGTAGCTGTCTGTTAACTAATTATACATTTTGAAATATTTAAACGTTAATTGTACACCATCTATGAGTACCTATCTTCTTTTTATTATGCTGCTATTATATTTATATGTGCATAAAGTAATAGAGTCGTAATCCCATCCCCATAGTAATGTATAGTAGATAGGTAGAAGTAGGTACTTAACCTAAATAGAATAAGGAGAAATGTCAATGTCAATTTCTAATTATAACCTAGATTTTTACAACAGAAAAACAATGATATCTCTTGAACCAGGGTGAATAATTTAAAAATGGTTTCTGATTATAAAAATACAATGTTTTTACTATTATTTAAAATAAAAATCTTCAGGGCACAACAATTTACCACTGGGACCCAATTTACCTTACAAATCGGGCAATCTCCTTTTGATCGTCGGTTAAGATAAGGTGCGCTACATTAAAAGTTGAGCGATCAATGTCCGACGCATTGGGGACATTTTGAAATATATTGGTGTCAGCAGAAGTATATTTAAGTTTTGTTTTGTATATAGCAATTATGACATTGACGGCTCTTGAACGCGATTTAGATGTGCTGATCGCGTTCAGCAACCCCCCTAGTACTTTAAAACTTTTGTTTGAAATGATTACAAAACTAGTAAACTTGCATACTGAGGCACCAGTATTCTGCGCACCTGTACAGTGTACATGCCCGTAAATAACAGGTTTCACAATTCCTAGAAAAATAATATCGTTGAAACTTTATAGGTGCATCGACTTTTCGTAGAAATGATCAGTCAATGTACCAAGCAGAGCAATATATTGGTGATGCACAATAATTTATAATTTACACAAAATAATAGCTATTTTTTTTTAGAAAAGAATCTTGCCAACAACCTGTTTTTTTAAAGTCGTGAACTTTAATTCCATCCATTGATCCATGTTATACCAGAGTATTCCGTTTCAAATATTGTCGTTTACAAGAAAACTGTACAAAAACTGTCGTTCAAGTTGGTAGGTACGTCATGATATAACATCCGTGTGGGAGCAAAGAAATTGGAAAATCTCAAAGTCGGTAAAATTTAAGAGCGTTCGTCCAAAAAGTTGGCAACGTCGCAAATAGCTGTCAAATATTTACCTGTTTAAATTAATTTGGCAATATTACTGTATGGGAAATAAGAAATCTAGAGCAACTAATAAACTAGAATATTATTAATTAATTGCAATTATATTAATATTAATTAATAAAAAAACACTGAATTTGGATGTTGTTACCCTTTAGGTGTAAAAAAGGTATTTGGAAAGTTTCCAAATACTTTTTTTACATCTAAAACTAAATATTCGGTTACGATATTAATTATTGCATTTCATAATTAATATTTTAGTTCACTAGTTAGCCATATTTCTTATTTCCATACAGTAATATTGCCAAATTAATCAAAACAGCGCAATATTTGACAGCTATTTGCGATGTTGCCCACTTTCTGTATAAACGCTCTTAAACAAAATGAAGAACACAACTTCAGGATAAGATGGAAATATTTACCTCCAGTAACGAACTACTGTTAGTGATAGATAATGTATAATGCTGAATCGCACACTTCCCATAGAGCTTTTAACTATGTTGACGGAATTTTCCCTTAAAAAGACCTTTTAGGTACAAAAGTTTTGTTAATAAAATGTATTATAACTCTAAATAGCAAATGGTAAGCTCAAACAGAGGGTACAAAACGTTTAGATGCGTCACTTTCATGCGACGTCACGTGCCGAGCCAAAAATATTGAGTAGGGCGGCAAGATATAGGTGTTGATACACCGAGATATTATTAATATTTGATCCTTTGATGGGGTATTAGGGAAGTCCTTTAAAGGGTCATCTAATTAGTGGTGATGAAAAGTGAGAATGGGATGTAGTAGCGTAGGGTAAGGTTATTCGTCCGGATTTGTCCGGACATGTCCGGATTTTTATCCGTCTGTCCGGAATTTTTAACTTGAGTTTTTTATTCAAGAAATATGAAATAAGGTTAATGATTACTGAAAAATAGACAGTAAGAAGTAAAATGTCTATCGGTTTTTCTGCAAATAGTCAGCTTTTTGAAAAAAAATCTAAATTGATGAAATGAAAATTTTGTCTGTCTGTATTGAATAATGATGACAAGAAAAAATACAAAATTGAAAAAAACTTTTCTGTAAGTAGGTATGGTGTATCAAAACATCCCGTTGCGGTTAAAAAATCAAGTACATTACTAAACTATCTATTAGTATTGATTTTCTTGCCATTAATTAAGTACTTTATATACAAAAATGTTAAGACTTTAAAAAAAATCTAATAAAAACGAGTTTTATGTTTCCGATGTCTATAAATTACTCAAATAAAGAAAGACTTAAAATCCTATCAAAACCAGTTTACATGTAAATTATTTACCTACTACTGGATGTACAAAAGTAGTTAAAATTTGCATTAAATTATAGGTGCTTAGTGAGGTGAACGACATTATCACATGATAACTGTTCAAGAATTACGTAGAATCGCGAAACTAATGAGTGGCTGTTACCGTTATTCATATTAGAAATGTAAACAGCAGTGATAGCCTAGTGGCGTGACCGTCGGACTGCCAAGTCATAGGTCTCGAGTTCAAACCCAAGGCACGCACCTCTGATTTTTCGGATTCATGTGCGTATAGTATAATTATCACTTGCTTTTCGGTGAAAGAAAACATCGTGAGGAAACCAGCATGCCTGAGAGATATTTCTTGACGGCATGTAAAAGCCAAGTCAGAGGCCCATGGGCGGCATAAAAACTCTGACAGCAGGTTACGAACTAACCACACGATAAAGAAGAAGAAGAAATGTAAATGTTTCCTTCAGTATACACGTATTTTGCACTGTTAAGGGTTTGAGTTTAAAGTAGTTCGAGTTACGTACCCAAAAGGGAACAAAAACAGCGCGTAACATTTTAATCTCGTTTGCCACATAAAAGTGATTATTAATGTGTGATTAGTGATTGATGGTCTCAAAGGAGATGGGTCAGAGAAAACTGTCGACAACGCATACATAATATTATGTTTTGTTACGGAGAGCTAAAATCATCATTTTCAATTTGTAAGTATAAGTAATAATTTTACAAAAGGTATTCAGATTTTTACCATAAAACATACATACTTATATTATTTGAGATACAATATATAGATGCAGATAACAATCTTCAAAAAAGATTGTTGATGTTGCCCATGTCGCAAAGTTCAGTGTCGCCCCAACTTTACCAATTTTACAAAGTTTCTCAAAAGAATGCCCAACAACAGTGTGCCTACGCCGAGCCATCTAGTTGGCGTGATTAATAGGTTCCATTGAGAAGAAGTGCAGCATCATCCTAACTAGCCTGGACAGGGGATTTTAATTAAACGAGAGCTTTTATTAACAAGATTTATGTTGAAGAACAAGCCGTGTGCCCGGTGAGATGTATCATCGGCAAAAATGACGAATTTCTGTACCAATTTTCATCCAATGAAACTGAACTAGCGCTGTTTGGTGACAAACTTATTTATTGGTCTAATTATTTTACACACGCGCATTGACTCCGCCTGTGTAGATTAAAAACGAGAACAAATCTAAACAAATAAATAAAATCGAAGTGTCCGTTTGTTATTTCAAAATAACAACTTCTCACTGAATGCATATGAAAGTAATACGGTACTTATAAAAAAAAACATTATATTAAATTTTTGTCTCTGTCTGTTTGTTCTGGCTAAACTTCGGAATGTTTGGGCCGATTTTGACGGGGCCGATTTTACTGGCAGATAGCTGATGTTATAAGAAGAAACTTAGGCTACGCTTTTACTTTAGAAGAAAGAAGAAGTAGACGAACGGAAGGGACGTCAATGCACAAACGATTACGACGTATTCAGTACATAATTTTAAACCCACATAGGCTTTTGGTCAATACAATACATGATTTGCTTAAAAATATCAAAATGTGAGGTTTATTTTCTAATAGTTTCGTTCATGTAGACGTATAGCCATCGCCATATGTACAAACATACAGTTCAATAACTCTTCTCAATGTCATTTTTACATTGTTTGAATACATACACTACTGTTTTAGCATTGTTTTCCAAAAAATAAATATTTTTCCAGCCAGACACAAACATTAAACAAGTGCCTATACGTTTTATAGGTGATCATCCATAACATATATACCAAGTTTCCTCCGTGCCTCGGAAAGCACGTTATAGCTTTGGTCCCGGCTGTCATTTGTAGATCTTTGACAGTCGTTACAGGTAGTCAGTGGCTCGAAAGTCTGACAACCAGTCTTACCAAGGGGTAACGTATTGCCCAGTACTAACTGGGTTGTGGAGGTCAGATAGACAGTCGCTCCTTGTAAAATTCTATACTGATATTTAGCCGCATCCGTTTAGACTGAAGAAGCCGATCCACCATAATTGGGAAAGGCTAGACAGATGATGGTGATTCAGGTAAATAGCCACTATCAGCAAAGGCATCCTAGGGGTCCTAGGAGGCATCCAAATTCGGTGGTCCGAAGGCAGAAATACAAAATCACAAAAGTATTTGTGTATGTTTGTTACTAATTCACGCTCAAACGGCTTAACGGATTTGGAAAAAATTTGGTATCAAGATAGCTTATATTGTGGTATAACACATAGGCTACTTTTGATCCCGGAAATGGTGGTAGGCAATAGGTAGGCAGTAGGTAGTGTAGGTGTAGAGTAGTAAAAACACAAGGAGTAGGTAGAAAAGGCTGTATTGCAACGAATGCCGGTTACAGCTAGTAACTATTTTTTATGCGGATATTCCTTCTTTAAAATTGAATATCCCCTTAATATGAACTGAATTAATCTCTAATAAGTAGCTATCTCTTTCGTCCTTGCATAACAATGATGACTCTACTGACTACTCGTCCGATCATAGAGCAGAGCTTAATATCGGATACATATTATCGTACATCGTTACATCGTTATCGTCATCGTTACATCGTTTGTGCAGTCCACTCAAATATCTAAATGCATCTTTTCAACGGCGCGTAATCCTCTGTAAGCGGATTATGTAGGATGACATGCGTGGTCTGCCTGGAGGGTAGTGTACGAATTTATTAGAAAATGAATGGAAAGTGTATGAATCAGTTATGGGAATGAATAATTTTACTCAGATGATAAAAAGAAGAAAAGTGTAGAAGAAAATGTACGCTGTAAAGCTAGATGACTCCACTAATAATCAGAAATTCCAGATTAGATTATTAACATATGTATACGGAGGAGCTGGTGGCTAAATAATAACAGCCGCTCGGATCAATCTTTAGGTTAAGCTGTGCTTGCCTAGATTGGTCTGGGGACGGGTGACCACCCATTACATACCGAGTTTCCTCCGTGCCTCGGAAAGCACGTTAAGGCGCTGGTCCCGGGTGTCATTTGTAGATCTTTGACAGTCGTTAGGTAGTCAGTGGCCCAAAAAGTCTGACAACTAGTCTTATCTTACCAAGGGGTATCGTATTACCTAGTACGAACTGGGTTGTGGAGGTCAGAGAGGCAGTCGCTCCATGTAAAATACTGGTATTCAGCTGCATCCACATGGAGCGACTGCCTATTACTGGGTAATACGATACCCCTTGGTAAGACTGGTCGTCAGTCTTTTTTGGGCCACTGACTACCTAACGACTATCAAAGATCTACAAATGACACCGGGACCAATGGCTTATCGTTCTTTCCGAGGTCCTATAGAGCTTGAAAATTAGAATTTCATGTAGACTTAATTAGGTACTAAAAAACTTACTTCGTTCTTTATGTAGCAAATTGCTCTTTTCTACAAAAAGTACAGCAAATGGTCACGATACTCACGATCCAATCGCACGGCCATATTATCAAACACTGATGATTGCGCAAGAGCAGTAACAGTTGTAGGAAATGTGTCATTATGGTGTGCTAGCTGGTTTAATAACCCGTTATTACCTATGTGTGTTGCATACTTGCATACTCGATAACAGATAGGTACGTAGGTATGAGGATGGTGTTTTTTATATTAAGTGCAATGGACACCGATTTATGATCTATGTATGATTCATGGTGTTATTTTGCAGTTGCTGCATGGACATCTTTATGTTAGCATTGAGGAGTTTGAAGATGCTACGAGAGGGCTGCACGAAATTTGTTGGTTTTTTTCTGTACCTTCCTAGCTTAGGATTGATTTCTTAAAGTTGTAGGTTTCTTTGTTTAATAATAATACTTTCATGAAAAAGCAACCCATATTATCACCCAAAAGTAGACAGGTAGAAAATGCCTATGGCATTAAGTCCGCCTCTGTTCTTGTGCTTGAAGTGTTAAATAAATAAATATCGCAAAACCAACCCATCTCCTTTAAAATTAAACCTAACTAGCTGTTACCCGCAACTTCGTCTCAATGTACTAATATCCAGAATGAAAAGTAGCCTATCTTCTCTCCTTCTCCAGGTCGGATATAACCACTCATTTTTGATACACGCCTCAGAAGCTCAAAGGATACAAAGGTAACTCACCTCGGTCAAGTAAAAAAAAAAACGAATTGAAAAAACACACGTACAGCATTTCATTGTCATAATTAGAAACCAAGCAGGCATAACAACTGCGCTAGCGAACCTGCGTTCAGACCCTAAAGTAATTAAAAATTAACATATTTCATTACCTATCTTAATCAAACCCCTCAACCTTGACCATCAGCACTCATATCATTTGCAATCACCCTTTTCACCCGCCACGGTTTGAAAACCAAAAAGTAATGGCCGCGTTCCCGGATGACAGTGATGCGCAGGAGTACACTGATGCCTAAGTTTCCTATTATGTACTTATTATTAGGCTTTTTTTTTAAGATCTACTTTTAGTTTGTATATAATTTACATAGTAATTAATTATTTGAGGGTAATTAAATTGTTTTACCTTTTAAAATAAAGGGTGTAAATAGGACGAAGCCGAAAGGCACGTGTCCTCCGCATCATTGCGATATTTTTTTGACCTTCTAGTTACGGAGATATCGGAGGTCAAAGTTCCAACTTTTTCACAAGTTTTTTTTTAAATACTAGTTTTTAAGCTATAACTTTACTTCATATTCAATGCTGGATGCCAGCTCAATGTTTAGCGTGCCTCACATTGATCCTACCATAAATCGTGATAGTTCACTTAAAAAAAAAAAAAACAAGCAATAATTTTTGCGGAGAGTTACTTAGTTTGATATAAAGTTAATGCTTGGTTAACGGCGTCGTGAAGGATCCGTTTACACCTTGTATAACATCAAAATAACAACAGCACTTACTAGACAGTCCCTGAAAACGCTCGCTCTTTAAATCTTCCTGATATTTGAGCTAGGAAGAAAAGGTGGCACAAACTCCCCCGCGACACGGATTCAAACTTTCCACAAATTTTCAAATACCGCCATCTATTTCACCTCAAGGGAAGCATTTAGTCACACACATTAATACTAATAGTAGGAATTACAAAGAAAAGTCCCAAAGTACAGTAATATGTCCGTTTGGAATCCAAACTAATGTTGGGTATTACCGGGACTCGGCGGAAATCCCGGAAAACAATGGGACTGTCCCGGAGAGGTCCCGGACGGTACGTGATGTATGCCCGCGATGGTCGAAGGATTTGCCAGTCTTCTTTATAATTGGAACTATAAAGTATGATAGCTTAGAAGGTTTAAAAGGAATATGAGTTATATTCGAATTATGAGTCCATCGACTCTCGAGTAGATTTTTGGATGAACTGCTCATAACCAAGGACGTCGAGGGCGCAGAAGGGTGCGAGTAAAACAGATTTGTAAGGGTTTAGTTTACTATTTACGGATTCAGCAAGTTCTTCTAAGAAACTAAAATGCAATAGGTTAGTTAGTACCTCGATTAGCTCGGATTACTTATATTTTCGATACTTGCTTATACAAGGTGTAAACGGACTCATCACGAAGCCGTCAACCAAGCATTCTGTACATCAAACTACGTAATCCTACCAAAAAATATTTCTGGGAAACGACTTTTTTTGGGGTGATAAATCTTGTTTTACGGTAGGACTCAATGTATCGCACTAAAAACATAGTACGGGGGTCGTGGAGGTATTTAAATTAAAGTTATAACATTTAAAATTTGGATTGAAAGCATACTGCTAATTATCAAATTAATATAACACAACCGTCACGCCTGTAATCCCCGAAGGGTTAGGCTGAGTCACCCACATATCGCCAGTTATGTTTAAGTCCCATGTAACAGGGGGCGAGCCTATTGCCATCAACCGGGCACAAATCCAGACTCCGTGGCAGCTACTCAAAAATTAATAATGAAAAAACCCAATAACACTTTGCCCGACCTGGGAATCGAACCCTCATGCTCAGCAGTCGCGCTTGCGACCACTAGACCAAAAAGGCAGTCAAATTAGTTAGTTAGTTGTAAATGTATAAACACGTGACGTCACTGCAAACTCTGTAAAAAGTAAACAAGCCGTACCTAATAACGCGTAACGAACTTCGTACCCAAGTGACATATTTACCAACGCATAATTTTACCCAGTTTTACTTTACCCCACCCGTCGCCAACTTTACCCAGGAGTGAAGCAAACTTGAAATTAGTTTGAAAATGATGTACTTACTCCGAAATAGAGTTGTCGGCGATGTTCTGATGCAACTCGTTTAGAATTTTTACGCTCAAGTTAGTGTAAAAAGTTTTATTTGCAAGGGAAGTTACTGGTTTCTTTTTGTGTTGAGATTCCCGGAGATATAATGGCTTTGAAGAAATGAATGATAAACTGGATCTTAGTTCTTCCAGATTAACTTTTCAGACACTTTTAAGACGAAAAAGCGTGACTTCTTTATTTGCTTCTACCATAGGGGTGGGTTTTGTTGTACATTTTTTTTTAGTTACCCCTTATTGCCCCACTCCTGAGCAAAGGCCTCCACCCATTCCTTCCACTTCTTACGATGGTGTGCTTCTTTGCGCCAACTCGCCAGGAAGCATTCCAAGAAGTCCCGCGATCTTCTGTACATAATTCTCAATATTTCCCGATAAATTAGACAGAGTTCTTTAAACCGTTTTTAGCACTAGCTTTGTCATAGCACTCTTCTGTATTTTGCACTTGTACTTTCAAAGCTTAACCAAAGGACGTGCTAAGTAGGTAGGTAGCGTTTATAGATTTCAGTCTCATAGATAGAGCTTTTTCACCTGAAGACTTTTACCAACTGTGTGAATGACTATAACATTATAAGCTTCGGTTCCCGTGAGTTCGTTGTCAGAAAGCTTCTTACATAATTATATACATACATAATTATATAACAACCTCTCCCCTAACAGCTACGAGAATACTAAAAAGAAGTAAGTTAATCAGAACAAGTTATGAAGTAAGTTCACGGTTGAAGTGCCTTACTTCAGCGTGCACGGCTACTGAGCACGGTAAGCACGGTGCGCACGGTGAGCACGCCTCGATCGAGACGCTATTAATGCTCGCGAGCTAATTTACCTGATATTTGGGGCCCTTAAACCAACGGAAATAGTTTGTATGAAGTAGGTAGGTAACCACAAATTATTTTACAAAAAGTTTGTGCTGATATCTTTCCTACGGCATATTATTTCCTACTGGGGTTAAATTAGTCAGGCAATCGAAATTAGTAAAATGTAGCTAAATTTTGTAAATTTTAACCAAAAGGCCGCTATGGAAAAAAGTCCTAAACTGATGTTCGTTGGGATCGCTATTTTAGGAATTCAGATCAACATGGAATCGTCAATCAGCTTCATCTGATTAGCCTTTTCCCAACCATATTAGAGCTGGCTTCCAGTCTAACCAACTACAGCTGTAACTGTCTATCTGACCTCTACAACCCATTGACTGGTTTTTTATTTATTTTTATTAGCCTGTACTGTCCCACTGCTGGGCAAATGCCTCCCCCAATTCCTTCCATGTGCTCTTTTTTCTCTTTTGTCTTATTGATTGGTTAGCGACAGAATATACTTATGTTGATATCAAAACTAATTTCTTAACCCCGCGTATTTCATAGCCCTACCGCCGTATGTTTATAATCAGTGTTGAGGGAGTGTCGCTGATTACGGAGTAAATAACATGTAATTAGCTTCAAAGGATCAAGATCATTCACTTGCCTAATTAACACGATTGTACATGCTATTAGTTCAAGTAGCGGTTGTTTTATCTCTTTTGTAGGGCAAATAACATTATAAAGTAGTTTTATAAAGACACGTATATTTATATTTTTTATTTATATTTATATTTTAAACAAGATAAGGTCGATGTGATGTGATGGCCCAGAGGTTAAGGCCTCGCCTCTCATGCATGAGGTTGTGGGTTCAAATCCGGGCAAGTACCAATGTGACTTTTACAATTCATATGTACTTTCTAAGTTTATCTTGGACATCACAGACATCGGTGAAGGAAAACATCGTGAGAGAACCTGGACTTATCTATATACATATAATAAAACAGTAAAAAAACTGTGTCTGTACATTGAAGATATTAAAAAAAAAAAAATTGGGTGTGGTTTAGAAACAGTAATAGAGCACGAATCCAAAAAAAAAATTCTGTCTGTTTGTCTGTTTGTCTGTTTGTCTGTTTGTCTGTTTGTTTGTACACGCTAATCTTCGGAACTACTGGACGGATTTGAAAGATCTTTTTTTTGTTGTATAGGTATTGAGTCTGGGCAACATATAGGCAACATATAGGATAGGATAATTTATCTTGGAAACTTGAACACCTGATGCAGAACCGCAATAGACCAGCTAAACTATAAGAGATACAAAAATAGTACCATAGCAAAAATTGTTCCACGTGATGAGCATTTTCTGTTGAGAGAATAAATTTGAAGATCTGGAACACCTGATGTGGAACTCCAAGAGCCCAGCTACACTATAACATATATAGGAATGACGTCTTAGCAAAAAATTTTCAATCTGATGAGCAATCTCTGTTGATTTATAAAAATCGAAGATCTGGAACAGCTGTTGTGGGACTCCAAGAGCCCAGCTACACCATAACACATATAGGAATAACATCTTAGCAAGAATTTTTCAATCTGATGAGCACTCTCTGTTGATTTATAAAAATCGAAGATCTGGAACACCTGTTGTGGAACTCCAAGAGCCCAGCTACACCATAACACATATAGGAATGACGTCTTAGCAAAAATTGTTCAATCTGATGAGCACTCTCTGTTGATTTATAAAAATCGAAGATCTGGAACACCTGTTGTGGAACTCCAAGAGCCCAGCTACACCATAACACATATAGGAATGACGTCTTAGCAAAAATTGTTCAATCTGATGAGCACTCTCTGTTGATTTATAAAAATCAAAGATCTGGAACACCTGTTGTGGAACTCCAAGAGCCCAGCTACACCATAACAAATATAGGAATGACGTCTTAGCAAAAGTTGTTCGGTCTGCTGGGCATTTCCTGTTGACTTATAAAAATCGAAGATCAGAAACATCTGATGTGGAAATCAAAGCTAACACTAATTTAACTGTATAATTATAAAATAACATAAGCTGGGAGTACCTCCACGCGGTGAAGGCGGTCATTGAAAATTTGACTCTACTGGACAAAACTCCCATTTATTTTTTTATTTTATCGAATAAATATGCCTTCGGGCTTATGTTATTTGAGTGTTTAATTTCCTTTTCCACTTTTCTTCGTGACACGGTAGCCTACCCGGTGACGCAGGGGAACAGTCACTTAGATTTTAATTGATCAGGTATCTTCGCAATAAAACTATAACCATGCCTAGAAAGAGGTCAAATCTTTCCCAATGTTTCAAAGGAGCTAAAAGATTGAGGATCATAAGATCCCAAGAATCTACCGAAGAACGTCAGGAGAGACTTGATGCTGTTCGGAACATCAGGCTGCAACTCGCTCCGTGGAAACCTCTTCGGATCGCGAAGCACGCCTGCGTTCTCAGGGTATTTACGCATCTACTGTGAAGAATATGATGTGCGACTGACCGCTGATCGTGAACGTCATGCATTGTCTCGCGAGTCGGAGACGTTCACGGAAAGAAAATTACGCTTGAGTTCTCAGCGTGTATACACATCGACTTCGAGGTATCTAGAGACGAGTGCGGAACGTGATGCACGACTGACCGCTGATCGTGCAAGTCCATGCATTGTCTCGCGAATCGGAGACGTTCAAGGATAGAAAATTACGCTTGAGTTCCAAGCGTATCTACGCGTCGACTTCTAGGTCTCTAGAGACAAGTGGGGAACGTGATGCGCGACTGACCGCTGATCGTGAGCGTCACGCATTGTCTCGCGAGTCGGAGACGTTCACGGATAGAGAATTGCTCTTGAGTTCCAAGCGTATCTACGCATCGACTTCTGACTTACAAAAATGAAAGATATGGAACGTCTCGAATCGTCTCGCGCATCCCGTTGCTTTCCCGTCCCCGGGCTCTTAGAATTCGACATCAGACGTTTCAGATCTTCGATTTTGACGACCCCGTTATCGCTGGCATAAGCAACAGGATCCGCGTACGAAGTCGCGGGCAGAAGCTAGTAATTAATATAAGTCTGAAATCGCCAACCCGTCTTGAGCAAGCGTGGTGATCAATGCTCGTGCCTTCTCTGTATGAGAAGAGGCCTTTGCCCAGCAGTGGGACAGTAACAGGCTGGTATTATTATTATTATAAGGTCGATGTTTTCTATCTGAATATTCTGGGAAGCAACACCGAAACAAAGTCAGAGGTCACAGACATAATCTTGGTCAATTCAAATGAAGACCGATGCAGATTAGCGGCTCAGATGGTCGTTGCAGTAAAGAGCCACACAGATTTGAGTGGTCCTGTACAGTCACGAGCACCAATATGTATACACTTTCCTAAATTCAAAAGCAATTTTCGCGAGAAATTACGATTGTAACTTGGAGATAGGATCTTTGTCATAAAAATATGAGTTCCAGAATACTATGTCCGTAACGACATGACATTTTAATCAGAACAGTAGGAGAGAAACATTTTTAAAAGTTGTTAAGTGTTTACATATTGGTGCTCGTGACTGTACAGTCCGTGCACGCATTTGTTAAAATCGTGTAGCTTAACAACGATACGACGAACAATACCAAAAAAAGCACATTTGGGTAGGCCGCATAAAGTTCTCAGGAAGGTAATATAATAACATCGTGACTTCTTGCATAACATGTGATGTTTGGGTTTGGGACGTGACGCTTCTGATGGCTCGATTGTTTTTCTGGCTAGTTATTCGGGATAACCAACAAAATCTTTGACTGTAGCTTACTCAGAATAAGTGTAGTATAATCAGCGTCTAACTTTCACACTGCTTGACACAGGCCTGCAATCTGTGAAAGAGAGTGCGCTATAATCCACCACGCGGGCCCAATACGGGTTGGTAGATTATAACATCAATTCCTTAGCCAAAATCGTTTCGCAAATCGAAAAAAAAACTACGAATCGTAACTGCCCAAGTTCACCTCAAGTTGCAATAAATTGTATAAAGGCAATATCGCAATGAATAGTCTCTCAATCTGTGGCCGTTCGCCGGCTATTCCCGAAGCCCGGTATAGCCCGTCTCCCTGTATAGCCTGTGGCCCGTGGCCCGCAGTACGATACCGCACAATATTAGCTGCCAGAGCCAGTCGCGTGTGTCCGACACTTTTAAACTGTTTGTGTCGCCAACTCGATACACTCCATCGAGAGCGATTGAGTTGAGGGTACACTTGGAACAGAAATCATGCGAGTAGAATAATTTTCTAGTTAGATCTAAACTTAAAATCGACATGTTAATTTAACATTTATGAAGTTTGGCGTTTCCTAAACTCGGACTTGTTTTGCGCCGTCTTTCGTCTCAATCCTTCCCACCCTCTGACTCATCGTGCACAAAAACCCAGTTTGTAGTTTTGGTAGATGATACATAATGTTTATTCCTTTTTGCTAGCCTACATGGTGTCCCACTGCTGGGAAAAGGCCTCCCCTTTCTCCTTCCATACCTCTCTATCTTGTGCGATCTCCGGCCATGTTAGCCCAGCAAACATGATCAGATCGTCACGCCACCTATGCCGCGGTCGACCTCGACCTTGTTTATTTCTTTAAATTGGTTAAAAAAACACTTGAAAACTAGATGGAAGTCTGTGTTTCCTATGTAACTAATCTGGGTAGAAACACCGAAACAACTCTGTGACGTCATACAGTCCCTTTTAAACGTCAGACACAATCTTAGTCGGGACATACTATGAGGATCATGCAGATTAGTTCCTAAGACGAGGAAAAAAATCACACAGATTTGAAAACCAGAGAAGTGATAATGGAGATTTTAATATGAAAATTCTTAATATCATAATTTTCATTCAGTAAAACAAGGTGACTCATACTTTCCACCTTTCATAAAAGCTTTTTAACTCGTTACCCCTCGGTGTGTCCCGGGCGCTCACGGTTCGCTGGTCTCATACAAACACAGCCGTCTTGTACCCCGTATGAACGTGCTAGGTTCAAACTCATGTGTTTTAGTGCACAATGCTATTAGTTGATGACCCTTTAGCACCTTTACATGACCTTGGTCGGCTGTGATTTGTAGTGAATCTTTTATTTGTTCTGGCGCGACAACGCGTCATCATAGTAAAGGAGCTTATTCAACGCGTCATCATAGTAAAGGAGCTTATTCAAGGAAATTACTGTGATGTTTTTCTTTTCGTTATTTGTTTGTTACTGCACTTGGCTAAATGAATTATTTACATTGTGACACTTGTCTCTTCGGGAAATAGATTTCCCTTGGATGACGAGTAAAAGACACAAATACTTAAGTAAGTCGTTAAAAGGAAAGTATTGAAATAACTCTCGTCAGACCGTGCAGTCAGGTGCATCATAGTATTTTTTTCAGTAATCTACACCTTAAATATAACTAGCTTTCTATCACAAGCCTTTGCCGAAGTACATTAATAATGCTTTGCTTCTCAAAAATGACTATCATTAGGACTGAGTGAAGTACCTACACAATTACCTACGCCGTAGCTTCAGGAAGTTAGAAGACAATAAGGGACCTCGCCCACTACGTGGCCACGACTTGTCGCATGACCGTCCGCTGTCTTGAACAAAACTGGTCGGACTCCCAGGTCGTGCAACGAAACTTCCTTCCTTTCGACCAAAACTCACCTCTGCGGTCAAAAGTCGTGGTCGATGCCGCGTAGTATGCGAGATTCCTTATTTTTTTAATTTATTTTTTTAATAGCCTTAAATATCCCACTGCTGGGCAAAGGCCTCCCCCATATCCTTCCAGGTACTCTTCTCCTGCGCCACCTCGAACCAGCCTTCGTGATGCGCGTCTAGGTCATCTCGCCACCTCTTTCTAGGCGGGCCTTGGCGGCGCCGTCCATCGTCAGGCATCCATCGTGTTGAAACCTTATGCCCAGCGGTCGTTATGAGATTCCTTATATCAAAATTAAAATAAAGCTCACAGATATCAATAAACATGTTTTTTCTCGCACAACTTAATTCAGAACATGGTTATTCATGCCTGAAGAAGCACTAGCACGAAACACCCCTACACAAGTCGCAACTCGCGTTCACACGGCCCACTGAACCCAATCACAGCGAGAGCTACTCGACTCGTGTGTACAGCTCTTTATTAGACTAAATCAGATATCATGGTTATTGGATCGTTCAATATCCTGCGTTTATTACTTTTGCGAAGAGTAAGTAAAATGAACTAGTAAGAGTAAGTTGAGTTTGTTTACCTGAGGGCTTAGTGGAACTTTTTATACTTATTCGTTCGTCAATTTGTACTGATAATGAACTAGCGCTGTTTGGTGACAAACTTATTTCGTGGTCTAATTATAAATGCGAAAGTTTGTGAGGCTGGATGGATGTTAGTTACTCTTTCACGCGAAAACTACAGAACGGATTTGGATGAAATTTGGCACATTTATAGTTTATAACCTGAATTAATACTTATACTTTTTATCCCGGTATTATGATCACGGAAGAGATGCTGCGCCGACCCCAAATGAATTGTGTTAAGGACAAGAGAATGAGATGAGTTGAGTATAATCCCATGGAAATGTTACCGAACTCCACGCAGGCGAAGCCGCGGGCAACAGCTAGTATTTTTATAATAATTTCACGCGGACGAAGGGACAATATGAGTCTCTGAATAAACAAGAAACTTACGTAGTTTGGATAACATTGTTTCGAAAGAATAAATTGTGCAAATTAAATTATTCAGCGAAACTTCAGAGACGACACGAAAGACTCCACAGGCAAATAAAAAAATGTTTTATTATGTTTAGATAGCATCTGCATGACTAACGAATAGACAGACAGACGAGCGTGTGAGAAAGATGAGTGTCATAAAAGTGTTAGATTGAACGATTACGAGATGGCAGTAATGAATAATAAGTAATAGCATACCGCAGTCACCGATCCAATATGCAGTGATTGGATATGTGCAATTAGACGTGTCCAACAATGCACTTTTACATGATTGTAATGGTAGAAATATTCAGGAAAGTGACTTTAACCCTTTACTTCACAACGTCAGCTATACTTAACATTCACAATTCAAAAAATCCACGGAGAATATTATCGGTTTATTTAACGATTTTATACTTTTAGTAAGTGAAGGATATCCCTATGCATCCATAGCAAAATATAAGATATCAATATAATGTCAATTTTGATAGTATTGTCCAAAATGGCGTTCCGACCACGAACTGCGCCCGCGCAAAAGGTAAGAAATATTTACTTTTTTAATCAAGGTTCCTATTTCATGTAAAATAACATATTATTTATGTTTTTATGATTGCATTCTATGACTTGTCAATAGCTTTGTTACAAATAATGCAAGTGAGTGTGCTCTATAACTTGTTGAAGTTGAATGTTAGCTATAGTTAACATTGCGAATATGACGGTGAGTTGAGAGTGTAAAAATATTATAAAAATAATAATATTATATATATATTATTAAATATATTTAATAATATATATATAATATTATATTATTAAATATTATATTGATATTCAGAATTATGATTTACTCCGAACTGCTCTCGAAACAGCGAACGCCTAGTCGTACGAGTACATCCTTCGAAAATGTTCAAAAGGCTAAATTTGAAAAAATTCAAAAGCCCGCTGGGCCAAGGCCTACTGACGCTATCCGCCGTGACAATATTGGTCATACATATGACTACACAACTGCTCCGGGTAGGTGTAAGTCTTGTAAGAAAGGGATGACCAATGTAATTTGTGTAAAATGTAATTTAAGATTATGCTAATGTTAATCGTAATTGTTTTAAACAATTCCATGAACAGTAAACGTTTTAATATTTTATCTGTAATTTCTTTAAACATTTGCTTGCATTTTAATAAATATATATTATTATTAAACAGTATTAAGTTTTATTTTTAATTAACTGCACATTTCGCAATGTTAAAAATACATAACATGTATCTTTTAAACTTGAACATTGCCTATTTCGCAATGTTACGTATTTTTAACATACCATTCCTAAAAATCTGTTTATTACAGATTTTTCTATCTATTTTTTTTAGGTATATAGTTTTATTATTAGTCAGAATTACTAAAAAAAAAAAAAAATTTTTTTTTTTTTTTTTAGTAACTTTTTCTGCGAACTAAAGGGTTAAAGAGTTATAAATAAATAAAACACATCTGTGAGGTCACACCATATGACTCTTCTGCGAAATCAAACGCATTACTCGAATGATTGGTTCACTCAAATATATTAGGTATGTTCGTTTTTGATTAATTCCACGTGAACTTTTTATTTGAGTGAAAGACAAAAGAAAACAGAAAGTAAATCGTTTCGGCACTAGTACCACAATATGAAGGAAAAATACGCATTCTGCGCAGCTACTTACTGTCTGATTCTACAGTCTGCCCCGATGTACCTAAGTGGTCTAATATTTCGGAAATCATCCATACATTTTATTACCAAAATTGCATTCCATCATTACGTACACAGCGGAACTTCCCCGAAATTCTCCGAAGCTAAGTTTTCGGCTCATGCCACAAGTTAGGCTAAGTTGCGCGCTACATTAGCCGCCAACACCTGTCGCTTGATAAATTGCTCGGTTTAACTTACACCTAACTTGACGCAACTTATGCTGTTAGCATGCAACTTAATATTTAGTGCATATTTCGCATGCTTGCTGGAGGTAATTATGAATTTAATTATTTAATGAGAAGCGCTAGAGTAGCCGGAGAAATTATGAAGTTCTTAGTTTTTAACATACAAATTGCAAAAATACGTAGGAAGTTTTGAATATCGTGGGCATCCCATATTTGCTCTTCTTTCTGAAAATACAGTAAAACTTCAATTTTCAGAACTGTTTCAAGATTTAAATATTTTCTTTAAATTACTAAATGATAAATATGTTTAAATGAGTTTAGGTATGACTTAACAAATTACGTTGCAAAAGTAAGTATGAATCCACCGTTAAGAATTATTTAAGATTTAATCAATGTTTTAAAATTGATGCTGTATTTCAACCGTGCAATAGCGTCTTTTCATCGCTTTTGTAGCAACTATAGTATACACATCATAGTCTGCTAAAACTTACTCATGTTTTATATATAATTTTTATGTGAAACAATTTTATTACTTATGATTTCTTGTCATCAAATGCTTTTTATTATTTTGGTTTTTTTTTTGTTTTTTTTTTTTAATAATATATATTTTTTCTAATTTCTGTGTTACTAACACCCAGCTTTATGTGCATGCTGTGGTCTCCCGTAATTTAAGGAACACACTTAAAAGAACCTTTGTATAACTGTGACTTATATTTTATCTGTGTTTCTTTTGTTGGAGATCCAAATAAATAAATAAATTAGTGAACAAAGGTCATCAGACTAAAAATTAAGAAACAAATTACCAAATCATGTACAACACAACCCACGTCAAAACTTACAACAAAATGATTAATTCCGCAATACATTATCTCAACTTAACCTACCTACCGATGACTTGCGTCCAACATTCTCGTCAAACCCCCGACAACGTTGAATAATACAAGTTATTAATCATAACTTTGGCGCACATTTACACGACGTAATTATTTCGCACCTAACTTAGGTACCTTAGCCCGAATTAATTAAAAAAGTTCTTAAATATACACGCCCCCTGCCCCCCGCCCCCTGTCACATCATGTTTAAGGGATTATGAAGGATTTTTCTGATGTTACCAAAGTTTAATTTGAAACAAGTTAACAGGGCTTAGCGGGTTTTTTGGTGGTATAATTGAGTTTTTTGAGTTTTCATTTTCTGTCTCTTTTTTGGGTCTCAGTTGTCATGTTACGATTAATTGTGTTGGTGAACATTAATTTTATTGCTACAGAATAAAAATCTTCTCGCTGCGAATTCTCAATTTATTTTTCATGATTTTAATTATCATCATCATCATTTACCTGCCCTTATTCCAATTAATTTGGGGTCGGCGCAACATGCCTTTCATACTTCTCTATTATGATTTTTTTATATATTAATAGTGTTCAATAGTGGTAACTATTATACACGAGCTTTAAATAAATTATTATTAAAGGGGGACTAATATGATATACAGGCTGTTATAGACATCAGTGTGCACATAATTACCATAATTTCTTTAATAACACACGAAATGTGTCTATGCTGGAATAATTTTGACTGAATAATGTGCTCAATTCATGGTTTGCACAGTTTGCACACCGATGATCTTTACACAGTGTGTCAAAATTGAAAGGACAATTATTAAGTTCTATAGTTTTTACAATGATTTAAAAAAAACAACAGGTTATCTTATTTTGTAGTTAACCCGCAGATAACTGAATATTTTTAAGAAAACTTGCAGAATATTTTTCTTCTAACCACTTTCAACAACAAAACGGAAGCCAACAAGTCTATCCACAATCAAATCTAGGAAAACAAAAGAAATCTAGACAGAAGTTTCTCGAGACCAGCTTGAACATGAAGTTGTTCTAAGTTGGGTTCACAAGAGTAGGGTAACCATTTCGAAAGACCACATCCACATGCACATTTTCTTTTCACAAATATCCTTTCCATGATTTTTAAGCAAAGTCTAGACTAAAAGCAAGACTTTTTTCTTTTCTTTACTAGACTTTTTAACAACCGACACGCGAGGGCTCTAAATGGTTTACAACTTGACAAACATTGAGTTTTTTTTTATTAAATATTAATGTGTGTACTTTTTTTATCTACATGTGTAATGCCTTTCGGAATAAATTAATACTCTAAATATTTCTGACAACCGCAACAAAATCTATTGTAGAAGAAAGAAATAAGCGCCAGCGAACACACAAACAAATACTCTGTTAATTGTGTACCTAAATCTAGACAGGCATTATCATTTTCTTGATTTTTTTCTATAAGGGTGAGAAGTCCAGACTGTGGAATAACACCAGACTTGTATAAATATAAAATAATTATAAAAAAAAATTGTTTCGTAACAATAAGATGTAACACTGGATCCTGCACTAAGATACCCTGTGTCGAAGGATCCAGTCTCTTTGGACAAATATGGTTGACTGTTAAAAGATATCAAAAACGTGTCCGTACGAATCCGTACGGATGGTGAACCCTACGTCCAAGTTGGTACGACAACAGGTGTGCAACGTGGCTCATTTAACTTCAGACATTTTTATAGCTCTCTAGTTTTAAACTTTAGCTTAACAGAGGAGAAAAGATCTATATTTATTGCCTCTGCTGATTAAAAGTACTTTGTAAGTGTTATTTATTGGCTGTAATTAGACACTTGCTTTAGTTTGTTTTGTGCGAGTTGCGGATGTAGTTTCAATTATGCACTAGTAAAGAAATGATTGTAGCTTTTGATATGGTTGTCTTAGTATGAAATGAAGTCGTACTTATATCTGTAAGGTCTTGGACAGATTTAGAAGTAATGTTTTTGGTCATTATTTTAAAACTAGACGGCGCCAGTGGCGAAGAGCAAAAGATAATCTTACGAATTAAATGGGGAAAAGTTTTGTGCGTACCTAAAGGGTGTAAATAGAAGCCGAAAGGCATTTGTTCTCCCCGTTGTTGCGATCTTTTTTTTACCATACCTGGGAACCTTCTAGTTACGGAGTTATTGAGGGTCAAAGTTCTAACTTTTTCACAAGTTTTTTTTCAAATACAATTTTTTAAGGTTATAACTTTACTTTAAATACCTCCATGACCCGTTTACTATTCAATGCATCCATAAGCACAATGTTTTGAATGCGTTACATTGATTTTTACCGTAAAAGGTTATTTTCCACCCCAAAAAAAAAATCTTTCCCAGCAATAATTGTTGTGTAGGGTTACTTAGTTTGATGTACAGAATGCTTGGTTAACGGCTTCGTGAAGGGTCTGCTTACACCCCGTATGTGCCCTTCTTTCTCAAGTCCATAAAACTCTTTACAAATATCAACAGCGGAAATATCAAATCAAATATTTTAATAAACATTTGACTTAAATGTCACAAATCAAATGAAATGCCATCGGATTCGAAAATGTTAACTCACGAAACGACCGTCGCGTCGACAATTTCCTTAATAAGCTGGATATTAATGATACAGGTGGATACAGGACATTTGACACAATGAAAAGGCAATAAAATATGCAAATAATGTAATAATCACAAACAGCAGCTATGGATATCGTGATACATTATAAGTTGCTCCCCCAATGGGGTGTGCCCACAAATCATGGGTTTATAAAATTTACGCGGTGAGCCGCGAGCCCCAAACGCATTTGATGCCGCGTTTACATTGGTCGAGCTAGTTGTCTAGCACAAGTACTACTGTCCTAGCGCATATCCAAATTACGTCTAATGTAGTTTGAGTAACCAGCCGGTAACTTAGCTAAAACTATTATTGCATTGCTCGTGCGTGAAGACAGTAATAGAGGATATTTTCATTGCGTAAATCATAGGACATGTATTGGTTCGAAAAGTAATAAAGAGTTACTCAATAAGTGCATCTATGACTGGCATTGGCTGAATGTCTAGTAGGTAATATGTAGTTACGGTTGTATTGCATTTTACCTAGATGCCTTACACCTATGGGCCAATAGCGATGAAAGGTGTAGGTTGTCGTTAGGCGATAATAAAAAAATAAAATAAAAAAAAACAATATTAAAAATTAAGTTATGTTACAACACTTTTTTTATGAGCCTGTACTTTCCCAATGCTGGGCTAAGGCCTCAACCTTCCTTTTCTTCCGTTATGAAAATATTAAGCATTATTCTTCTCTCACTAGCCCAAAATCCATAATTCAGAAGAACAATTATTACGTACACTACCAATTTAAGAGAGAACTTTAATAGACTACTGACCCAATGTAAACGCACCCTAACAATAGATATTTCAATATAGGGGGAGGGTGTATTATTGCATTCACTTAATATGATTACATTGTGCAATGGTTTCGTATTGAGGTGGAAATTATTACTAAAATTGTATAATTTTTAAGGAAGACAAATGATGGCTTATGTTTAAAATAATGGGTGATAAATTATATTTTGTTTCAAGCAATTAAATACACAATACAATTAAAGAATACGTTTCCTTCTCGATTAAATAATTGACAACTAGTCTTACCAAAATAATTTCATGTTCCCCAGTAAACTAGGTTGAGAAGGTCAGATAGGCAGTCGAACTCCTTGTAATATACTAGTATTCAGCAGCCTCCAGTAAGACTTAGAGCGGCCCCACCATAGTTGAGAAAGGGTAGACACATGGACGTATACCCAACTCGTCACTGTTCCGATTGGTCACCAAATTGTTTTCCATACAAAAAGTCCCGATTCGTCATTATAAGAAAACAAATGATTTTTTATTTAATTGGGTTGTATATGTCACCGTTAAATTATAAAAACCGTTAGATTATAATCTATCTCGTGAGATTGTAATCTGTCGAAAGATTGTAAACCGTAGCATACTGCTTACAATTTAACGCATTACTTTTCGGTAGATTATAATCTATCGAAGTGAAACCGTCAAATTGTGAAAATATGAGCTTTCGAGAAAAACCGTGAAGCCATGAGTGGCAAGGACGAAGCACTGCTTGACCCGCCATACATTCTTGGCCAGTAAACTAGATATTATACTTTTAACTTCTGCTCATGCAGGGCCACGAACTCCAATACTCCCTTCACAAACACACATCATCAAAAAAGCTGCGTGTTATAATAAAAGCAGCAGTGTACACCTGTTGGCGATACTGGCGCGCTATAACTCCCCGCGCACACCGCCACGCAAAACTTAATGCAGATTTATGGGGAACGAAGTTTTTTACAAGGATTCCGGTTTACTAGATGTGGTGGTTGGTAATGGACGTAGTGCTGGGGAGACTACGAAACCAGAATGAAGATGAAGGCAATGACGAAAATAAATGTACAGGAATTGGTGATACAAATAACTAACCATGTTCAACCGCAACGAAATACGTTCATCGATGTCTCAGACGAACACACACCGAAATGTCTGTCTGAGTTCAAATAATTCCGTCTTTGTGCTTTGGAGATTCATTAATAATTATTATTCATTTTTAATTCATTCACTTGACATAAAAAAAAGTATTTTGCTTTCTGAATGATTGTAATTAAAAGATGCTATTTGACATTGTAATATGATTATTGTTAGCTTTTAAGCGTTTTGGTAAAAAAACTGTTAGCTTAGAATTTATTTCTGAATAAGTAAATATATTTTTTTTTTTATCTAAAATCATTAACTAACAGTTTCTGTATATCAAAATAAAAATCTCTCTCCCAAAAAAAGTGTCAGACAGTCGACCTGTCAGAAACAGTAGCAGATCCAGTTACCCCAACATCCACGGTGCTATGGCACGGCGGGATGGTGTCGTGTTCCACCACGTAATGGCTTTTGAATGCCGCCATGCCCGGCCACTGTTGCTTTTGTTTATACCAACTTTTTACCCACTATAATGCGCTATATTTTATTTCATGTATGCAGCGCACCGTATGCTTCATGTTTGTGCTGTGAGCAGGACGTACTATTATGTGGACTCGGCTCGTGTTTTTCAATTTTCTGTCCATGAGTTTTCCACGAACACATATGAGAACGAAACGAGCACCAATCACCGATAAAATGGCCTTCTGTGGTATGGACACGTCATGAGACGGACTTTCATCATCATCTTCCTGCCCTTGTCCCATTCTGCTTGAGGTCGGCGCAACACGCTTTCTTCTTCCATTTTCCCCTGTCAGACGTCACGTCATCATTTACTCCGTTCTCTTTCATATCATTGCTCACACAAAATAGTAGTGTATGAAATATTATCCTTACTAATATTATAAATGCGAAAATAAGTTTGTTTGTTTGTTTCCTTTTCTCGCTTAAACCACTGAACGGATCATCCTGATATTTTGTTAATACTTTATCAGGTGTACAGAAACGGACATAGGATACCTTTCATCCCGAAAAAAAGTACTGTTCCCGATGAAAACAACAATAACGTTCTTATGTTAATAGATGGCGCCACGTGTCTTTCGAATCATGATTGAATTATATTATTACAAGCAGAGTACAACCCGAATTGATTGTCAAATTCCAAGTTAGCGCGAGCGAAGCCGCGGGCAAAAACTAGTTTAAATATTATACATTATTATTGTGGTAAAATTGCTTTGCGTCTACCCGAACTAAAACGGTAGAGGGCGCCCGTTGTTGCTTAAATTAAGCAAGAAACCTCAAGATAGACCAATTGCTAAACAGCTCTGGCACAGAAACACGAAAAGGAAGATGAAGTTCTTATTTGCCTAATACATTTTTTCTTAATTCAAACTTTAAGGTCGTTAAGAAATTTAAATGAATATCTTGTAAAATCTTACGTCAAGTTATTTAATTGGGTAAAATGTATACCACTCGACCAGCAACGTGGTCGATGTGAGATACGACAGTAGCCTTTCAGACGCCCCCTGTGTTAAATGAACATTCGTGTCAAATGCATCGACTACAGTCAAATGCTACCTTCAATATGCATTTTCCGATATAATCAGTGTTTATACACCTTAGCCCACTAATTGTACGGTGAACGCGCTGCAGTCACGTGATCGTCATTACTCGATATCTTCACGAATCGATAACTGTTTAGGCAATACGGAATTAATGCGTTGGAAATGTTTTAGTCGACAATTTGCCTATGTAAGTTAATTTCCAACTGCTGTATTTATGTACTTATGATGAGGAGGGCGAATGGCATGTGACTAAAAGAGTGATGAATATAAAAGTTGATGGATTGAGAGGGAGAGGAAGACCAAAGAAACTATGGATGGATTGCGTGAGGAATGATATAAAAGATAAAGGAGTAAATGATTGCTTGACGGTTGACAGAGGAGAATGGAAGAAAAAAACGTGTTGCGCCGACCCCAAGTAACATGGGACAAGGGCAGGGAGAACAGTAATTGTATTGTAGGGGTTATTCAAGAAAGTTTTTAATAACAGTCTTACACAACTTGCAACACAAATCAAATGAGTTCAGCTTTGAACGTATTTTAAATACCACTCTGTGTTAATTAACTCTAAAATATTGACCGAAACAGATGTTAACTTCGTTTTGCTTTATGCTACGTTTAATAATCTTCAAACGATTCACAGAAACAATGTAATGGCTTAAACATTTTTAGGACTTTAAGTGACCTAATAAGTCCGAACGGTGGCCCTTATTTAAACTATCTGAAATAAGCACCTAAATACAATATTGTTTTTGTGAAAACCTAGTATAGAGTACCTATAATACTAAGATCTGGAACAATAGTAAATGATACCTTTTTTAACCTTGAAAATATAAACCTCTTCTTTTCCAAAAAAAACCTTCCACACAAGCACGAGTTTTTCTTTCTTCTATATATTACGAAAAACCTCGCTACTCTTTAAAAACGTAAACAAAGAAAAAGCCAGCAAAATAATAATGCATCCCCATTTGTAACATTTAAGAAGCCGCCTAGCCGTAGCCGGGGCTGAGGCAACAATATTAACACTTTGCAGGTATTTCCGCAAGGCTTTTAACCTTTTTTCTGCGAAATGACTATAGAGTGTTTTTGCATTGTATTATAGGTGTGAGGCATAAGCGATGCGGGGGAATTATATTTTGTGTAACATCCATTTAAAGAGTGAATACGAGACAGCGGGGTTTAGCGTAACATGCTTTCAACGATTTCTTGCGACTATTTCAATGGTATAAAGAGAATTCCTTTAAAAATCCCTTGGATTATTACTAAAACTGAGGTACTAGCCTAACGTAGATCTTGACTTCAACGCAATTCTTTCGCAAATGACAATGATTTAAGTTCGTAATCACAGGAATCTCCGTCGTTTCTGTGATGGTGTCCTAATTTGCAAAGTAGTAGTTGAACGTAATTATATGCTCAAAGCGCTGACAGAATAAGATACATTTTATTTTTGAAAAGAAATCTAATGAAATAGTTTAAGATTGTACAAAGTGAATAGCACTTTTTTAAGCATTCGGAGTCAGGAAAAACAAATGAAAATCAACGCTCAAACACACAAAAAGGGGGAACTGTGTTGCGAAGGTCAGATAGCCATGCAGAATACTGCTATTTACTTGCATCCGGTTAGACTGAAAGCTAACCCCAACATATTGGGAAAAGGCTAGGCGAGATGATGATGAATCAACGTTCAGGTAAACTTCCTTGTGTTACAATTTCACAGTCAAAAACGCTACATCTTACAACTTGGGACCTCCAGTTAATTTTGTGGGCGAATCGCCGTGTAAATCTAGTTATCCGGTCCCCGTGGGCCGAGTTGCTGTTTTTTATATTAATTAATGTATTTTATTATTTCATTAACCCCTTTCCTTATTTGTTTGGGGTTTAACAAACGCTTCCTGTGGAACTTAAGTGTTTTTGTCAGAAGTCGACGAACTGACTAATGCGGAGTAATGCGATTATGGTTTCGTGTTATGCTCTCTCAGTAATTTATTGTGTTTACGATTTTTTGTGGGTAATGTGGTTTTTTAAATAGCTTTATGTTCCTTTTAAAAGCTGAGGAAAATAAATAAATAGTTACCGTCCGGGAAATTAATTGTTATGAAAATTATAGCTATTTCATAGAGCTGTCAAAGGTAGTGATTTTAAATATTTTATGGTTAAAAAATTGGTAATCAAATTGCTTTACAATTAGTTTCCCCGACCTTACTTTATTGAAACGCTAATAATCCTATTAATTGACTACCTACATATTAAATCGTTTATTCGTTTTTCTTACATACTACTTAATTACATTTTTAAATATTTTTATCAACAAAAATTATATAAAAACATTTAAAAATATAAAAAAAATAGTAGCCCACCGGTATCGGAAACAAGGTCAACATATTTATTCTTATTACTTGATACAGATGACAATCCATTCTAGATTCATGATTCAATCTTAAATCTTCTAAGGATCAAATTACCCACCTCCATCGGCATGACATCTATTTCTGATAAATGGCAACCAGTGCATAAAATAACCAATACTTAACATAGTAAAATAACAATAATATGGTGTGGTGTTGTAACAGTTTCACTTTGAGTCACACCAAGGTGAAATTTTAACGAATATGGTTTTCCGTGACTATCGAACGATTATAATGCATTATAACAGTTGCGATTTATGAAAACATGTGAAACTGTATGCAAATTATATTATCAGCATGTAGCTGTCATATTGCACGACAAGTTACGGCGGGACTGTGACTGCGGGGATATTTTTCCCACAGTACGAGATATTTAGTTTGCCTCAGCTATCTTTTTAAGGGTTTCGGACAATTTTGCTTAGTCCGAGTGCCCACCGAAATCGCAAAGCGGTTGTTCCACTCTTCTTCGGTTGTTCGATTCGGCATTGCCATCCAACGAGGCAATGCTGCCAGCCTTCTGGGCACTTTTTCTGTTGACAGCGATGTGGACGAATTTTTTGTCGCCCTGTAACCGTTTTGATAGGTACTTGTACACTAATATAGATTTATATTTTGTAAATAATGTTACTATTTAGCTTACTGAAACGCAGTCTACGCTCTAGGACTCGGTTTTAGATGGCTAGGATAGACTGGATGCAGAAGGCCGAGGCAGGGTTTTTTGTGGCGAGGGGCCTATGAGCTTGGGTTCAGCAATGGACCCCGACAGGCTGATTTGAGTGTCCGTGCTGATACGAAAAAAGCATATTATACAGAGTAAGAACGAGAATTAATTTATCACGCTTGCAATTGCAAACTGCGTGTTACCGATTTCTAATGTAACAACCATAAGTCAGTGTATCTATCTATATATATAAAAGGAGAACTGACTGACTGACATATCAACGTACAGCCGAAACTACTGGGGCTAGGAATGTGAAATTTTATACACGGCTTCCTATTATAATGTAGGGGAGCACTAAGAAGGGGTTTTTGGAAATTTAACCTTTAAGGGGGTGAAAAGGGGGAATTTTGTTTGTATGGAAAATCTTCCACGCGGACGAAGTCGCGGGCAAAGTGCTAGTGTAAATATAAAACAATAAATAACATTTCAGCGCACAATGTGGTGACTCAGAATTTCATTGCATATTTTAGTAGTATCGATATGTGGTGATAATATTTGAGTTTTTATTTAGAGCGAGTCGACTTTTTTTTTTTTTTGAGAAAAACATTTTTTAAAGGATATTTAAAAAAAAAGATTTTCTTATTTGTTACTCCTTTCTAAGCTAAGTAGTTTCTTTTTCTTAAGGTTTAAATTTTTTGAGTTTATCTTTTTACTCGCTTTTTATGAAACCAACGTTAAAATTGGCATATTATTATGTATCTACGTCTTTTTCCCTACTCCCTTTAAAATATGCTGGTATGAACGTGAACCTCGGTATCTTAATTTTAGGTACATATACGTATGTTCAGCAGCGGTTTTCAAGTGCTGCAAAGTTCAAGCCTGAACTAAGTAAATTATATTTCACAAATTGCGTTCACACTCCTAATTAAATTAAGTTCTAATACATTTAGTAATCGCTTACTGGCAGCGTGTAACCCATTCTACTCAATTAGTCGTTACAATTAGACCCATGTGGCGACAAGGCAGTGGGTAGGGCTACCATACATGTTCCCACTGTTGGGACGCATGTCTCGTCTCTATGAGAGAGAGTGGGCCGTAATCCACCACCAGTGCCAGGGCTCAGAGAGAGGTGGTGGTTATTAACTTATTACATCTCTGAATTTTCTGCTGTAGGATATGTAGGTTTCCTCACGATGTTTTTTCGTTCGCCATTTTGACACCAGTGATGTTGATGAATTAAGTTACACAAAGTAAAGTGTCTGGTTTCGACCTACGATTTACAATTCGTAAGCAAAAACCGGACATTTTATATTTTTATTAATTAGTTTTCAGAAAGTTTTTGTACTTTAAAAAAAACTCCCTTCAGTCCGGACAAAGTCTGGGCGGAGGGCCAAAAAGCCGAACGATATGATGTAGAGGGATGGTAACCCTAACACGGGTATGTTTAATTAATTTAATTATTGCTTCATAATGGACTCTACCAGCTTCATAGGCAACCCCTATTACTTCGTGAGATATCATAATTGCATCCATAAGGGGAACTGCTCTTCCCCACATTTTAATGTCTTCACCTGCCCTCTGTATTAGACCGATGGGAATTGACAAAGTTTTAGACCCGGCACCAACTCTATGGATCTATCTAATGTTTTAGACGTGTTTTTGCTTGTCAGTTGACATCAAAGAGATTTAAAACATATAGAGAGGACATTGGGAATATTGTCATACAATAATTTTCATCCTGAATATTTTCGATTTTGACACACGAATGCTACCTGACAAGCATGCGTATGACACAGATGACACTAGACAGAACGAATTGTTACTAAGTAGTAACAAGTTTTGGATTACGATTTTCTTCGTCATGACCCGTCTATAGCTCAGAAATATTTGAGTGTCTTTGTGTCATATGAATACGACCTGACAAGGCGACGTATCGCACTAGACTGATCGACTTGTTACTAATTTGTAACAGGTTTTGGAATTGTCAGTTTCTTGGTCTTGTCCCGTCTATAGCTAGTTATATTTGAATGTCTTTGGTTGACATAGTCAAGTTTACAACGAAAAGAATATCATGGGTTTGATGAGATGAGCCGAGTTGCGACCACCCACACCAGTGACCAATGATGTGGGAGGTCGTGGAGGTGTTTAAAGTAAAAATCTTACATTTAAAACATGTATTTAAAAAAAACTTGTCAAAAAGTTGGACTGACGCCGCAATTAACGTAGCCACACATTGGGCCCAAGAAAAAACAAATCGTACCATAGATACGAAAGAAGATGTTAAGCTTTGTGTGTGTCTGATACACCATGTATAGGCATAGTCTAGATACGACTATGCCTATACATGGTGTCTTTAAAAAACCAAATAAAAGTAATTTATATAATAATTTATTTAATTTGTATTTGTAAATTTCCTGCAGAAAAACAGTATTAACAATACTGTTTGTTCTAGAAGCGATATTAAACCCAGTTCCGGAAGCCAATTTCATATGGAAAGTGTGTGATCCGCGATCGTAAGTAGTAGTTTCACAGTTTCTCACACTCACAATATGCGTGTACTTTCTAGTCAATATGTTCTCTAGATCATTGGTTATGCTCATTTGCATCTAATAGATTAATAACTGATAGTCGTGTGGAATTGTGGACGTGTCGTGCGTGGCTAATGGTAGATGGTTAAGTAAACATGTAAATTGGTTGGTATGATAAATCTTCATTTCTTCATTCTTCTTCTTAACTGCCTCGTTGGTCTAGTGGTCGTAAGCACGAATGCTGAGCTTGAGATCCTGGGTTCGATTCCCCAGTCGGGCAAAGTGATATTGGATATTTCCGTTAGGAATTTCTCAGTAGCATTCACGGAGTCTGGATTTGTGCTCGGTTCATGGCAATAGGCTCGCCTCCTATAACATGGGACTTCAATATAACTGGCGAAATGTGGGTGGTGTATTAGGAAGGTACACCTCTGCCTAACCCTTCGGGGATTATAGGCATGTTGTTATGTTATATTATGATAAATCTTCTAGACCGTGTATAAAACTGCTGGTAACACTCTTACATTGGCAATGCCTGTCATGTTGACAATGTATCAACATTATTTACGTTATTACCTATGTTGAACAGACGACTTTTTTAAAGCATGATTGTGATAAAAGTGTGTTACGCATGTGCGCTGTTGTTCTATAAATGGGTGATTGACGACTCACGGAGTCCAGTTACAGATGTAGATAGTCCAGTTACAGATAGTTTTGTACTGTGTGTGATCTAGGAAAGGATTTTGAAACTTCTCGTTTAAATGGGAACAAAGTAAACAACAACTAGAAAAAAGGCAATTTTTTTTTCGACTTCCTCTAATTAGTAATTATGTTTTTAGCATTTTATGCTCTACTCAGATGAGTACATCGTAAAATGCTCTACTAAAATAAAAAATAGATAAATAAAAAAAATATTTAAAATAGATAGATTTGCAAATAGATATCAAATCATTGTTTTCGTTTTGTTTTGTCATGTTTCGACATCCACATCCATCACTGTGAAAATCGTCGTTATTTTTAATTATTGTCTTCGATGGAAAATAAGGAATGAAAATTTGTCATTTTAGCCGATGGAAAATCAGCGTGTATAAAAATTATTGTAGTGTTTTTTCAACAACTTGAGAATTGTTCTATTTAATTCTTGAGAATTGAGTCCGTATCCCTGACTCATTCTTAAAACTTGCATATGCTGTATAACTAAACCTAATTTAATTACATTTATCTTAATACCCCACTCTCATTAAATTAATTACATCACATCCAATTATATTCAGAACAAAAGATTGATCGTCATATATCAGACAAATGGCACGTGTTGTTATTGCTTCAAACAATGAGTAATATCGCCCTGCCCTATCCCTATCTTGTACCTTGCTACCATGATGTCATTGTCTTGTCATTTGGACTTTAATGAAAGAAAGAAAGAAAATACATTTATTTGGCACATACAAGAAATAGTACATTTTGTATAAGTGGGGAAACTTTGTTATTGCATTCAAGCGGAATTAACACCCGAGCTGCAGGCGAAGGTGTTATGGAACCGAGAAATGCAGTTTAAAAAAAAACCGCCGGCTAAAGTCAACCCATTTGGACTAAGTATAAGTATAGTTAACTGTGGAAATTTTTATTTCCGCACGTGTGCGGAAAAATATTAAAAATCTACGCGTGTGAAATACATTGCATGTTGAACCTAATCGTAGTGCGATAAGAACCAGTTTTCGAGAAAGTGTATTGAAAATACATTTATTTCGTACTTTAGGAGGACTGCCGATTATCTAACCGGATGCAGCTGAATACCAGTATGAAGCCACTGCCTATCGGACCTGCACAACCCATCATCAGGCTTTGGATTAATGCCGATTGCTGTGATAAAGGTTCTTCGAGACAAGAGAATTCCTCTAGACAATTGGCTTCTTCAAAACGTTTCGTATTTTTAAAGGACTTTCCACGGGATTAACTTAATGGGTGTAAAAATACCCTTAACGAAGCCGAAAGACACTTGTTCTTCTCGTCATTGCGATATGTTTTTCGAAATAAAACATACCTGGGAACCTTCTAGTTACGGAGATATTGGGAGTCAAAGTTCCAACTTTTTAACAGGTTTTTTTTTAATACAAGTTTTTAATGATATAATTTTCCTTTTAATACCTCCTTGACCCGTACTATTCACTGCATCCATCGCGCATTTTTTTGAGTGCGGTACATTGAGTCCTACCCTAAAACGTGATTTTTGCGTAGACGCTTACTTAATTTGATGTATAGAATTCTTGGTTGGTGACTTCGTGAAGTCAATCAAGTTTTGATTTTTCCATAGACTGTCACTTTATTAGGCCATAAGGTTAATGAACTGGTTTCTTGGACATTGGGAGATGATCTTGCACAGCAACAGCACGGCTCGTCTAAGCCGCCATTCAGCATTGCTTTTCCGGTTTGAGGTTTGAGATAACTTTATTCTAGAGGAATACAAGATTCACTTACATGAGAATATTAAAACTATAACATAAGCCGATATTGTTGAGAGTTTTACAAAAACTAGACATTTGAACAATAATTATTTTGTGGGTAGATAAAATATATTTTTTATTATATAATAACACAAACAACTCAATGTTCGCTTGATACACGGGCTCAAAACATGGACAGAAAGGTAAACAAGTCTCCGATCAACACTGATAAACAATAGCTGGATGCGGCTTTAATCGCTAGTTTGATTAGTACATACATATACACGTATGTATGTCGGTGAGCTTTGCACTTAAAACTTCTTCATTCATACGGACCCAGTGATACGCTATGCCTCGGCATTTCCTAGAATTCAGAACTGCTTCAGGACAAGCTGCAACTGGCTATTGAACAGAGTCTTATCACGACTTATTGTCGAGCCTTCCCTTAAGTACAAATGCTGTAACCATTATAATAGTGTAATTCCAAATGATTTGAAAAGAGTAACCATGGAGTTTCTTGCCGGTTCTTCTCCATAGGAAACTACCAACCCGAACCGTACACCTTTTTGTCGACGTTTTATAAGTGCACATCTAGGTCTATGTGAAATAAAATATTTTTATTTTGATTTTAAGTCACTTTCTTGATGTTAACCGGCTTGACTTATCAAAACAGCAAAAAAATCGGAATCAAATGAAACTGTTCCCTTCACATAAAAGTTAACAAACCATCAGCTTAAAATCTGAACACACTTAAATATGACTCACCCTGAATGGCTCCCGCCCAGCACAGCCAGAAAAGCGCCCACTTGGCAGTGCGGAACCGCTGCAGCCACGAGGGGCGGAACATGCCCCAGCCGCACTTAAGTGACTGCTCCTCATCGTGGGCGGTTCTTTTCGGAGATGCTGGTGCTGCTTCTGTTGTGGCCTGGTGGAGGAACAGGAACGTTTAAGCGTTAAAAGGAGAACTGGGATTGCGAAAATAAATAAATATTTGTGATATCTGTCTCTTTTAATGATCGTCGAAAAGAATCCTTTACTTTTAATCCGTGATCCTATAAGCACCATAATCTTTAAAGAAATCCCACCAAATTATTCTATTTTGGAAATCCACAGAACTGACCCCAATGGAAAGTGTACGAGGTGGTAAGTTGCATGTTGCAGTTTGAGTGAATGTTTATTATATTATTCACAATTCGTTCTTATTATAGACCTAAGAATAGAAGATAACCTAAGAAAGGAGGTGGCTGATGAGATGACGATTAATAGAGAAGAACACATGCTGCGCCGACTCCTAATAAATTGGGATAAGGGCAAGAGAGTTATTAGTAGATAGAGCTATGGTAATGTTAAGTAGGTATTGAATTTAACTGGTTGGACCGAAGCGGCAGTATCAGTTATGCTAAACGATCATAGTTCAATTAAGACAATCACAAACCGGATCATTCGACGGACAAATAAAGATTTAATACCAACATTAAACTATACAGAATTCAAAACAGAAGTCTCAGATCTCGTGCACATAAATTATCCTGAATTTATGTATGTGCACGAGAATTGAGACGAAACAGTGGGTGTTTCCGACTTAAAGGATTCGGATCGTACCAAGAGTTATGTGCTTGTATTAATAAAAGTGATTTATTGAATGGCTCTTTAATAAGCCATAATTGAAAAAGATAAATAATGCAGCAATTGCCGTACCTACTTGTTTTATTTCCCATACGGTCAAGACAGATAGATTTTAAACTGAGCCTCTGCTGGTGTGTGCTGAGGCGGGAGGGATTTTTAATGATAATTGTAAATAACTTAAGTGGTTCAGGGTCATTAAACATGTATATAGATATTATTTCCATCTGTATGAAGGGTTTAAGAAGATTCTTAACGAAGCCGAAAGACACTTTGTCTCCTCGTCATTGCGATATTTTTTTTGTTCTAGACCATACCCCACCACCCCCCCACCCCCCACCTTCTAGTTACGGAGATATTGGAGGTCAAAGTACCAATATGTTCATAAGTTTTTTTTTAAACTAAGTACTAGTTTTTAAAGTACAATCTTTACTTTAAATACCTCCATGAGCCGTTTACTATTCAATGCATCCATCAGCACAATGTTTTGAGTGAGTTACATTGACTTTTAACGTAAAACGTTATTATTCATTCCCAAAAAAAATTCGTTTCCCACCAATAATTTTTACGTAGGGTTACTTTCTTTGAGGTACAGAATGTTTGGTTGACGGCTTCCTGAAGGGTCCGTTTACACCTTGTAGGTATGTAGATAATTATGTTACCTCTACCAAATGTCAAAGTTAACAAATTGGGCATTTACACATAAAAACTAAGCAATCGGACAGTCACTTTTGCAAGAATTAACAAAATGTCATGTTTTATTGCTAATTTCGCTTCTAATAAATTCTAGTAGGTCATAGAAGTTGCAGTAGTTCTAACTGGGGCAATACAGGGGCAATGGAAAATCGTTTCTATAAACATATGCATACGTCTCACGAACCTTTGACCTGGATGTCGTAATGCCGTGCTTTTTTATCGGAACTTACCTACCATTTTTTAAATTTTCATGTTTATATAGTGCTGCACAGGTTACCTAGATTGTAAATTATGTACACGGTCAAAATAATTATGTGGGTCAGCACATAATTTTTAAAATAACCGACGGTAAAATCTTTGCTGAGAAGAGCAAAGATTTTTCGAGGAGCTCGTGGCTAAATAATAACAGCCGCGCGGTCCGTCTTTAGGTTAAGCCGTGCTTGCCTAGGTTGGTCTGTGGATGGGTGACCGCCCATTACATACCGAGTTTCCTCCGTGCCTCGGAAAACACGTTAAGCCGTTGGTCCCGGCTGTCATTTGTAGATCTTTGACGGTCGTTAGGTAGTCAGTGGCCCAAAAAGTCTGGCAACCAGTCTTACCAAGGGGTATAGTATTACCCAGTACTAACTGGGTTGTGGAGGTCAGATAGGCAGTTGCTCCTTTAGAATACTGGTATTCAGCTGCATCCGGTTAGACAGGAAGCCGACACCAATATAGTTGGGAAAAGGCTAGGCAGATGATGGTAAAAATCTTTGCTGAGGGTTCGAATCGTGTACAAAATTCATGGTGGAGATTGCGCATCAATGATTACACCCTGTATTTCGTTCAGTAGTTTTTGCTCTACACTATGAACTCGATAGGTTCAAGTTCAAGTGTAAAAAAAAACTAACTAAATCACTAAGACCAAAACGGGACGCTGTGGGCGTTTCCGACTTATGGTAGTGAATTCAGCTTGAATCATACCTCCGTTGATACGACAAAGTCATTTATTAAATTAGATAATTTTGCTCAAGTTCATTGTAAGGCGATGACTCCTGGAGTCTGAATGCCGACGATTATGCTGAAGCGAGCTGATTGTTGTTTAATTCGTCAGGCCCCATCGCCGTTCAGTTGAACTAATCTGTAGAGAGTGGACACTTTTATTCGTTTTTTAAAATGTCTGGAATTCTGAAGGAGACACTCTGATTTTGATCAAGACCACAATCATTGCTTTGATGAAATGATCAATGGCACGTTTATGTCACCCAGGAAACGGCTCTCATAACATTCTACCAAAATCAATCAGCTCTGGCTTGAGGCTTCCATTGTGTTAATTCATCGATAATACAGGCTGTAAACAGACCCTTCACCAAGCCGTTAACCAAGCATTCTGAACATCAAACTAAGTAACCCTACACAAAAATTATTGCTGGGAAACGACTTTTTTTTTTGGGGTGAAAAATAACCTTTTACGGTAAAACTCAATGTAACGCATTCAAAACATTGTGCTTATGTATGCGTTGAATAGTAAACGGGTCATGGAGGTATTTAAAGTAAAGTTATAACATTAAAAATTAGTATTTTTTTTTAAACTTGTGAAAAAGTTGGAACTTTGACCCCCAATAACTCCGTAACTAGAAGGTTCCCAGGTATGGTCTAGAACAAAAAAAATGGTCGCAATAGCAGGGAGAACAAGTGCCTTTCGGCTTCGTTAAGGGTCTATTTAGACCCTTTATTTAACGTTATAATTTTCACAATGGCTATTATATCTTCATTTATATTAATATACCTAGTAGATGTAGCAGTAGTAGCCACGTATTAATTATTTCAAAATATGATCATGGTATTATCGAACAAATTAGTTGACACTTCCCGTGACCTGGCTGGCAATAACCTTGGCCAGAGACTAAGCATTCCCAAACAACGTGACAAAGCCGCCATGTTTCTTCTCACACCACTAAGAACATTAATTAAGGCTTGCAATATCATTTTAATTCAAGTCAAAAGTCGTATCTAACACAGAGCAAAATCTCTTCTCCCCATAAGGCCGTCACGTGCGTGCCATGAATGGCTGTAAATGGGCCATACAGGCCACACAATGGGTTCGTAGACCAACAATATGTCATAACAGCTTGTATCCTGTGCTTTGTGCTCAAGTATACTTCGCTACCACGTCTGCCAGGGTAGCGGGTACTTCTGCTGCTAATGACTGAAGAATGGGCCTGAATGGGCTCGTCAATGAGTATCGTTGGTTTTAATAGGGAAGTTTTATGAGTATTGTTGGTGACTTGGTGATAAAATCAAGGAGTTGCTATGGAAGAGTTGCTAACCAAAAGTTTCGCGTTCGTTTCTTACAGCTTCTAGAAGAAATCATAATCCGTGACCTGGTGTAGTGGTTATAATGCAAGATGCCTGACGGTTTTTTTATGAACTTTGAGTTCCAAAGAATCGACAAATTGAAATTAAAAGGTTTTATGCTACTACAGCAACTTTCCACTAGTTGACATAAGCTTAGCGATAGTTTAAGTTGATGCACTACATTGTCTTTAGCGCTGATACGATGTCATTGTGTCCGGGCCCTAAGGTTTGGGATAGATATTATACGGGGTGGCGATTTAGTCACCTGTGTCCTTCAAGGATGTGAGTCTGCCCGTCATACTAAACAACTTGCCCAAAGAAACCCATAAACGATTTGTGAAAAAAAAAAAAAAAAAAATTTTTCATCGGGATATCTGAAAATCGGCAGTTTTCTACAAAAGTGCAATACCTACAACCTACACGATCGAAATGTAAGGTACAGAAGTTTTTTTAATAACCGATGAAAAATGTCTACTTGGGTGTATGGTGTACTGAATACGTGGTAACCCTTTGTGAGTCGATGTCCAGATATTCCATCCTGTATCACAGTATAAAGGGTGTAAATAGACCCTTAACGCAGCTGAAAGGCACTTGTTCTCCCCGTCATTGCGATCACTTTTTTGTTCTAGACCATACCTGGGAACCTTCTAGTTACGGAGATATTGGGGGTCAACGTTCCAACTTTTTCACAAGTTTTTTTTTAAATACATGATTTTAATTTAAGATTTTTACTTTAAACACCTCCACGACCCCCAATACAACACAATGTACAATGCACAATGTTTTAAGTGCTGAACATTGAGCCCTACCGCAAAACGTGATATTTTACCCCTAAAAAAAAAGTTCTTTCCCAGCTATATTTTTTGCGTAAAGTTACTTGGTTTGATGCACAGAATGCTTGGTTGACGGCTTGGTGAAGGAAGGGTCCGTTTACACCGTGTATGAAAAGCTACTTTTTGTCATTAATGGGATATCAGTTTCTTTGGGAAAGTGGTTTAATATGACGGGTCCATCTCCTTGAAGGATGCTGATCGCCACCCTTTATGTGCTTTAGGTTCAAACTCCTATATTACTGAGTCATTTATCAACACATAAGGTGGTACGAAAGGCCACGGGGGCATTAGTGTAACAAATCTAACTCCTGTCGAAATAAATCAAAGTTCTTCCTACCCAAATAACCCCAATTAATAAGCCATAAAAATAGCCTAATCGCATGTCAAGTTGACAGCTAGATTACGCCATGGCCTTTTGAGCCTAGGTCGTTGACGTCAGGTTTCAAGGCCTTAAGTTCGAAACACCCTGTATAAGCTACATTGACTACCTAATTAATTTTGTATTTAATCGTTGTTGAGTTCAATGGTTTTGATAGTACCTAATTAACTTACAAACGTATGAAGTGCGTGTTGTCTACAGACAATTTTTTTTTTGTTTATGTATAGGGCTGCCAAACATCAATAATTCTGTAGATATTTTTGCTCCATGAATTCTGTAACTGATTCGAGACAAACCAGATTTAAATTTAAAAAATCGGCGGTTTCATACAAACGGGCACTTTGGCCTTATAAGGTCAAAACGTATGGAACAGCTGGTTTTTTTTAATAACCGACGACAAATAAAAATTCTGATGGGTCTAGAATCATGTACTTAATTCATGGCAAATGGCGATGTTACCCTGTATAGAAGATATCCATGAGTTCAAGAAATTTCATGCTCTACCTAAAATGATTTATTATTTTTACCTGCAACCGAACACCTTCATTTGTACGTTCATAGGAGTAGAATTACATAGCTAAACATGATAACCAAGTCTACAAAATATGATTAAAATCTACATTTACATACGGCGAAGAGCACATAATAATCCCTTTAATTACACCGTTTAAGATACGGGAGATAACGCAGACCATTTGTTTTTCACGTCAGTATTAATTGCTGTCTTTGTTTCAAGATGGCGAAAGATATTCGCACTTGTTGGTTAAATATTTGCTATTTTAGGAGAACAATGTAACAGTGAACTAACTCTTAGAGGTGGATATGATGGGTCTCCCTTGTTTGACCGAAAGGCATTTGACAAATTTTCACTACCCAAAAAATTTTTCGCGTAATTTCATTTGCCAAATTATTACTTAGCAAAAAATCTATTCACAAAAAATTGTAACGCAAACCTAATGTTTGGGAAGTGAACGTTTAAACTATAACTTGTTTACCAACAAGAACTTTTAACATTTTTTATTTAGTCAAATATTTCAGTTGGAATAACTGTTTTTACGCAAAATCAAATAAGACAAATTCTAAACAGGTTATAATAATATGAATATTAACTATTCTTTTTTTTTAGTTAGTAGCGTTTTTTTCCATATATTTTTTTTTCTATATAAGGTCTAACTTTTTAAACACGAAATACTTCAAGAGTAACTTCTATAGGTCGTAAAGTCACCATAGCAACGAAAAAAAAAATTTATTTTTATAAAAACCACCCATGAAATAAAACCCACCCACATTGACCCACAAAATAAATACTGGCTCCTTATTTTTCAACATCCATTACGCTAGCTTACTACTACGTCGTATTTGCCTACTGTCATTGAAGCGGGCGGCGCGCCGCCGGCTTCAATGACACGCCGCCGGCGCAGCGGTGCGGTCAAAGCGCGCGCGGCTTGTTTGTACTCATACAATAGAGCCGCGCTCCACCCCCCGCGCGCGCGCCTCTTCAGTCCCGCTCGGAACGCGTGACGCGCCGCACGCGCTGTCAAAACACAAACAGCCGGTCGCGCAACAATCGCAAAAATGCCGAAATACAGGTACACGAACCAGGAGTACCAGAACATGGTGGAGTGCTACAGGGAATGTGGAAATGTTTTGCTCAGAGCACAAGCCCTCTTCCTGGAGCGTTATGGGAGAAGACCATCTCTGCAGACGATCCTAGGTGCTGTACAGCGGCACCAGGACTATGGGGTCTACATACCACCAGCTGCAGACGTAGGCAGGCAACGAGTGTCAGCAAGAATTGAGGATGACATCCTCGATTTTTTTTTGCGACATCCAATGGCCAGCACAGCAGACGCCGCTCGCCAGACCCGGTTCAGTGTTAATGTGTGGGCTGGGTTACTAGGTGATAGACTGTAGGGACCTGTTTTCCTGGATCGGCTTAAGGGTCAAACGTACAATATGGAGTTTTTGACAGGTGTACAAGCAACCATGCAGGAAGATATTCCACTTATTCTTATTATCCGTCTGCGTCCAACAGCAGGGCGGATATGTGCAACAATTAGTGTAAATAGTGTTTAAATAATAACTACGTAGGTATTAGGTAAGTATGTACATTTTAAATTATTGTTAAGTTGATTCTAATTTTTAAACACGCCAAATTGTTGTACAGTAATTCGTAAAAGGTAACGTAAGGTATCATAGGGTAACGTAACTGAATTTAGTGTAAAATAGACATGTTTCCAACTAACTACTTACGTTGACGTACGAACCATAACAATAGTAAGTATTATTCATTATTTTTATGGTAATACAGCTTTAACATACGGTAACAGGTAGGTACCTACCTAATCAAATTATTGTATCAATAATTCGCCAGTCCAAAGCCTGATGAAGTGTGATGGGGAATTAGAATCAATAACTTATGTTTTTCTTTTTATAAAACATTGCCGTACACGTAAGATTTTTTGTGTGTAGTGGATATGTCTACAAACACAAATTTAGTATGCACGAACACCGAGACCAGAATCAAATATCTGTAGATGATTTGTTCCATGCGGAATCAAACACTAAATAAACAAATCACTAGATCATTGAGACCGTCCCTACGCGTCTTGCTAGTCAAGTGTAGTGTAGATTTGTACCTAGACCACGCATTATTACCTAGACTGTAGATAGTTCGTCAAATTTTGCCTAGTAGAAACTAGGTTAGGTATTCATAAATTAGGATAAACACTACACTACCAATCGCATTGAGTTTAAAAGCCATCATTCAACTACAGATCTACTAACAATTTACCTACAACCAAAAATCAGCTGACGAATATTCGAAGTTCGACGCTCGCTCATAGTCGATATGAGTTACGAAATGTTTCGAGATTTTTACAAAAAAATTAAATTTGAATTGCAAACAGCTGTTTATTAGTTTACAGATGTGTAGGTAGGTAGATGCTGGACATTATGATTTGTTTTGATCGCACCTAAGTTCCTTTTCGTAAAGTTTACGGAGGGAATTTATTTAACGTAAATCTTCTTAGGTTAAGATGGTACCTATTGTTATTTAAATTCACATTTATTATTATTGTAAGACTAGATCGAATTATGAAGTCTACCTACGTTCATACGTTGGTCTATTTTTAATATCATCACGCCTGCATTCCCCAAAGAGATAGGCAGAGGTGTATTTTCGAATGTCCACTACCTACATTAATTCACTAGAGATATTGTTACGCCCCATGTAATAGCAAGTCAGGGCAGGTGTTTGCTTCCAGATTCACATAGACTACTGTGGGTGGAGTTGAAGTGCAGTAACAGTCAGGACGCGAAATTATTACCATTCTTGCCCGGTCGCACGCTACCATGACGTGCGAACACAACCTCACACGCGCGCTGCCTGCCTAGCATAGAATAAACAACTTGTCTAAAACAAGACGCGCGCTTCGCCCGTCGCCGCGGCGTGTGCGGGGCGCGTCTTATTCATAGAATAGGGAGTAAAGGTTTTATGCAAAATGTCGCAAGAATATTTAAAACTATAATAATTTCGTAAAAATAAAAACATTCAGAAAATATTTTTTTTTTCGTTGCTATGGCGACTTTACGACTTGTAGAAGTTACTCTTGAAATATTTCGTGTTTAAAAAGTTAGACCCTATATATAATGTTGTCGTTCCTGGAGGTCACAGTTTTAACCTAACCTAACCATTTTTTTTTTAAATAAGTAATTATCCTTATCTAAATAGTTCAGTTCCGGGTTCGAGTTCCTAAAAACAATCTTTTTTCTATTAATGAAAGTCGTTTCTGGCACTCGCCGGCCGCTGCCGCGGCACCGCTCGCTACGCTCGCTCGGCTCGTGCGTAGGGGGTCACAGTTTTAACCTAACCTAACCTACCCTTAATATTTTTTGTCTTAACAAATCATTTCACCAAACGTTTGTTGTCTGAAGATTGTTTGCTGTAATAAATCATTTGAGTAAAGACCAAATGCCATAATGACATTATACTTGGTAATATTTTGCCAAGTAAAAATTTGACCAAATAAAAATATGCGTACTAAAATCATTCGAAATATTGCAATGGTATAAAAAAAAGTTGGTAAAATTTGTTTGGGTAATGAAATTTGGTCAAAATCTTTTCGGCAAAACGGCAGGCTCCCGGATATGATACAGACACGTAATATAACATCACGCTTGTAATCAGCAAAGGGTTTGGCAGCTCTGTCGCTATAGTACTCCCACATGATACAAATAAAAGAATGTCGAATAAGGGACTGCTCTTGTAATTATCCCAGATTCACGCCTATTTTGTGAGTTCCTTAGGCGCGAATTATATAGAAAAGGCGTACGGCGAAGGCGCGCCGCAGGCATGATGCCGCTTCAAAACGTTTTCATACAAAATGTACGTAGGCGACGTGTCGTGAATTACACTCAAGCGGCGCGAGACAGGCACGCCGTTCTTTCGTTTCCTTATAAATTCCGTGCCCGCGCTGCGCCTTACGCCTTACGCCGTTTCTGTGTAATTCGCGCCTTAGAGCTTAGAACAACTTAAAGCAAAAAACAACTTTCTGTCGGATTCACATTCGATTTTCGTTAACTTTAAATGTCAATCCTAGTCAAAAGCAGGAACTAACAGATTAAGAAAAACACCCAATACGAATAGTTTCGTCATCATCAGTCACCTAGATGACTGGTTTATCGACCTGGTCATATTTGTGCAAGAACTGTTCGAGAAATTGCAGTTAGTCTAGCTAGTATATTGCATGCAAATGTTGATTGTTACAGTATTTAGAGATTATGTTTCTCGAAAAACCCAATTTTACCTGACTGCAGCGCAGCCCAAAAGGAGGGTATTGTTTTTAATTCAAAGAGGCTTACGCTAAGTTATCACTATGGAGAATCATGAAGTTTGTAAAAGAATTAAGCCTTTGCTCTGTATATCTTGTAAGAAAAAATAGTGAGTTTTGGGTCTAATTTCGAAATGTGTCTCATCTAGGTGGAGTTAATTTGTAGGAGTAATGAACATCATTAGGAGGTTATAAGCAATGTGGGCAGATAAAATATTGCGATTTTATATTTAACCTAAGTAGAGTGTGTAGGAGGTAACTGATCGTTTAATATAAGAAGTGTTAGAATATTAAAAGACCGCCTAGGAGATAAACAGTATTTTAAATAATGTAGATAATAAGTATTTCTTAAGATATACACCATACAGGGTGTAAGGGACAGACCTCCACATACTGATGGGGTGAATTCAGTATATTATACTAAGATTTAGAATTATTTCAGGAGCGTTATGGGAATCCAATAAATTTGATTTGTTTTATTTCCTCATGCGCAATGTATCGTTACCGTGGCAAAACGCACGTAGCGAACAGCAAGCGATTATTTTGTTTGTTTTTCGATTTAAATTATAATCTAAGTATAAAGTAAGGAAATACAAATAACATAAAAACACCGAGCATAAAATCGTAAATGTTATGTGAATAGGAAATGGCATGTTATTTATCGGTATATGTATGAGTAAGTTATGTCAAGGTTAAGGGCGCAAGGAAGCACGCAACAGAAAATATGATAACAGGTATCCATATTTTATGAGTATCCAATTTATTCAGATTTTAATTTTTTGTCTCCTAAACTTGCCACATATTTTTTTAACCAGATAATAAACATGCTAAAGTTATAATTAGTTCATACATGTTACATATTTATTTATAGGTCTTTAGTGAACCTTAACCATCCAGAAAAAAAAAAAACATCCTGTTTTATGTTTCTCGTACTTTTACTTACGAGAAGCATACTTTTTTTTACCGAATATTATGAAATCTAAATTTTCATAAATTAGCTATGATTCCTAATAGAAAACCTCTGAATACCTGTACCTCATTTTTAATTTTCAAACCGCCAAAGAAAAAAAACTTACCCAGACACATCCTTAAAAATATTTTTTTAAAAACTCAACAAATTACCATTTTCAAAACAACAACCGTATTCCACGTTCACTCCTAATTTCAAACCATTCCGTGTTTGAAATCAAACTTCGTACGTATTCGTGAGTCGTCGTAAAAGTTTCGTGTTGCGGAGCGACGCGCGATCGCGATGGGCGGGCGGGACGGACCCTCGAGGGCGACTGAGGGATATACCGGCACACCACCGGTTATAAACAGGGAACGTAGTATATGCTTGGTTCGGCGATGCAGGAAGATTTTGTATGGAAGGTGGCAGGGAGGTATTTTTTTGGGGTGAAGTGGGAAAAATGGAACGTTCTGCTGTCGACTTAGAAGCAAGTAACGATAATTGTGTGAAATTTTAAATTCCCGATTGAATTCATAATGCTATTTTTGAATATTCCATGAGTGTACAAGCACTGCCTCGTTGGTCTAGTGGTCGCAATCACGACTGCTGAACATGAGGTCTTGGGTTCGATTCCCGGGTCGGGCAAACTGTTATTGGGTTTTTCCATCAGGAATTTCTCAGTAGCAGTCACGGATTCTGGATCTTTGCCCGGTATGGCATGGTAATGGCTATAGGCTCGCCCCCTATTACATGGGACTTAAACATAACTGGCGAAATGTGGGTGTACTATTAGGTACACCTCTGCCTAACCCTTCAGGGATTACAGACGTGATGTTATGTCTACAAACATGAAGATAATGTTCCGTGAGCGAGTTCATTACAATCAAATTAACTAGTTTTCATAACTTCATAGATCAAAACAGGACTCGTGGCCACTTCTCTGAACACAAATTCATGGTTTAACTTCAAAGACACACCGACGCACAACTGCATACCACGTATTCAGTACATCATTCTGAACCCCGTCACATAGGCATTTTTATTTTTCTTCGATAACTGAATACGTAGGCTTTTTTTTAATTAACCCGTATTGTCCCACTGCTGGGCAAAGGCTTCCCCCCAAGCGTGTACTTTACATCAATTTATAACTGTATTAGCTACTATTTCTAATATTAAAGCTAAATCTATCTCCTTTATGGCCAAAGGAAGTATACACTAACGAATTAATATAACCTCCTTGAGTTTGGAGAGCACTCTAGTTTTTAATCTGTACTCCGCCGTAATACTGCGCACGTGCGAACTTGACGTGACTTTAATTTGAATTTGGAACATAATGAAATTCGCGCCATATTTATGGCTTTAGGAGGGAAATCGAGAATGGAAGAGAGTACTTACTTTTCTACACGTCTTCTCTAAAGTACTTTGAGAATTTTAATTTTCTGAGAAGAATTGTTTATTATTATTTTATGGAGAAAGTAATGAAGAAAGCTTTTCTTCTTAGAAACTGTTTGCAACAGTGATGAACTGACGACGGCCGAAAATGGCGTTGATTATTTAGAGGCTAGAAATCCAAATAACAAACGTAAGCGTATTATTTAATGGCATAATTAACAAGCGAAACTAAGAAACGAAGTAATTATTAAGAAACGAAGACAGCACAAAATAAACTTTATTTATTTAGCTAAAGTAGTTAATCTGGCTATAAATTGACAAAAGTGTTTAATTGTAACTAATATGAGCCAATGAACTGAAATAAGTGTTTATTTTTTAATTTATTTTTTAATGAAGAAGTTTGGAAGGAAAAAGATGAAATGAAAGCCAAGCACTGTGGAATAAAACATCAATGATGCTGGACTATTGATTATAAGCAGTGATCGGATATTCGGATGCATATTTACCTAAAGTTTAAGTGTTGACAAGTATAGAGCGCGCGTCCGTACGGAAAAAGTCTCGGTTTATTTAAATATACAGGGTGTTTGGCGCATGGACCGACACAATTTTTCCAGGGATTTGGGAGGTCATTAGCTAGGTTCTGCCCATACACCCTTTGTCCCAAATGTCACGGTTGGTTTCATATGTTTTTTTTTTTTAATGAAAAAAATGCCACACACAAGATTTATAACTTTTTTTTTAACTAGCCTATTCTGTCCCACTGCTGGGCAAAGGCCTCCTCCATTAATTTCCACCTCTCCCGGTGTTTTGCCTCCTTTTTTATAACTTTAGTTTAATAAAAACAAAATAACTTTAAAAAGTCTTTTCTTAACCCTGACTCCCTAACCAGTATTTTGACTACATAATGAATAATTTCTATGATATATAGCATACCGTTAGAAAGGGTATCAACTAAAGAACTTTTTAAAATAAAGCTAAGTTCAAAATGGCTTTTATTTTTTTTTATAATTAATTTAGAAATTGTAAAATTTCATTCATTAAATAAAAAATTTAACTTTGGAAGCTTGTAAGGAATTTTCTTGAAACCAGTTGTATAAAACAAAGATGTTTTTAGATTTAAAAGACTTTGGAGAATGCAACAAAATTTGTTTTGTGCCACTACACCCATAAACAAAAAAGTTATTTCGAATTAAAGGAAACATTTTGGGCATTTTTTTCATTTAAAAAAAAAAACATTTGTAACCAACCGTGACATTTGGGACAAAGGGTGTATGGGCAGAACCTAGCTAATGACCTCCCAAATCACTGGAAAAATTGTGTCGGTCCATGCGCCAAACACCCTGTATAGTCTTTTTTTCATTTTAGTGTTTTAGTTCAAATGAATTGTCATATTTACCATTTTGTCCTATACGAATATTCAGCAGCAAAATTTAAATCGTATAATTTTGTACTTTTACGTGTTATTTTCAACAAATTTCTTGTCTGGTTTTAAATAGATTTTAAATATTTATTATGCTTATGAGTACTACATTTTATATACATTGTATTATATCTAAAATACCGCGATCCCGAGAAAAATTGGCATTTTAAGAAGCCGCTTCCATACTATCGTACCTTAGGCCGGGAAATAACGTACTGTAGGTAAATATGCATCCGAATATCCGATCACTAATTATAAGTTACTAGCGGCCCGTCCCGGCCTTGCACGGGTGGACATTTATTTTTTAAACATTTTGGGATAAAATATAGCCTATGTTACTCAGAGATAATGTAGCTTTCTAATGGTGAAAACATTTTTTAAATCGGCACAGTAGTTTTGAGTTTATTCATTACAAACATACACACACACAAAAATACAAATCTTTCCTCTTTATAATATTAGTAGATAGTAAGATAACATTACTACGAGATTTTTAAAAACCTAGTTAATTCTTAGGAAAACTAAAGTGCATTTTACCGATAATTATTCTAGTAAAAAATATGCGTAAATAATGGCAATCTTACCCGTGGTCTGGTCTGGTTGTCGTCTTCCCTCCTGCCAGTCCGCAGGTCTATGGTATGGAAGCCATCCTCGGCGCCTTCGAACGCCTTGTTCACACACCCGCCGTTGGTGGTTGTCGACATATTTTCTGGAACAATGACACACGATGACATTAATACAATGTCCGTAGGTACAGACCAGCACATCAAGTTACCTGAAACTGTCAAATTTTCCCAATCTACCTTGAACCTAATGCTGTACCGATAAAGTTGAAAATCTGTTAAAGAAATTTGACAGATTGTGGTAGCTTGATATGCTGGCGTCTGTACATTAATCGATAGTAATGATGGAAATAGATACTGAGGAAATCGGTTTAACATTTGACACAGTGGCATTTATGTTTAATGACGCTTGATTATTACCCATTACGGTTTGAATAAAATATTGCTTGTTGTATTGTTGATTCGTTATACAGGGTGTAAACAGACCCTTCACGAAGCCGTCAACCAAGCATTATGTACATCAAACTAAGTAACTTTACGCAAAAAATATTGCTGGGATATCACGTTTTACGGTAGGACTCAATGTAACGCACTCAAAACATTGTGCTGATGGATGTATTAATAAATTAATATTAAGGCGGTCGTGTAGGTATTTAAATTAAAAATCTTACATTAAAAACATGCATTAAAAAAAAAACTTGTGAAAAGGTCGGAACTTTGAACCCCAATATCTCCGTAACTACATATGTAGAAGGTTCCCAGGTATGGTCTAGAACAAAAAAATGAACACAATGACGGGGAGAATAAGTGCCTTTCGGCTTCGTTAAGGGTCTTGTTCTTTATGCTTAACTGTTCATAGAGCTTTTGGTATTGCTACGGACTACATCTAGTAATACTGAAATGTATACGTGTCCTGGGTCCCTGGACGGTCAGTCTCGTGATAACTTGTAAAAATTTTAGCCAGTCTGCTGACCGGCTAAAATTTTTAAAAGGTCATGTGATGATGTCCTATTCTCATTTAGTTCGTGTTGAATTCAAAGAAAAGCAACACAAAGTTGATCTTTTCAGGCCCGAGCGTATTCAAATAACCTTTATTGGTGTCACGAAAGCTCAACGGGTCCCATTATCTACCTAGCGTTTTTCCCAACTATGTTAGGGTCAGCTTCCAGTCTAACAGCTAAATACCAGTATTTTACATGGAGCGACTGCCTGTCTGACCTCCATAACCTAGTTAGTACTAGGTAATACCCCTTGGTAAGACTGGTTGTCAGACTTTACCTGTAATGACTGTCAAAGAACTACAAATGACTGCCGGGACCAAACGGCTTAACTTGCTTTTCGAGGCACGGAGGAAACTCGGTATGTAAGTAATGGGTGGCCACTCATCCACAGACCAACGTAGGCAAGCACGGCTTAACCCAAAGATCGATCCGAGCGGCTGTTATTATTAAAGCTCAACGGGTCTATCGCTTACAAAGACGGACAGACAACGTGACATACATACCCATCTGCTTCTGATTCAAGTTCTCAAAATAATCATGACCCCAATATTAAAACATTAATTTATAATCACAATGTCCGAACATCAACAATACGAGGACTTACAACGGAGGGCACCATAAAAAGTGTCATTTGGAAACTATGTCCACGGGACACAATGGAACAATAGAGGAGTCATGGGAGTCGACATGCCATGAGAGCCATGCCGCACGATCAGGGCTGTTCATGAACTTAATCATTAAATTCGTATCATCATAATTATGGAGCTGGTAGTAACTAAATATTGTAAGCTCACTTGTTGCTACCGTTCCAATATAGAGATGAAATAATTGCAAAAAAAAATATTGTGACATTCTCACAATCTAATTGTGTAAACTTGATTAATGAAAAAGCGATTGCTAATATAAGGTGTAACATTATAAACACAAGACCTTCCGTGTGGTCTCTCGGACCCTGAAAAAAAAGGAACTGACGCGATCAGCTCATAACATGTATGGTAAAACTAAAAAAAGTTAAGTATGGATTTCCAAAAGTCATAAAACAAAAGTTGTTCAGTTTCCTTAGACATCACACGACAGGTCTTGCATTTGATAATTTACATCCTGTATCACCATCTACAAATAATGTGGCTAAATGGGGTATCATCGACCCGTCCCAAACACAATGTCAGTGTGGAGCCCCTCTGCAGGATATGCCCCACCTACTTTCTTGCCCATCCTGCACAACCACCTGCACTTTCCAGGATTTAAACGAAGCAAACGACAGAGCTGTGCAGGTGGCAATATACTGGTCGGGTATTATTTGAGTCTATCGACACGCAAAGAAGAAGATCTGCCTAGCCAACTATCTTGTGATCGGCTTCCAGTTAACCGGATGCAGCTGAAAACCTGTATTTTGCATGGAGCGACTGCCTATCTGACCTCCACAACCCAGTTAGTACTGGGTAATACGATACCCCTTGGTAAGACTGGTTGTCAGACTATTTGGGCCACTGAATACCTAACGACTGTCAAAGATCTACAAATGACACCCGGTACCAACGGCTTAACGTGCTTTCCGAGGCACGGAAGAAACTCAGTATGTAATGGGTGGTCATCCATCCAGAGACCAACCTAGGCAAGCACGGCTTAACCTAAAGATCGACCCCAGCGGCTGTTATTATTCAGCCACGAGCTCCTCCGTCCTGTATATTGGGCGCCAAAGTAGGTCACCAATCAAGTTTAATGCCAGCCACACACGTTACTTGCGCAAGTCCAGACTTGCGCAAGTATACTGTAACGTGTGTTGGAAGATAATTGCGTAACTTTCCGACTTGCACAAGTTCTTGAAAAAGTTCCAAATTTCAATTCCCAACTTGTGCAAACTCGCGTTTGCGCAAGTTCACATGAGCGTGTGTTTCAGTATTGTTTTAGCCACCTACATGTACGCACGTCGTTTTCGCGCCAAAATGAACGAGACTACCGAGAGGCATAGAGTTCGCGATATTATAGAAGAATTTATAAATATATACAGAAATGAGCCATGTCTTTGGCAAATAAAAAGTAAAGACTACCACCAAAGGGACAAAAAAAATGCTGCTTATAATAAATTAATTGAGCAATACCGAAAATTCGAACCAAACGCCAACCGTGAAGTCGTTGTTAAAAAATTAAATGCTTTACGTACGAATTATCGTAAAGAAAAGAAAAAGATCGAAGAGTCAACTCGATCTGGAGCAGGCACCAGTGATGTGTATACACCTACATTATGGTACTACGAATTATTAACATTTTTGGATGACGATCAAGGGACGCCTAGATTTTCTCGTACTAACATCGATGGAATTGAAAGTTCACAAGTAAGTATATCTATACTAATAAAATAAAGCTTAAGATTTTGTTTATAATTGTGTATATTGATAATAAAAAGCAGGTTGTTAAAATGATTTTATTTATTTATTTATTGTAAATAAATACTTAATTTAGGTAATTATAATATATGTATAAGAGGTTAAGTATCATGTAAGGTTAGTACGCAGGAGCCAGTGTTTTCTCACTCTGATTGAGGTCACCTTAATGGATAAAGTTATCTTGCCAAGGTACACTTCCCTCAATATTATAGTAGTGTACATACTGGTCTCTTGTATTTTTGGCAGCAATTGTATTATTTCCAAAGCTCCTTCGAAGTAAAGATTCCATGTCCGAATCAATTGAATTTAAACCTGGAGCAATAATTCCATCTTCTCAGATTTCATGGTCGAAACATTCTGCGGAATTCTATGAGTTCGAAGATACCGACATTAAAAAGTTGTGCAAAACACAGCTGCCATTACCACCTTCTCAATACTTTTTGGTTCTATATTAATTTGAGTTTTATATATTCTAAATCTAGAAGACAAAATACCAAACGCATTCTCAACAATGCGTCTAGCTCTAGAAACTGGATAGTTGTATTTTTTTTTTCCGTGAATTTAAATCTGCGTCGTCGGTTACAAAAACATATGGAAGTACTTTAGAACTTCTTCTGATAGGTTCATCTATAGGGATATTTAATTGGTTTGTCTGAATCTTTTCTAAGAATTTAGTAGTTTGAAGCACACCTCCGTCTGATATCCTGCCATTAACTCCAAAATCACACATTATGAATGTATACTTTGCATCCACTATTGCAAGAAGTACCATATTGTGTCGACCTTTATAATTATAAAAATATGAGCCACGTCTACTTGGGGGAATAATATCTATGTGTTTTCCGTCCATAGCTCCAAGGCAATGTGGGAAATTCCAGCTCTCTTCAAAATGTATCGCGATGTTCTTCCATTCTTCTTCGGTTTGTGGGAACTAAAAAAATAAAGAATTAATGTTATTGTTTCAGGAAACCGAATCAGCTTTAGATTCACAAGATATACATGGCAACTCTTCGGAAAGTGATTCTACCTCTGAACAAACATCAAGTCGTGCTAGACCTCCCAAAAGGAAAACTACAGATTCGACAGATTTGTCTAATGAAGTATTATATTCCGTAAATGAGTATTTCAAATGTCGTTTGTTAAAGGACGACCGATTTGATATTTTTGGCAAAAGTGTCGCAATTAAATTGCGTGAATTACCTAAAGAGCAAAGACTAATTGCTGAAAAAATTATAAATGATACACTATTTCAAGCGGAAATGGGCAATTTGACACTACCACAAAAATAGTATCAACAACAGACACATCGACACATTCGACTCCCACTCCCAGTCCTCCACTACATCAGACACAACATTACATTCATGCAACTCCAACATATGAATCATAACAGTTCATTCATTTAGAATCAACTCCATCTCCTTCCACTCCGGTACGGATGATCAACAAGAATGTGATGATACTTCTTCATTGAAATATAACTCAGACTCACAACATTCATCTGAAGATACCACAATGCAATTATCTATTCCTGAACAATATGTCGGGACATATTTATCAAGCTTTAACTTTAGCTTAACTTGAGGTTTTTTTAGTTATAAATATTGTGACCCAAAACAAAATACTTACCTAATTATAATTTTTATTAATATGCAAAACTTTTACTTTTATTACTCACCTTCAAATAATCTTTCCACAGTACTCTGTAAATCGCGTCACATGCCTGAGGTGATATTATTGTTGTAAATTTTAGGTCTTCGTAGCTCCTTCCAGTTGCGAGATACCTTAAAATGGCTGTTAATCTTTCGTGCGGTGATATGGATTGCCTCATAATCATAACAGTATCTTGTTTTTTTATATATGGCGTACCATCGACAGAAGGTTTAAATAAGTTTCTTCATCCATACGTAGATAGTAATGCCAGTCTTTGGGTGCAAATTTCAATTCATTCAACAAACTGATGTGCTAATAATGCTCTCTTTTTCTTAACCAGTCTTTAGTCCATATAATTCGGTGTCTCTTCTGAATTTTCAGTTTTTTTGTCGCTAAAATAAAGTCAACTACTGCCATTGTGTGTTTTTTTTATAAATAAACGATTTATTATTTTATTATTATTATTGTGTCATCCATAGCGTAGGTAGCTCGCTGCATGTACGCACACTTGTACAAATATCACTGAAATGATATTAGTGCAAGCATGCTTGAGCCGTTTGTGGTCACCTCCGATATACGTGTATTTGTGCAAGTTTGGACTTGCGCAAGTATGGCCGGCTTAAAGGGTTTGGGATTACACACAGTCAAGCCTATTCTTTTTTTCTTAGTAGTACTACAAATAAACATTATTATGTCTGCAGAACCATGTGATCTAAATAAACAAAAGAAATAACTTAAAATAAATAAAACAGCTATTTACTTTAGACACGGGATATTATTTACTATGTCACGGATAAACGTGATCATGGTGCTTGCAACAGCGCCGAAATATCGGGCACTCAAACCAAAAACTAAACATCGTAAATATCCCGTTTCTAAAGTTAATGATTATGTTAGAGACCATGACAGTTTAAAAACTTATACACAAACAGCTATTCATTCCAATTCGCGCATAAAATTAATCTATTTTTAGCTAATAAAGAGCGGAATTAACAAGCAAATTGAAGAAAGTGAAATCTCTCTAGAAAAACAAACTAATGAGATCGCTTCCTCATCGATCAGATATTTGCGATGATAATAACCGCGGCGCACTTTCTATCCGCGGCACAGAATTACTGGAAATACTAATGACTGGCTATCTGTAAGTACTATTTATTTTATGGCAAGTATAGATGTTGCTCGTTATAAGTTGATCGCTACTTTTATTTGTATGAATTTGAAAACAGGTTGGATTCGATTTAGCACAGAAACTGCCTAAAAATGAGACTCTTGACTCACGTTCTAATCAATCACGAAACTGATAGAAATTGCTAGTAAAGTTTGACTTAGCCAAGTATCACATAACACCGCGCGGTTGGGCGGTGACCGTATGTTAGATATTAACGAATTACATACAAACAGCTCCGTCGAGCGGCGCTCACCGCATCACGGCGCGGCGCACTGTCCATACATCCGCTTCGCTGCCTCCGCGCGGACGAGCGGTGTCGTGATAGAATCTTCATAAACTTTGTACAAAACTAACTCCCCTATGCATTAATAACAGCAATCAATAAAAAAGACATTAATCACATTGCAGTGTAGTCAACCCTACAGCCACATCCGAGTGGGTGCGCACGCGTTGAGCGCACGCCTTTCTACGCATGACGTCACATCGATCCGGTTCTGTGTCACTGCGCCGGCGCAACACACCTGTTACACTGTTGTTTAGTGTCTGTTACCTGCGTTATGTAAGGTGAGGCAGTGACGACTCACTTTAGGCTCAAAAAGAGGCGTTTTAGTTAGCGGTTCATTTTGATGCAGTTTGGAGCAGATTGTAAATAACGCAGTGTATTCATGATGACAAGAGGCCCAAAAGTGCATTTTAGTTCATAGCGGATAATTTTTGTTGTAGTTTTTGGAGCTGGTTGTAAATTGTGAGGCATTGTTGCCAGGTTTTTGAGTTAACTTTACTGTTACCCATAGACCTGTTTTTTTTTCTTCTTTGTCCTCTAATGGGTCAAGAGACAGGTAGGTCGAGGGCCTGCAGCTTAATGCCTTTTTTTTGAGTCCTGTTCTTCATATCATTATCGAAATTAATCTCCTGCCCTTAATCTATTTTTTGGGGGTGGACACACGTCATCTTCCATACTTTTCTATTAGTTGCCATCTCAGCAGTCACCCGCTTTCAAGCCTTATGTTTTTCAGACAGAAACCATTTTTTTTCGCTCACTAGGCCAAAATGCCAGTATTTTAATATTTTGCCAGTTGCTCATTGTCTTCTAGTTTTTTTCTTTTGTCTTCTTTTTTATTAGCACAAACTAGTACTGCTATTACTGGCAATAGATGCCCCCTATTACATGGGACTTAAACATAACTGGCGAAATGTGGGTCTACTTGTTAGGTACACCTATGCCTAACCCTTCGGTGATACAATGCGTGATGTTATGCTTGTGCTACAGTCGTGGTAAATATATTCACTAGCTACTCACAACCGGAAGCCCATCCCGATAAAAGACCAGTATGATCTCCGACTCGCACCCTGTCAACTAGAACGGTGTCACCACACAAAGCCGACTACAGTCCTTCCACACTTATTTTGCCTCTTACAGCAACAACCAAATACAAACCTTACTTTGCCCGAAATAAAGATCTAGTTCCTTTATCTCTGATTTTGGGAGACTGTCGAAGTCACAATGATCTTATCACTCGTTACAATAACGTTGTTGGTGGTGTGCTACTTCTGACAAGTCGGTTAAATTACATTGATCTTTGTAAGGGTCAAAATAAGGTTGGTTTTTGTAAGAGGAAAGATGACTGACGAAGGACTGTATCGACTACTTGCTATCGGGTTCCTCAGTCGCCGGCTTGCCCTGAAGTGATGCGTGGCATCGATTCTCAACACTCAGCTAAACATTATTGTACTGTTATCGTCGGTTATTCACGCTTTCTCGGTGGGAAGGCGCATATCGATTTGTGTGAAAAAGAGAATAGAAAAAATGTAGAGAAAAGAACGAAATGCCGGAGAGGTACTGTGGAGGTGTACCTTAGGTACACCACTGCCTAACCTTTCAGGTATTAGAGGCGTGTTGTTATGGTATAGAAGAAAAAATACTTTTGCCTTATGAGTTATTGTTTTTCTCGTCTAAAACAGAAAACTGCAACAATTCACACTATTATGAACGATTAACTTTTTGTATCATCATTTCAGCCGAAAGACGTCCATTGCTGGACATAGACCTCCCCCAAGTGTCGCCACATTGACCGGTCCCCGCAACCATAGAGAATATCTTTGCCCGCAACCTTCACCAGCTCATCGGTCCACCTAGTGGGAGGCTTCCAACGCAACGACTTCCGGTTCACGGTCGCCACTCCAGAACTTTTCGGCCCCATCAGCCATCCGTTCTGCGAGCAATATGCCTTGCCCATTCATCAAATAATTCTAAAATTAGCAACGCTTAACTTCCAGGTTGACAGGACAAATGGAAAAAAATATACGAGTTTTTAATAATAGCAGCTTCTATTAATAAAAAATAATCTCTATTATTTAACGCATGTGCACTAAACCATGATGACACAGATTCTCCAAAACTCACTATCAACATTTTTAAACTAAAACAAAAAATATTCATAGGAACACACATTTCTACATAAATTAGCAACATAATAACATACATTGCTAACTACGTAAGGCAGGTGTACAAGAGCGTGTTTTACATGCCTCTCTGTGCCCCATACATATTCATGGTCTCTCAAGTCTGTAAAAAATAACTTTGTAATATTATGATGTTTTTATATTAGGCGATTCTCAGACGACACCGCTCTTCCGCGCGGTCTGGCGGAGACGGCAGATCGGTTGCATGGGCAGTGCGCCGTGCGGAGAGGCGGTGAGCGCCGCTCGTCCGAGCCACGGTAATATTATAATACAGTACTCCAACTTCATACAAACGGACGAAACGCGAGCTATACCTACGCGCCTCGATCGTGGGGTGCGCTCGCGGTGCAGACAGTCACGGCTGTACCGCAGTGTCGAACGGACGGTGTGTTGTTTTTTTAACAATAACCGCGCGATTTTTTCTCTAAAAATCAGTTAATAATTATGACGAGTAGGAAATATTGTGCTGTTTTTGGTTGTATGGATTCGCCAATAACGCTTTTTGATTGTACCCAACGATGATTTTGTGGAATATATAGAAAAAATGGAGGAAATATTCCGAAATTCACTTAAAACCAAACATGTAAATTGTAAAGTAGCTGCAGGTATCTATAACCAAGTAAAAGATATTCCATTTTCTCCACCTTGTCCATGTTTCCCAAAACAATTTTTAATTAAGCTTTATATAAGAATGCGGATTTATTATACCTTAAAATTTAACAATAAAGCATTTCGTACGACTCAGTCGAGGCGCAAATATTTTTCGGTCGCAAATTTATAAGCCCGATTTTTTTTTCAAACAAAAACATGTTTTTTTAATTAAATCTACCAATCAAAAAACAACGCATTTTTATTGAACACTTCCTATTCAATATACAAAGTATTTCATTTATTTATATAAAAAGGATATTTACAATCACAAAACTAAATATAAACAGAAAGTAGGCAAATGTAATTAAAATGCTGGAGACGCGGCCCTAACGCATGTTTACGTACCGCGCGGCTGTAGGCATTTATTTCTATCATGCGGCCGAGTTACATTACTGTATTATAATATTACCGTGTCCGAGCGGTCGTGCGGTATACGAGTATGTGTGTTAGGCATCATCGGATTTCATACAAGCCTTGCCAATGTCTTTCTTCGTATTCGTGTGGTTAGTGCCTAACCTGGAGTCAGAATTTTTATGCCGTCCATCAGAGGCCCATGCCTCTGGCTTGGCTTTACATGCCGTCGAGAAATATCTCTCAGGCATGCTGGTTTCCTCACAATGTTTTTCTTCACCGAAGCAAGTGATAATTATACAATACGCACATAAATCTATAAAATCAGAGGTGCGTGTCTTGGTTTCGAACTGGGGAACTATGACTTGGTAGTCCGACGGTCACACCACTAGGCTATCACTGCCCGCGCGCCGAGCGGTGTCGTGTGATACCCGCCTTAGCTGCTACCTGACATGTTGGTTTTTTGTGATGTGAAAAGGCTTTGGTACAGAGAAATCTCATTAGGCGTTGGCTACTTGGGCTTGGTTGGGTTACGTTAATCGAGATAGGAAAGTAATTTTAGTGCCGAAAAACGTGGTTTGGTTAGGTAAGTTGAAAGTATACTGTCACTTCTTGGCTCCAAAGCGAAATTATAAACCATTGAAAAACTACGTTCATAAAGTCTCACTGGCAATCGCAATAGTGATCAATTTGTTAGTGTTTTTTTGAGCCGTTTGGGGTTGAAACAGTAGGGTCCGAGTGCCCACCTAGTAGGAACATATTTTGGGGAATCGCCAAGCGGGTAGTCGACTCTTCACGTGACCAGAGAGCGGGCCTATTTTTCGGACAAAGAATCAGCATTGCCATCCAATGTGGTGTGTTAGCGATGTGAACGAATTTTTGACGCCCTGTAATTCTTTTCCCCTTTTGATACTCGTACATATTTTTTATTATTATAATAGATCTAATTGTATTTTGTAAATAATGATACATACTGGATTCAAAAAAACAGTTATAGATGTGTTATTCAAATCACAGCAGCGTTATATCAGAGTATGGAAATTCAATAACCTATCAAGGTTTTAAAGAGCCAGATTTTTATACAAACTTCGTGTAAGTTTTTTACTTAACTGCGCTGACAAACAAAAGTGCGATGGCGATGCAATCGCAATTGTAAGAATAACGGAATAAGATTTCACAGACCTTAATTTAATGTTTATTTTAATGAATTGTACTCACATATCTTTAACGTGTTATGTTCAATGTTTCCCACTTTTATTAGACTGTTAAGTGATAAGGGAAGCCAAAGAACTCATCAAGAATAATCACTTTATGATTAGGCGCTATTTATGTTAAACTACTTGGGAAAGGCTCATTTAAAATAACTTTATTTATTTAAGGTTGTAAATGCTTTACCTTGGGAAAAGCTACACAATTAGTTTTGTCTTTATTTGACGAATGCTCTACTTAAGTGGATATTTTTATTATTATGGTTGTCAAAAATATGCTTGACATACAGTCAAATTCATAACATAACGTCACGCCTGTAAGCCCTGAAGTGTTAGGCAGAGGTTACACATTTCGCCACTTCTGACAAAGTCCCATGTAATAGGGGGCGAGCCTAGTGCCATCAACCGGGCACAAATCCGTAGTAGTCAGTAGTTTTTGAGTTTATTCATTACAAACATACACACACACAAAAATACAAATCTTTTCTCTTTATAATATTAGCAAGATAAATGGTGAAAAGTGGCACACCCTCAGTAGTGCACTCGGTACTACCAAGTTGTCGAAACGAAAGTGGTTGATTACGAGTGTGTTACACAATCAGGTTGATGGAGAAGACCTTTACCATCGAAGTTTAAAAGTCAATGACCAATCGTGGCCACCTTGCCACCACTTGGATACGTGCCCATTTCCTATCGTATAAAATGCATGCGTTGGAATCTGCTTAAGGTGGAAGCGCCAATGCAGGCCGCGAATTCAAATGTTCTTAAGTTTTTTTGTTAGTTAGCTGTATGTTAAACAAAATGTGATTGGAACAGCAACTGCAGGCTTACTCTTGAAATCAATCCCAATCTCGATCGTATTCCAATCCGATCCAGTTTCAATTTCAATCTTCAGAAAATTGGCACTCTTGAACGAAATCGAGATTGAGATTGGAATCGACTGCATGTTCGAGTATACTGATTGACATGGGGTGGCCATATAAATCAAAACGTTAATTACCAAATTGAAAAATATTGAATAACTCGTTAAACCTATTAATAAATTTGTTCTGATATTTATTTTAACATAAGTAATCATTTAAGTGTTCTTTATTTGCATTTATATGTATTTTAACACTAAATATTTAGGCAGCAATGGCTCATTGTGTATGCCATTGCCTACGGCTACGTTACATTAAAAAACAACTTCTCGCACATTTGTCATCTGTCATGTCATCCACTTCAAAATCTTGGTGGGTCTGGGTCATAGAGTAAAGTAATATAACGGGTATAGAGAGCCCGCTCGCACAATTTTTTGAAGACCGCTAATGTCAATTGATCGGATAAATAGCGCCATCTATTATTTGCATCCACAAACTTGCGACATATATAGCTATAACTAGCTATAGGTACTACTTATGCATTAGTGCACCTATACTTTAAGCTTCCTCACTATTTTACTTGTTTTTGAAGTTGATAAAGTTTTACATCATTTTACTTTTTCTCTTTACTAAGTAACAAAATCATAGTAAAACTTTATCAAATTAAAAAAACAAGTAAAATAGTAAGGAAGCATCAATTTCAAAAGGTACACAGTGGATACATAAAAAAACAACTTTTATTTTATAAAAACTTATTTATTTATCTTGTGTTTATTTTATAAGCTTGCGCCTCTGCTTTAATTTCATCCGCACCATGATATGTGATTTTGCCAGACAAAATCCGGTTTGTTGAACAAGTCCAACTATATGAGCACATTAATACTTGGGTTTTCAAAATAATTCGTACACTTCACTACGGAGTCCTGTCCGGACTCAACACAACGCGGATCGGCGGATTAATTTCACGAAGAAAGGCACAAACACTGAATGAAAACTACAAACAAGCGCAAGCGCAGGGTACAGTCGCCATATTATTTGAATTTTGACCTGACAATTTGACATTTGACAATCATTACCAAATCAATAATTCAATGTGTTGCTATTGTAATTATTACGCAGATTGTAATCTACATAAATATTTGCAAATAATTATAATACGTGTTAAATAAAATGATTAGGTAATGAAATTATATTTCATTTATTAAGTTTTGAGTCACAAATTATATCAGGATCGATGGTGTCGCCGGTTTCGCCATCTGTGGTGACATAAGGTAACTAATTGTTTTGGATGCAAAAAACAGATGTCGCATTTTGAAAGAAATTACCCCAAATCTGTCGATATATGGAACTGTCCTACCCCTGGTCTGGGTTCTTATTTGAATAAAAATTACAAACTGAATTATTACTGTTGTGATAAACAAAAGTTTCAAAGCGATGTTATCTAAAAGTTTTCAAGTGTTTAGTTCGGAATGTTTTAAAGTACGTTTATATGCACAAGTTCAAGTTAGTTGTATTTTATGAGAAGTAATCAACAGAGGAAGACGAAAATATCAAGGTAAGGCCACAATTCTATTAAATATATTATTATTGTAATTCCTTTAAATTTTAATGTTAAACACGTGCTCAATGCAAACATTCATTGTTCTAGCAGGATGAGTAGGCCAACACATCAACAGCTGGAAACTAGTGGATTTCCTGGTACAGAACCCCGGAATTGCCAAGGGGTTATTGCGCACTGCTTATGCTAAGCACTAGAGACTAAGAGAAAGTGGGACGAGATAGCAGAATCCTTAAATGCAATAGGCGGTGCGTAGAAAGATGGTAAAGGCTGGGCTAAGGTACTGTCTACACACTAATAAACATTTTTCACTTAATTATATGACAACATCTACTATAATTAGTACATGTATTTCCTTTTTAGTATTGGGCTGACAAAAAGTTTACCCGAAAGAAGTCTTGTGGCCAGCATGCACAGTCGATGAGGCGTACCGGTGGTGGGGTTGCAGAGAATTTACCTGCATTATCACCCATCGACCAACGGCTAGTAGCAGTGATGGGGAGCCTTCAATTCGCTGCAAGAGACAGCCATGTTGCTGCCAATCCATTTCCATCCACAGTAAGTCAGTTTAGTTAAAAATGTTATTATCTATAATATTATTGTAAACTTTATAAAAATTAACACCTTCATAATGAAGTACTTGTACTATAATTTGTTAAATATTTGCAGAGCCAAAGCAACATTCATTTAGAATTAATCGTACCAACCAATGAGAAAAATTTGGATGCAAATAAATTGGAGTCTTGCGATGCTTCTCCCACCCAAAATGTGGAGACTGTAAGAGGTAATTTCTTTCATACTATGTATGCCATCTTTCATGGTGATATAACATAATCCTAGAAGGACCAGCTTGCCCCCGGGACAGCGTGTCCGATCAAGGACTATGTTGGATCAAGACCGGGACAGATTTGCAGAGATAGAGAGGCAGAGGGTTGAAGCAGAAACGATCACAGCGAGGGTCTTATCTCAATGCCTTTATGTGAATACAAATGAAAAATACATAAGTAATAAAAAGGCAATTATATTTATTCAAATACTTGTTAATATTAAACTTATATTATAAAAGACTGATTATGTAAGCTTTATTGTTTTTTTGATTATTATTAACCCTCAGCACAGCACATTCCATTATTTAATACACAATAGAAACCAAACAACATGATAGAACAATACAATGAACACGATAGAATATCTTAAGATTATAATAAAAGAGAGTAATAAGTCTTGGTCACATAAGTATTTACCTATCCATATAAGTAGTATGATAGTAATTTACAAAATAAGTTTAATTGAATTAGATTTCTAATTACATAGAATTAGTCTTAGTAGAGATAGGCTGGGGCATCAAAGGTTCCAAATCCCTATATATCACTTCGAAAAGCTCCTTAGTAACTCGGTAATTTTTCCTAAATTCATCGTCAGTCATGGCAAACGCGTTGTCTGCATAACGCGCCATTCATCACAAATTCCGCCTTTGTCTCATATCTAACTTATGAGCATTGTCCAAAATATCACAAATGAGTCCTAAAAGTGCCATTATTTACAATAAAAACTTCACAAATCAATCACAATAACAAACTCGATCTCAAAAAAGTAGCCTTTTTGTAATCGGTCAACTTTGACATAAATACGAATTCAAACTCGATATGTCAACGTCAAAATCCCGTCAAGAGTACCGAAAAAGTGCATTCGTTCGAGTTAAGTCGATTTCATTTAGTTCCAAAAAAATCCACCAAATACGATTCCAATCGTGAGCTAGTGTCGCATTCAAATGACACACGTGTTTATACAAATAAATGCATCTTTATCTATAACACGCATGTATTTAAAGAATTATAATCATTAAAAACATCAATAAAACCTTCTTAGTTCATTTAATCTCATTGAATGACTCTTTCATTGAAAAGTTATTCAATGGGATTTATTGATGATTTTAATAATTATAACTCTGTAAAGCCATGTTTGTTACGGCCGTAAATCATATTTTAATCAACATATAACCTGACACTTACCTGCTAATTGCAAAAAACGGGCTATCCTGCATCCCCCCGGAATATCCCCCTTAAACAGCAACTTACTAAAACGTTATCAAACGACATGTGTAGTCGGTACGTTTACCTACTGATAACAGAATGCAGTTTCTATAATTATGATTGTTTTAACATTCAACAATTAGAGAATGTAACTGCAACTGTGCTGGGTACTTACTTTTAATTGAATTAGTAATTGTCAGCCCTGATGATGGATGGATGTGGCTGAGGACATAATGACTAATGAATAAAGGGAGTATAATAACATGTGAAGATTGACAAGAGGAAGAAGAAAACATGTTGCGCCGACCTCAAGTAAAATCGGATATGATGAACCGGCCTAGCTGACTGGACTGTACTTATAAGCGCTAGCTGGCGAGCGAGCGAGTGAAGCGAACGAAGTTCTTTTCATAGTTCGTGTCGGCCCTTTAGTCGTTCGTGATGTTAACCAAAGAATGAAAATAGGTGATACGATGCCTCGTTCGCCTCGCCTCGCTTGCTCGCTAGCTGGCGGGCGATGCTCTTTTCATACTTCGTTCGGCTCTTTCGGTAGTTCGCGATGTGAACGAAATTATGAAAAGAGGTGAAACGATGCCCCGTTCGCCTCGCTCACTCGCTCGCTAGCTGGCAGTATGGCCTGCTGGATTCGGGCTACTGACTACCTAGCGCGACCGTCAAAGATTCACCCACCCACCCATCCATGGACTGGCATCGGTAAGCGTAGGTAACTTAACCTTCGACAGAACCGTACGGCTACGAAAATCTCATTGGCTTGTAGATGATACAGATTCACCAGAAATTGAAATCACTTTCCTATTGTACTTTTAATATCCATTAATTAGTAGATATCGTTTTATCTAAAGTACAGTGTGAAGTTCTATGTACTCAGTAAAATATCTTTAGTGGTGTCTTGTTGACGAAGTACTGGATAAAACGGGGCTATTGACACCCTTTTGTCTCTTCCTATCTCAAAACTTTCTTTTTACCAGATGCGTGTGAGTTTTTACTGGTTTTCAGCATCCATTACATCTTAAGGAAGTTGAAACCAATGCTATGCTATAACAACTATTACGAAGACTATTAAAATAACTGTTAAATTCATTTACTATATTATTATTGCCTCCACGTTTTAGTCTGGAATAATTTCCTGCAATAGCATCTAATAGTAATATCTATCTATTAATAATCTTCCGTATTTGCCTTGCGCAAGCGCTTCTTAAGCCCCGTTCACGACCTCAACAAACGCGACAAGAAACGCTATTTATTTGCAGTGCCACTTCCGACGCAACTTGCATCAAGCGACAAGCACGTGTAGCACTGTCTTGTTCTCTTCGTATATGTAATGTCGCTCCTCAAATTATGTCTCGGTGACTAGTGGCGTTCTTCAAGCAATTCCTTTCATTTGTTCCCCCGCAATCGTTGTCACAACACGTATATTGTTGGGCGTTTACTTCGTGGTCACGCATTTACTGAGTAACACACGCCTCTGATAGCGCGTGAGAATTTTTTAATCATGTATAACTGCCTCTATGACTGCCTCGTCGGTCGAGTGGTCGCAAGCGCGACTGTTGAGCATGAGGAGGAAATCGAACAGGAGATCCTGACCTCATGTTCGATTCCTGGATCGGGTAAAGTATTATAGGGTATTTCCATCAGGAATTTCTAGCTAGTAGCAGCCATGGAGTCTGGATTTGTGCCCGTTGATGGCAATAGGCTCGCCCCGTATTACATGGGACTTGAACATAACTGGCGAAATGTGGGTTTACCATTAGGTATACCTCTGCTTAACCCTTCGGGGATTACAGGCGTGATGTTATGTATCTATAACTGACACAAAATATTTAATGAGTATTTACTTTTACTCAAAACTTCTCCTTTCTGTTTTCTCTGTCTATTTGTGACTCTGTGCACGGAGTTCATTAAACTTGTGCTCAACTGTCATACAAATTATGGTTTAGAAAAGTTTTAGATACTGTTCTGAATGAAGATGCAACTGATCGTAGTTCACGATGTTATTCTAATGAAGGGAATTCATTATTTTTGCTTATTGCTGCATCTTTTTCAAATCCAACTTAGAGGAACTGACAGAACTCATTCTGATGCGTTTTTCTGTCCTAGAAGTCAGAGCCTTAGGAGGCTGTCGGCTGCTTAAGGTTTTCTCAAGTTTTTTGCAATTTGCAGGTCAGTATCAGGTCGCATGTTTATGAAAATGAGTCGCGCAAGTATCACGTATGTAGTTACAGCATTAAAATCATTATTACAACCCACAAAGCTTATTTAACCCCATTGAATGACTTTTTTTTTTTTTTCATTCAATGGTGTTAAATAAACTTAGTGGGTAGGTATTATTATCTATCTAAATCTATCTAAATATATAAAAGCGAAAGGTTACTCACTCACTCATCACGAAATATCGAAAACCGCTTTACGTATAAAGATGGAATTTGGCAAGGAGGTAGTTTATAGTTAGTAGACGTCTGCTAAGAACGGATTTTGCGACAGGGCCGGATTAAGGAGGTCTAAGGGCTCTCGCAAGTTTGTCAGTGAAAGTCCTTAACTTTTTGTGCTACAAACTTGTTTGGAAGGAAGGTAGTTATCGCGGACGAAGTCGCGGGCAACAGCTAGTTACATTATATTAGTGACCTGCAAATAGCAAAAAATTTAAGAAAAACCGAATCTCGTGGGGTACCCTAGCGATTCCACCTTAAATCGGGCGTCCTTATGGATGTTTTATAACAAGACCACCAGCCAGGGCAAATTCTGGTCCGTGTATCTCTCTTTTTAATGTTCTTCTGGGGTAGAATAAACTTTAGGCTCATAATATTCAAATAAGTTCTGATAAGAGAAATGGCTTAAACCAGGATTGGATTTAGGGGACTCTGGGGACTGACTACCTTACGCGATTGTCAAAGATCTACAAATGACAGCCGGGCAGCGGGAAATGTCTAGATCTCCGATCACCCTGACTGATTTTATTGCACAGGTGACCTGCCACCCAGATAGAAGCCTTGTGAAACTACAGCTGAACACACATTCCGTGTTCTCGCAACAAAATTGCCAAAGTTGAAACAGTTAAACAAAATGGTATTGTTGCAACGTTTTGCAACATGCCTTTACACCGTTTATGTTATAATTACCTACTGCAATAGTTAATAAATAAAGATTAGAATGTATTAACCCACATTAGTGATAATTTCATCGAAAGATGTCTACAGTTTATTTTAGAGATCACGTTTTGAATAGAGTCGTGACAGTCGCTTTTGATGAGCAAATGGTTGTAGATATTAGTCATGAGCTGAGCAATAAGAGTAATCAACATCAAAATACGTGTAATTACAATTGTAATTCAATGATATTTGATTAAACTTTCGAGAGAGAACCTCTTTGGCTTCCAGTTTAATCGGATGCAGCAAAATAACACAATTTTTCATGGAGCCACAGACCATCTGCCTAACACAGCACAGTTGCTGGTTAATTCCCTAAGATAGAGTCCCTTTGAGAAGACTGGTTGCTAGACTTTAGGAATTTCTGAATTCTAACTACTTTAAATTCTACCAAATGACAATCGAGAGCAACGGCTTAACGTGCTCTTCAAGAAATACTAAATGGAATGTTACGTTCTTTAAGCAATTTCACCAAACCGATATTTAGCCAGTTAAACCCCTGCATAATTATGTCATGAAGGATGTATGATACCATAATTATAATCAGTCAATAAGTGGCTACAAAAGGGTCGTGTTGACGACACGTGAACAGCGATTCGAAAGGCACCTTCAAGGCTGCAAATAATCGCAAGTTGTGATGTCCACGACACGATTGTGAAGGCAATATGTGAATATTACCTGTATGGTATCTGTGTTTGTGAAAAGATTTCATAAGAATCGTGACCCGGAGATAATTATGAATATCAATGTTATTTTACGTTGGGTTGTGTCATTGTTCTTTTCCTTTTTGATGGCTAGCATTACACCCCTCAGGAGGAGAGATAGCCTAGTGGAAACGGCCAAACTCAGACACTTTGCGCATCACCAGTTCACCACAGCTCTCTAAACGGTTAAGGAAAACTTCGTGAAAAAACCGGCATGTCCTAGAACGAGGACGGAGGAAGTGACGTACACCAACCCGCGTTGGGCCCACCGGCCCACTGCCTCTCATAGACAAGAGGACTGTTTCTCAGAAATGGAAACATTATAGGGTGATTATTTATGCTTATTATGTCTCCAGAGTACCGGGAAGATGGTCAAGAAGGCTTTTAGAGGTAGCCTGTACCCTGTGGTCCACACTGTAGGAGACCGCATGGCTCTGAGAGGTATCGTGTGTGGTCGTGATCCTCACCAGTGAGGGAACGATGAGGAAGAAGAGGAATTATATAATTATGTCTACTGAATTCAGTTAGAAATTATGTTCACCGTAAGAAGTTTGAAAAAAAGTGGCTGGAGTAATGAACGACGTTGAACATTTTAATTATGCCAGAAATTTCAGAACACCTGATTATGTCACAAGAACCTTTCTTGTTGTGTATTTCGTAAGGCAATCGCAATTACTTTCATTTTCACTTCAATTTAAATGTAGGTAATTTGGTTCAATAACGTTAAATTGCGTCAATGGGACAATTTGTAAAAATGATTTTAGTGAAATGAAAACTGTTAAATAAGCACGGTATTGGGTCTTCAGAAAAATCTTCAGCACTTTCAGAAGAAGAAGACATCAATCTGGATAGTTCGTCTCCCGTGGGATCAATCTTTATGGAGCAGTTTATGCTGTGGTTTAAATACATTCACTAAATCAGTAATTCACAATTGACTGAATAAATTATTCGATATTATTATGTGCTCTTTCGGTTTTGCAAAATAGACCCTTCAGCATTTCAGCCAAATGCATTACACGCTTGCAATCACAATCACTTACATTTGCCGGGTCTAACCTATCCTTCATTTGACAATCTAAAACAAGTCATCACGCCTGTAAGTTATCCCGGAAGGGTAAGGCAGCGGTCTCCTTCTTTGCGTGTCGATAGACTCAAATAATACCCGACCAGTATATTGCCACCTGCACAGCTCTGTCGTTTGCTGCGTTTAAATCCTGGAAGGTGCAGGTGGTTGTGCAGGATGGGCAAGAAAGTAGGTGGGGCATATTCTGCAGAGGGGCTCCAACCTGACATTGTGTTTGGGACGGGTCGATGATACCCCATTTAGCCAGATTATTTCTAAAGCGACCAACCAGGGCCCGCAAACGGTTAAGTGATTTCCAGATTGGCCACTGCAGTTCCTGTCCAGGAGGCAGATGTTCTGCTGGATTGATGAAGTGAGGAGGGTTGGGATGTCTGTTCCTCCACAATTCACATCTTTCATCTGACGCACTGTCCTCTGAGGAAATCGTGTGTGAGGCAGCGGTGTACTAGTAGGTACACCCACATTTCGTCAGTTATAATTAAGTCCCATGTAATAGGGGGCGAGCGTATTGCCATCAACCGGGGACACAAATCCAGACTTCGTGACTGCTAATGAGAATTACCTGCGAACCTGGGACCTCATGCAATCATTCATCAGCAATTCAACATACGCATTGCGTTTTTGACGAATTCTTCAAACTTAAGAAGCAATTCTCTTGATAATGAAGGTCTGTGAATATGAGTGAGGTAAATAACTATTGGGTACCTAATTAGGGTGCTCGTGTAATGCTGAGTGTAATAAATACATAGATAATTAGGAAGGCATTTAGGATAAGGTGTCAGTAATCTTTGACAGTCGTTATAGGTAGTCTGTGGCCCGAAAGTCTGACAATCAGTCTTTGCAAGGGTTAACGTATTACCCAGTACTAACTGGGTTGTGGAGGTCAGAGAGGCAGTCGCTTCATGTAAAATACTGATATTCAGCTGAATCCGGTAAGACTGGAAGCCGACCCCAACATAGTTGGGAAAAGGCTAGGCAGATAATGATAGGATAAGGTGTCTAGTTTAGTGGAAGGCCTTGACCCCTCATCCAGTCTCCGCCCTGACATTTTAATAAAAACAACTTTTGCAAATAAAATACTTTTAACGACAGCGCAACTAAACTGGTTTTTAATTTGCAAATAATCAACTACACGTAAGTACTAGTTTATTTATGGTAGACAGGTACCAATAACAGGTGTTTTAAGTGCTAACAAATTGACTTTGTGAAAACTTAATATTTCTTGGCCCAACATGTACGTAAATAAGTCAGCCTGAATAATACTTATGTAACCAACTTTACTAACGTGGTGATTTTAAGTTACACTCAAGTTAACAGCTGTTTATGAAGTAGAGCGGAGCCGGTAAAACAAACCGCGGCATGCTCAATTTTTGACCTTATCATGAGTGAATAAAATCTAAATTACCAATTTTTTTTCCCCTCCGCTCTTTGCACTTACATTTTCTATCCAACTCGAACTCCAGCCAATCACAATCCCATTTTAGAACTCACAAAAAAACTTTAAAAGGAAGCACTTCACTTGCACTAAAGCACTCGTTGCGTCAGAACGACCGGCGATTACTAAGCGTAACACGTCTGTGACGTAATATTAAAAAAAAGAAAGTAAAAGTTATCGTGCGCGGGATTCGCGATGCGAATTTTGAATTTGAATTTGGAAGCGTTCGTGACGTGCGCGCGCTTACCTGGCGCACGGCGGACTGCGCGCGCATACAAGTATTGCCAGCTATAGGATTGTTTATTACCATGGAATGATATTCTAATCTGTTTAATTAACTCTGCAAATAATTGACACAGATTGTAGTATTTTATGACTTAATTGGAATTGTTTCGAGATACTAAAACGCTCGGGAAATTACTATGACTCATTGATAATAATTCTATGGTTCCTGGTTGAATAATCTAAGAAAATTCTAAGACCTACATAATTATTTTATTATTCCAAAATTCCTCATTTGTGTGGATGTGTCATCTTCAACTCTTATTTACTCACCTATTGACAAATTAAATTCTCTCTAATTATTGTATATCTATCAGTAAATTATACAAAATACATTGTCTAATTTTATATATCAATCTAGTTACACAATGTATTCTTCATCTTCATCATGCCGCTGCACGCTGTATTTATATTCTTTTACCCCAGAACTTCGCCACTTCCACCGCGTCGTTGGTAGCAGCGCAGCGGTCACATCGGCTGCATGTTTTTGAGCTCAGAGAGCAAGACAATGCATTAAAAACAAGATAAAACACCAACTAAGACGCAGTCAACACATTACATCTCCAAAAATAAAATAAGCTCCCAAACTCTTAAAATTACCCACAAAAGGTGGAAAATTACCCCTAACAATAGCCTCTTGCGTTAGCTAGGGAGTGTTTCCCAAGCCAGTAGACAGCGGTCAAGGACCCAGCGACCAGCCCAGCAAGCTCACCGGACGCCATACTCGTAGGGTTGCTAAAGGGAAATGATGGGTGGTTAGGTTGCCACGCTCTACCACCCAAAAATGGTGGAATAGTGTTAGTTAATTAATTCTGTGCGATCGAGCTTGACTTGTGAAGTTGTAATGTTCATAGGGGTCGTTATCTATATTCTAGTTCTTTTGTAGCTGTTACAGTCGTCCAAGTTACTTACATGTTTTAAGTGACAGAATTAAAAACTAAACTTACATTTTGTGCATTGTGTGAAATCAGATCTGTACTACATATCATCATCATCTGCCTAGCCTTTTCCCAACTATATTGGGGTCGGCATCCAGTCTAACCGGATGCAGCTGAATACCAGTATTTTACATGGAGCGACTGCCTATCTGACCTCCACAACCCAGTTAGTACTGGGTAGTACGATACCCCTTGGTAAGATTGGTTGTCAGACTTTTTGAGCTACTGACTACCTAACGACTGTCAAAGATCTTCAAATGACACCCGGGACCAACGGCTTAAAGTACTTTCCGAGGAACGGAGGAAACTCGGTATGTAAGGTGTGGTCACCCATCCACAGACCAACCTAGGCAAGCACGGCTTAACCTAAAGATCGACCCGAGCGGCTGTTATTATTTAGCCACGAGTTCCTCTTGGTACCACGAGTTCCTCTTCCTCTCCTCAGATCTGTACCTACTAAACAATCATAAACAAATAGACCGAAGGTCTTCTAAAAGGCTGTGTAACGAAAAAAGGTGGCAACTTCAATTTCATCTCTAGCAATCTCTTTAGCAGACACCACAGTATTGCCCATTTTACGTAGGTTCTATGTATTTAGGTAAACGCACACTTGTTTGTGCCGAAAGAATAGACCGCGCTGAACGGAACGTTTCTAGCATACGTGTAACGTTATCTATTCGTCCGATTTGGCGTGTGCGTTTCAACCGCGCGGCCATGACGTTTTTTTTTAAAAAAAACCATGCCAAGATTATGTAAAAATTTGTAAAAGTTGATTCCCAAAACCATAAATTTGTCAAAGTTATGGTTAAAAAGTTAGAAGGGTTTGAACGTGGCCGCGCCATTGAAACGCGGAGAACCGTTTCAAACGCCTGTCTACTTGGTGATATGACACTAATCACCCAAAATAAATGATGATAATATTTTACACAATCTGTTTAACATAAACAGTATTGATGTCATTAGCAGACCTCCCATCTTACCGCTCAGCACCTAACGGCAATATTAATGACACTAATTAATTAACTGTAAATATAGAAGACCGCTACTCGATGGCTTCAGACGTAGTTTGGTAGCACAGCACGAAAATAAAAACTTCGTGAGACCACGTCCGGTAGCCATAAAAGAAAAAAAAAGGATGCTGGCTGGCCTATACCACAGCCGTAAGAAAAGAAGAAAAAAAGGAAACATTTAAATATTGCAATTTTCAGGACAGTTATTCACAAACCAACACCGCGTCGTCATAGCCCACTCCCTCACAAAAAGAAGCCTGTCTCCCAAAAGTGGGAACTTCATGGAACAATTCTATAAATTCCTTGTACAATTTGACGTTCAAAAGTGCTTTTCAATGGCATAATAGAAATAAATGGCTTTTTCCTTTTATTTACTTTCGATTTTGGAGAAAGAGGCTTAACCACTGGTCTTCATTATATCTGGCCTCACAATAATATCCATCTCTACAAACAATTACAAAAAGTTATCGCAGTTAACAAATCATTTGAATTCTGTTTAGTATCGTAATGTGTGTAATAATACTTAAGATTATAGTAGCATACTAAATTGTGAACGTGCTCATATTTACGATGCGATTCAGATTCGATTTCATTTTAGGCTTCGAACGTGCTTCCCGTTACTCCGTTTGTGCAAGTCTTTCTGATTCATTGAGATCCTAAATATCTTTTCACTAGCAATCTGCCCGTGACTTCGTCTGCGTGGCTGTCATCCTGTCAACAAGTACTTTCTACTATCTTCTACTTCTTACTGCTATTATAAATGTGAATGTCTGTGAGGATGGATAGATGTTTATTACTCCTTCACGTAAAAACTACTGAACGGATTTAGATGAAAGGTACACAAGTAGTTTATAACCCGGATTAACACTTAGAATACTTTTATCCCGGTATTACCTACGACGATTACCGAACTCTGCGTGAGTAGGTCCTTACTATTATAAAGGTGAAAGTTTGGATGTATGTATGTTTGTTATTCAATCACGCCAGAACGGCTGAACGGACCTGAAGAGATAGATTTCAGTCTAGAATATCATAATGATAGACTACTTTTTATCCCGAAAGTACAATCCCATACGCAATTTCCAAATTCCATGCGTGCGAAGCCGCGGGCATGAGCTATAGTCATCTGTAAATGAAATGTTTTTTAAAATGATTACTTTCAGAAATTACTTCAAAAAAATAAAATTTGTTAAAATAGTTTCGATTTTTGCTTACATCGTATTATCAATTCAACTCTATCAAAAGTCTGTTCACCTATGCAAAACAGATCTCAAAAACTATTCAACCGAAATTCAATCAAACAAATTTTAACCACATGTAGACTGATTTCACCAAATAAGACATTAAAAAAAAACTAGAATACTAAAAATATCTTCTAGAAAACATACATTAAAAAGTTAACGCATCATCATTTAGATGTCAAGTTCTCATCGCTTGAGATCCGGTTCCATTCCCGCGCCGAGCGAAACTGGTTGTTTCGCGGCGAGCGCCGGAAATTGCTCAACAATGAGCTAGCCTGAGAAATGAGAGAAGCCTCCGCTGTACTCGCGCTTTTATTCAATTAATTGTTTTAAAAACTGGTTTTAAAAATATAGGTACGGTGTATATTTACACCTATGTTACGTTGTGCTTTTTTAGGGTTCCGTAGCCGAACGGCATAAATGGCAAAAAACGGAACCCTTATAGATTCGTCAAGTCTGTCTGCCTGTCCGTCCGTATGTCACAGCTACTATATTCCGAAACTATTAGGACTACACAGTTGAAACTTGGTAGGTAGATGTATTCTGTGAACCGCTTTATGATTTCTATACAATAATAAAAAAAATTAAAGATTAAGGGCTCCCCATACATGGAACGGAAACTAAAAAAATCAATTTTCATCAAAACTATACGTCTACAGATGTCTTTAAAAATGTCATACAGGGTGTAAACGGACCCTTCACGAAGCCGTCAACCATGCATTATGTACATCAAACTAAGTCACCCTACGCAAACATTATTGCTGGGAAACGACTTTTTTTGGGGTGATCCGAAAAATCAGGTATCAAATACGGTAAAACTCAATGTAATGCACTCAAAACTTGGTGCTGATGGATGCTTTGAATAGTAAACGGGTCATGGAGGTAATTAAAGTAAAAATAAAACCTTAAAAAGCTTATTCAAAAAGAACTTGTGAAAAAATTGGAACTTTGACCTCCAATATCTCAGTAACTAGAAGGTTCCCAGGTATGGTCCAGAACAAAAAAAATATCGCAATGACGGGGAGTATGAGTGCCTTTCGGCTTCGTTAAGGGTCTTTTTACACCTTTTATAGGTTCCTAAAACCATTTACGATTGAAAGATAGACAGTTCCAAAGTGGAAGTGTCTCCCTCCCCTCTAATTTCTAAAGAGGAGAAAAATTCTGAAGAAAATTTAGGATTGTAGAACGTAAAAAAACTTTCAACGAATACTGGTTTGAATAAGATTTGATGATTATTTTTTGAGATATGGGACTTTTTCATTAAACTGCAGCAGTAACTTTGTTTTTCATTAACATGCTATGAAAAACAAATTCAGTTTTGCTGTTGAATGTAATACAATACAACATATGAATGAGCCTTCAAATATTTTATTAGGAGTACGACTCTCACTTGGTCGGTGTTTAATTCCTTACGGACTCTTTAGTCAAGAGGAGCTCGTGGCTTAATAATATCAGCCGCTCGGGTTAAGCTGTGCTTGCCTAGGTTGGTCCGTGGATGGGTGACCACCCATTTCATACCGAGTTTCCTCCGTGCCTCGGAAAGCACGTTAAGCCATTGGTCCCGGCTGTCATTTGTAGATCTTTGACAGTCGTTAGTTAATCAGTAGCCCAAAAATTCTCACAACCAGTCTTACCAAGGGGTATCGTATTACCCAGTACTAACTGGGTTGTGGAGGTCCGATCGGCAGTCGCTCCATGTAAAATACTGGTATTCAGCTGCATCCGGTTAGACTGGAAGCCGACCCCAACATAGTTGGGAAAAGGCTAGGCAGATGATGAAGGACTCTTTAGTCAAGACTTCAAAAGGTCTACAGGGTCCAAAGGTCTTCATGATCGGAAAATGTAGGTAGGGTACTGCATATTTCCACATTTTCAACCAGAGAATTCTCTGTTAGTAGTAAGTAGCCAGTAGTCTATTATGTTTTTCCAACTCTTCTGATTAATTTCATTGCGGGATCCAACATCCAAGACGGTTTGTGACAAATTGTTTCTCTGGGACTTCGTCGAGCTTCATTGTCTCGGCGCTTTTCTGGTGGTCGCCACTGTTGATTCTGGCGCACAGGAGTTGCAGTGGTTTGGGAATGGTGTGGCGGGCTTGTTCCAAAGAAAGGCCCCTAGTGTAAGTCGATTACTGCCCGGTAGTTGACACCTGCGATACCAGTATGACTTCTTACTTACTTGTCTGGTCAGATGTCAGTGATGAGATGTCAGTTCAGCTCTCTATACCCCTTATTAAATATATGCGAAGTGTAATCTAACAGTGTTGGTATGTAAATAGAGTATTTTAATTTTTAAATTCACGATCCGCCCCAGCTTCGCACTGGTGACGAAAATGAGAAGACAATGGCTATGCAAATACAAATGATTAAAAAAAAAACATATGAGTACAGAGACCTATTACCTAATTCCGCTAACAGAAAAGCTCATCCAAGTTTCAGTTTCCCAACCTTAACCCTTAAAGGAAAACATCCACCTCCCACACCCTACTGCTTACATTCTCGAACGCTAGACAAATATGTCACATGACATGAAAGCGGCCCATCCCTCCATCTTCCAGCCTTTTCATAGCTTTGTGTGCCCGTATATGGGCCACCTGGCTTTTGTTCCCGAGCCGGCTAATATACCGAGCTCTGTGCTGAATGTGGGCGTATTTTGAAATGATTGTTGGTGATGATATCTTGAGTTCAGCTTAAAGACATTTATTTCTCAAAAAACAAATTACAGTTCACTTAAAGAGAAACTTAACTAAATTAACAATAGGTTGTAGTTTACATTACGACATTCAAGCCATCCAAGAAACTGAAGACTCTAGTTTCATTTATAAAATAGAAAGTATAGTCATGAGCTTTAATCTGTAAACATTTAACAACTTTTAAAAGTGTTTTTCTCCTACTGTTCTGATTAAAATTTCATGTTGTTACGAACACGAGTTTAAGACGGTATGACCTAAAGTGATTGTAGGTTTAGGTTATTTTCTGTTCTTGCACTAACAGAAGACAACAAAAATGAAAGTCTAGAGAGACAGAACGATAATACATATTCAGGCATTTATTTAGGTATCGCTTAGAGTTAGTTATGACGATTATTAGTTGGCAGTACCAAAAATATTGTGAAGCGAATGATTTTTTATGTTTAAGAGACCTTATGATCTTACCTCATTCATTTGCAGACCTGTTTATATAATTATAAGTTACCCTTTTATTTTTAGTCTTGCATGTTCACATTGTGTACATTTCAATTGCATAAAAAAAATGATAAGTGGAAGTGCGGAGTCTCCTAATACAAGCAATTCCTTGCTTAAAAGGTCTTCCAATAATATCGAAACGCCCATTGTAATTGAAATAAACAATTTATTTATTTTACCTTAAAGAGTTTTAAGTCATCGCTAAATCAATAAACTCGGTCTATTGCAGTGCAGTTCACAGCATTTTCATTAGCCTCGCCCATGTTTAGGTATGTGACACAATTACATCACTCGGTTCCGAATGGATTTCCGGCTTTTTGTTGAATCGATGAATCTATTTTTACCACAGTTGAACCTGGGTGCAGCCACGTTTGTACAGTCAAAGACTTTGGGTGCTGCAGCTTGCAAACTGTAATGTAACATTGAATGAAAATACTAGATTCAATGTGATGAAGTGTGGGCGCAGTTTAAGTACCAGCACCCTGAAATAAATTCAGGGAATTCAAGGTTTATTCATAATTTAATCATAAACATAATTAATGACGAATCCATCCATATAGTCCCTTAATAAAAAATAATGGCAATGTAGATAATTCAAAGAAAGCTTTTAAAGATTTCTGCTACAGACTAAAATACCCTAAGGTATTAACTATATTCGCAATTCCTTCTTACCATTAACAAGGCAATTCAATCAATGTGTAAGTACTTAACGCTCGTAAAATTAAATTCTATACAGTTTCAAAACTCCGCGTTTCCTGATACGATTTAATTTTCCTAATAATTGGATGTTGACCAACCGGACGGGTATGAATTTCACAAGTTTGTAAACGAAGCGGCTGAAACTGACTGGCTGACCGGGGGTGAAGCAATGTGGTGGCGAGGAACACGGAGTTATTGCGATGTCGCAAAACAACTGACGAACGATCATTTATCGCCTTGGTAATGTAGCTGGTACTAATTGCATTTATCACATTGACTGCATGTAATCTAAAATTTTAAACTTTTACTGTCACTTACGGGCTATGTTCCGTGACTGTTCATTATTTTGAGCTCCCGATAATTCGACGCTGTTGGAAGCGCCATGATCGCGGGTTGACTGGAGAATGCGGGTGGATGGAAAATAAATTGTCACTGTCCAGTCAACCCGCGATCATGGCGATCGGAACTTCCGATCGCCATGATCGCGGGTTGACTGGACTGTGGAATGGGTTTTCTAACTTATGATGTTGAAAATGTCATATTAAAAATATATAGCCATTTTTCAGTGTCAGCTTGTAGAAGAGAAGAGTTAAAAAAAATTGTTGCAATAGTAGAAGGAGACTTTCATGAGCTTAAGAGACATATTGGCACTAGGTGGTTATCATTACTACCTTGTATTGATACTATATTATTGAATTGGCATCCAATACTTGATTATTTTAAAAGTCTTGATGAGGACTGCCCTATGATAATTCAAAATCTGTTGATGTTAGGGAGTAAGCATGATTTAATTGAAATTTACTTACATTTCGCCAGCCATATTTTAAACATATTTCACAAAACTATTAAATCTCTGGAAGGTAATTCTGTCACAATTGTAGATGTTTTTGGTATTATGGAAAATTTAAAATCAGAATTACAGCAAAGACTGAAAGACAACTATTTTGGCTATACAACAAAACAGAAATTAAAACCTCTTGAACAATCATCACCTGACTTGTATAATAAAATTAACACTAATTTTTCATTGTGTATAAACAAATGTTTGACTTATTTACAAAAATGGTTTGATTTTAGTAATGATAACTGGCTGTATTCACTAAATACAATATCTTTAAAGACTACTGTTGAATTTAATCATTTAGAACAAATTATAGAAGGAAAACTTAATTTAAAAAGACTAAACATAGACATGGATACTTTATATTCAGAAGTAACAATTTTAAAATTGCTCCAAGCCGAATTGTTTAATAACGCAGACTTTATACAAAAATGCACCGCTGAAAAATGGCAATATATTTTTAAAAAATGTCCTCAAGAATTTGATTGTTTAAAAAAAAATTATTAGCTATATACTCTCTGTTCCCGCCACTTCAGCATTTACAGAAAGAGTCTTTTCGGTCATGAATGTGAAGTGGCGAGAAGAGAGAAACAGAGCTTCATTAAATTTAATCAAAAATGAGCTCTTGATATATATAAATTTAGAGTTAGAATGTTTAGACTCATTCAATACCTTTAAAAATAATGAAAATTTGTTATGTGCCGCAAGAAGTACTAAAAAATACCTTTTTAAAAGATAAAAATAAATGATACTCTTTTTTATAAGTGCATACTCTTTATTTACCTCCTTTAAAATCAGATATACTTTATTTCTGCTAAAAAAAGTTGGCAACCCTAATCGGAAGCTCAAAATAATGACTAATCACGGAAGATATCCAGTAAGTGACAGTCAAAGTTTAGTTGTAAACCATGAAAGCTTAAAACAGTGAATAAAATTTTAATATAATATATAGGTATATATTGCTGTGCCCTAACATGGTCCCTAATATTGTTTAAACTAAAAATGGATGGTATGAATATGAACTGCTTCTACGCAGTAATGCGGAAGTGAAGCGAATCCTTGGTTCATAGGGTGTGGATCAGCACAAGCATCTTGATTATGCTGCTTGCGCTGCGACCTTGCATGTTGCAAGTATGTTGGTAGTACTGAAATAGTTTGTAAAGTTTTTTTTAACTAACGCGACCTATTTTTGTTTTAGATTCAAATAGCCAACAAGTCATAACCACCTACCATAATGGCCTTATTTATAGATAAGGCAGTTTTTGCCAATGGGGATGGCGTAGCTAGTACCAAGAATCGTCGTGGGTTGAAAATCTGGTAATGTCATAATATTACGTATATTTTACAATAGCTTGACCTCATTGGTCAGATTGAGACCTAGCTATGGTCGCGCCATCAACCATTAGCTTTTAACGGTCTTCCCCATCACCTTAATTCAGAAGAAGTGGTACTCTTGAATCGCTTCATAACTTTCAATTACTTCAGAATTCCAGAGCTTGCTGATCTTACGTCACATTAATTTCCCCTGAAGTGGTTACAGGTACCTACCACTTAATATTCTCCTTCCGTGCTTTAGGTAGGTTAACTTTGTATGCACCCTTCACATCAACCCTGACCTCATAACCTCTATCCTCCTTGCTTTGTCCTCTTTGTTATTTCAATAAAACATTTATCCCGGTTGCCATGGAAACTGCATTATTGACAAATTCCGACAGTTAATATGTTACTCTGTATAAAGAATCACACAAAAAAAATGATTTTCTAAGTGTACATTTACTTGTTTCATCATGAAGTTGCTGAAATTTCATCTGAGGTATCACCCTCCCGGTATCACATTGGAATATTTGTCAAAGGGTGTCGTGAAAAAAAGAGACATTGATTTATTGGATCTGAACTCCGAGTAAGTTTTTCATGAGGAATTTAGGCTTATATTTACTTAAGTGAATTTCGACTTACCATTATATGAAGGTACCTGAGTAGCTGGATTCTCACCATCTGTTCGTTAAGTACACTCGTTCTTTGGAAATCAGTTGAGATTTGCAACTTCGACTACTTTCTCGAGAATTTCGTGACTTTGTGTCTTTTTGACTGACTATACCCACAGAACACTTAACGGGACCTTATGCTGATGCACATCCACTTATCGCAATTCTTTAGTAAGTTAGTAGTAGCCTCTTAGGATACACACGAAGGTTTAAGCCATTGGCAGTGACACCGAGACATCGCTCGTAAAAGTGTTTACTCTAAGAAAAGTAAGCTCGCACATCGCGCACGGAACGACTGTGACGGTGACTGTACAGTGTACACTCTCCGAGACAGGGCGTGTGCGAGAGTGTAAAGCCAAGTGAGGAACACCGAGGCTTGGCTGTACATTTTAAATATTTTCATTAATTTTTTGATAATTTCATTCGAGCATCAAGACAAAGTACTTACAAACTATGTTAGTAATACACTCACAAAAACAAAATCAGAAACAGATTGTGACATCATTGCTGCAAGGTGACAGGCCCAGCCGAAACCTTGCAGCAGAGCTTCACAAACCCACAATCAAGCCTGCTTGCGATCATAGATAGGATGCTGTTGGCGCTGCCCCGCACCCGCCACGGACCAAGGATACGCACCGTTTCCGCATCACCGTGTAGAAACAGTCCACGTGACCTTCTGCAAACATCCATAATGCGCTGCAATATCGGGGCAACCCCATCAGCATCCTGAATGCGTTATTGTATTGGACGCGATTAAGTGAGTGAGACAATACTATTCAAATGCGAGGTAGTGCGATGTAAATCTTTGATGTTTTCCAACAGGTCAGACATCACAGCCATAGCTATGCGTCTTGCCCAAAAGGAACTCTTGATCACCGATGAGGTCCGAGATCAGCTGATGCAATGCCTGGACATCTTGAAGAAGAGGATCGAGCACGAAGGTCCCACAGGCAAGAGGTTCTACATCTACAAGACTTTGATGACGCATGTCTTGCCTCTCACGAATGTTGCGTTTGACAAAACTGGGGTCCGGTAAGTAGTTTTTAAAGATCTTAGAAAAACTGTGTTCGTGGTTCTCTCAAAACATAAGACAATATCATACCTCTAATCCCCATCATTCTCTAATTAGGCAGAGGTGTACATTTCACCAGTTATGTTTAAGGTTCATGTAATAGGAAGCGAGCCTATTGCCGACAACCGTGAGTACAGGCGCCAGCACATCAAACTACTACAATCTTCAAATTTCTTTAATAAATTTTCAACTTTATCGCTGAAACATTAGGTTCAAGGTTGATTGCGAAAATTTGACAGTTTCGGGTAGCTTGATGTGCTGGCGTATGTACATCAATCCTGATTCCGGGCTTCGACTTAGAAATTCCTGACGGAACAACCCAATAACACTTTTGCTAACCTGGGAATCGAACCCAGGACCTCATGATCAGCGCTTTCAACTAGTTAACCAATAAGGTCGCCGAGTTGCTCCATGACGATCAGTTTTCGTAGATTTCGGCTTGGTAATGGGTCTCTTCACAGTTCACACTCTATTATTCTACAGATAAATTGTGTGCCATAACCTAGGTGAAATAAATTCATTTTCTAGATGTCTATCTGGGAGCTACGACCGGACCTGCAAGGTGTGGGACGTGGAGTCCGGCAATGAGATGCAGACGCTCACAGGACACCAGAACGTCGTGTACTCTGTTAACTTCAACTTCCCCGCTTGGTGAGTGTTGCCAGAGCTACAATCAACACAATATACAATATATCCTACACGATTCTGGCCTCCTGGTTGTTTGTGAGACTTTACTATCCTTGTTTCTCATCTCCTACTTGTCCTGCCAATTTCCTACGTAATCTTCGAGTGTAAACTCGCACAGTAACCTGAGGCTATTCGTGCCAATATACTACTAGCAAATCCAAAGCGAAACACTAGCGAAATACTAGTGAAAACAAAAACCCCATTCGTTTTAAAGTATAATTGTGTAATACAAACGGTAGAACAAATGGCAAAAATATTTCCATTAGTTCAACTGTAGAACTGTTTAATAGAACTAGAGGGTACGAACCGAAACTTTTACTAAACATTGATTATAAATGTATAATTTAGTTTTTTTTTCATTTTAATCACAGCACCTTACACCTAGAACTAGTTATCTATTTATTCTATTCAGAATGCTAAATTTTCGAGCTCGCTTCGCTTTCTAATACATCCTGCCTTTTTGAGTTACTTTTATCCTCATATCTGTATGAATGACCAAAAAAAACCTAATACATGGGGCGGAGGCGGGCTGTTTTTATTTTGAATTTTGAAGCTCTCTTCTCTCGCTCTTGCATTCTATTAGTACCAAGAGCGGATCCAGCGGAGGTTATGACCGGGCGTCATGACCACCACGCACTGGGCTAGGCTAGGTCGACCGTGATCATGTTTCTAACTCTATTGAATTGATTTAAATAAAATAAATAGATGCCCGGCTTCGCTTCACCCGCTCTTGCGTTCTCTTCATTTTAAAATTTGAAAATCTAACGTTCTCAAGTGCAGGGCCGTTAGACAAGGGGGGGGGTCAATTCCCTCGAAATCACCTTCAACTAAAAAGAAAGCAACCTATCCGAGGCAGAATTCTAAACTTTTTTCCGTCGCTTCGCTCGCCAATACGTCCTATACTTTTTCAATTCTGAAAAAGTTGACAGACTCCTATTCTCATTTCTGTATAAATTAACAAAAGAACAAAACACGCGGTGCCAAAATTTTCCATTTCTTATGACTTCACTCGCTAATACATCCTGTACTTGTTCAATTCTCCATAAGTTGAAAGAGTTCCCCCTATTCCCATTCCTGTATGAATTAACAAAAAGAACTTAATTCCGAGGAAAAGTGTATAAAACTTCGTGCTCGCTCTTGCGTGTAAAAGTGGTTACATAACTCTGTATGAATGGTCAAAAGAAAATCTAACCTAACCGATATACTGCAAAAAAATTCTAGCTCGCCTAGCCCTGTAGTTGCTGAAGGGTTAGACAGAGCTGCATCCTCCAGGATTCCGCACTCCGGGATGCGTCTAAAAACATGGAAAAAAACAATTTGCCTGAACTGAGTCAAGTCCTCATGCTTAACTGCATCCCAGGTCTCATCATGAAGGAAAGCGATGAAAGAAAACATATTTATTTCGCAAAGATCACAAAATCTGTATGATAAACATAAAAGATTCACAGAAAAAAACGTAGTTCTCTTTCACTATAAACAAAATTCTTTTTCCTCAGCAACCGCGTCCTGACTGGTTCCTTCGATAAATCAGCGAGGATATGGAACCCGGAGACAGGTGAATGCCTGGCAACGCTGCTGGGCCACCGTGGGGAAGTGGTCGCTTGTCAGTTCAGTTCCAAAGGAGACCTGGCAGCAACTGGATCTATGGACCATACCGCCAAGCTGTTTGATGTTGCCACTGGTATTTACTTATTTTCTCTTGTCTATTGCGCTGCCCGGTCGACTAGGTAAGAAAGGAAGATAGAAATGCACAATATAGTATGGAGGTGTGAGAACCAGGGTCTTCATTGAAAAGGAAATATAGCCCACCTTTGACCAGACGGGGGTTGGGTCACGTGGGATACGGCTCTCTACCTGCCATCACAACGTCTAGCTAAACCGAGTCCTGCCAACCTCCATTTAAGAGCCATTACCCGTATCATCATCTGCCTAGCAATTTCCCAACTATATTGGGGTCGGCTTCCAGTCTTAACCAGATGCAGCTGAATACCAGTATTTTACATGGAGCGACTGCCTAGCTGACCTCCACAACCCAGTTAGAACTGGGTAATACCCGTTGGTAAGACTGGTTGTCAGACTTTTTGGGCCACTGACTACCTAACGACTGACAAAGATCTACAAATGACACCCGGGACCAACAGCTTAACGTGCTTTCCGAGGCACAGAGGAAACTCGGTATGTAATGGGTGGTCACCCATCCACTGAGCTTAACCTAAAGATCGACTCGAGCGGCTGTTATTATTTAGCCACGAGCTCCTCTCAAGTCCTCTCCTTGAGCCATTACCCGTATCACCAATGAAAAAAAGCTAAGTCATTAATTATCGATTTGTATGTTGTTAGGAAATGAGGTCCACACTTACACCGGTCACACTGCCGAGGTCATCGCACTTCAGTTCGACCCCAATGAGGGTCAGAGGCTGATCACAGGCTCTTTCGACGGCACCATATCCTTGTGGGACACCAGAACTGAGGAGTAAGTTATCATCAACAACATGTCATTCATCGTAATTGCTAAAATTACCCTCATGTTTAGCTGAAAACGCTTCTATTTTCATAAAAATGAGATCCGAAGGGATATTTTCGTCCGGGGCTACGGGACTGTTCGAAAGATATACCGCGGCCCTGGAACACAAAGGGCAAAGAAGGAACATGGATGGGTTTTAGTCAGTAAAAGTCTGACACTCCCTCCTCCTCCTCACTCCGTCCAGAGCGGAGGGGGGGTTATATGAGAATTTCCCATCCAAAAAAAAAAGGGATATTTTCGTAGATTATTTAACTGATTAGTTTACCTAGCCACTTCAGCTTAGTGCTTAATAGTTACCAGCTTACTGTTTATCACAGTACGTACCGCAACTAACACACACACAGGTTATTATTATGCGGCTTCCCTGGTAGCTCATAAACGGCACAAATATGTGGATGTCTCTTACTATTCTCAATCTCATTTTTCTCTTCTTTCTCATCAGATTTTTACAATAGTATTCAAATCATTTATAGATCTTTTGGACAGAATAGTTACAGCACTGATGTGATGACAATGTTTGTGTCACTTGTTTAATTTAGTATTTTAAAATATTTTCTTACCTTTGTATAGATTATTTTTTACCGATTGTGACTGTGTACATTGTAGGCTTTGTAGATTCCCAGCTGCTTGTTAACTTTTGTTAACTTTTTATCTTGTTTTACACCTTTTGTGTAGTAAGCAAGGACTTATCGTCGGGCTTACGCTGTCACCCCATACTTCAGTACAAACACTGTAACATGATAATATTGTAATACCCAATGATTTGAAAAGAGTAACCTGGGACTTTCTTGCCGGTTCTTCTCCATATGAAACGACCGACCCGAACCGTGCACCTTTTTGTCGACGTTTTATAAGTGCCCATTTAGGCCTACGTGAAACAAAATATTTTAATTTTGATTTTGATTTTTGATTTTATGAAGGGGCAAAAAATAACCACAGGACCTCTGAAAAGGTAAATGTGCTTTTAGGAATTGACAATCACATTCATATTCTGTTTTATTATTCTTCAAAGTTCGAGGGAATCGGTTTTTCTAGGCAAGCGGGCACCACCCATGACCGCATCATCGCTTCTCGCTTCATATTCTTCACATTTGAAAAAAGTATTTAAAACAAAGTGCTCAAGTCAAATTCTGAAGCGCCTACAGTAAATATGTGAGAAATTTACCCACTGATTATGCGTTGCTATATAACATTGAGCAGGCTCTTTGTTGGAAGAGTATTTGGAACAGAATTTGTATGAAATTACCTGCCAATTAAGTTAACGGGGAATAAGCCCCTCAGGAGTGTCTTTCTGCGTGGTGTGCTTTAAAAGTTCTGTCGTTTGAAAAAAAAAAACAACTAGAACCTTAGGTATAGTATTTATTTTTATTGTTTTTCAAAGTATTCACCACGACTGACACTCCCTCCCACTCCACCCAGAGCGGGAGGAGTTATTTGTTGATATCCCATCCCAAAAAAAAAAGTATTCACCACGAGGTTTCACTTTTCCATTCGCTCGAACCTGTATAACATTTATTCCACTCCAAAGTAGGAGTATTCAAGATGGCTGATTTGAAAGCGTCGACTGCTTCTTCACCGGACTGGAACCTTAGGGCTTAGGTCAGGACTATATGGAGGATGGTCAAGAATTCTAAATACCAGCGTTCGACAGTCCGCAGACATGGGGCTTCATCACACAGATGTTAGTTCTTCGAAACACTGAAGCCGTGTTAGGAGTTAGGCCTCTTCGGACGTTATAGAAAATTATTGCACGGACATTTTCTAAGTGAGATTCATTTTCGTACGTGACCTGATAGATTGAAGACAACGCTGTGACTAAACAATTGTATTAATACTAATTCCTTCAATTGTTTTGATACTCTAAATTCCAACAAAGAACATTGAACAGTTCCCAAATCATAATTGGCGGTAAATTTATAAACGACAGAGCTTAAAAGGCATGCCTGGTGATTGATAAAAGAATTCTGATTAGAATACGTTTACTTACTGACCTATTTCTTCAACTAGTCGTGTAACAGTGCTCCGAGGCCATGACGGTGAAATCTCCAACGTCCAGTTCAACTGGGACAGCTCCCTCGTGGGCTCGTCCTCACTGGACGGCAGTGCCAAGCTGTGGGACGCGAGGCAGAGCTCCTGTCTGGCCACCGTGTCAGGGCATACAGATGAAGTAAGTAGACCTCAGGGTCCTAGTAGAGGTTACCCTGAAATTAAAAATTGGTTTTCTGTTATGCACAGTGATAGCCTGATAGTAACGGCACCGACTAACCATTTGTAGGTCGTAGGGTCAAACCCGGCCAGGAACTTTACTTCGTGTTATTGTTTTGCGCCTGATATCTGTCCGGTCCCATCGGACAATGAAAGTGTATATAGAAAGAGAGAGCACATCTGTATTTGTGCAATATTATAATATAGAAAAAAAAATACGCCAGTACACACAATATAAAAACGTAGTGATACTGTTGCATATGAATTAAACAAAACTGACGATTGTGGGGCGTCTACTATAGGTACACCTCTGCTCACCTTGGAGTTTAGTACAGGCGTCATGTTATGTTATGCTTTTCCACTAAGGTGCTAGACATCTGCTTCGACTGGGCCGGCCAACGCATGGCCACGGCATCCAGCGACTGCTCCGCGAGAATCTATGACGTCAAGTCCGACTTCAAGGAGCTGGCCATCATGAAGGGACATCGCGGCGAGGTGTCCAAGGTTTGCTGTCCTGTCCTAATAGTATATGAGAAAATGTGTATGTTCCAGTTTGTACTCCTTTGACGCCGGGATGGAGCAGATCGGCGTGATTTTTTGCGTAGAAGCTCGCATATAGACTCGCAAACGGTTAAGAGGCCGGTAATGGACTTATTATTGCCATTGTTATTGTTTCCATTGCGGGAATATCTTGGATGCGGCTGGCACAAGAGCGTGGAGCTTGGCACAAGCAAAGGGAGACATACCCACGCAGCAGTGGCTGAAATCGGGCAGTGGGTGATGATGATGAATGGACTTTCTGTCCCGTAAAAGTGTACTTTTGATTAGATTCTGTGTAATACAACGTGTTTAAGAAAGGTGTGGTCATATTTAAGGATGTGGTTGTGACACAGGTGACGATGGATTGCGTATGACAAGCGTGCGCAAGCGCTACAAATTATTGCCGACAAAAAACGCTTTGCGTATGTGAGATATCGAATCTACAGTCGAGAAAGACCTCTTCTATGTTGTCCTGAATGCAAACTTTTGGAATCATATATTGTTTTGACAAAAAGCATTCAATGTTAATTTTTTTGAATGCAAAATTATTTAATTGTTTTGTAATCACTTAAACAGGTTTGCTTTAGCCCAGCCGGCGGGTGCCTGTTAACCGCATCGGCTGACAGGAGTTCTAGAATATGGAACACTACCACTGGAAACTGCATTCAGGTATTTTATTATTATCCACCAACACGCACTGGGCTCACGTGGTGATTGTAGTCCACTCACACTTACAGAGAGGGGGCCTGTATCCCAGGAGTGGGAACATTATAGGCTATCCTATGCACACGCCTTTGCCTATTATGGGTATCTGATGAGGAGGGATAGCGCACGCAAATCAAAGAGTGTTGAAGTTTTTAGCGAATACATTATGAAGACTGGGTACACTACATAAATATGAAAAACTTTATTCCGACAGTCACAAATCCGAATTTTAAGATACCGATTTTCATAATTCCGAATGTGCGATGTCCAAATTCTTAGGTATTATAAAATTCGGACTTTTGAAAATCGGAACATCTAAATTCGGAATAAAATATTTCGGAGTATTTGGGTATCCCGTGAAGACTGCGAAAGAAAAAACTATATTAGCCTTCAAATACCTAACATGGCCAAGAGCAGGAAGATGGTGATTCACTTTGTCTAGAATTCTAGATCTTTACTACAACCCACGCGGGTATTAAATGCACCCAATGCATCACCTACAAAAATGTTACATCCTTGAGAAGTAATTGTGTCAATTCATCGTTGTTGTTTCGTATCTCCTTGAACCACATTTGGTTTTAAAGATGCTGGCCGAAATTAGCTCACGACGATTTTATTGTATCAACTAACTTGTATTATTTGGCTTTGACCGAGTGGTGGCCAAGGTGTGGCCAAAGAAATCAGGGCCGTCCTAAAGCTCGTTGGATTGACTATATCGTCAAAGTCGTGGCGTGGGAAACACCCTGGATACGGGACGCACAGAACCGGGAAGTGTGGCAGGAAAAAGGGGAGGCCCATACCCAGCAGTGGGTGATTCCGGGCTAATATGATGATGAACTTGTATTATGTTCAAACTGATTGCCATTCGAATTACAAAGCCACTCTTACATTTGCAGAAACTTACTCCTAATTCTGCTCACAGGTCCTGTCAGGTCACCAAGGCGAGATCTTCTCCTGTGCCTTCTCTTACGCAGGAGATGCGATCATCACAGCATCCAAGGACAACACCTGCAGGATCTGGAGGTGATTGGACTGGTGGATGTAGACCATCCCCCAGGAAATAACAACCTCTCCCTTTAGAACAAAGACTTTGAAAAAGCAAAACAGATGTAGGATGGTGAAACATAGTAGATTGCAGATCTAGAAAACACCTAGGTCGTACAATCTGCCAAAAATACTCGAACAACAATGACTTAATGTTATTTACTTAGTTATTTATCATTTCATATTTTATAAAACTTTGAGAAGTATTTACTAACTCTTGCAAATTATGTATTTTTTCATTTATTTATTCTTTATCATGAACTAGATAATCAGATAGATAACGATTGAAATAACTCCAGCGTAATGGACCATCATGTTATTTGGTTTCTGTCTCCATCAACACGGCCTATCGTTATCCACTTCTAGACATAGGCCCCTCCCAAGTTGCTCTTCAGCACTCAGTTCGCCTCCTTCTCCATCCAGTCTGCCCCAGCCATCTTTTTAAGGAGTCATCCATCTATCTACGGGTACCACCCGCTACGCCTGACGATACGATATCTCCGCTCTGAGTTGTCTGCTCCCCCGGCGAACAGTTCTTGGACAAACATGGCCGGCCCACTGCCAGTTCAGCTTGCTTACTCTGCAAGCTTTTTCGGTGACGCCAGATCCGGATAGCCTCAATTCGGATCTTATCGGTATATCCCTGACCAGCCTCATCCCATTACTTGGGGCCGGATCTCCTCGTCTTTCTTCGACAAGTGCGTCTGTACTGGGTCGTCGAGACATCATCGATGCTACAAGAATCTTGAACTTCAGTCTGCTTCAACTCCATTCCTTTTCATTTTTCCAGGCGTTTGATTTTAGCCTGTCAGAGCACGTTCAATCATACCAGACAGGACATGACAAAACATTGACCAACCATTGTATTCCTCCCGATTAGAATACGGTAATGATGCGGAAATACAGGATTTATATGCACATAATATGAGAGGCGTTTGTGTTACACGGGAGGAATACCAATGTCTCAGTGATGAGGATGACGTCACCGGCATAGTCGTGGGACGGGACAGCTAGGCTAGACAGTCGAGGGAATCAAGGACGGAACGTTAGATGGGAAGCTGAGAGATACAATTAAAAGTTGTCTCCTGAGATTTTGCTTAAAATGATTCGTTGGGCTGCACTTCAATGGTAACAAAACGGTATAAGCTGGCCTCGCATTCTATTGGAACTCAGTACCATGGTAGGCCAGCTCAAGCCTTATTATTGCCACTGATGTGCTATATCGACTGTACTACTTGGCCAAGATAATAGAGCAACTCGGTGGAATTTAAGCCATCTATCCGCAAAACGCCTCAGGACCACTTATGACCGGAAAATCAATCAAATACTCCCTGATCATTCGTTCGGTCAGGTCGGCTAGACACAAACTGCAACTCAGCTCCCATGCTCAGAATCCTCTCATGTTGGGATATTCCAAAGGTCTGCGCTGCTTACTATCAAACTGCCAGTTCCATCATTCCAAATATTTAACTACCCTGTAGGCCTCAGCAATTTTATTGAGGTAGTGGAAACAGACCTCTTCAAAGACTTTGACAGCAAGCCTGTCAGTCTATGTGAATAGTCTTTTGCCAATATTGAGCCAAATAAAAACTTATATGAAAGAAAATGATACCCCTCCTCCCCGACATCCTAGCATATTATTAGCCATTCTACAGGGTGTAAACGGACCCTTCACTAACCCGTCAACCAAGCATTCTGCACATCAAACTAAGTAACTCTACGCAAAAATGATTGCTGGGAAACGACTTTTTTTTTGGGGTGAAAACTCAATGTTACGCACTCAAAACTTAGTGCTGATGGATGCTTTGAATAGTAAATGGGTCATGAGGTAATTAAAGTAAAGTTAAAACCTTAAAAAGCGGTTTAAAAAAAAAACTTGTAAAAAAATTGGAACTTTGACCTCCAATATCTCCGTAACTAGAAGGTTCCCAGGTATTGTCTAGAAGAAAAAAATGATCCCAATGATGGGCAGAATATGTGGTTTTCGTTTTCGTTAAGGGTCTTTTTACACCCTTTATATTTCCATTATCAAAAACGAATATAATTTTGAGCTGGTTTAGTACAGTCAGCAACAAAACTTGTTTGTCACTTCGGTTTTTTAACATAATATTAAGTATACCATTTAAAAAAATATTGGAACAGCGTCATTTTGATAATTCCATTACGTTAAATGCTAAAAAGTATTGTATGGGCATGGCATCGTGTCAATTTAGATGGCATGTAAAAATCTATGAATGTAAATTGCCTTTCGTTGCTGATTATTAATAACGTCCATTGGTATTCGGTCAACAATGCACAATCTTTATAAAAAAATTGAATATGCAAACAAATTGGTCTCATTAATTTAAGTTAGATATAACATAATTTAATCAGATAATGTTAATTAGATTAATAAACAAATAATCACTATTTATTTACCTTTGTTATTTATTAAATTATAATCAAAATTCGAACTATTATAATGTACTAGTTACCTAGTTGCGTAGACTTCTTTTCTTATAATTATTTATTATATTTAATCAGCTGTTAATTACATTAAATTTTTACTTACTTATAAAATGTGTGTTATTTACTGTTGATGTACCTTCCACTATCATAAAATATCTTCTTGAATTGTATAACATAACATAACATCGCGTCTGTGATCCACGAAGGGTTAGGCATAGGTGTACCTAAAAGTACACCCACAATTCGCCAGTTATAGTTAAGTCCCACGTAATAGGGGCGAGCCTATTGCCATGGACCGGGCGCAAATCCAGACTCCGTGGCTGCTACTGTGAAATTCCTGATGCAAAAACCCAATAACACTTTTCTTTACCTGGGCATCGAACCCAGACCTCATGCTCAGCAGTCGCGATTATGAACACTAGACCAACGAATTTTAAAACGCTAAGTACATACATTTAATCATTTAAGTTTCAATAGCTTCCTACCTACTTAAGGTAACGCACACTTATAAGTACTGCACGGGATGAACATCGCCTTGGCTCATCGGGTCGCCACCTACCAGGCCTCCACCCAACATAAGGACATAACCGGATCACCACTAGACCACTGTCTAACTTCATGATGAGCAATGGGTGGTCCGCCTTATGACGACAGGCCGTGTCGACGGCGCGTTCGTGTTTCACGCGCACCTCAAAGAGATGTCAGCAACCAGGAAGGGGCCCGCAAGAGCCTATGGCTACCGGGGCTGCGGGACTGTTCGAAAGAGAAACCGCGGCCCTGGAACACAAAAGGCAAAGAAGGAACATGGATGAGTTTTAGTCAGTAAAAGTCTGACACTCCCTCCCACTCCGCCCAGAGCGGGAGGAGTTATTTGATGATTACCAATCCCTAAAAAAAAACCTACCGACCTAAGTTGCATTATCTACAATTATTCATGACATTTAAAACATAATTACGTATTTTTTGTTTAACCACAAACCACATTTAATAAAAAAAACATGTGAGTGTTTTCCTCGTAGATAAGCTAAAACTGGAACCCGAACAAGGGTCAGCTTTAATAAAACAGTCATGTACAGTCAACTACGAACCCTTGTGAACAATTTGATATTGACAGCGTCTGATTATTTCGTAGAGTGCTGCATGATTCTTCTGACACGTAGTCTCAATCTGCGCGGTCATTTTGTTTTATTTTATTACAATTTCCACAGACAATGTTTACCAATATGTATTTTACTAATACATACCGTTGGGAGGCCTCCCACTAGGTGGACCGATGACCTGGTGAACGTTGCAGGAATCCGCTGAATGCGAATCGCACCAGACCGGTCAATGTGAGCGATACTTGGGGGAGGCCTATGTCCAGTAGTGGACGTCTTTCGTCTGAAGTGATGGTGATGATGTTTACCAATAGAGCCCTCCTTGCAACGTCATTCAAGCACGAGAAGATGACCACCATTATAGCAGTGAGGGTTTTCGTAGTTGAAGTTTCTTAGATATACGCTTAGTTGACCGTACCTAATGTACTGGGAGCACCTAGTGGTATGTACAGTGAGTAGGCTAGGTACATCCTGCCGGCGGCAGACGGGGGTCAAATGAACTCAGATAATGACGACGATATGGGATCATCGCGTGCGGAAGTGCTACGAATATTGACAGAAACAAAACTATTACTTATGTAAGTACAATTATCTTACCGAAGTAACTCGTTAGTAGGTTTACTCATAAGTAAACCTACTTTAAAAAAAATATATTTTTTTTTTTTTCTATTTTTTGAGTATGAATTGAAGTAGCTAAATAAAGATCGTTAAAAACTAAACTAAAATACTTTTGGTTAGTAAGTTAAAACTTATTAAAACTTACACTGTTTCGAGCCAAAATACAATTGCTAAGTAATTTAGTTTAATGGTGTTTCTAGCAAACATATAACTCAACATTGTTATTAACACAGCTGCAACATGCATTCTACAGTTAATGAAGAAACTGTATCAGTCTTTAAAATGAAAAACATGACTAATGACAAAAGTAATTAGCGGTGCCTACTATGTGGATACAAACTATAACTACTTCAATTACAGAAACAAATTACTCATCCTACCCACGTTAAAATTCTAAACACGGAATAGAAAACCTAATCAGTAATTCTAAACAATCGCATAACCAGTATAGATTTACACAACTCATCAGAAAAAAAAATATAACAATGAAAAACACAAACACGAGTGCACGACTTTTCCCCACAACTGTACATCACATTGCATAACCGAGTAAACGCTTGGCCGACGAGCGAGATCACTCATTATCACATTGGAAACCAAACAGAATGGACGTGTCCTTATAATCTAAATAATACAAGTTAATACAACATGTTACGAATAATATTTTATACCATAGTGACGCTAACTTTAGTGCAAGCAGAATATAAGTATGTAACAAAATGGTTTCGTGTTCCCCTCGACCATTTCGGATTTCAGCGCAATGAAACCTTTCAAATCAAGTATTTGGAAAATGAAGACAACTGGGACCAGGGCGGTGGTCCTATCTTCTTTTACACGGGGAACGAGGTGAGTTGTGCAAATACCCTCTTACTTTTCAGAATAGGTATTGTTTTTTCAGCTGTGGTTTACAATTTCCGAGTTCTGTTACTTTATAAACCTTAGTAGTTCTAAGTACCTAAGTCTTTGTACTTGTTTAGTAAAGCTCTATTAGTGTTTTGATGTATGACCTCGATAACAGTAACCTATAACCTACCTACATAATTGTTGTTTAAAAATTTACTATTAATATTGTTTTGAAATTGACATCATATCTTATGCTATTAAATGAGCAATATTTGTAATATATTTGTAATCATGTTCTCGACAACTGCTTTAACGAACGATGTCGATGAAAATTGCAATATATATTGCAATTAAAGCAAGGAGTTTACGGATACGACAAATCGTTACTGAACAATGAGAAATAAGTCCGTTACTGAACAGTTTTCTAACTAAGTAGGTATACATAATATTATATTATGTGTTTGGGGTATTTGTACGAGCTGGCATTTTGGGAAAAAAGCTGATATTCTGATGTTCAATCTAATTGAAATAAATTACATTTTGATTTAGGAAAATATAAGCTAATTGTGTAGTTAAAAATAGTTTCAAAAAGCTATGTCAGATGATAGAAGTCGGTATAACACTTCATACACGACCGAGTCTGTTCAAGAAATACTTAATTAGTATTGTCATTTTTTACGATTAACTATTTAAACCAAACAATACCTACTTAACACTGATGATGATTTAATACTCCAAAGCAACGCTATCTAGTATTTCAGAGTTATTTTAGTGTCAAACGAACCTCGTATCACTTCGAATAGTGTTATCGGAGTATGTTTACAATTTAGTGAAATAGGACGTTAGCTCAGTCGATTACTGTGACCCCTTGTAAAAAGTTCTCTCCGGTCGAATCGTAGACAATGCTCTATAAATCTCAGGTTCGATGCCCGGCAAAACAAATACAGTTAACTGTAATGTTCTTTGTGCTTTCAAGGTTTAAATTGCCGTTTGTTAGGTATGTGTGTAGTAAAGTAAGTTTCTTTAAGACAACAGACGGGATAAATAACACATAAATGAATAAAAAAAGGTATCTAGTCTTTAGAATCAGTCGTTAGTCATTTATATGAAAACAAGCATTAATTATAACTGCTCCTTGGGACTTCCCCTAACCACGACTTGATGCAACTTGTTTACGTAAAAATATTCACTCTATAATAATTATTAAACCAAGATAACAAATCTCAGGTTATTTATACTCTTCAGTACTTACCAAAATAATGATTGTTTCTAATCTAAACTATAAATTCGCAAGTCAATGCGTTTTGCCCGTGTTAGTAGATAATATCCACTTGTATGCCGAGTATATAGACACAATTAAAAAGGCATTGTGTCTCGTGTAGATCTACGTTCCGGCACACGAAAGGATATTGATGACATCGACATAAGTTTTATATATTGTAACTAGAGACTTATCTGTACAAAAAATAATCTTTCTACATATAACTTTTCTCCATTAATTAACTGGCGACCCGATAGTGAAAAAGTACATAGAATTTTTTTTAAACATCAAACATTGTTTCGTTCAAAACTTACAGACGCAACAAAAAAAAAAACAGATTGGTCGAACCTTTTGCGAATTATTGCGAAACTAACGCACGTTAATTGATTGTTTCTATTTAGTGGTATATAAAAGCACCTAACTAAATAGGTACTTTCCTAGTACCTACCTACAATAAGTATTATTGGTAATTTATACCACAATGTCTGTCATCAATAAATAAAAATTAAAACATTCATAAAACAAATTGTATATTTGGCGTACCTACCTATTTTAAATAAATAAAATTAAAGACAATAATGAAGCAATTAAGACGTAACTTGTTGCCTATAATAAGTTTTATCCAGTATTGTTATTTAGCTTCACATTATAGTATAATGTGAAGCTAAATAACAATACTGGATTATAATGATTATACTCTAAACAAGTCAAGTTTACCTAACTCATATTAACAAGGATTCAAGTTACACTATATTGCATTGATTAGTAGGTAAGGTAGGTAATTCTAATTACACATTGATATGTTAATAGTCTTTAATTGGAAGTATTTTTTATACCTAACTACCAACATACCTCTTTAATACCTACTTACTTGTGCATATTCTATTTTATCTAAGGCTTGGTGTCAATTTTCTTCGGTGAAGCAGTCGAAAACACTATAGGAAGCTAGTTATTTCATACGAAAAATTTAGGAACCAGTACGAAGTACGATGGTAAAGAAAGTCATTGAGCCCTAAAGCGCGAATTACACAGTAACGGCGTACCTATGGTGAAGGTGCGACGCAGGCACAGCGCAGGCGTGGAATTTATAAAGAAACGAAAGAACAGCGTGCCTGCGCCGAGTCGCTTGAGTGTAATTCACGTTCATGACGACGCGCGACGTGCACGTCTCCTACCTTCATTTTGTATGAAAACGTTTTGAAGCGGCTTCATACCTGCGCCGTGCCTTCACCTTACGCCGTTTCTGTGTAATGCGCGCCTAAAGAATCTGATAAAAATAGTCTTTTTTAATCTTTCCTTATCGTGTGGTTAGTGCATAACCTGGTGTCAGAGTTTTTATGCCGCCCAAGGACCTCCGACTTGGCTTTACATGCCGTCAAGAAATATCTCTCAGGCATGCTGGTTTCCTCATGATGTTTTCCTTCACCGAAGCAAGTGATAATTATACAATACGTACATGAATCCGAAATATTAAAGATGCCTGTCGTATGCTGGCACTTCACTTGGCTTATTTGTCAAAATTTCGCAATATTGGATCAAAACAAAATGTTTTTTATGCCTGTTGCGATATAGTTCACTTTGTTTTAATGATAGAAGGCGAATATTTGCCCAAATCTGCCAAGTTTAGTGCAACCATTGGGTTCCAACTCGAGACCTATGATTTAGCAGTCCGATGGTCAGAGGTTCTAGGCAGCACCACAAAATAACCATAACGCTCCTTGCTAATTAGCTATTTCTAGCGAAATATATCGTCTTGCTGATTGTGTAGGTACCTATGTTATGAAGAAAAAAGGAGTAAACGAAAACGTGACGATTGACAGGGCAGAATGGAAGAAAAACTAGTTGCGCCGACCCCAAATAACGTAGGACAAGGGGAGGAAGATGATGACTTAGAGACTTATTACGAGCACAACTGCATCACGTCACTCATGGTCATCCATAGCCCGACTGCACCCACGGCTGGGTTAAAGCCTCTCTTTG